>JAOPSE010000007.1:33490020-34128875 GCA_029449295.1 Zea luxurians | reverse complement strand
CGCGGCGCGGTTCCCGCTCTGGCGCGCGCGGGTCCCAGCCCCTCCCCTGCAGTAGCCCGTGGTGGCGCGGCGTGGCATGCCTGCCCCTGCGCGCTGGCGTGCGCGCGCCCGCCTCGGCGTGCCCCGTCCCTCCCCTGCCCTGGCGCGGCCTTGAGCTCGGCCCAGCGTGCCTATGGCGCATGGCCTTGAGCTCGGCCAGCGTGCAGCCCCCGCGCTCCCACCTTCTCGGCGCGGCCTCGGCGCGCGGCCATGGCACGTCCCGGCCCCCTGGCGCGTGGCCCCCTGCCCCTGTCCCAGCGTGGCGTGGCGCCCCTACGCAGCGCGCCTCGGCTCGGCGCGGCTCGGCTCGCGCAGCCGCAGTGCCGCTGCGTGGCACGACCCCCTGCCCGTGGCTCGGCCTGGCATGCGCGCGATTCGTTCGCGGCGCGTCAGCTTGGCCTTGCACGTGCGCGTGCTCGCGTGGTGCGCACAGTGCTTGGGCACGGCTCACCGTGCCCTCGGCGCGACGCGTAGCGTCCTATCGGGGGTGACGTGCTCGTCTACCCCCGTGCCCGTCTACCCTAGCCACCCGTCTACCCCCTCCCCCGTGTATTTTATGCGCGTTGATCACGTTATTTATATTAATGAAATGGAAACTCAACTCAGAATTGATTACGTTAATTATCTCACGTAGTTAATCATGACTTAGTTTAATGTGGCCAATTGGAAATAGTTATAACTCTATTAGTGCATGTGATTAATACTTGTTAGTGTAACTAAGTGGAACTAGAGATGTAATGATTAATTATACATCTACCCGTAACACGCTTCGATTATAGCTTTAGCCACTACGAGACCTTCCTTCTTTTTTCTAGCAATTGCGAATGCAAGACCATATGCATATTTTTTATGCATGACTTATCTGCTCTCTTGTATGGTGTACTGTTTTTTCCTAATTCAAATGGATGGATGTATGTTTGCGCTCGCATAGATAACGGTCTGGTTGAGGAGTATAAAGAACTCGCAGGAGAAGATCCTGAGCAGCAGTTGGTTGGTGGAGGCAAGTGTCCCTTGACCCATCTATGTCCTATACAATTCTATAATTCACTTTCCGCGTTTACACAGTTTATACCTAAGGATTGACTAGTTTTTGTTATCCATGTCCTTGCTTACCTATTTGGGTTGGATTATTCTGGTTTAGCTTTATGCTAGTGCTTAACATTAATCAATGAACATGATGAGATTTACCTATGATACATTGTTTTCCTTCTTATTTATGATGACATACTTGTGGCATTTAAGGGGACTCGAGCGGTTTCTCGAGTGCCTCTCCGTAAGGACCTGTTCGTTGGATGACCGCCCGAGAAAATAGTGCAACCATGAGGGTGGAATGGGACGCCCTTAGCTGAATAATTAGAGGAACCAGGGTGTAGTTCGCTTAGCCGTTAATGAGGCTCGGTGTATGCGGCTCGCTCTGCCAAGGTTGGTTCGCCCCTTGGGGAGGAGTGCGATGCATTTAGGAAACCTAACGGCGGCTATAGCCTCGGGGAATCTTTGTAAAGGCTACGTAGTGATACCCTGTTGGGTCACCTTGGTAGTGACCAATGGAGAGTCATGATCTCCGGGCAGAAAGGGAATCACGACTTGTGGGTAAAGTGCGCAACCTCTGCAGAGTGTTATGAAAACTAATATATCAGTCATGCTCAGTTATGAGCGGCCAAGGGAGCTCCATTGATTAGTGATACTTGATCAGAGATGTTCAGATTATAGGTGGTTATGAGAATAGAGGTTTTGGTATTGACTATGGTAATGATAAGTGGTATTCTTTCCATTTGGAAAGGGTACATTTGGGTTAATAACGTGGGTTAATTCTAAAATCTAGCTCTCTCTACTAGTAATAATAATCTGACCAACTAAAATCAACTGCTTGACTTACCCCCCACATAAAGCTAGTCCACTACAGCAAACAGGATACTTGCTGAGTATGTTGATGTGTACTCACCCTTGCTCTACACACCAAACCCCCCTTCCCCAGGTTGTCCGCATTGCAACCACTACTCAGGAGAAGATGAAGCCGTGGAAGGAGACTTCCAGGAGTTCCAAGATTACGACGAGTTCTAGGCGTGGGTTAGCAACCCCCCAGTCGGCTGCCTGTGAAGGCCGCGTGTATCTACATTTCTTTTCCGCACTTTGATTATTGTAAAGACTATGTGGATGTCTCAGACATATGATGTAATCGACTATTATTCCCTTTTATTTATTATTATTGAGCACTGTGTGATGATGTCCAGTTATGTAACTGCTGTGTACGTGAATTGCTGATCCTGGCACGTACATGGTTCGCATTCGGTTTGCCTTCTAAAACCGGGTGTGACATAGGTGGTATCAAAGCCGTGCTGACTGTAGGACCGCTAACCTAGAGTAGAATGATTGTTCTAAGGATTATAGACCCCTATTATCACCTTGACTTGATATCCCTTCAAAAGTTGGTCATATCGACCGAACCTATGTTCTACTATATATATACCTTGCTAAAACTTTTGTTTAGCCTCATTCTTATTTATTTATTTATTTATGGTTTACTTGCTGGTCATAATAGTTCTGTTCTCACTCTTGTACTTATGGTGTCTTTTGTAGATGGCTCGTCTTAGACACATCGCACGGAAGTCTATCATCCCCTTCTTAACCTCTCGTCTCGTGGAGCGTCTGCTTCGCCGTCCAGTGACCGGTCAGTCCAGCCACTTGGAGAGGCTGCATCACTTCCTGCACGAGGAGCAGGAACGTCGACGACAGGAGCTAGGGCAGCAGGGCTCTTCTTTCTCGCTTCAGCAGGAGATAGAGGCTGTGAGGAGCTGCTCCCCTGTGCTCCCACTGGAGGCGCCCCCTACACCACCACTGAGCGCCCCAGCCGCTGGAGTAGCTGCTGGAGGAGACCCTGACGACGAGGCAGCGACGGCAGCTTGAGCTTCAGCACTGACCTTTCAGCCGACCAGGAGCCGGAAGGATGGGTCGCCCAACCCATCACTCGCGACACCGCTCGGGTGTCACTTCCACGATGCGCTCGACACCTTGCTACGCCAGGCACTTGATTGGCGCACTTGGTCTATCGAGTATCGATGTGTTGTCTTCCAGCACTGTCATGGGGTTTACCCGAACCACTGGGAGGCGACCTGCTTGGTGTGCCATCCAGAGAACAGTCTCCGGGGTGCGGAGGTCTGCTCAGAGCACTATTCTATCTCTGAGCGGGACTCAGCCAAGGCAGCCATGCAAGATGCCACACGGCGTGCGCTTTCGCACTACTGCTCAGTGTTCGGCGGGGTAGCCAATGGTCTCAACCTGAGGTATTACCCCTGCCGTCCATCTTGCAGCACAGGAGGCGTGGTTGTCTCACCTGTCAGTGAGGACAATCCTAGGTTGAGCAGCACAGTCAACCTAGCCGCTGTGCTAAACACTGAGCAGCACAATTTTGTCATTTTCACCTAGCAGTTTGACTCATACACCTTCTTCCTATGTCACCTTCCCTCGTCATCGTAACGAAGCCTGCTTTTCCCTCGTCATCATAATGAAGCTTGCTTCGTCGCACTTCCATTGATCAAAAAGAAGCTGGTACCAAAGCTCCTATAACACTTAATAACATGTCAAAAACAAGTAGTTAGCCGTGTTTTTGAGGACCTTCGGAAGACGAAGGCCCCCAACAGTAGCCCCTCGCAGTATTAGTTTGTTTCTTTATAACAAATTCGGACTATGAAACGAACGAAGACCTTTAGCCGTCAAAAAACACTTTCCCTTTGCTAGAATAGTGAAACCTTCTGTCTCATGGGGCCCACCGCTCAGTGGTGGTTTGAATATATATATATGAGGGTTGCGATGAAAATATTTTTCATGCTATCAAACTTGTGTTGGTTTTGTTGTTTAGCTTGCTGATTCTGTAACTGCGATTTATTTTGAGCTTCGACTTTTTGTTTCAACCAAGGCTGAGATGACCAAAGATAAAAAGGAGTGACAACCCCGCACTGTCTAGGTTTTATGAAGCTATGGAGAGGACAAATGTAGAAAAATAACTGATGAGATTTTAGCTGGGCTATCTGAAAATTCTAGTGATAGCGAGGATTTTGGTATTGAGAGTGATAACAATGATGTCGAAGATCGGCCGTGGAGGCCGAGTCATGTTGTGTTTGGAAAGTCCACTGTTAAAAAATGGCACATTGAAGCGATGAAGGGCAATATTTTCGTGATATATCCATAGGAGGACCGGAGGAGAGAACACTGTTCCTCTTCTTGAAGCTGACGAAGTGGTAATATTCAAGGGTTTCTTGAAGGCTGGTCTTTGGTTTCCTTTGCATAAGATGTTAGTCGAAGTGTTAAGAAGATTTGAGATATACCTTCATCAACTTACTCCTGAACCTTTAATTAGAATCGGGGTTTTTATTTGGGCGATGAGGAGCCAAGGGCTGGACCTAGACGTTGACTGCTTCTGTAATATACATGAATTATCTTACCACACGAAGGCAGTTGGGAGGGACCAATATCATAACAACTTTGATTGTTATTCCTTCGTATACTGCTCTGATGCGAGGCGCCCTGTCCCAACATTTTGGAAGAAGTGGCCAGGATCCTGGATGAGACAATGGTTCTATGTTAAGAATGATTTGGTTGAGAGGGAGGATGTGAAAGATATAATTCAGCGCCCCACACAATCATGCTTCGCATCAGAAGGCCCTCGATCGTGAACAGTGATAAGGCTCAAGCATGCCTAGTGGCTTCAACGCTATGTGCAGCTACATTGGTACCAGAGACTTTGTCCAAGAGCACACAACCTTCAAAGTGTGGTCCAAGAGCACATAGTTCAAGCGAAGGTGGTCTGGTTTATTTGAAGTATACATACCGCTGCAGAAGTCAGTTCGGCGAGCCAGATGATGAATGGCTTGAGGCCATTGAGGCAACTAGTGATTGTTTGTTGGGGGCTTATACGAAAGCTGAAGATGAAGCCATGAGTATTGCCTTTGGTGCTCGCAGAAAAAGGTTGAATAGAGTATTTGATGTTATTGGTTTTGTCTATCCTGACTACTGCTTTCTAGCTCAAAACAAGCGACGAAAAGGAAAATTGCATCAATGACCTCTTCTGTCATGCCAAAGCCTAAGAGAACAAAAGTTGTAACTCAATGGTGAAGTCGTATTTTTAGAAAGGGCTACTATACTGCCCTGCAGGGGTTTCAAAGATAGGTTATTGAATCTACTGAAGATACCCTCTCAGCTTCGGAGGTAAAACTTTTTCTTTTTCCTTGCTTTAAATCAAAGAAAATTTAATCTAATGCCGCTTTTGGAATTTTGAATAGATGATCAAAATACCCTGCAGCAGCCGAAGTTCCCACTATTCAACTAGAGAAATCAAAAACAGAGAGTTCTAAGACCAAGCAGTAGCCGAAGGTGCAGAGTTCTCCTGTGGTGCAAGGGCTATCAAGGATAACATTCGCTTCAGTAGCAACACCTAAGAAAGGGAGAAGGATGGCCAACGTTCTAGACGTTGTTCTGAGGCCTTTGAAAATGGCTACTCGTACTCCTACTAAGATTTCCAAAGACAAAGCTGGAGATTGGAAAAAGCTATTGACGTAAGTGCTGCTCCTGATTGCGCTAAGGCCGAATCTTCGGAAATTAGGCCAACAGAGCAAATAAACGAGGGTCTGTTAGAGAAAATATCACTGCTGATACCTGTCGACCAGAGATCTTGAATTCATCATCCATCACGCTTCGGGAAAACAACTGATACAGAAGCAAATTGTCGAAGCTCAGCATTATGCTAAGAATCTGAAGTATCCTCGAGGATCCCTAGTGTACGAATGTGATGAAGAAAATGATTTCCTATACTGCCTTCCTGATAGTAAGGGAATTGATGTCTACCGAGAAATGATGGATAACATGGGTTACCCGAAGCTTGAGCTCGGGCTGTCCTTAATGCCGAAGGACCATCTGGCAGACTGCTTGGCATATAATAGTTTGAAGGTTTGTGCTTACCTTTTTCCTTGATCTTTGATAATCATTTTGAGTATATTATTTGCTTATTTTAATAAAAAAATTTCTTTTATTATTAGGGTCTTATTTTAAGTAAAGCTTTGAAGGCACAAAAAGAATGTGAGGATGAGAGCACTAAAATAGCCTTCAGAAATATGCGCTTGGAGGTTATAACACTTCAGAATGAGGCCCTTGAGAAAGATAAAATTCTGCTTTCTTTAGTCAAAAGGTTAAATACGAGCGAAGCTAATTTGGCTAGAGTCTATGAAGTGGACCACAAGATTTCAAAATTTGAGAAGGAAAAAGAAGTGGATGCAAAACGTATAGCTGACCTGGAATATGCTTATCTATCCAAGTGGAATTGCACAAATCTGAAGTAGCAGGACTAGAAAAGAAACTTGATGAAGTTACTAAAAATTTCAATGTTGATCAATCGAAGCGTGAGATATCCGACACTGAGCGGTCCAGGGTTCAAAAGAATGTTGAAGAGCTTCGTCAAGCGAAGGAGGAATGCTATGTCGTTGCTATGCAATGCTCTGACAAGCTAAAAATGCTTTTACTAGTGTTAGCGCATTCTTGGCTGAGCGAAATTTTATTCGTGGTGATCCCGAGGGTGTGATCAAATGGATTGAGGGTGAAATCGAAGCTTTTGACGAAGTTCTAACTGGCAAAGGAGATTTTGTGCCTACGTAGGCGCTCGGTGGGCTGTGTCGTTGCTTGAAAAAGCATGCTGTGAACATGCGAAGGCTGTAATTTAGCCAGAATTCTCAGTTTAAGCAAATGACATTAAAGAACCTTCAGCCGGAGCTACCGCCCTTGGTGGGAAATTTTATTCTGAAGTGTGGATGAATGGCGGTCGAGAAATAGCAGGCGAAGCTATCAGGCAAAGCGAAGAAGAATCTCATCTTGCCTAGAAGAAGTGAGAAAAGCTGAAGAAGCCGCAGAGCGCGAAAGGCGTATAGGTACGTTTGTCATATTTTAGCTTCATAAGTACTTTAGCTTCATATCTGACAAAACTTTTTATTTTGGTGTAGTTGAACTTTCTCCTCCTCTGGATCCATACGATCCTGACACCGATCCAGCCCTAAAGGGTACCTTCGATGAAATCAAAATAGTGAATGCAGCAATAGATGAAGCTGTAGAGAAACTTCTAAACGAAACTGCTAAGGGAGTCCTGAAGGAGGATGATTAAACTATGTGTACAAAAACATTTGCGAAATTTGTATGCTGCCTTTATGTAAGAAACAATTGTAAACTATATGATTCACTATGTACTATATTTCTTTGTGTAGCGTGAAAGTGTCATACATACCGTTTTTTAGATGAAGGCGAAAAACACCTTCCCTTCTTTTCACGCTTCATAAAGAAAATCCTTTTTTGCCGAAGTGACAGTATTAGACCCAAAGGTCTTGCCGCAGGTCTTACATAAGGAATACCATTGCGAAGTGACCGTATTGGACTCGAAGGTCTTGTTGCAGGTCTTGCATAAGGAATATTGTTTAAGAGCAACAGGTAGAGATGTAATATCTTTTCATAATTCCTTGACAAAACATACTTAGCTTCGTAGGTCAACCATATTTGTGGATGAAGGAGCAATTTCCCTTCTTTTCCCTTTTTGAATGATGCAAAATGATGGATGATGCGATGATATGATGCAGAATGATGCGATGACATGATGCAAGAAATGTTGATAGAAAACACTTCATAATAATAAGACTTTGCATCCCCTTACGAACGACTTTGGAGTCTATTCACCTTTTACTTAGGTGGAATTTAAGCTCTCATCCCTTACGAAGACTTTGGAGCTTCTTCACCTTTTACTTAGGTGGTATTTTAGCTCTGCATCCCCGGTAGGAACGACTTTGGAGCTAAGCTCTGCATCCCCTTAGGAACGACTTTGGAGCTTCTTCACCTTTTACTTAGGTGACATTTTAGCTCTGCATCCCGTAGGAATGACTTTGGAGCTTTTTACCTTTGCTGTTACACTCAATGGTGTAACCACAGATTTATTACAACATATTAAAGGTTGCACCTTCTCAAATTGTTTCTGAGGCAAGAACATGAAGCGAGAGAAATGGAAATTGCAATAGGTGTATATGAAGTTCTTAGTCCAGCCCTTCTGTAGCTTTAGTAAAGTGCCTAGACTCTGGAACAGTACTGTTAACTATTCGAGCTTGGACTCTTCACTTGCATTGCGTTGCTGCTGAATTTGGCGCTGCCCTTTAGGCTACTGGTTGTGGGATGAAGTTGGAGCCAGTACTAGTGGTGGTGATAAGGCCCACGTAGCTGAAGAGTGACTTGCCGAAGCCACTGAAACTGTAGGTTGTGAGAATGGCTGTTGATTGCCCACATACTCTACAATGTATGGGGAATAACACGAAGCAGTATGTAGGACTTGCTTTGGCTGGTTCTACCGTGCTTCAGCCTCAGCTATCTCCTTTTACTTATGTATTGTAACTTGGCAGGTTCTAGTTGTGTGTCCCTTATCCTCTCCATAGAACAAGCAAAATAGCCTTCTTGGTTGTGAGTTGAATCTTCCTCCAAAGCTTTGTCCCCTTGCCTCTTGGGGCTGGCAGACTGAAGGAGCTTTGCTGCGTCCCAGTTGACTGGGAACTATGCTTGTGCCCTTAGTTGTGATTGCCTCTGTCTTCACTTTAACTGGGATTGTGTATTGTTCTAACATGCCTTAGGTGGAGCGTTCCTCCGAAGCCCCTGGTCATCTCAGAATATATGTAAGCTTCCTCCCTTCTTTGCTGGAATCGTTGTCGGCTCTGATATACTCATCCATCTTCTAGAGAAGCTTCTCTAGGGTTTGTGGGGGCTTTTCTAGCGAAATATTATGCTGTTGGTCCTGCATGAAGTCCCTTGATCATGGCTTCAATGACAATCTCATTTGGCACTATTGGCTCCTAAGCTCTGAGACATAGAAACCTTCGGACGTATGCCTGCAGATACTCCTTATGGTCCTGTGCACTGAAGTAAGGCTTGAGCTATCACTGGCTTCGTTCGAAACCCCTAAAAGCTGGTGACTAACAAATCCTTCAACCTGCCATGATGTGATTGTTCCTGGCCTAAGAGAAGAATACCAGGTTTGAGCAACACTTCTGACTGTCATGTCGAAGGATTTTGCCATGACAGTGGTGTTGCCACCATATGATGATATGGTTGCTTTGTAGCTCATGAGGAGCTGCTTCAGGTCAGAGTGCCCATCATACATGGGAAGCTAGGGTGGTTTGTATGAAGGTGGCAATTGGGTAGCTATAATTCTATACCTAGGGGGGAAGCATCATCAAAAGCAATGTTATCATGATGAAAGTTGCCATACCATATGTCTTCATGGCTAGGGCTTTCTTGACGAAGCTCTCTCTGTTGTGGCTTATGCCCTTGTTCATTATCTTGTGTGATGTGTCACATCTCTTCGGCTGCTTCATCAATCTTTTCTGGAGCTCAGCCAGCCGAAGCATCTTCTCCCTTCTTCTCTCCACTTGTTGATGAATAGCTTCTAGATCCCTGATCTCTTGATCCAACTCTTTGTCCTATGGTGTTGGGATAACAGTTTCCTCTTCTGGCTTCGGGCCTCCTTTAGAAGGAGCCCATCTTGATTGGTGTCCAAAGGAGCAAGGCAGCCCCTGGCGCCACTGTCTTTTTGGCGGCATGACGAAGGTGGTCGTTTGAATTCTCCTGATGAAGGTGGTCGTTTGAGTTCACGGAGGTGGGCGCCAATGTTGGTCACTTGTTTTCGATTGTTGTGAATGAAGAACAAGGCAACACATTTGTTAAACGTTAAAGACATTCGCCCCTTGAAGCATTATTCCCCTTCGAGTATAACGAATCTCGGACGAAGGTCATGAAGAACATGTCTTCATCATTCACAAATATAAACACATAATTACAAATGTAATATCATGCCATTTATTCATTTCATATTGGATGTACAAATAATATCAAGATACACATTACATTGATACCTTTGGCTTCCTTGAAGGTAAAAGCGTGGATGCAATGACAATCCAATGTGAACAGTACGGGGGTACTGTTGACCTATTTATAGGCAATCGTACAACTTCATACAATATTACATTCATATCCTCGAAGATAACATACAAGGTTTACAAATGTCATAGGGTCAATTTTGTCATTTGCACCTAGCAGTTTGAATCAACACATTCTTCCTACATCACCTTCCCTCGTCATCGTTGAAAGGGAAATGGGCTTAAAACATTTCCTATAGTCGATTTTGGTGTTTGACGTCCATCACAAACCACATGGACTAACTAGTTTCTTAGTTGTCATTTATTATCTCAGGTATAAAGTTCAACATAAACCAACAAAGAAAATAAGTTGGGGAACTCTAGAAAGTTTGGAGCAAAGACAAGCATTGGTGCTGCCAGTGGTGCACGGACACTGTCCGGTGCCCAGGCCAAGTCACCCACGAACTGGCCACTCTCGGGTTTTTATGAGTGTCGCTCCGCTATAATTCACTGGACTGTCCGGTATGCACCGGACATGTCCGGTAGCCAACGGAGCAACGGTCAACTGCGCAACCAACGGTCGACTACAGTGAATAGTGAACAGTGGTCAGCGTAGAAGTCAGAAGTCAGAACGCAAAGTCATAACACACCAGACAGTCCGTGTGCACTGTCTGGTGCCGCAAGAGGACAAAGGACTTCAATGGTCAATCGCTCCAAACCCCAATGGTCTGCTAATGTGGCATGCACCGGACAATGAATAGTGTCATGTCCGGTGCAGCACCGGACTGTCCTGTGTGCCCATCGACAGCAACGGCTAGAATAGTGGTTGGGGCTATAAATACCCCCCAACCACCACCAAGCCATCCAAGTTTTCTGAACTCCACATTAAATACAAGAGAAAAATCATACACTCCAAGACACAATCAAAAGATCAAATCCTCTCCAAGCCTCAAAACCAACTCAATTGCTTAGTGACTGGAGAGAGGGTGTTTAGTGCTTCTTTTATTGCTCTTGTTGCTTGGATTGCTTTCTCCTTCTCATTCTAATTCTTCTAAGTGCTTTGTAAAGCTAGCAAGAGGCACCTAACTGTGTGGTGATCCTTGCGGGGTCTTAGTGACCCAAGTGATTAAGGAGAAGCACTCGACTGGTCTGTGTGACCAATTGAGAGAGGGAAAGGGTTGGAATAGACCCAGCCTTTATGGCTCCTCAACAGTGACTAGGTTCTTTGGAACCGAACCTCGGTAAACAAATCACCATGTTCATTTATGTTGATCTCCACTTGATTTGTTTCCCCTTCTTTCATCTCTCTAAAAGTTCCCTTGCTCATATTGATTTGAGTTTGCTCCCAAGGTTATCTGCATTGATTGAGCAACTCATAGCAAGGAGACTATCTGCCGCACTTTGAAATTATTTCTAACCCTAACCTCAAGTGTAGTGCATGTTTAAAGTTTGTAAATTTCAGGTTTCTCCTATTCATCCCCTCTAGGCGACTTTCAATCATAATGAAGCATGTTTTCCCTCGTCATCGTAACGAAGCTTGCTTCATCGCACTTCCATTGATCAAAATCGAAGCTTTTCTGGTACCAAAGCTCCTGTAACACTTAATAATATGTCAAAAACAAGTAGTTAGCTATGTTTTGAGGACCTTCGGAAGACGAAGGCCCCCAACAGACATGTTGCTCCTGATGGCTTGGTGCTCTGCTAGTGCAGCCTGCATGTTGTAACTTTCTAAACTAGTTTGGTTTTATGGTTGAAGAGTTAAGACTTTCTGCAAGATTGTAACTTCATTCTCTATTTGAGTGATGGTTTGAACTATGATGTCTCACTGCCTGGAACTTACTTCTCAATTTGAATGGTCAATATGTTGTATGTTGTATGGTCGTTTTTTTTCATGCATGGAGCTATAACAAGTATGTTGAATTTTGTATGTTGTATGACAGATTCAACAACTAGTTGACTTAGTTAAATGGTGGATGGTTACCATTTATTTTCATATTGTTTACATAGTCTTGGGATCATACTGTTGGGGAAATCTATGTGCAAGAAGTCGGTGGTCCAAGGTTCAGAGTTAGCGTTTGAGTTGGTAGTTTGGTCTAAGGTTCTCCGATTTCTTTGAAACCGAGAAAATCAAAAACCGAATTGAAGAATTTGAAAACCGAATTCCTCGGTTTTATAAAATTTATCTATCGAACGGTTGTTCTAATATAAAAACCAAAGTTTTCCTATACCAAAAAAGTGAAAAGGTACTGATAATGTATGACAATTTAGGTTTGAGTCCCGAGTTATAGGGGTAGGAAGTATTAAGACATTTAGATCTAGTTTGAACAACCGGCTCTTTAATTTTGGATTTCTAGTACTAGTTTATTCGAGACTATTTCCAACTAAAAAGTCACTTTTTCTATTAGTGATACAAGCTACCCATGTCATTGCGCGCCAAACGTGCTACATCATTTCCATGTAACTTTTACGTCTTCGTACAAGTAACTAGTCCACGTCATCGCCATGGTAAAAATGTACGTTTGTGCACAGGCTGTCCCGACATCATCACGATATCATCATTTTTACATCTTCGTGCAAGTAACTAGTCCACGTTATCTTCATACTTTGTCGAATACCTGATAAATTGTTTGCACTCGGCAAAAGGCCGGATTCAGGTAGTATATACTCTAAAAAATTCGATTATAACATTAAACGACAAACATCATGCATGTGTCATGTGTGCTTTTGCAAATGCGACAAACATGTAACAGTACCGTTAGGCCTCATCGTCACTCCATTCATCTGAACTGGTAGTACACTGAATCTTTCAAGTTGGATGCATGAAGCGGAGGCAAACTAACAAGCGTGCTAAAATGGATCTGCATATTAGTCAGCACTCAGCAGTCACCGGCGAAACATGTCTCCAAAGTCCTGTTGGGTAACACGCGAGAGCACCGTTGATAAGACAGATTAAATTAAGGCCCCGTTTGTTTCGTTGGAATTGAATTCCATTTCAGTAATTATAATTTAGATAAAACTAATTAAGTTTATATATTTATATATTTATAATATATTTGTATATTATCCTAAATCATATGAGAGAGATAGTTATATACTACATTTATGTTATAGCGAAACAAGTAGAAGAGTGTGATATAAGTCGTACATTGAAAAAATAGCATGTAAATCTATAGAATCAATTTCATCTCTCACCCCATGAATTTGAGATAGGCTTATATGATAACTTTGGAAAGTGGTGGAATGTCACATTCTAAAAAATAGCCTATTCTATTAATAAGATTCAAATTCCTCAAAATGAAAGGAAACAAACGAGACCTTAGGTTTAAATAAATGTCCCAAAACAGTTATTTTTTTTCTCAGAAAAAAATTAGATTTAATTTTTATCATATATATGATCAATTGTCTCTGAAGTGTAATATAGCACATAATAGATGTGTTCCAAATTTCACCCCTCTTACAGTGTACCTATCTCTAATGTATTTATATATATAATAGATAAACTTTAAATATATAGGCGTGACTCTGAAATATTAGAGATTATTGTTGGATAGATTGAGGCACTGTTTGATTACCATTATATAATCACTACTGGAATTCGGCTCTTTGCCGAGTGCTCGGCACTTTGTCGAGCACCGCACTCGGCAAAGTTACACTCTCGGTAACAACGACATTTACTGAGAGTAGGACACTCGATATAGATAGACACTCTGTCGAGTGTCTCCTAGTGCATCGTCAAAAGAACTGACAAAGGGATTCGCTGTTGATCCCTTTGACAAGTGCTAGTCCGGTGGACATTTGACAAAGAGGGAGCCTTTGCCGAGTGTCACCTAATACGCTCGGCAAAAGAAAATGTCAAAGGGGCCCACGGGGAGCTTCTTTGCCGAGTGTCAGTAGAGTAGACACTCGGTAAAGGGGAAGGCTTTGCCGAGTGTCATCGTGGCACTCAGCACAGTCTCTGTCGCTGTCACCTGACACCGTGACAGTGACTTTTCTTTGCCGAGTGCCCGACAAAAAGTATTCGGCAAAGAAACTATTGCCGATGTACAGTTTATCGAGACTTCGTTGCCGAGTGCACACTCGGCAAAGGCTTTGCCGAGTGTTTTCCAGGATTTGCCGAGTGCTTCAGACACTCGACAAAGAAGTTGTTTCCAGTGGTGAATCCAGCTTAAATAAGTTAAGGTACAAAGAAACAACATAGATTATTACATGGATTATATAATTTAGATGTCTAGATTATAATAATCCATAAGCATGACGTTAGGTGCTTATATAATCCATAAGTTGGATTATATAATCTTAAAGGAAACAAACATGGGCTTGAATCTCTGATGTTAATTCACCGTAGATGGGTCCTACACAATAGGAAATAAACAAAAGTCTGACGGTCAGCTTATGTTCGACGACCTGTCCTAGCAGTCGTCGGACATAAGCTTATTTCCTAGGGTTTTCAATGGCCGTCAGACATAAGCCTATGTCAGACGGCCGTCAGATCAGGCCGTCGGACATAATCTTATGTTCGACGGCGGTCAGAGCAGGCCATCAAACATAAGCTTATGTCCGACGGCTTGCTCTGACGGCCGTTAGAAGTGACTAGATATATGGAACGACGTGCCCACGCTGTTCCATTTTATTTGCTCGCTCACACTCACGCCCCCAAGACACATACGCTCATGCTCGCTCCACCTCCCCTGACCCGCCCGTCGCCTTGATGTTGCCTAACCCGGCCTTGCCCACGGTCGACTGCCCCGGCGCCGCCCGACGCTGGCCAGTGGACACCTTATCTGTGATACCCCAATTTTCTGAAAAGAAGTTAAACTTCTTTTTCTCTTTTCTTTCATGTTCTGTGACATTGAGGTTTGAAGTTTCAGGAGGCATTCCTCAGAAAACAGTAGATCTTTTGGCATTTTTTCCGCTGGGGTCGGGAGCTCAAAGGGGAGAGCGAGTTTGGGCCATTGATCTCGATCCGGTGGATGGGAGCCCCCCCTCTCCTCCCCAACCCTAGCCGCCCCCTCTCCTTCACCCCAATGGGTTGCAGCTGCCCCCCTCTCTTGCTCTCCTCCCCATTGGCAGCCGCCCCCTACCCTCTCCATGGCTCCCTCCTCCCTCTAGATCCCCCCAACGCAGCAAGGATCGAGAAGAGGAGGAGCACATTGAATTGAAGAGGAAGAGAGGATCAAGGAGATGTACTTCCCCAACTCTTCTTGAAGATTTTCTTGGGGAAAACCCTAGGTATGGATGAAATCCTTGTTCCTCTATGTAATTATGTGCTTTTGAAGGTTGTTGATCATGGGGATTAAAGGATTAGAGGTTGGATTAGATGTGGGGTTAGGTTTTGATCTCGAATTTAGTTTTCTGCGGAATGGTAGATTTGACAGTTTCTGTTCATGCCAGTTTTCCTTGGTCTTGGTGGCCTCAAAAAAATGGGAAGTCTATATATGAGTCGTAGATAATTTGTAGATCTTTCCGTGGCCGTAAAGAACACCTCAATCGGAGATAAGATCAGAAAGTTATTGCTGTTTTATTATAGCAGTTTTTCAGTCTCATAATTCTACGCAGAATCTGTTCTCTTAAGATTTAGGCAATTTTATCAAAAGAATTCAACCTTGGCTTTGTAAGAAAAGTTGTAGATAATTTCATAAGCTTTCCAGATTGTTAAAAAGTGCATTCATATGAATTATGAAACTCCAGTTATGTTTGTTTTACTGTGGCTATTCCTGTTTGCCTGACAAAAATGAGCGGGTCTGTTCACTGGTAGGTTTGATCAGGTAAATGGACGAATTAGCTCTTCCAACTATGGAGACTTCTATAGAGGGATAGAAATTCTTACTGCCAATAAAATATCATGATTTTTGGTTGAGTGGTTTGTGAGATATCGAATTTTAAAGTTAACTATGCTGCTGTCTAAAATAGATTCACTCAGTTATCTTGTCAGATGTTTTAGAACTTATAGATGGCAGAATTTAATTATCCATTGAATATCGAAGTTGTAGGGTATTTTATGTAGATACTCCTAAATTATTTGTTTGATATCACTACTGTTATAATTTTAAAGATACAAAATTAACAAATAGCGCTGCTGCTATATGGCATGTGGTTCAGTGTGAGAGGCTTTCCACCAGGTCTTGGTTTCAAGTGTAGGAGCTATTTGTTGATTGTTGGCAAATATTTGTGAAATATTTATACTAAGTTTTATGCCTGCTAGCATGTGGCTACACTTCAAATCATGCCTAGTACATTTCTTCTTCTTCGATGAAGGCAAGTGAATGTAGCGGTGGTTGCCCGTTTTGACCTGTTACTTCTATCGCCTACACTCTAATATTCAAAATTATTGGATTCTTTCATAATTGAACTATATGATGATGTTTACTTGATTGTATTATATTGATGCTCTATCATATATTGATGATGATTATGGTTCGAGTATGACCCATGAGATTAATTCACACCCCTGAAGGCAGATGAAGCATTATTTGAGGTTGGTATTGTATCTGAAGGCAGATGAAGTAATAATTGAGGTTTGTATTGTATCTGAAGGAAGTATAGTTTATTGATAAATGCAGCATGCCATATACATTGTATGACTCATTTGCATCTGAAGTTTTGTCGTGACCTATGGTCCGACCGTACCGATACAACTTAGCATCGTACGTTGCCCGAGGAGGGGTACGATGCGGCTTCATAGCCTTAGAGGTATGAAGGCAGAGGACATATGCATTGCATTCATATGAATTCATTGAAGGATATTTGCAGATGATATGGTTTTATACCCTTAGAGGTATGAAGACAGAGGACCTACACATTGCATTCCCGTGCATACATTGAGTGATATTTGCAGGTATTGTTGACACAGGGAAGTGTTATACAACCTATCGTGGTTGTTCGAGAAAATGGGATGGTATCGGTTATATTGGGACTACTGAGTTCTATATCTACAAGTATTTCTGATCTTATTTGTGTTTCTTTTAGAATGTTGATTAATTCAATTTGTGGTTTAAATATCTCGTCAAACAATTTGCTTGCTGAGATGTTTCATCTCACTCTTGCATTACTCAATGCAGGTGTTTGTTACTCATCAAGGGGAGTGGGAAGTAGCAGCACATCCACCTTCACTCTCATAATAACGCTGCCTAGGCGCAGTCAGGATTTAATTAGAAAACTTCTTGTCAAAGAATGTTTGTTTTTAACTAGTCGTGCACACTGGTTAATTCAGTTCATGTCGTTATGGTTGTATTTCCATTGCTAGCAGATTATTAATGTTTATTATGTTTTCTTATCATGATATCTATTTATACTATGTTGCTTCCCCGTTTATGCAATTTTCAAAGGAGATGCTGTCGAAATTTTATATATAAATGTTTAGATGTGTAGTTTAGTAGCATTCCGCGGTGTTTGCGGACCCCGGGGTGTTACAGCTGGTATCAAAGCATAGGCTTTAGATTCTTAGCAATTTGAAGATAAATTTGACACACTTGCACATATAGGAAGGGTATGGGTTCAAATATCTTTGATATATTTTAATGTCTTTGAAGTGCAGATGAAATAATTTCACCCTCCCTATTCCTTTATGGTGATGTGGTAAGTTGTTTATGGCTTAATGCCTGATATAATTCATTTCTAAATTTTGATATTGTTTTATTAATGCGATTGATATCGCTGGTCTTTTGTGAGATTGAAGTTGCTATTATGCTGGTGATATACATGTATGCCTATGTTGTTTTCAACATGTTTTTCATGGTTGAGTTTTATTACAATAATATTGTTTATATATGCTTGATTGAGGATGTTTCTAAGAGGAGTGTGAATTACGTGTTTTGGGTTACAAGGTAACCATTAATTTGAATTTAAGTTGTTGGGCGGTTGGTGGATAGCTCAAACTATCTTTGTAAAGAATGATTGTTTATGTCGAGAAACCAGTTCTGAAAGAAATGAATATTGGTACTTATATATGGATTTTGGGGGAAGTTTTTACATAGCCAGAATGGCTTACATGTCTCTCTTCTATCGTGTGTTTTAGTAGCCACAAAGCCTAGATGTGGTTTAAAGTGGTTGCATGTTAGTCATGCTAATTGTAGAATAAAATCTTTGATTTTCTTGATCTATTGATTATGTATTAATACGTTGAGGATCTAATGGTTCTCTCCCCGATGCATATTTGTGGAGCCATTGTTGGACCACTTATCTATTGGTTTGAATGAAGTCATTGCCTAGCCTAGAGTTGGTTGTGTGTGGTTAGTCACCTATTCCTAAATGATGTGGTTTTTACATCAGCTTGTTGATGTTTGCCAAATGTGTGAAGGATTATGGGGTTAGTATTAACCCTTTAGGTCTGGTACTTTGAGTGCATCATATGATAGAATGAAATGTAAGTTTCTGACCTACAGTAGATGAAGACTTATATTATGTGTAGATTAACCTTACTAGTTGGATATTTTTCTTAGTTGAGATGTTGAATGAAGTATAGTGACATGGGTTAAGCAAGTATTTTGTTGTTGTTGGGCTGTCAGTGCTCTATGTAGAGTTTTTGGCATTTCTTCGATGAACTGTGCCGCGCAAGATGTTATTGGCTTCTTGTCGGCTTTATTGCTCCATTAGTTCTGTAGATTTTCTCCCTTTTGGTGGGGAGCAAAGTATGTTAGATTACATGATTATCTTTTCATTATGGCAAGAATAAGGTTTAGGAAGATTAGGAGTTTTGTTTCAATAGAACTACATGTTTCGTGGTGCTGTCAGGTGAGGTGTTTGATCTTCTTATACGTTCATCTGGTGTGGATGTTTCACCATTGAATTAAAATGAATTGTTGAAGTTGGTAAGGGTTGTGCTTAGTGCATATTACCCCTTCATAAAAGAGTGTCGTTTTAAGACATTGATGCTGATGTATGGTTGCATCCAAATTCGATGTTGTGAAATCGTAGTGTTGATTGCATCTATGACTTGGTTTGAGCTTCATTACATGTTGGTTCATGCTTGATGTCAGGTGGTGTAGTTTCCTTAGACAATTAGTCGATGTAGAAGTTCTTGTGTTAATTAAGACCAATAATGGACCCATGTTTTGCATGGTGCTGCTATATGGGGTACCTTGGATATTTTGTTGGAGTGGTCGAATTCGAGGACGAATTCTTTTTAAGGGGGGTAGAGTGTGATACCCTAATTTTCTGAAAAGAAGTTAAACTTCTTTTTCTCTTTTCTTTCATGTTCTGTGGCATTGAGGTTTGGAGTTTCAGGAGGCATTCCTCATAAAACAGTAGATCTTTTGGCATTTTTTCCGCTGGGGTCGGGAGCTCAAAGGGGAGAGCGAGTTTTGGGCCATTGATCTCGATCAGGAGGATGGGAGCCCCCCTCTCCTCCCCAACCCTAGCCGCCCCCTCTCCTTCTCCCCAATGGGTTGCAGCTGCACCCCCCCCCCCTCTCTTGCTCTCCTCCCCATTGGCAGCCGCCCTCTACCCTCTCTATGGCTCCCTCCTCCCTCTAGATCCCCGCAACGCAGCAAGGATCGAGAAGAAGGAGGAGCACGTTGAATTGAAGAGGAAGAGAGGATCAAGGAGATGTTCTTCCCCAACTCTTCTTGAAGATTTTCTTGGGGAAAACCCTAGGTATGAATGAAATCCTTGTTCCTCTCTGTAATTATGTGCTTTTGGAGGTTGTTGATCATGGGGATTAAAGGATTAGAGGTTGGATTAGATGTGGGGATAGGTTTTGATCTCGAATTTAGTTTTCTGTGGAATGGCGGATTCAATAGTTTCTGTTCATGCCAGTTTTCCGTGGTTTTGGTGGCCTCAAAAAATGGGAAGTCTATATTGAGTCGTAGATAATTTGTAGATCTTTTCGTGGCCATGAAGAACACCTCAATCGGACGTCAGATCAGAAAGTTATTGCAGTTTTATTATAGGAGTTTTTCAGTCTTATCATTCTGTGCAGAATCTGTTCTCTTAAGATTTAGGCAATTTTATCAACAGAATTCAACCTTGGCTTTGTAAGAAAAGTTGTAGATAATTTCATAAGCTTTCCATATTGTTAAAAAGTGCATTCATATGAATTATGAAACTCCAGTTATGTTTGTTTTACTGTGGCTATTCCTATTTGCCTGACAAAAATGAGCGGGTCTGTTCACTGGTAGGTTTGATCAAGTAAATGGTCAAATTGTCTCTTCCAACTATGGAGACTTCTGTAGAGGGATAAAAGTTCTTACTGCCAGTAGAATTTCATGATTTTTGGTTGAGTGGTTTGTGAGATATCGAATTTTAAAGTTAACTATGTTGCTGTCTAAAACAGATTCAGTCAGTTATCTTGTTAGATGTTTTAGAACCTTATAGATGGCAGAATTTAATTATCCATTGAATACCGAAGTTGTAGGGTATTTTGTGTAGATACTCCTAGATTATTTGTTTGATATCACTACTGTTATAATTTTAAAGATACAAAATTAACAAACAGCGCTGCTGCTATATGGCATGTGGTTCAGGGTGAGAGGCTTTCCACCAGGTCTTGGTTTCAAGTGTAGGAGCGATTTGTTGATTGTTGGAAAATGTTTGTGAAATATTTGTACTAAGTTTTATGCCCGCTAGCAGGTGGCTACACTCCAGATCATGCCTAGTACATTTCTTCTTCTTCGATGAAGGCAAGTGAATGTAGCGGTGGTTGCTACCGTTTTGACCTGTTACTTCTATCGCCTACACTCTAATATTCAGAATTATTGGATTCTTTCATAATTGAACTATATGATGATGTTTTACTTGATTGTATTATATTGATGCTCAATCATATATTGATGATGATTATGGTTCGAGTTTGACCCATGAGATTAATTCACACCCCTGAAGGCAGATGAAGCATTATTTGAGGTTGGTATTATATCTGAAGGCAGATGAAGTATTAATTGAGGGTTTGTATTGCATCTGAAGGAAGTATAGTTTATTGATAAATGCAGCATGCCATATACATTGCATGACTCATTTGCATCTGAAGTTTTGTCGTGACCTATGGTCTGACCGTACCGGTACAACTTAGCATCGTACGTTGCCCGAGGGAGGGGTACGATGCGGCTTCATACCCTTAGAGGTATGAAGGCAGAGGACATATGCATTGCATTCATATGAATTCATTGAAGTGATATTTGCAGATGATGTGGTTTTATACCCTTAGAGGTATGAAGACAGAGGACCTACACATTGCATTCCTGTGCATACATTGAGTGATATTTGCAGGTATTGTTGACACAGGGAAGTGTTATACAGCCTATCGTGGTTGTTCGAGAAAATGGGATGGTATCGGTTATATTGGGACTACTGAGTTCTATATCTACAAGTATTTCTGATATTATTTGTGTTTCTTTTAGAATGTTGATTAATTCAATTTGTGGTTTAAATATCTCATCAAAACAATTTGCTTGCTGAGATGTTTCATCTCACTCTTGCATTACTCAATGCAGGTGTTTGTTACTCATCAAGGGGAGTGGGAAGTAGCAGCACATCCACCTTCACTCTCATAATAACGCTGCCTAGGCGCAGTCATGATTTAATTAGAAACTTCTTGTCAAAGAATGTTTGTTTTTAACTAGTCATGCGCACTGGTTAATTCAGTTCATGTCGTTATGGTTGTGTTTCCATTGCTAGCAGATTATTAATGTCTATTATGTTTTCTTGTCATGATATCTATTTATACTTTGTTGCTTCCCCGTTTATGCAATTTTCAAAGGAGATGTTGTCGAAATTTTATATATAAATGTTAGATGTGTAGTTTAGTAGCATTCCGGGGTGTTTGTGGACCCCGGCGTGTTACATTATCCTTGCCCGTGGCCCCACTCGACACTGTCGCCCCGACCTCGCCGCCATCGGCCGCCTCAATGCCGACCGCCCTAGTCCCACCCACGGTCGCCTACTCCCGCACCGCCTGACGCTGGCTACCCTATCCCCACCCGCGGCCTTGCTCGACATCGACTGTCCCAGCCCCACCCGACACCGGTCGCCTTGTCCTCGTCCACAACCCCGTCTGCTATCAACGTCCTGTGAGTTCACTAGCAGTGCTCTATGCTCTCTATTGTTCTTATGACCTGACACACCCAGTTTTGGAAGGCAAACCGAATGCGAACCATGTATGTGTCTGGATCAAAAACTCATGTACACAGCGATTACATAGTTGGACATCATCACATATTGCTCAAAATAATAGCAGAAATAGTACTTTATTACATCGTGATGTCCAAGACATCCATAGAGTCATTAACTTGACATAGTCATTGTCATAATCAAAGTGTGGAATACGAAACGTAGAAGATAAGGCCTTCAAAGACAGTTGATTGGGGGTTGCCACTAAACACAACTAGAACTCATCGTACTCCTGAAACACCTAGAAGTCCTCCATGTTGCCTTCATCTCCTCCTGAGCACTGATTGCAATGGGGACAACCTAGGGTTGGGGGGTTTAAAGCAAGGGTGAGTACACATCAATGTACTTAGCAAATGTCCCATTTGGCTAAAGTGGACTAGCTGTTTGTTGGGTTAAGGCTAAAGCGGTTGCTTTTAGTTGGTCAGGTATTTATTACTAGTAGAAAGCCAAGTTTTAGTAATAAACCCAAATTATTACCCAAGAGTACTCCCTCCTAGAGGAAGTACCATAAACCATAGTTATAATCATCGCCATTAATCATCATCATAAAAGTATCCAAAGTAATTCTAATCAAAGAGGATCCCAAGGCTACTCTTAACCGTGAGCATGGCTGATATACCAGTTTCTAACACTCTACAGAGGTTACAGACTTTACCCACGAGTCATGATCCCTTTTTGCCTCAGGTCGATCAAACCCTCAAACACTACCAAGGTGAGTAGGCAAGGTTTCACTATGTAGCCTTTACAAAGATTCCCTAGAGGTCATAGCCGCTCGTTAGGTTTCTCTAGTTTGATAAACACAGTACCTCTCCCCACAGGAAGGGTGACTAACAAAATCAAATCAAAAGAACCTCGGCAACTAGCCTCAGCAGAGCAAGTGATGTGCCTGAACCCCATTTATGGCACAACAGCGAATCCTACTAACCTCAAGTTCCTCTAATTATTCAGCTAAGGGCGTCCCATTCCACCCTCATGGATGTACTGTTATCCTGGGTGGTCTCTCAATGAATAGGTCCTTACGGAGAGGTACTAAGGAAATAGCCTGAGTCCCCTAAAGTATCATAGTTCATCATCATAATCAATATAACATCATTGTATCATAAATATTCTCATCATGTTCATTGATTAAAGTAGAGCAATAGCATGAAGCTAACCATAATAACCCAAAAGGTAATCAAGGACAAGGTAAATACAGAGGTAGTCAATCCTTAGGTTTCAATTAAGTACTGTGGGACAACGAATTATAAAGAAAGTAGAACATAATGGGTCAGAGGACACTTGCCTTCACCAAGTTGCTGCTCAGGGAAGTCTCTGGCAACACACTCAGGAACCACGAACTGCTTGTTGTCCATGCAAAGCAATCATGCATTCAACACATTTGGGAAATGATAAAGGAACAGTGCACCAAACATATGCAATCAAGTGAACACAAGTTCAACAGAAAAGTACAAACACCATATTGAAATCTAGATACTAGGGTAAACAAATACAGTTAGAAGTTTGTGGTTCTCTAAGTACTACTTATCTCAGTGGATTACATAACTTACTATAGTCATCTTAATGGATTATTAAAATTATACTAGGGATGGGTTCATACATTACATGATATTAAATTCACAAAGTTAACCACTTAATTATCATTAGGGTTTTCTTTTATTTCCTTTTAAATAATAAACCATTACATTAAATGCACCTATAGCCTAGACATAAAATTAAGACCTACATACATTGTAAGATACTAATTTTAACAGATAGAGAATAATTTTATGAACATTTTGCAATTTGAACCACCCAATTTGGAGTTTATATGCAAAAGATATGAAATAAACAAGTTTTTGGATTCAAAATACAAAATTAGACCTATTTCTGCGATTAAATATAAGCATAGGGTTCTCTCTGCAAAGTTTCAGGGGCTCCGCTGCAAAAACCAGGGACGGTGGGTTCTATTACTCGGAAGTCGAGGGTTCTTTTTATAAAGCTACAAACCGAAGAGGTATCGGGCTTTCCTAGCCGTTAGATCTCAGATCGATGGCAAAGATTAAATCCAGCGGGGTGAGAGCACGAGCGCGTGGGCGCGGACACCTAACAGGTGGTGCTCAGGGCGGGCCATACACTGACATGCGGGGCCCACGGGACAGCGACGCGTCGAGGGCGAGGGGTGCTCTGGCCACCCGATCTCGGATCAACGACCCTAGTTCAACGAACCACGCGAACTGTTACCCGAACAACTGTGCCATCGAATCAAGGATGAACGGTCAGGATCGGGCGTCGGGGGGTTTATCAGCTCCGGCCGGCCAGGGGCGGCGTTCGCGCCGGCGGTGGCGCAGTCGCTGGAGACAAGGCAAACCAGGGTTTCTAGCGGCGCTGGGGTGGTCTAGGTAGCCAAAGAGGATGGGGAGGACCATGAGAATATTATGGTGAGGCCTAGGTTATGAGAATGAGGCTGAGACGGGCAAACGGTGGAGGGGGGACCTCGAGCGGACTAGAGGCCACTCCGGCGAGCAATACTCGCCACAATGGGGGAATAATCCGACGCGCCGAGGCTGGTATGGGCTTCAGTGAGAGGGTAGGAGTGCTCTACACCTAGGTTTGGGCTTGGGGAGGGGCTGTACCAGCTAGACGCCGTGAGGACATAGCGGCCCGATCAGAGGCGACTCTAGCGAGCCAAAATTACTCACGGTGAGATAGAATTGGTGCAGAAGAAGGGCGGGAGAAGGTTACTTACCCAGATACGGCACTTAGGGAAGCTTGGCACGGCGCGAGGGGACCCTGATTGGCCGGATGACGAGAAACCGCGGTGGTGGCAATCTCCAACCTGTGCATGGGAGAGGTTGAGCGTGGACCGAGCAGACGGATTGGTGGGAGGGAAAACCACTATGGGTTCCTGGTGCATAGGGCTCCGGCAAAGCTCACCGTGGCTGAGACGACGGTAGAGGCCCCGTGAGGACGGTGGGACGATGGAGCAACAGAAGGGGCGGCGCTGCGGGCTGAGCGAGCGTGAGGGCAGGGAGAGAGCGGATGAGAGGCGGGGGCGAGCTGAGGGGGGTGTGAGGTCTTCATCTAGGCGCTCGAACGACATGGGCGGGCGAGTTGTGGGGGGAATGGGCATGGTTTGGCCGCGCGGGGGGGCACGCCATGGGCGCGAGCGCGGCGGTTGCGGTGGAGGGGACGGGTCTGACAAGGGGGGCTATGAGTCAGCGAGGGAATGTGAGGGCGAGCGGGGCGCAACGCTGAAGGGGGGTCCTGTTGCTCACTTGTTCCCAAATGCTATAAATTAAGAACAAGACAACACAATTGTTAGTGGTTAAAAACCTTTGTCCTTCGAAGCGTTATTTCCTCTCGGATATAATGATCTTCAGACGAAGGTCATGAAGGACACGCCTTCATGATTTTACGATATAAACATGAATATAAGTAAGGAAATGAAAGAATACAGAGGAATGAAGACAATATTCGTTATATATTCATGATTCATTTATCTTTATTGTACATAAATAAGCATTAACAATATTCATATTACAATAGTACCTTCGGCTTGCCAGAAGGTGAGAGAGCGAGAATGGTGCAAGAGCGATTACAATCCAGCATGAATAGTACGGGGGTACCGTTCATCTATTTATAGGAACGAGATGCAGCCAGGGTAAAATTACATTCATACCCTTAAACATTTGTTTACAAGCAACTAAAACTAATATGGTTCATCTAGTCCTTTTTCCTTTTCTGCATGGTCTGGGCCGAAGCTGTTGAACTTCGACATTCTGCATTGTCGCCTCTACGCAGTCTTCGTCTTGAGGGGCTAAACTGAGGCTGAAGGTAGCTTTGACGAGCCTTTGTATTTTTTTTGCCAAAGGTGTTTTTCCTTGAGGACCTTCGGCAGAGAAGAATACCCCCAACACTAGCCCCTTCACGGTGCTAGATCATTTTTTGTAACGAGCTCGATCCACGAAAAACACGAAGGCTTCAGAATGCGAAAGGTCCGAAAAACACCTTCCTTGAGCTCGTTACCGAGAAACGATTAAAATATTCCAGACGTCGGACGATCCACCGCTCAGCTAGTGTAGACGGTATGGCGGTTCGCCTTCTCCCCCTACAGCACTATATAAACAGATAGGTTGGTGAGGAGTTACCACAGCATTAATTGCCATTGCACTGTTGTGCTGTTAAAAATTTTAACCATATCCGAAGCTTGTCCAGATTGTTTGTTGCAGTCACACGCTTTGTCATTCAAAATCACCTTTGGCTTTAAGGAATCAGAATACTCAAAATGGCTCGAGTAAGGTCCACCGCTAGAGTATCACACGAGGGAGATGATGCTAAGACAACAGAGACAGCGTCGATATCAGAAATGATGAGGCGATCAGGTCTAGTGACATCAGAAAAATCTATTTCCAAAGGTGAAGCTGCCGAAGCTGAGCAGATTGCAGCTGAAGATGGAAGTGATGATGAGGCCGAATAAGATTACAACATTTTAAGCCCGTCGAAGCCAAGCCACATTGAATTGGGGAAATCCACTGTAACAGCAGACGACATGGTTATGATGAAAAGGCTAGGTTATTTTGGGGAGGCCGAGAGCAAACTTTTCTGGTTTGCTGGGGAGGAGGTGATTCCGGAGCCAAAAGAGGACGAAGTTGTTGTTTTCAAGAGCTTCATCAGGGTAGGGCTTTGGTTCCCTTTACATGAAATGATAGGAGAAGTTTTAAAGAATTTTGAAATATATCTTCATCAGTTGACACCCAATGCCATCGTTAGACTCAGTGTTTACATATGGGCTCTCTGAAGCCATGGTATGAGTGCTAATGCTAAAGCTTTCTGCCGAGTGCATGAGCTACACTACCAGATGAAGGCCAGAGTGGATGGCCTTCATAAGAACTTTGGCTGCTATAACTTTGCGTATCAAAAGGATACCAAGGCCCCGGTAATTGGCTACCGCACTAAGTGGCCGACCGGGTGGACAAGTGAGTGGTTCTACATAAAAGATGATGAAAAGAAGAGGGAAAAATTAATGACTATGGTCATGAGCTCGATGAGATTAAATTTCGGAATGGCAAGGCCATTGTGCCACATGCAACTTGGCTCCCCGTGGCAGCTAGCCGAAGTTGAATTTAGAGTGGTAGCTACCAAGTTCAGCACTAGGGACTTAGTGGAAGAATATTTGGCAAATAGAACATTTCTAACTTCTAGCGACTGGGGGATGCCGAAGAAAAAAGTAAGGGGGAAAAGTATGAGCTTGTTCGGCTCCCCTATCGCTTCAAATTTGAAAACAATTCAAGAAACCATGCAATGAATGGCTGAAAATGATCGAAACCATGTGCAATGAGATCCTTGGCAACTATACGAAGAAGGAGGACCACCTAATGACTACTGCCTTCTGTACCTAGCCAAAACGAAGGTTGAAGGGTAATGGATGCATTGAACTTCGAATACCCATATTACAAGAGGCTTAACGGAGGGGCTAGAGGTGTGAAAAGAAAAAAAGTGTTGTTAGTATCCTAAGCAGGCAAGCTGCCCGCTCAGTAAAAGAAGATGAGAAGGCCTTAAAGAAAACAAAAACAGCGCCAGAGCCGAAGGCAACAATTAAGAAGCAGAAGCTTGACCAAACACCCTCTATTGAACTAAAGGTCGCCGAAGCAGCAGAGAGAACCCCTCCGTTGCCAACTGCTGCCGAAGTGGTTGAAATTTTGGAGGTAATGACTGATTCTCTGCCATTCAAGCTGCTAAGTCCTCTAGGATTGGAACTGACAAAACTTTTACAGAGGAAGGGAACGCCCTTGGCTACAGAGGAGAAGGCTGAAGGACAAAAGAAATGACAAATTGTGAATATAATGCAAGCAATTGAACAAACTCCGCCTTCAGCTTCGACGACGAAAGCAGCAATTCCTACAAATGCCGAAGACGCTGGCGAAACCAAAGCTAAAGAGCTGGCAGCCACAATGTTAGAAGTTGACAGGCTTGTGTTAGATATGGTTGCAGATGTGGTTGCAGAGACAAATGTAACTGTAGAAGAAAACATGGCCGTAGTGCCAGATGAAGGAAAGGAAATTGATAATACTCCTTTGGACGAGAGGGATTTTGATCTTCGGCACTTGGGCAGTCAAGAACTGTCTGAGGAAGACAAGTTGGAATTGAAAGAATTTGCTATATCTTGCGGTTACCAGCCGGGGTCTTTGCTCTTTGGTGGGGTTGATGTGGAAATTTTAGGATGCATTCGCGACTGCGCCGGGGCAAAGATAATCGGCACTCTATGCAAGAGTGTTGAATTTCCGAAGCTGGAGACCGACATTAGTTGTTATCGACGACATCAAATTGTCGGTAGCCTATTTTATTCCAACTTCAAGGTGAGACCTTCATCTAGATTTTTATTACCTTCGTCTAAATTTTTATTACCTTTGTTTTGCAGAGCATGTTGTTAAGTAAGGCATTGAAAATGCAGTAGGATTCTGAAGATAGAAAAAACAAAGTCATAATTAAGGGCTTAGAGGATAAAATCAAGAAACTTGAAGGTTCTCTAAAAGAAAAAGACATTCTGCTGCAAACAACTGAAGGTTCCCCCGCAGAAGCACGCTCTCAAAACACTAAGTTGAGTGAGGAACTAGACGAAGCCCGAACAGTTTTGGATGAAAGTTCACGGCGCTTTGACCACAAAACAAAGGAGCTTGAAGTAAAGGTCACAGCCAAAACTGAAAGGAATACGAAGCTACATGAGGCTTTTGAGAACCTTCGGAACAAGTGTGCTGACTTCGCCACTCGGTGCGTTAACCAGTTGAAGGGGATATTTAACTCAGTTGGAGCTGCTTCTAAAGAATTTAACCCTTCGGCCGAAGACATCCTTGGGGCCTTTGATCACATTGAAAATGAATTTGAAGCCCTTGACGAAGTTATCACCGAGCATGGGGATTTATGTGCCCTAGTGGCTTCTTGCGGTACAGTTGCAGCTTTTATGAAGGCCGGATGCACTCACGCAAAAACTGTTAATAAGCCAAATTTCAATCTTTTGACATCAAATCTAGTTGACATTCTAGCCGAAGCCTGAAGCATAAGGAACAGATTTATCACTCAAATCTAGGCAAAAGGCGGGCGCGAACTGGCCGAGGACGAAGCGCGAAAACTACTTAACTCGATATGAAACTTTTACCTGTCTTCTTTACCTTGGTTTTCCTTTACCATATTTCTTGATTTCTTCATACCTTCTTCTCTTTGCAGAATGGTGGCACCGAAGGCCGTTAAGCCGAAGCTTGTTCCGAAGAACTGAAGATTCCTAGAACTTTTATAACTATCTGTAGAAAGCTTAGGATCTCTTAGCATCATTTGGCAAAAGATTGTAACTGACAGTTTGAACAAAATATTGTACTTATTTGTGAATACCTTGTAATATAAACTGCTTTGTTGTGGACGAAACCATCGCTTGCAATCTTTTGAGCCGAAGGCGAAAAACACCTTCCCTTCTTTTCGTTCACATCGAAGCATTTTTTATTAGAGACGAAGTTCCTTCCCTTATTTTCTCTGAGACGAAGCATCTTCGTATTCAATGAAGCATTTTGTTACTAAAGACATGCATCAGTTGTCTTTCCTGTTAATGTATGTGCTTTATGTCATGATGATGATCCTACAAATGTCTAATAAATGTTTGTATGAATGCAAAAAATGATGTGATGTATTATGCAAATGTATGCCAAAAACACACCCAGACTCTGCATCCCCTTAGGAACGACTTTGGAGTCTCTTCACCTTTTACTTAGGTGGTATTTCAACTCTGCATCCCCTTAGGAACGACTTTGGATCTTCTTCACCTTTGACTTAGGTGGCATTTAAGCTCTGCATCCCCTTAGGAAGGACTTTGGAGCTTCTTCACCTTTGATTTAGGTGGTATTTTAGCTCTGCATTCCCTTAGGAACGACTCTGGAGCTTCTTAACTTACTCTGCGTCCCCTTAGGAACGACTTTGTAGCTTCGTCACCACTTAGGTGACATTTTAGCTCTGCATCCCCTTAGGGATGACTTTGGAGCTTCTTCATGACCTTTTGCACTCGATGGTGTAAATCCCGGTGTTACATTTTACATGTGGGGGAATTTGGCCCTTGTATTGCAGAGGGATAAACAAAAAAATAAAAATTACAACCTATGGCCCCATTAAAAACCTTTCTCCCCTCTTAAAAGGAAAAGGGTGCCATAGGGGAAAAATAAGAAAATTACATTGTTTATACATAATATCGTCGAAGCTCATCCGCATTCCAAGACCTGGGTATGTCATTGTCATCCATATCTTTCAGTCTGTAGGAACCGGGTCTTAACAAAGATACCACCAAAAAGGGCCTTCCCACTTGAGTTGAAGCTTCCCCACTGTATCAGGGTTGGCCACCCTTCGAAGCACCAAATGGCCTAGCTTAATGTTCTTCAATCTTACTTTTCTGTCGCCATTTGATTGTTTCGACCTGGTATTTATTGATATGTTCTATGGCTTGTAGTCTGGTCCCTTCTATGGTGTCTTTTGTTATTTGGCAGTTACCTTCGTCCTCTGTCGAATCTAGAATTCTTATTGAACCCATTCTTGCTTCTTTCAGTGTGATTGCTTCGTCACCGAACAGAAGTTTGAATGGGGTAAATCCTATTGACCTCGACACAACAGTGTTGTGGTTCCAGACCACTTTTATTAATTCATCTGGCCACTTTCCTCTAGGCTAATTGAAGATTGACTTAATTATTCCTATTATTATGATTCCATTTGCTCTTTCTACCAAACCGTTTGACTCCGGATGCCTTACTGATGCGAAGTGTATTTTTGTGCCAAACTGAGTACAAAAGGTTTTGAATGTCTCAGCATCAAACTGAGTTCCGTTATCAACTGTTATAGCCTTCGGCACACCGAAGCGACAAACAATATTCTGCCAGAAGAATTTTTGGACCGTGGCTGCAGTTATTGTAGCCAAGGGCTTTGCCTCAATCTATTTAGAAAAATATTCTACTGCCACTACAACATGCTTCAAGTTGCCTTGTGCTGGTGGCAGTGGACCTAACAAATCGAGGCCCCATCTTTGTAATGGTCAGGTTGGCTGTATTAGCTGGGTTAAAGACGAAGGTTGCTTCTGGTCTCTGGCACACTTTTGGCAATTTTCACATTTTTGAACTAAATCTACTGCATCTGAAGCTGCCTTTGGCTAGTAAAAACCTTGTCTAAAAACTTCCCTAGCAAAGGCCTAGACCCAATGTGGGCCCCACATAATCCCGCATGTATCTCCTTCATTAATTCTTGCCCTTCGGTTCTGGACAAGCACTTGAGCAATGGAGAGCACACTCCGTGCTTATATAATTCCCCTTCTATTATTACATATAGCCTTGTCCTTGCTTCCATTCTTTTATTATAAACTTCATCATCCGAAAGGCAGTTGCCCTGGAGGAAAGATACAATCTCAGTCCTCCAATCTTCACTATGTATTGGTGAAATTGTGAGCACCGCTCTCTCCATGAGCTCGACTGAAGGTGCTTTTGTTATTTCAAAAAATACTTCTGAAGGTAGTGGGAGCCCATGTGCCGCTGATTTGGCTAACAAGCCTACATGTTCATTCTCTCCCCTTAGAATATTCTTTACAGAGAATCCTTCAAAAGAGGCTTCCAAACTTCGGACTTCATCTAGGTACTTTTCAAGCTTCGGGTCTCTTGCCTTACTACTCTTGTCCACATGTCCTGAGATAACTTGTGAATGAATCTTGAGGATTGCCCTTCTTAAACCCATTGTCTTAAGTTTCTAAAGCCCCAAGAGAAGAGCTTCATATTCTGCAATATTATTTGTACAGCTGAAGTCTAACTTTACTGCATAGCAGGTTCTGACTTTAGATGGTGCAACTAGAACAGCAGTTGCCCCTACGCCGAAGGTCCCCCAAGACCCATCACAAAATATCGTCCAAGCTTCATCATCGTTTATTCTTTCTTCATCCCAAGCCCCTGGTGTCCAATCAGCAATAGTCTGCTAACGCCTGAGACTGGATCGAAGATCTATGAACATAATCAATGGTAAATTCGTTGAGTTCAGCAGCCCACTTTCCGACTCTTCCTATATCTTCTCTGTTCCTCATAATATCCTTTAGGGGTTGTGATGAAGGCACTATTATGTGGTATGCTTGGAAGTAGTGCCGAAGCTTCCTGGAGGCCATTAATACAGCATACAATACCTTCTCCAACTCTGTGTAATTCTTCTTTGATGGACTAAGTACTTCGGAGACGAAGTATACAGGTGCCTGCTTTTTTAATTGACCATCTTGTTTCTCTTGTACAAGCACCGCACTAACCGCGGCATGGGAAGCAGCCACATGTAGAAGTAATGGGGTTCCTGACAAAGGTGGGGTTAGAGTTGTTAGATCTATCAAATACTGTTTCAGCTCTTTGAAGGCTTTCTACTAAGCTGGACCCCATTGGAAGAGCTCGGCTGATTTCAATACTTCAAAGAAAGGCAAGTTCCTCTCTGCTGATCTTGAAATAAATCTGTTCAATGATGCCAGCCTTCCTGCTAACCTCTGAGCCCCCTTTCTCGAATTTGGTGGTTCCATCCGAAGGATAGCTTCGATTTTGCTTGGGTTAGTTTCAATACCCTTTGTCGATACCAGGCAGCCAAGAAACTTGCCTTCTTCACTCCAAAGACACATTTTTGTGGATTTAACTTAAGACCAGCCTGTCTGAAATTGGCAAATGTCTCTTGCAAATTAGCAACATGGTTCTCTTGTTTCGTGCTCTTTACTATGATATCGTCAACATAAGTTAGCATATTTCTACCAATCTGGGAGTGAAGAACTTTGGCAGTTATTCTGCTGAAGCTTCCTCCAGCATTTTTTAGCCCCTTAGGCATCAGAAGATAACAATAGGTGCCACTAGAAGTTATAAAGCTTGTCTTCGGCTCATCGTCTTTTTTCATCTAGATTTGATGATAGCCTGAGTAGCATTCCAATAAGCTCATGAGTTTCGAAGTAGCTGCTGCATCCACAAGGGAATCTATTCTTGGTAATGGGAATTCATCCTTTAGACATGCCTTGTTGAGATCCGTAAAGTCAATACACATTCTCCATTTTCCATTTGCTTTCTTTACCATGACGGTGTTGGCCAGCCACTCTGGGTATGTTACTTCTCTGATAACACCGACACTGAGAAGTCTTTTCTCTTCATTTCATGCACCTTCGGCTTTATCATTGGACATTTTCTGAAGCCTCTGCTTTTTTTGTCTGAAGAACGGGTCCACATTAAGTGAATGCTTAATAATGTCTCTATTGATACCACAGAGATCATTAGCTATCCAAGCAAAAACATCTTTGTTGTTAAACAAAAATCTTAGCAAGGTCTTCTCTTGTTCATCAGATAGTTGAGATCCCAACATCACTTTTTGCTTAGCTATATCTTCGCACAAGAGCATAGGCTTTGGTTGATCTGCCGAAGCAGCCTTTTCTCTTTTATGCTTATATTGCTGATAAGCTTGGCTTCATCTATATTATGGATGGCCTTCGAATCCGTCCAACTTCCTTCGGCTCTCCTGGCAGCTTCTTGACTCCCATGTACAGCAATGGGCCCTTGTTCCGAAGGTATCTTCATGCAAAGATAAGCTGGGTGGAGTATTGCTTCGAAGGAATTAAGCGTCCCTCGACCAACGATTGCATTGTATGGATACTCAATATCAACAATGTCGAAGATAACCTGCTCTGTCCTTGTGTTGTGAACGTAGCCGAAGGTGACCGGCATGGTTATCTTGCCGAGTGCCACAATTTGTCTTCCTCCGAAACCACAAAGAGGGTGTGTTGCATCATGTATCTTGTCATCCAGCTCTTGCATTTGTCTAAAAGCCTACACAAAAATGGTATCCGCTACACTGCTTGTGTCTACCAGGACATTGTGGACCAGAAATCCCTTGATGACACAAGATATAACCATTGCATCGTTGGGGGATAATCCTTGAGCTGAAGATCCTCTTGGGAGAAGGTGATTGGTATGTGAGACCATTTGGATTTGATGAAGGGTCCTTGCACTCCAACATGTTGTACCCTTATCTGTGCTTCTTTTTTTTTTGCCTCTGCCTCTTGTTGGCTAGTTCAGAGCTTGAGCCGCCTGTGATTGGGAGCATCGGCTTCATAGCTGAAGGTGCCACAACTTGGTTGCTTTGCGAAGCCATCGTCGCAATTGTGGAAGTGAGTTCACTAGAGGTGGGCGCCAATGTTGTTCACTTGTTACCAAATGCTATAAATTAAGAACAAGATAACACAATTGTTAGTGGTTAAAAACCTTCATACTTTGAAGCATTATTTCCTCTCGGATATAATGATCTTCAAACGAAGGTCATGAAGGACACGCCTTCATGATTTTACGATATAAACATGAATTTAAGCAAGGAAATGAAAGAATACAAATGAATGAAGATAATATCCATTATATATTCATGATTCATTTATCTTTGTTGTACATAAATAAGCATTAAAAATATTCATATTACAATAGTACCTTCGACTTGCCAGAAGGTGAGAGAGCGAGAATGGCGTGAGAGCGATTACAATCCGGTGCGAATAGTACGGGGGTACTGTTCATCTATTTATAGGCACGGGTGAAAGTCGCCTAGAGGGGGGTGAATAGGCGGAATATGAAAATTATAAACTTAAGCACAACTACAAGCCGGGGTTAGCGTTAGAAATATAATCGAGTCCGAAAGAGAGGGCGAAAACAAATCACAAGCAAATGAAGAGTGTGACACGGTGATTTGTTTTACCGAGGTTCAGTTCTTGCAAACCTACTCCCAGTTGAGGTGGTCACAAAGACCGGGTCTCTTTCAACCCTTTCCCTCTCTCAAATGGTCACCTAGACCGAGTGAGCTTCTCTTCTCAATCAATCAGGACACTAAGTCCCCACAAGGACCACCACACAATTGGTGTCTCTTGCCTTGATTACAATTGAGTTGGGAACAAGAAAGAAGGAAGAATAAAAGTGATCCAAGCGCAAGAGCTCAAAAGAACACGGCAAAACTCTCTCTTCTAGTCACTATTGCTTTGAGTGGAATTGGGACTTGGAGAGATTTTGATTCACTCTAATTATGTCTTGTATTGAATGCTAGAGCTCTTGTATTGAATGTGTTGGCTAAAAACTTGGATGCCTTGAAGTGTGGTGGTTGGGGGGTATTTATAGCCCCAACCACCAAAGTGGCCGTTGGGGATGGCTGCTGTCGTATGGCGCACCGGACAGTCCGGTGCACCACCGAACACTGTCCGGTGTACCAGCCACGTCACCCAACCCTTAGGGTTCGACCATTGGAGCTCTGACTTGTGGGGCGACCGGACAGTCTGGTGGTGCACCGGAGAGTCACTGTTCACTGTCCGGTGAGCCTTCTAGCGCCTGCTCTGACTTCTGCGCGCGCAGTTGCACTGTTCACTGTTCACTGTAGCCTTTTGCAGACGACTGTTGGCGCAGATAGCCGTTGCTTCGCTGGCACACCGGACAGTCCGGTGAATTATAGCGGAGTGGCTCCCCAAATTCCCGAAGCTAGCAAGTTTGAGTTGATCCACCCTGGTGCACCGAACACTATCCGGTGCGCCAGACCAGGGCAGCCTTCGGTTGTCTTTTGCTCTTTTTATTTGAACCCTTTCTTGAACTTTTTATTGGTTTGATTGAACCTTTGGCACCTGTAGAACTCATAATCTAGAGCAAACTTGTTAGTCCAATAATTTGTGTTGGGCAATTCAACCACCAAAATCATTTAGGAAAAGGTTTGACCCTATTTCCCTTTCAATCTCCCCCTTTTTGGTGATTGATGCCAACACAAACCAAAGCAAATATAAAAGTGCAGAATTGAACTAGTTTGCATAAGGTAAGTGCAAAGGTTGCTTGGAATGGAACCAATAATTATTTCTACTAGATATGCATGGATGGTTTTCTTCTTATTTAAAATTTTGGACCACGCTTGCACCACTAGTTTTGTTTTGCAAAATTCTTTGTAAAATTCTTTTCAAAACTTTTTGCAAATAGTCAAAGGTATATGAATAAGATTGAAAGAAGCATTTTCAAAATTTGAAATTTTCTCCCCCTGTTTCAAATGCTTTTCCTTTGACTTAAACAAAACTCCCCCTCAATGAAATTCTCCTCTTAGTGTTCAAGAGGGTTTTCCAAATTTTTGAAGATACTTTCTCCCCTTTTGAAAACACATAAAGATATCAATTTGAAACTTCATTTTAAAATTTGGTGGTGGTGCGGTCCTTTTGCTTTGGGCTAATACTTTCTCCCCCTTTGGCATGAATCACCAAAAATAGATACTTGTGAGTGAAATATAAGCCCTTTTACTTTCTCCCCAATGGCAAACAAATAAATATGAGTGAAGATTATATCAAAGTGGAGAATGATGCGGAGTACCGGCAAAGAGTAGATAATACGGATGGAGTTGAGTGGAAGCGTCGTCATTGCCGAATACTCCATTTCCCTTTCAATTCTATGACTAAGCATGAGAATACTCTTGAAAACACATTAGTCATAGTCATAAATGAGATATGATCAAAGGTATATAAATGAGCTATGTGTGCAAAGAATCAATCAAAATTCCTAGAATCAAGAATATTTAGCTCATTCCTAAGTTTGGTAAAGGATTTCTCATCTAGTGGCTTGGTAAAGATATCGGCCAATTGATCTTTGGTGTTAATATAGGCTATCTCGATATCCCCCCTTTGTTGGTGATCTCTCAAAAAGTGATACCGAATGGCTATGTGCTTAGTGCGGCTGTGTTCAACGGGATTATCCGCCATACGGATTGCACTCTCATTATCACATAGGAGAGGGACTTTGCTAAATTTGTAGCCATAGTCCCTGAGGGTTTGCCTCATCCAAAGCAATTGCGCGCAACAATGGCTTGCGGCAATATACTCGGCTTCGGAGGTGGAAAGAGCTACTGAGTTTTGTTTCTTTGAAGCCCAGGACACCAGGGATCTCCCTAGAAACAGACAAGTCCCTGATGTGCTCTTCCTATCAATTTTGCACCCTGCCCAATCAGCATCTGAATATCCTAATAAATCAAAAGAGGACCCCTTGGGGTACCAAAGACCAAACTTAGGTGTGTGAACTAAATATCTCAAGATTCTCTTCACGGCCCTAAGGTGAACTTCCTTAGGATCGGCTTGGAACCTTGCACACATGCATACGAAAAGCATAATGTCCGGTCGAGATGCACATAAATAGAGTAAAGATCCTATCATCGACCGGTATACCTTTTGATCTATGGATTTACCTCCTGTGTCGAGGTCGAGATGCCCATTGGTTCCCATGGGTGTCTTGATGGGCTTGGCATCCTTCATCCCAAACTTGGTGAGTATGTCTTGAGTGTACTTCGTTTGGCTGATGAAGGTGCTCTCTTGGAGTTGCTTTACTTGAAATCCTAGAAAATACTTCAACTCCCCCATCATAAACATCTCGAATTTTTGTATCATGATCCTACTAAACTCTTCACAAATAGATTTGTTAGTAGACCCAAATATAATATCATCAACATAAATTTGGCATACAAACAAATCATTTTCAATTGTTTTAGTAAAGAGAGTGGGATTGGCCTTGCCGACTTTGAAGCCATTAGTGATAAGAAAATCTCTTAGGCATTCATACCATGCTCTTGGGGCTTGCTTGAGCCCATAAAGCGCCTTAGAGAGTTTATACACATGGTTAGGATACTCACTATCTTCAAAGCCTGGAGGTTGCTCAACATAGACCTCTTCCTTGATTGGTCCATTAAGGAAGGCACTCTTCACGTCCATTTGATAAAGCTTAAAGCCATGGTAAGTAGCATAGGCAAGTAATATACAAATTGACTCAAGCCTAGCTACGGGTGCATAGGTTTCACCAAAATCCAAACCTTCGACTTGTGAATAACCCTTGGCCACAAGTCGGGCTTTGTTCCTTGTCACCACACCATGCTCATCTTGCTTGTTGCGGAAAACCCACTTGGTTCCTACAACATTTTGGTTAGGACATGGAACTAAATGCCATACCTCATTCTTCGTGAAGTTGTTGAGCTCCTCTTGCATCGCCAACACGCAATCCGAATCTTTAAGTGCATACTCTACCCTATGTGGCTCAATAGAGGAGACAAAAGAGTAATGTTCACAAAAATGAGCGACTCGAGATCGAGTGGTTATCCCCTTATGAATATCGCCGAGGATGGTGTTCACGGGATGATCTCTTTGAATCGCCTGGTGTACTCTTGGGTGTGGCGATTTTGGATCTTGTTCATCTTCCTTGTCTTGATCATTGTCATCTCCCCCTTGATCATTGCTCTCCTCTTGAGGTGGCTCATCCTCTTGATCTTTATTTTCATCATCTTGAGCTTGATCCCCATCTTGGGTTGGTGGATATGCTTGTATGGAAGATGATGGTTGATCTTGTGCTTGTGGAGGCTCTTCGGATTCCTTAGGACACACATCCACAATGGACATGTTCCTTAGCGCGACGCACGGAGCCTCTTCATCATCTAGCTCATCAAGATCAACTTGTTCTACTTGAGAGCCGTTAGTCTCATCAAACACAATGTCACAAGAAACTTCAACTAGTCCAGTGGACTTGTTAAAGACTCTATATGCCCTTGTGTTTGAATCATAACCAAGTAAAAAGCCTTCTACAGCCTTAGGAGCAAATTTAGATTTTCTACCTCTTTTAACAAGAATAAAACATTTGCTACCAAAGACTCTAAAATATGAAACGTTGGACTTTTTACCGGTGAGGAGTTCATATGATGTATTCTTGAGGATTCGATGAAGATATAACCGGTTGATGGAGTAGCAGGCGGTGTTAATCGCCTCGGCCCAAAACCAGGCCGGTGTCTTGTACTCATCAAGCATGGTCCTCGCCATGTCCAATAGAGTTCTATTCTTCCTCTCCACTACACCAATTTGTTGTGGTGTGTAGGGAGAAGAGAACTCATGCTTGATGCCATCCTCCTCAAGGAAGCCTTCAATTTGTGAGTTCTTGAACTCCGTTCCATTGTCGCTTCTAATCTTCTTGATCCTCAATCCGAACTCATTTTGAGCCCATCTCAAGAATCCCTTTAAAGTCTCTTGGGTTTGTGATTTTTCTTGTAAAAAGAATACCCAAGTGAAGTGAGAATAATCATCCACAATAACTAGACAGTACTTACTCCCGTTGATGCTTATGTAAGCAATCGGGCCGAATAGGTCCATGCAGAGTAGCTCAAGTGGCCTGTCAGTCGTCATGATGTTCTTGTGTGGATGATGAACACCAACTTGCTTCCCTACTTGACATGTGCTACAAATCCTGTCTTTCTCAAAATAAACATTTGTTAGTCCCAAAATGTGCTCTCTTTTTAGAAGCTTATGAAGATTCTTCATCCCAACGTGGGCTAGTCAGCGATGCCAGAGCCAACCCATATTAGTCTTAGCGATTAAGCAAGTGTCGAGTTCAGCTCTATTGAAATCAACTAAGTATAGCTGACCCTCTAACACTCCCTTAAAAGCTATTGAATCATCACTTCTTCTAAAGACAGTAACACCTACATCCGTAAAAAGACAATTGTAGCCCATTTTGCATAATTGAGAAATGGAAAGCAAGTTATAATCTAAAGAATCTACAAGAAAAACATTGGAAATAGAGTGGTCAGGTGATATAGCAATTTTACCAAGTCCTTTGACCAACCCTTGATTTCCATCCCCGAATGTGATAGCTCTTTGGGGATCTTGGTTTTTCTCATAGGAGGAGAACATCCTTTTATCCCCAGTCATGTGGTTTGTGCACCCGCTATCAATGATCCAACTTGAGCCCCCAGATGCATAAACCTACAAAACAAATTTAGGCCTTGTTCTTAGGTACCCAAACGGTCTTGGGTCCTTTCACATTAGAAACAAGCACCTTGGGTACCCAAACACAAGTCTTTGACCCCTTGTGTTTGCCCCCAACATATTTGGTAACTACTTTGCCTGATTTGTTAGTGAGCACATATAAAGCATCAAAAGTCTTAAATGAAATACTAGGTTCATTTGATGCATTAGGAGATTTCTTTTTAGGCATTTTAACATGTGTAGAACGCCTAGAGCTAGAAGCCTCATTATTATAAATAAAAGCATGGTGAGAAACAGAATGAGTCTTCTTTGCATGAATTCTCCTAATCTTATCCTCAGGATAACCAGCAGGATATAAAATATAGCCCTCGTTATCCTGAGGCATGGGAGCTTTGCCCTTAACAAAATTAGACAATCTTTTAGGAGGGGCATTAAGCTTGACATTGTCTCCCTGTTGGAAGCCAATGCCATCCTTAATGCTAGGGCGTCTCCCACTATAGAGCATGCTTCTAGCAAATTTAAATTTTTTATTTTCCAAGTCATGCTCATTGATTTTAGCAGTTAATGTAGCTATGTGATCATTTTGTTGTTTAATTAAAGCAAGGTGATCATGAATAGCATCTACATTAACATCTCTACATCTAGTGCAAATAGAAACATGCTCAACGGTAGATGTAGAGGGTTTGCAAACATTTAATTCATCAATCTTAGCATGTAAAATATCATTCTCATCTCTAAGATTGGAAATAGAAACATTGCAAACATCTAATTCCTTAGCCTTAGCAATTAATTTATCATTCTCAAACTTAAGGCTAGCAAGTGATTCATTCAACATGTCAATCTTAGCAATTAAACTAGCATTATCATTTCTAAGATTAACAATTGAATCATCACAAATATTTGATTTCTCAACCTTAGCAATTAATTTGGCATTTTCATTTCTAAAGCTAGAAATAGTGTCATGGCAAGTGCTTAGCTCACTAGTTAATTTTTCACATTTTTCTACTTCTAGAGCATAAGCATTTTTAACCTTAACATGCTTCTTATTTTCTTTAATTAGGAAGTCCTCTTGGCTATCCAAGAGTTCATCCTTCTCATGAATAGCACTAATCAATTCATTCAATTTTTCTTTTTGTTGCATGTTTAGGTTGGCAAAAAGAGCGAGCAAGTTATCCTCATCATCACTAGAATTATCCTCATCACTAGAAGTTGCATACTTAGTGGAGGATCTAGATTTTACCTTCTTCTTTTTGTTGTCCTTTGCCATGAGGCACTTGTGGTCGACGTTGGGGAAGAGGAGGCCCTTGTTGATGGCGATGTTGGCGGCGTCCTCGTTGTCGGAGGAGTCAGTGGAGCTCTCGTCGGAGTCCCACTCCCGGCAAACATGGGCATCGCCACCCTTCTTCTTGTAGTACTTCTTCTCCTTCTTCTTCCCCATGTTGTCGTCACCCCTGTCACTGTCACTAGAAATAGGACATTTTGCTATAAAGTGATCAGGCTTACCACACTTGTAGCAAACTTTCTTGGAGCGGGGCTTGTAGTCTTTCCCCCTCCTTTGCTTGAGGATTTAGCGGAAGCTCTTGATGATGAGTGCCATTTCCTCGTTGTCGAGCTTAGAGGCATCGATGGGGACACTACTTGGTCTAGAGTCTTTCTTTTCTTCTTTCGTCGCCTTGAATGCGACGGGTTGCACCTCGGATGTTGAGGTGGTGCCTTGCTCGATGATTTTCTTGGAGCCTTTTATCATCAATTCAAAGCTCACAAATTTTCCTATCACTTCCTCAGGAGACATTAGTTTGTATCTAGGATCACCACGAATTAATTGTACTTGAGTAGGATTAAGAAAAACTAGTGATCTTAGAATAACCTTGACCATTTCATGGTCATCCCATTTGGTGCTCCCGAGGTTGCGCACTTGGTTCACCAAGGTCTTTAGCCGGTTGTACATGGCTTGTAGATCCTCTCCTTGGTTGAGCATGAAACAACCGAGCTCCCCCTCGATCGTCCCCCTCTTGGTGATCTTAGTCACCTCATCTCCTTCGTGCGCGGTTTTGAGCACATCCCAAATCTCCTTGGCGCTCTTCAATCCTTGCAACTTGTTATACTCCTCTAGACTTAGAGAGGCGAGGAGTATAGTGGTAGCTTGGGAGTTGAAGTGCCGGATTTGGGCAACCTCGTCCGAATCATAATCTTCATCCCCCGGCGATGGTACCTGTCGGCGTTTTGAGACCGGGGGGTCCCTGAGCCGACGAGTGAAGTGTCGCCGCGTACCCCAGCCCAGATGGGTCGACGCGAGGCCGAGCGCGAAGGGGGGAAAGCGAGGTGGCCGGAGATGGGCGTGAGAGAGGTGGAAATCCCGCGGCCTTCGTGTTCGTCCCGCGCCTAGGTCGGGTGCGCTTGCAGTAGGGGGTTACAAGCGTCCACACGGGGGAAGGAGCGAGCGGCCTCACGCGAGCGCCCGTCTCGTCCTCGTCCCCGCGCGGCCAACCCTCTCTAAGAGGGCCCTGGTCCTTCCATTTATAGGCGTAAGGAGAGGATCCAGGTGTACAATGGGGGTGTAGCAGAGTACTACGTGTCTAGCGGGGGAGAGCTAGCGCCCTAAGTACACGCCATCGTGGCGGCCGGAGAGATTTTGGTGCCCGGTGTGTGAAGTCGTGGCCGTCGGAGGAGCGTTGGAGCCTGGAGGAGGGACAGCTGTCGGGGCCGTCGAGTCCTTGCTGACGTCCTCTTGCTTCCGTAAGGGGGCCGAGAGCCGCCATCGTCAGGGAGTGTGCGGGACGCCATCATCGCCTATCTGGCGGAGCGAGCCAGATGGGACGCCGGTCTTGTTCCCCGTAGCCTGAGTCAGCTTGGAGTAAGGTAATGATGGCGCCTCCTGTTGACGTGGCCGGTCCGCGCCCTAGGTTGGGCGATGTGGAGGCTCCTCCGAGGTCGAGGTCGAGTCCGTCTTCCGTGGCCGAGGTGAAAGGGAAATGTGCCCTTGGGCCATTTCTAAGTATTTTGGTGATTGAGTGCCAACACATGTGCTTAATTGTGAATTTATGTACATGGATGAACAAGGTGCAAATCATGAGATTAAGGTATGTTTCTAAGCCTTAGTACATTGGTTTTGTGGACTAACATATTTGTCTAAGTGTTAGAAACAGGAAGAGAGAAGAGGAGAAACGACTTGGCTGTGTGCAGCCAAGTCCCAGCTCGGTCTGGAGCACCGGACTGTCCGGTGTGCACCGGACAGTGTCCGGTGCGCCAGGCCAACTCGACTCGAACTGGCCGCTCTCGGGATTTTGGCCGGCGGCGTACGGCTAAAATTCACCGGACTGTCCGGTGTGCACCGGACTGTCCGGTGAGCCAACGGTCGGCCAGGGCCAACGGTCGGCCGCGCAATCGGCGCGGGACACGTGGCCGGGCCAACGGTCGGAAGACGGCACCGGACTGTCCGGTGTGCACCGGACTGTCCGGTGCGCCAACGGCTCGCAGATCCACGGCAGTCTTCCAACGGTCGGAAGCGCCTGAAAAGGAAACAAATCGGGCACCGGACAGTGTCCGGTGTGCACCGGACTGTCCGGTGCCCCCGACGACAGAAGGCCAGGATAGCCTTCCAGAATTGCTCTCAACGGCTCCTAGCTGCCTTGGGGCTATAAAAGGAGCCTCTAGGCGCATGGAGGAGACACACAAGCAACTCTTGAGCATTCTTGATCATCCACACAAGTTCTTTGCGCATTCGTTTGTGATTCTAAGTGATTCGAGCTCTGTTCTAGTGTGAACTCTGAGATAGTCATTCGAGCTCGAGTCTTGGCCGTGTGTGTGCGTTTTTGTTGTGGATTTGTGTGTGTTGCTTCCCTCCCTTACTCTGTGCTTTCTTTGTGATCATACACTTGTAAGGGCAAGAGACTCCAATTTGTGGAGATTCCTTGCAAACGGGATAGTGAAAGGAACAACAAAACACCGTGGTATTCAAGTGGGTCTTTGGACCGCTTGAGAGGGGTTGATTGCAACCCTCGTCCGTTGGGACGCCACAACGTGGAAGTAGGCAAGCATTGGCTTGGCCGAACCACGGGATAAACCACCGTGTCCCTCTGTGCTTGATTCTTGTGGTATTGTGTTTTGTTGAGACTTCACCTTATCCACTTGGCAATAATCGCGCTAACACTTAACAAGTTTGTGGCTTAAGTTTGAAGTTTTTACAGGATCACCTATTCACCCCCCCCCCCTCTAGGTGCTCTCAATTGGTATCAGAGCCGTTCTATTCACAAAGGGACTAACCGCCCGAATAGATGGATCCTAAGGGGAAGGGTATAGTGATCAACGACAAAGAGAAGGAGACCTTCGTCAACGAGCCGAAGGACGACAAGCCTACCGACTCCGGCTCGGGTCAAAGACGGAAGGAAGGGAAGAAGAAGAAGACCAGGCGCATCAAAGAGATCATCTACTACGACAGCGACGAGTCTACTTCTTCCCAAAAGGATGAGGACCACAACGACTACGAGAGGAGAAAACCGGTTAATTCGAACTTTTCCTTTGATTACTCTCGTATTCCGCAAAGTTCACATTCTCATTTGCTCTCCATTCCACTTGGCAAGCCCCCACACTTTGATGGAGAGGACTACGGATTTTGGAGTCACAAAATGCGTAGTCACCTATTCTCTCTCCATCCTAGTATATGGGAGATTGTAGAAAGTGGAATGCACTTTGATAGTTCGGATAGTCCCATGTTCATTAATGAACAAATTCATAAAAATGCACAAGCTACTACTGTTCTTCTAGCTTCCTTGTGCAGGGATGAATACCATAAGGTGAGCGGCTTGGACAACGCCAAGCAAATCTGGGACACCCTCAAGATTTCTCATGAGGGGAACGACGTCACCTTACTCACCAAGATGGAGTTGGTGGAGGGCGAGCTTGGACGGTTCGCGATGATAAGGGGCGAGGAGCCAACGCAAACGTACAACCGGCTCAAGACCCTTATCAACAAGATAAGAAGCTACGGGAGCACGCGATGGACGGACCACGACGTCGTCCGCCTAATGCTCAGGTCCTTTACCGTACTTGATCCTCATCTCGTGAACAATATTCGTGAGAATCCCAGGTACACGATGATGACGCCCGAGGAAGTACTTGGAAAATTCGTGAGCGGGCGGATGATGATCAAGGAGGCAAGATACGTCGACGACGCGTTGAACGGACCACTCCACGAGCCTCAACCCATTGCTCTAAAGGCAACGAGGAGCAAGGAGTCGCTACCTAGCAAGGTGGCGCAAGTTGAGGCGGCTGGCCTTAATGATGAAGAGATGGCTCTCATCATTAAAAGATTCAAGACGGCGCTAAATGGTCGCAAGGGGCAGCCAAGCAAGACCAAGACCAAGGGAAAGCGCTCGTGCTTCAAATGCGGTAAGCTTGGTCATTTTATTGCTAACTGTCCCGATAATGAAAGTGACCAGGAAAAGGGGAACAAGAGAGAGAAGAAGAAGGCATACAAGAAGGCAAAGGGCGAGGCGCATCTAGCAAAGGAGTGGGACTCGGATTGCTCCTCCTCCGACTCCGACAATGAAGGACTCGCCGCCACTGCCTTCAACAAATCGGCTCTCTTCCCCAACGAGCGTCTCACTTGTCTTATGGCAAGAGAGAAGAAGGTAAGTACTAAAGACTCCACTTATGCTTCTTCTAGTGATAGTGAGTCTAGTGATGATGATATAGATTATTCTTGCTTGTTCAAGGGCTTAGATAGATCTAAGATAGATAAAATCAATGAATTGATTGATGCATTGAATGAAAAGGATAGGCTTTTAGAAAAGCAAGAAGATTTATTGTATGATGAACATGATAAGTTTGTGGAGGCACAAAAATCATATGCTTTAGAAGTGAAAAGAAATGAAATGCTTTCTAGTGAAATATCTTCCTGTCATGAAACCATTTCTACCTTAAGAAGTGTTAATATTGATTTAAGTGCTAAACTAGAAGTAGCTAGTAAATCAAATTCTTGTGTTGAACATGTTGAAATTTGTACTAGGTGTAAGGATTTTGATGTTAATGCTTGTAGTGAACACCTAGTTCTAATTTCCAAATTAAATGATGAAGTGGCTAGTCTTAATGCCCAACTTAAGACTAGCAAGAATGAAGTTGATAAAATAAAATTTGCAAGGGATGCCTACACGGTTGGTAGACACCCCTCAATTAAGGATGGGCTTGGCTTCAAGAGGGAAGTCAAGAACTTAACAAGCCATAAGGCTCCCGTCTTCGTCAAGGAGAAAGGGAAGGCCCCTATGGCTAATAGTGCTAAAAAGAACCATGCTTTTTTATACCATGATAGGAGACATGCTAGAAATATTTATAATGATTTTGATTCACATGTTTATGATTCTCATGCCATGTTTGCCTCTAGTTCCTCTCATAAGCATGATAGAAATATGAGTAGGAGAAATGTTGCGCATATGCCTAGGAGAAATATTGCTCATATGCCTAGAAAGAATGTTATTCATGCTCCTAGGAAAGTAGTGAATGAACCCTCTACCATTTATTATGCTTGTAATGCTCCCTTTGCTATTTGTAGAAAGGGTAAGAAGGTAGTTGCTAGGAAATTAGGGGCTAGATGCAAGGGAGATAAATCTTGCATTTGGGTCCCTAAAGACATTTGTGCTAACCTTGCAGGACCCAACATGAGTTGGGTACCTAAGACCCAAGCCTAAATTTGCCTTGCAGGTTTATGCATCCGGGGGTTCAAGCTGGATTATCGACAGCGGATGCACAAACCATATGACGGGGGAGAAGAAGATGTTCACCTCCTACGTCAAGAATAAGGATTCCCAAGATTCAATTATATTCGGTGATGGGAATCAAGGCAAGGTAAAAGGGTTAGGTAAAATTGCAATTTCTAATGAGCATTCTATCTCAAATGTATTCTTAGTGGAGAGTCTTGGATATAATTTGCTATCTGTTAGTCAATTATGTCAAATGGGATATAATTGTTTATTTACAAATGTAGATGTGTCCGTCTTTAGAAGATGTGATGGTTCACTAGCTTTTAAGGGTGTACTAGACGGCAAGCTTTATTTAGTTGATTTTGCAAAAGAAGAGGCCGGTCTAGATGCATGCTTAATGGCTAAGACTTGCATGGGCTGGCTGTGGCATCGCCGCTTAGCACATGTGGGGATGAAGAATCTCCACAAGCTTCTAAAGGGAGAACACGTGATAGGTCTAACCAATGTTTATTTCGAAAAAGATAGACCTTGTGCAGCTTGTCAGGCAGGTAAACAAGTTGGAGGAGCACATCACAACAAGAATGTGATAACCACGTCAAGACCTCTGGAGCTGCTGCATATGGACCTCTTCGGACCCGTCGCCTATCTGAGCATAGGAGGAAGTAAGTATGGTTTAGTTATTGTTGATGACTTTTCCCGCTTCACTTGGGTGTTCTTTTTGCAGGATAAGTCTGAAACCCAAGGGACCCTCAAGCGCTTCCTCAGGAGAGCTCAAAATGAGTTTGAGCTCAAGGTGAAGAAGATAAGGAGCGACAACGGGTCCGAGTTCAAGAACCTTCAAGTGGAGGAGTTTCTTGAGGAGGAAGGGATCAAGCACGAGTTCTCCGCTCCCTACACACCACAGCAAAATGGTGTGGTAGAGAGGAAGAACAGGACGCTAATCGATATGGCGAGGACGATGCTTGGAGAGTTCAAGACCCCCGAGTGTTTTTGGTCGGAAGCCGTGAACACGGCTTGCCACGCCATCAACAGGGTCTACCTTCATCGACTCCTCAAGAAGACTTCGTATGAGCTACTAACCGGTAACAAACCCAATGTATCGTACTTTCGTGTATTTGGGAGCAAGTGCTACATTCTAGTGAAGAAGGGTAGAAATTCTAAGTTTGCTCCCAAAGCTGTAGAAGGGTTTTTATTAGGTTATGATTCAAATACAAAGGCGTATAGAGTCTTCAACAAATCGTCGGGTTTGGTTGAAGTCTCTAGCGACGTTGTATTTGATGAGACTAATGGCTCTCCAAGAGAGCAAGTTGTTGATTGTGATGAAGAAGATGTTCCGGCGGCCGCTATACGAACCATGGCGATTGGAGACATTCGGCCACAGGAACAGGATGAACGTGATCAACCTTCTTCCTCAACGACGGTGCATCCCCCAACTCAAGACGATGAACAGGTTCATCAAAAGGAGGCGTGTGATCAAGGGGGAGCACAAGACGATCAAGTGATGGAGGAAGAAGCGCAACCGGCACCTCCAACCCAAGTTCGAGCAATGATTCAAAGGGATCATCCCGTCGACCAAATTTTGGGTGACATTAGCAAGGGAGTAACTACTCGATCTCGATTAGTTAATTTTTGTGAGCATTACTCTTTTGTCTCCTCTATTGAGCCTTTCAGGGTAGAGGAGGCCTTGCTAGATCCGGATTGGGTGTTGGCCATGCAGGAGGAACTCAACAACTTCAAGCGCAATGAAGTTTGGACGCTGGTGCCTCGTCCCAAGCAAAATGTTGTGGGAACCAAGTGGGTGTTCCGCAACAAACAGGACGAGCACGGGGTGGTGACAAGGAACAAGGCTCGACTTGTGGCAAAAGGTTATGCCCAAGTCGCAGGTTTGGACTTTGAGGAGACTTTTGCTCCTGTGGCTAGGCTAGAGTCCATTCGTATCTTGCTAGCATATGCCGCTCACCATTCTTTCAGGTTGTACCAAATGGATGTGAAGAGCGCGTTCCTCAACGGGCCAATAAAGGAGGAGGTGTACGTGGAGCAACCCCCTGGCTTCGAGGATGAGCGGTATCCCGACCACGTGTGTAAGCTCTCTAAGGCGCTCTATGGACTTAAACAAGCCCCAAGAGCATGGTATGAATGCCTTAGAGATTTCTTACTTGCTAATGCTTTCAAGGTTGGGAAAGCCGATCCAACTCTCTTTACAAAGACATGTGATGGTGATTTGTTTGTATGCCAAATTTATGTCGATGACATAATATTTGGTTCTACTAATCAAAAGTCTTGTGAAGAGTTTAGCAGGGTGATGACGCAGAAATTCGAGATGTCGATGATGGGCGAGTTGAACTACTTCCTTGGGTTCCAAGTGAAGCAACTCAAGGACGGCACCTTCATCTCCCAAACGAAGTACACGCAAGATCTGCTAAAGCGGTTTGGGATGAAGGACGCCAAGCCCGCAAAGACTCCGATGGGAACCGACGGACACACCGACCTCAACAAAGGAGGTAAGTCCGTTGATCAAAAAGCATACCGGTCAATGATAGGGTCTTTACTTTATTTATGTGCTAGTAGACCGGATATTATGCTTAGTGTATGCATGTGTGCTAGATTTCAATCCGATCCTAAGGAGTGTCACTTGGTGGCGGTGAAGCGAATTCTTAGATATTTAGTCGCTACGCCTTGCTTCGGGATCTGGTATCCAAAGGGGTCTAACTTTGACTTAATTGGGTACTCAGATTCCGACTATGCTGGATGTAAGGTCGATAGGAAGAGTACATCGGGGACGTGCCAATTCTTAGGAAGGTCCCTGGTGTCATGGAATTCTAAGAAACAAACCTCCGTTGCCCTATCCACCGCTGAGGCCGAGTACGTTGCCGCAGGTCAGTGTTGCGTGCAACTACTTTGGATGAGGCAAACCCTCAGGGACTTTGGCTACAATCTGAGCAAAGTCCCACTCCTATGTGATAATGAGAGTGCTATCCGAATAGCGGAAAATCCTGTTGAGCACAGCCGCACAAAGCACATTGACATCCGGCATCACTTTTTGAGAGACCACCAGCAAAAGGGAGATATCGAAGTGTTTTATGTTAGCACCGAGAACCAGCTAGCCGATATCTTTACCAAGCCTTTAGATGAGAAGACCTTTTGCAGGCTGCGTAGTGAGCTAAATGTCTTAGATTCGCGGAACTTGGATTGAATTGTAGCATACATGTATTTATGCCTTTGATCATGTTCTTTCTGCATATTGTTGCTTATTATGGTGCTCAAGTTGTACAAACACTCCCTGGACCTCACAAGTCCGTTGCAAAGTGATGCACATGTTTAGGGGGAGATGTGTTACAACTTGACCCTTTGAGACTAACCATATGTTTGAGTTTGCTTGCGTTAGTCACAAAGGAGAATTGAAAGGGAAAAGGTGGACTTGGACCATGAAAGACTTCCACTGCACTCCGATGAGGGGTAACTTATTCCAAGGCCATCTCATGGACTCTTATTGCCATTTGCTCTTAATTGAAGATTTTGGTGAGGCAATGGGGTTAAAGGGCCACAATTGATCCCGTTTTGGTGCTTGATGCCAAAGGGGGAGAAAATAAAGGCCAAAGCAATAAATGGATCAGCTACCACTTGAGAGATTTTGAAAATAGTAGAATAGAGTTTTTGATTTGTCAAAATTCTTAAGTTGTCTCTCTTGTCAAAAGTTGGCTTCTTGTGGGGAGAAGTATTGTTTATGGGAAAAAGGGGGAGTTTTTGAAATCTTTGATCAATCTCTTTTTGAATGACTCTCTTTATGCTTAAACATGTGTGTTTAACTTAGAGATAGAGATTTGAGTTTGATTTGCAAAAACAAACCAAGTGGTGGCAAAGGATGATCCATATATGCCAAAATTGAATAACACTTAAATTTATGTTATTTGAATTGAGTTTGCACTTGTTCTAGTGGCTTTATGTTGTGTTGGCATAAATCACCAAAAAGGGGGAGATTGAAAGGGAAATGTGCCCTTGGGCCATTTCTAAGTATTTTGGTGATTGAGTGCCAACACATGTGCTTAATTGTGAATTTATGTACATGGATGAACAAGGTGCAAATCATGAGATTAAGGTATGTTTCTAAGCCTTAGTACATTGGTTTTGTGGACTAACATATTTGTCTAAGTGTTAGAAACAGGAAGAGAGAAGAGGAGAAACGACTTGGCTGTGTGCAGCCAAGTCCCAGCTCGGTCTGGAGCACCGGACTGTCCGGTGTGCACCGGACAGTGTCCGGTGCGCCAGGCCAACTCGACTCGAACTGGCCGCTCTCGGGATTTTGGCCGGCGGCGTACGGCTAAAATTCACCGGACTGTCCGGTGTGCACCGGACTGTCCGGTGAGCCAACGGTCGGCCAGGGCCAACGGTCGGCCGCGCAATCGGCGCGGGACACGTGGCCGGGCCAACGGTCGGAAGACGGCACCGGACTGTCCGGTGTGCACCGGACTGTCCGGTGCGCCAACGGCTCGCAGATCCACGGCAGTCTTCCAACGGTCGGAAGCGCCTGAAAAGGAAACAAATCGGGCACCGGACAGTGTCCGGTGTGCACCGGACTGTCCGGTGCCCCCGACGACAGAAGGCCAGGATAGCCTTCCAGAATTGCTCTCAACGGCTCCTAGCTGCCTTGGGGCTATAAAAGGAGCCTCTAGGCGCATGGAGGAGACACACAAGCAACTCTTGAGCATTCTTGATCATCCACACAAGTTCTTTGCGCATTCGTTTGTGATTCTAAGTGATTCGAGCTCTGTTCTAGTGTGAACTCTGAGATAGTCATTCGAGCTCGAGTCTTGGCCGTGTGTGTGCGTTTTTGTTGTGGATTTGTGTGTGTTGCTTCCCTCCCTTACTCTGTGCTTTCTTTGTGATCATACACTTGTAAGGGCAAGAGACTCCAATTTGTGGAGATTCCTTGCAAACGGGATAGTGAAAGGAACAACAAAACACCGTGGTATTCAAGTGGGTCTTTGGACCGCTTGAGAGGGGTTGATTGCAACCCTCGTCCGTTGGGACGCCACAACGTGGAAGTAGGCAAGCATTGGCTTGGCCGAACCACGGGATAAACCACCGTGTCCCTCTGTGCTTGATTCTTGTGGTATTGTGTTTTGTTGAGACTTCACCTTAGCCACTTGGCAATAATCGCGCTAACACTTAACAAGTTTGTGGCTTAAGTTTGAAGTTTTTACAGGATCACCTATTCACCCCCCCCCCCTCTAGGTGCTCTCACGAGGCCGAGTTCGAGCCCCTGGGTCGGGCGAGGCGGAGTTCGTCGTCTTCTGGGGCTGAGCCCATGTCCGAGCCCTGGGTCGGGCGGAGCGGAGTTCGCCGCCTTCCGGGGCTTAGCCCGAGTCCGAGCCCTGGGTCGGGCGGAGTGGAGTTCGCCGTCTTCCGGGGCTTAGCCTGAGTCCGAGCCCTAGGTCGGGCAGAGCGGAGTTCGTCGTCTTCCGGGGCTTAGCCCGAGTCCGAGCCCTGGGTCAGGCGGAGCGGAGTTCGCCATCTTCCGGGGCTTAGCCCGAGTCCGAGCCCTGGGTCGGGCGGAGCGGAGTTCGCCGTCTTCCGGGGCTTAGCCCGAGTCTGAGCCCTGGGTCGGGCGGAGCGGAGTTTCCCATGGTGTGCGGCCGGGCCTGACTGCCTGTCAGCCTCACTCTGTCAAGTGGCACCGCAGTCGGAGCGACACAGGCGGCGCTGTCTTTCTATCAGACTGGTCAGTGGAGCGGCGAAGTGACGGCGGTCACTTCGGCTCTGTCAGCTGAGGGGCGCGCGTCAGGATAAGGGTGTCAGGCCACCTTTGCATTAAATGCTCTTGCGATTTGGTCGGGGTTGCTTCTTGGCGAAGACAGGGCCTCGGGCGAGCCGAGAACGTATTCGCCGCTGGAGGGGGGCCTCGGGCGAGGCGGAGATCCTCCGGGGTCGGCTGCCCTTGTCCGAGGCTAGGCTCGGGCGAGGCGTGATCGAGTCCTTCGAATGGACTGATCCCTGACTTGATCGCACCCATTAGGCCTTTGCAGCTTTATGCTGATGGGGGTTACCAGCTGAGAATTAGGAGCCTTGAGGGTATCCCTAATTATGGTCCCCGACAGTAGCCCCCGAGCCTCGAAGGGAGTGTTAGCACTCGCTTGGAGGCTTTCGTCGCACTTTTTTGCAAGGGGACCAGCCTTTCTCGGTTGCGTTTTTGTTCCGTGGGTGCGCGCGAGCGCACCTGCCGGGTGTAGCCCCCGAGGCCTCGGAGGAGTGGTTTGACTCCTCCGAGGTCTTAACGCCTCGCGCAATGCTTCGGCTGGTCTGGTCGTTCCCTCATGCGAGTTGGCCGTAGCCCGGGTGTACGGTCGGGTCTTTAGTTCTCGGGCAGGTATGTTGACGCTGTCATCGGTTTGGCTAGAGCCGGGTTTGCGAGAGCAGCCCTCGAGCCTCTCCACAGGGCGAGAGGGCGATCAGGGACAGACTCGACTTTTTTATATACGCCCCTGCGTCGCCTTTCTGCAAGGAGGAGGGGGGAGAGCGCCATGCTGCCCTTGGTGGGCGTCGAACATGGTGTCTCCGGTGAGCTGCAGGCGGGTGATCCGAGCAGACGCCCGTGCCCCATTCGTTAGGGGTCGGCTAGGGGCCCAGAGGCGCGCCCAAAAGTACCTGCGGGTGATCTGCCGGACCCGGTCCCCTGGCGACGGGGTCCGAGGGCTCGATGCCTCCCTCTGATGGGATTCCGTTACAAGATCGTTCCTGCTGGTCTCGAAAATGTCCTAGGGTACCTCGGGAGTGCAGCTCGAGCCTTGGTTATGTATTGAACGTACCCATGGTCATCCCTCGCTCTGTGTCTGAGGCGGCTGTGAACCCTTCGGGGGCCAGCCTTCGAACCCCTGAGCAGTTGTGGGCGCGGAGCCCGAGTAGCCTGAGGCGGTCGTTGAACCCTTTCGAGGGGCCGGCCTTCGAACCTCTGACCAGTAGTGGGTGTGGAGCCCACGTGCTCTGAGGCGGCTGTTGAACCCTTCCGAGGGGCCAGCCTTCGAACCTCTGATCAGTAGGGAGGCTCGGAGCCTGGTTCCTTCATAGGGAAGGACCCTTTTTGGGGTATCCCCCTTTCCCGGTCCCTGTTGCAAGAGAGAGAAAGAGGAAAAAAGGAAAGGGATACGAAATTGAACGACACGGCGTACCTTTTTTGACGCGGTCATTATGGCGGAGGCGAAGCGTCGCTCGCTTCTCCTGCCAGTGGCGCCGCCTGTCCCGCCGCGGAGTTAATGCGACGGGGCGAGTGGTTCGCAGGGTAGCCGTTGCGCGTGCGCGAGCCGTTCGAGGAATGGAACACGGGCGCGTTGTCTTCATGCCGTGAGAGAGGGTTCTCTCGCTGCCCCCGGATGGGACGTAAGCTTGGCTGACGACGTGACCGCTGCTCCTGCCCGCCTGCCATCGCCATTACTGTCGGCCCGTTTTCGGCCGCATTGACCGTCGCGCCAGGCTGGAGCTGCTGGGCCGTGCGCTGGTCGCCTCGAGTCGCGGTATTGGCTCCACAGTCGAGGAGGCACGGTGGTGGCGCAGGTGGCGGTGCAGTTGCATGCACGAAGCATTCGGCGCGCCGGTTGCATGACGCGTGGGTCTGGGCCTCCCTGCCGGGCGTGTTGGGAGTCGGAGAAGTGCGCCCACTTGGCGCGGTTGCATGCCGCCAGCATGGCTGCCCGCCCTTTCGCCCGCTGGTCTGGGCAAAAGTGGAGAGCCGCTTGTAACAGTTGGGCGGTTGCACGCACCGCGCACGGCGGTTTGGCCTCTTCTGCTCTGGGCCGGCTTGCATGAGGTGTGGGACCCAGCCCCAGCGCCGTAGGGGAGGGCCTTGGAGCGTGTTGGAGAAGACCCAGCCCGCGACGGCTAGGGACGCAAGTAGGGAGAGTCGCCTTTAAAAGGAGGGTGACCCTCTTGGAAGGCGACCATGTCTTCGCGCTCCCTTATGCATCGTGTCTTTCCACCTTCCAAGCCCCCGGATGGGGGATATCCGCCGTCTTTCTGCTTCGTCGTTGGAGGAACGCAACTCTGCGGGAGTTGGTACCTTTCAGCCGTCGTTCGGCTTCAAGGATTTTCATCATGCAGCCCGGTCGCATCCCTCCGCCGGCGGTCACCCAAGATGGTGACCTCCAGTTCGATGGCGGGGGAGAGCGAACCGGGCTGCGGCCTCTGCCCCTCCCTCAGCCTCAAGGATTTTCATCACCAGGGCTGGGGAGGGGAGTGTGCCGAGTTGGGGTCGGCCCCTGCGTGTGCGGTGGCCCGCTCCTTCCCTCAGTGATCGGGGGGAAGAGCGGGAGGCGTCCGTGGCGCTGGCAGCTGCACCGTGCCTGGCTCTCTGAGCCGAGTGGCTTCGGAGCCGCTGCCGGTGTCGCCTCCCGCCACGACAGCTGGAAGAGGTTCCGCCGCCGACAAGCTTGCCGGCGCCACCTGCGGACCGACCTCCAACTCTACGGCCTCCTGCTCGTCCTTGCCTCATGAGTTTGGGCACGGGCGGGGGCCTCCTGGCAGCAGCATCCGCCCTGAGGTCATCGCTGCTGCTGTTCGGCCCCCCGGAGCAGAAGTCGTCGTCGTCGTCGCTGCTGGGGCGGGCAACGACAAGCCGTTCGTCGGTCTTCTGTTGCTCCGCAGGCCTCCCAATCGCGTGGGGTTGCTCGTACCTGCGGAGGTGGAACTAGAGTTCCGTTTGTAATGGCACTTCGAATGCCAGTGTTTTTGTTCATTGTGGCTGTCGAGGCCTGAACATGTATGTAATTTCGGCACAGAGCCGTGTTTTTTCCTCATTTTCGAGCACTAAGACTCGCCTGTTGGTTGTCTGAACCGCTTCACCAAGCGTGAGTCGCCCCGTGTAAAGGTGACGAGTGAGGTATCCGTATCCCGGAGGCGTGGGAGTCCCTCGGCTCGGCCAGCCTTGTTGTCCGAGGCTTCCCTTGCTTAGTTAGAGGAAAACCCTCAGCCGCTCTTCGATGAGCCGAGGCCAGGGGTAGCGGTGCCAGTGCGAACAGAGGCATAGTTGGCTCGAAAAGAAGACCAGGTCAACCGGAGCCTGGTCGGGTCGTCCGTTAGCGGGACCGACGCCGGAATTGACCTGCCGAGGCCTCGGGCCGGGCTGATGTCCTTAGGGGACAGCTAGCCGAGGCCCCGGGGTGACCGGCCGAGCCGCCTGCTCGGGCCGGATCCTTGGAGAAGACCCTGGCGGCGATGGCTCGGGCTTGGTGATGACGTTGTCCTTCAGAGCGGAGACCCTTGGACCGCGTCACCGTCCGAGGCTAGGTTGGACCTCGCCAAAGGTGTTATCGATGCCGAGGGTGCTGCCGCTCCCTTTAGCCGTCAAGATCCGAGCCTGCAGGATCGGATTATCTTGTAGCGCGTGTTTTCTGCGGCCGCCGAAGCCGAAACACACCCTCTCTGTATTGTAAAGCCGCGTCTCCTTTCCTCTTGTTTCGAGTATCTGGACTTTTTTGTCGGTAACAGAACTGTTTGTGCGAGCGAGAGTTGCTTCTCACGGAAGGTGATGAGTGAGGTATCCGTATCCCGGAGGCGTAGGAGTCCCTCGGCTCGGTCGGCCTTGCCGCTTACGCGCACTCTTACCCGTCCATGGGGTTCTGTCACCGACGCAGTCGAGAAGGCTCGAAGAATCGCTCCGGTTTAAGAGCTTCCGAACATGAAGACTTGTTCGGTCCGCGGAATCACTTATCCGAACGTGAGTTACTTAAGGCAGAAGGTGATGAGTGAGGTATCCATATCCCGGAGGCGTAGGAGTCCCTCAGCTCGGTCATCCTTGGCTGCTTACGTGTACTCCGTCGTTTTCAGGATCCACTTTCGAAGTAGTCGAAAAGCACGAAAGACATTCCGGCAGAAAAGATCTTTTTTCGAGGAAAATTTCAACGCAGAGGGGGTTCCCCCCTTTTAGCCCCCGAGGGAGGGTCGGGCTTTGCCGAGGCAAGGCTGACCCTTCCTTGATGACTAAACTTTGCGTGGGAGCGAGGTATATGAACAACTTGAAAACATCTTAAGGGTAGAAGCGACGTAGCTATTGGATGTTCCAAGCGTTGTATGTTCCGGGTTTTAGAACTTTGGCGATGACGAACGGCCCCTCCCAGGGGGGCGTGAGCTTGTGTCGACCTCGGGCGTCTTGTCGCAGCCGAAGCACCAGGTCACCCACCTGGAGGTCTCGGGACCGGACCCCTCAGGCGTGGTAGCGTCGCATGGACTGCTGGTACCGCGCCGAGTGTAGTAAGGCCTTGTCCCGAGCCTCTTCCAGCTGGTCCAGTGAGTCTTCTCGACTAGCTTGGTTGCTTTGGCCGTCATAGGCCCTCGTCCTCGGGGAACCGTATTCCAGGTCTGTGGGCAAGATGGCCTCGACCCCATAGACTAGAAAGAACGGCGTGAAACCCGTGGCTCGGCTCGGTGTCGTTCTCAGGCTCCAGACCACCGAGGGGAGTTCCTTCATCCATCGCTTGCCGAACTTGTTGAGGTCGTTGTAAATCCGAGGCTTGAGCCCTTGTAGAATCATGCCGTTGGCACGCTCTACTTGCCCATTCGTCATGGGATGAGCCACGGCGGCCCAGTCTACCCGGATGTGGTGATCCTCGCAGAAGTCCAGGAACTTTCTACTGGTGAACTAGGTGCCGTTGTCGGTGATGATGGAGTTCGGGACCCCGAAACGATGGATGATGTTGGTGAAGAACGCCACCGCTTACTCGGACCTGATGCTGTTCAGGGGTCGGACCTCGATCCACTTGGAAAATTTGTCGATGGCGACCAACAGGTGCGTGTAGCCCCCGGGTGCCTTCTGCAAGGGGCCGACGAGGTCCAGACCCCACACAGCAAAAGGCCATGTGATGGGTATCGTCTGCAGAGCCTGAGCGGGCAGGTGGGTCTGCCTTGCGTAGAACTGGCACCCTTCGCAGGCGCGGACAATTCTAGTGGCGTCGGCCACCGCCGTTGGCCAGTAGAAACCTTGTCGGAAAGCATTTCCGACAAGGGCTCGAGGTGCTGCGTGGTGGCCGCAAGCCCCCGAGTGTATTTCTTGGAGGAGTTCCTGACCTTCGGTGGTGGAGATGCATCGCTGGAGGATGCCTGAAGGGCTGCGGTGGTAGAGCTCCTTCCCTTCTCCCAGCAAGACGAACGACTTGGCGCGCCGCGCCAACCGCCGAGCTTCGGCTCGGTCAAGGGGTAGCTCTCCTTGGTGGAGATATTGCAGGTACAGGGTCTGCCAGCTTTGATTAGGCGTGGCCCCACTACGCTCCTCCTCGACGCGCAACGTCTCGCCCTCAGGGGCCGAGGGTGCCTCGGGCCGAGCTGAGGGTGCCTCGGACTGGGCCGAGGGTGCCTCGGGCTCTGTCGTGTCGTCGATTTTGACATAGGGTTGATGCAGGTCTCGGGAGCAGGCTTCCGGGGGAAACGTTATTCGCCCCGAGGCGGTACAGAGGCAGGCCCCCTTTGCCGAGGTGCGGGATGAAAAGGCTGAGGGCCGCAAGACATCCCATGACTCTCCGTACGCCTTTCAAGTCCGCGATGGGCCCCATGCTGGTGACCGCCGCGATCTTCTCCGGATAGGCTTCGATGCCCCGCTCGGAGACGATGAACCCCAACAGCATGCCTCGGGGCACCCCGAAGACACGCTTTTCGGGATTGAGCTTGACGCCCTCCGCCTTGAGAGATCGGAATGTCACTTCAAGGTCGGAAAGGAGGTCGGAGGCTTTCCTCGTCTTGACTACGATGTCGTCGACGTAGGCCTCGACCGTGCGGCCAATGTGCTCGCCGAACACATGGTTCATGCACCGCTGGTACGTCGTGCCCGCATTCCTCAAGCCGAACGGCATGGTGACATAGCAATACATGCCGAAGGGTGTAATGAAAGAAGTCGCGAGCTGGTCGAACTCTTTCATCCTGATTTGGTGATACCCTGAGTAGGCGTCAAGGAAAGACAAGGTTTCGCACCCAGCAGTGGAATCCACGATCTGATCGATGTGAGGCAGAGGGTAGGGAACCTTCGGACATGCTTTGTTCAGACCAGTGTAGTCTACACACATCTGCCATTTCCCCCCTTTCTTTCTCACAAGCACAGGGTTGGCAAGCCATTCGGGATGGAATACCTCTTTGATGAACCCTGCCGCCATTAGCTTGTGAATCTCCTCGCCTATGGCTCTGCGCTTCTCCTCGTCGAATCGGCGCAGAGGCTGCTTGACGGGTCGGGCTCCGGCCCGGATGTCCAGCGAGTGCTCGGCGACATCCCTCGGTATGCCGGGCATGTCCGAGGGACTCCACGCGAAGACGTCGGCGTTCGCGCGGAGAAAGTCGACGAGCACTGCTTCCTATTTGGGATCGAGCCCGGAGCCGATCCGGACTTGCTTGGATGCGTCGCTGCTGGGGTCAAGGGGGACGGACTTAACCGTCTCCGCTGGCTCGAAGTTGCCGGCATGACGCTTCACGTCTGGCACCTCCTTAGAGAGGCTCTCCTGGTCGGCGATGAGGGCCTCGGACTCGGCGAGGGCCTCGGCGTACTCCACGCACTCCACGTCGCATTCGAACGCGTGTTTGTACGTGGGGCCGACGGTGATGACCCCGTTTGGGCCCGGCATCTTGAGCTTGAGGTAGGTGTAGTTGGGGACGGCCATGAACTTCGCGTAGCAGGGCCTCCCCAATACCGCGTGGTAGGTTCCTCGGAACCCGACCACCTCGAACGTCAGGGTCTCCCTTCGGAAGTTGGAGGTTGTTCCGAAGCAGACGGGAAGATCGAGTTGTCCGAGGGGCAGGACGCGCTTCCTAGGGATGATCCCGTGGAAAGGCGCAGCGCCCGCCCGGACCGAGGACAGATCGATACGCAGAAGCCCGAGGGTCTCGGCGTAGATGATGTTGAGGCTGCTGCCTCCGTCCATGAGGACCTTGGTGAGCCTGACGTCGCCGATGACGGGGTCGACGACGAGCGGGTATTTCCCCGGGCTTGGCACATGGTCGGGGTGGTCGGCCCGGTCGAAGGTGATGGGCTTGTCGGACCAGTCTAGGTAGACTAGCGCCGCCACCTTCACAGAACAGACCTCCCGGCGCTCTTGCTTGCGGTGCCGAGCTGAGGCGTTCGCCGCTTGCCCGCCGTAGATCATGAAGCAGTCGCGGACCTCGGGGAACTCTCCTGCCTGGTGATCTTCCTTCTTGTCGTCGTCGCGGGCCCTGCCACCCTCCGCGGGTGGCCCGGCCCTGTGGAAGTGGCGCCGAAGCATGACGCACTCCTCGAGGGTGTGCTTGACGGGCCCCTGGTGATAGGGGCACGGCTCCTTGAGCATCTTGTCGAAGAGGTTGGGACCTCCGGGGGGTTTCCGAGGGTTCTTGTACTCGGCGGCGGCGACAAGGTCCACGTCGGCGGCGTCGCGTTTCGCTTGCGACTTCTTCTTGCCCTTCTTCTTGGCGCCGCGCTGAGCTGACGCCTCGGGGCATCTTCCGATGGGCGGCCCTAGGGCTGCTTGTCCTTCCGGAAGATAGCCTCGACCGCCTCTTGGCCGGAGGCGAACTTGGTGGCGATGTCCATCAGCTCACTCGCCTTGGTGGGGGTCTTGCGACCCAGTTTGCTAACCAGGTCGCGGCAGGTGGTGCCGGCGAGGAACGCACCGATGACATCCGAGTCGGTGATGTTGGGCAGCTCGGTGCGCTGCTTCGAGAATCGCCGGATGTAGTCTCGGAGAGACTCTCCTGGCTGCTGTCGGCAGCTTCGGAGGTCCCAGGAATTCCCGGGGCGCACGTACGTGCCCTGAAAATTGTCGGTGAAAGCTTGGACTAGGTCGTCCCAGTCGGAGATCTGCCTCGGAGGCAGGTGCTCCAACCAGGCGCGAGCGGTGTCGGAGAGGAACAGGGGGAGGTTGCGGATGATGAGGTTGTCATCGTCCATTCCACCCAGTTGGCAGGCCAAACGGTAGTCCACAAGCCACAGTTCCGGTCTCGTCTCCCCCGAGTACTTTGTGATAGTAGTCGGGGGTCAGAACCAGGTCGGGAACGGCGCCCGTCGTATGGCTCGGCTGAAGGCCTGCGGACCGGGTGGTTCGGGCAAGGGACTCCGATCCTCCCCGCTGTCATAGCGTCCCCCACGCCTGGGGTGGTAGCCTCGGCGCGCCCTCTCGTCGAGGTGGGCCCAACGATCGCGGTGATGGTGCTTGTTGCCGAGGCGACCCGGGGCCGCAGGCGCTGTGTTGCGCGTGCGCCCGGTGCAGACCAAGGCTTCCCACATGAATCGGGAAGTCGCAGCACGATGCTCCGAGGGGTACCCCTGCCTCCGGGAGGCGGAGCTCTCGGCCCGCCGGACCGCGGCGCCTTCCAGGAGATCCTTGAGCTCTCCCTGGATTCGCCGCTCCTCGGTGGTTGATGGCTCCGGCATCGTGCGGAGGAGCATTGCTGCTGCAGCCAGGTTCTGGCCGACCCCACTGGATGTGGGTGGCGGCCTGACCCTGACATCGTCGGTGATGCGGTGCTGGAAGCCCTGGGGTAGATGACGCATTTCTCCGGTCGGAGGTTGGCCCGCCCATGCCTGTCGACGTCCCGGCGGATTGGCTCAAGCGCTCCTGCTCCCTCGTCGAGCCTGGCCTGCACCCCGCGGATTTGCTCGAGTTGTAGGTCGTGACCCCCCGCCGGAACGGGGACCACAGCTAGCTCCCGCGGGATGTCAACGCGAGGCATCGGCCTAGGGAGGTCACCGTCCTCCGGCATGCCGAGATGGTTGCCTTCGGAGGGACCCCCTAGATCGACGTGGAAACATTCGCGGCTCGGGCCGCAGTCCTCGTCGCCGAGGCTACGGCTACCGTCGGAACAGTCGGAAAGGCAGCAGTCGCATGCGGTCATGAAGCCCCGCATGGCACTGGGGTTGCCAAGTCCGGAGAAATCCCAACAGAAGCTGGGCTCATCGTCTTCCTCAGACCCAGAGGGCCCGTAGGTCGAGACGTTCGTCAGCCGGTCCCAAGGTGACCGCATACGAAACCCCAGGGGGTTCGGATTCGCCTCTACGAGGGCGTCCGCCAAAGCGGAGCCGCTAGGCGGGTCGAGGCTAAATCTGAAAGGCGTGGGATGGGAGTCGGTTGGTACCTCTTGGTCGACGGGCGGTGATGAGGTCACGTCGGGGACTGACTGCACCGTCGTCTCAGGTACAAGGGCGACACCCAGCAAGCCTTTCGCGAGCGTCTCAGGTACGCGGGATTGACGTGTCGCGGGGAGACAGCGCTCGTCTTCGTCTCAGGCGCGAGGCCGATGCCCGGCGCATCCCCCGTTGGAGTGCTGGCGTTGTCGACTCGCTCGACGGCCGATGAGGCGCCGCCTCCTGCTTGGCCTTGGTTGCCCCGCCTCCTCCTCCTCCGTCGACGGGGAAGAGGACGGAGCGAGCTCGAAGGTCGTTCTTCCACCACGCGGGGAAGACGTCGTCGATCCCACCGCCGGCGGGCGGACTGTCGGCCGCCACTGTCGCTGTCGCCCGGCGGTGGAAAGAGTATCATGTCGTAGCTGCCGTCGAGGGACATGAACTCAAGGCTCCCGAAACAGAGCATCGTCCCGGGCCAGAGAGGTTGCTGGAGACTACCCATCTGGAGCTTGACGGGAAGCTGTTCGTCAACACGCAGCAGGCCCCTACCTGGCGCGCCAACTGTCGGCGTTTCGAGACCGGGGGGTCCCTGAGCCGACGAGTGAAGTGTCGCCACGTGCCCCAGCCCAGATGGGTCGACGTGAGGCCGAGCGCGAAGGGGGGAAAGCGAGGTGGCCGGAGATGGGCGTGAGAGAGGTGGAAATCCCGCGGCCTTCGTGTTCGTCCCGCGCCCAGGTCGGGTGCGCTTGTAGTAGGGGGTTACAAGTGTCCACACGGGGGAAGGAGCGAGCGGCCTCACGCGAGCGCCCGTCTCGTCCTCGTCCCCGCGCGGCCAACCCTCTCTAAGAGGGCCCTGGTCCTTCCTTTTATAGGCGTAAGGAGAGGATCCAGGTGTACAATGGGGGGTGTAGCAGAGTGCTACGTGTCTAGCGGAGGAGAGCTAGCGCCCTAAGTACACGCCATCGTGGCGGCCGGAGAGATTTTGGTGCCCGGTGTGTGATGTCGTGGCCGTCGGAGGAGCGCTGGAGCCTGGAGGATGGACAGCTGTCGGGGCCGTCGAGTCCTTGCTGACATCCTCTTGCTTCCGTAAGGGGGCCGAGAGCCGCCATCGTCAGGGAGCGTGCGGGATGCCATCATCGCCTATCTGGCGGAGCGAGCCAGATGGGACGCCGGTCTTGTTCCCCGTAGCCTGAGTCAGCTTGGAGTAGGGTAATGATGGCACCTCCTGTTGACGTGGCCGGTCCACGCCCTAGGTTGGGCGATGTGGAGGCTCCTCCGAGGTCGAGGTCGAGTCCGTCTTTCGTGGCCGAGGCCGAGTTCGAGCCCCTGGGTCGGGCGAGGCGGAGTTCGTCGTCTTCTGGGGCTGAGCCCAAGTCCGAGCCCTGGGTCGGGCGGAGCGGAGTTCGCCGTCTTCCGGGGCTTAGCCCGAGTCCGAGCCCTGGGTCAGGCGAAGCGGAGTTCGCCGTCTTCCGGGGCTTAGCCCGAGTCCGAGCCCTAGGTCGGGCGGAGCGGAGTTTGCCGTCTTCCGGGGCTTAGCCCGAGTCCGAGCCCTGGGTCGGGCGAAGCGGAGTTCGCCGTCTTCCGGGGCTTAGCCCGAGTTCGAGCCCTGGGTCGGGCGGAGCGGAGTTCACCGTCTTTCGGGGCTTAGCCCGAGTCCGAGCCCTGGGTCGGGCGAAGCGGAGTTTCCCATGGTGTGCGGCCAGGCCCGACTGCCTGTCAGCCTCACTCTGTCAAGTGGCACCGCAGTCGGAGCGGCGCAGGCGGCGCTGTCTTTCTATCAGACTGGTCAGTGGAGCGGCGAAGTGACGGCGGTCACTTCGGCTCTGTCAGCTGAGGGGCGCGCGTCAGGATAAGGGTGTCAGGCCACCTTTGCATTAAATGCTCCTGCGATTTGGTCGGGGATGCTTCTTGGCGAAGACAGGGCCTCGGGCGAGCCGGGAACGTATTCGCCGCTGGAGGGGGGCCTCGGGCGAGGCGGAGATCCTCCGGGGTCGGCTGCCCTTGTCCGAGGCTAGGCTCGGGCGAGGCGTGATCGAGTCCTTCGAATGGACTGATCCCTGACTTGATCGCACCCATCAGGCCTTTGCAGCTTTATGCTGATGGGGGTTACCAGCTGAGAATTAGGAGCCTTGAGGGTACCCCTAATTATGGTCCCCGATAGTACCTGTACTCCAATCTCAACAACATCCCAAATGCTAGTGTGGAGTGAGGTTAGATGGTGCCTCATTTTGTCACTCCACATATTATAATCTTCACCATCAAACATGGGTGGTTTGCCTAATGGGACGGAAAGTAAAGGAGTACGTTTGGCAATGCGAGGATAGCGTAGGGGGATCTTACTAAACTTCTTGCGCTCATGGCGCTTAAAAGTGACGGACGGCGCGTCGGAGCCGGAGGTGGATGGCGATGAAGAATCGGTCTCGTAGTAGACCACCTTCTTCATCTTCTTTTTCTTGTCGCCACTCCGATGCGACTTGTGAGGAGGTGATTCCTCCTTCTTCTTATTGTGGGACTCTCCCGATGGAGCCTTCCCGTGGCTTGTGGCGGGCTTCTCGCCGGTCACCATCTCCTTCTTGGCGTGATCTCCCGACATCACTTCGAGCGGTTAGGCTCTAATGAAGTACTGGGCTCTGATACCAATTGAAAGTCACCTAGAGGGGGGGTGAATAGGCGGAATCTGAAAATTATAAACTTAAGCACAACTACAAGTCGGGGTTAGCATTAGAAATATAATCGAGTCCGAAAGAGAAGGGCGAAAACAAATCACAAGCAAATGAAGAGTGTGACACGGTGATTTGTTTTACCGAGGTTCGGTTCTTGCAAACCTACTCCCAGTTGAGGTGGTCACAAAGACCGGGTCTCTTTCAACCCTTTCCCTCTCTCAAACGGTCACCAAGACCGAGTGAGCTTCTCTTCTCAATCAATTAGGACACTAAGTCCCCACAAGGACCACCACACAATTGGTGTCTCTTGCCTTGATTACAATTGAGTTGGGAACAAGAAAGAAGGAAGAAGAAAAGTGATCCAAGCGCAAGAGCTCAAAAGAACACGGCAAAACTCTCTCTTCTAGTCACTATTGCTTTGAGTGGAATTGGGAATTGGAGAGATTTTGATTCACTCTAATTGTGTCTTGTATTGAATGCTAGAGCTCTTGTATTGAATGTGTTGGCTGAAAACTTGGATGCCTTGAAGTGTGGTGGTTGGGGGGTATTTATAGCCCCAACCACCAAAGTGGCCGTTGGGGATGGTTGCTGTCGTATGGCGCATCGGACAGTCCGGTGCGCCACCGGACGCTGTCTGGTGTGCCAGCCACGTCACCCAACTGTTAGGGTTCGACCGTTGGAGCTCTGACTTGTGGGTCCACCGGACAGTCCGGTGGTGCACCTAACAGTCACTGTTCACTGTCCGGTGAGCCTTCTGGCGCCTGCTCTGACTTCTGCACGCAGTTGCACTGTTCACTGTTCACTGTAGCCTTTTGCAGACGACCGTTGGCGCAGATAGCCATTGCTCCGCTGGCACACCGGACAGTCCGGTGAATTATAGCGGAGTGGCTCCCCAAATTCTCGAAGCTAGCAAGTTTGAGTTGATCCACCCTGGTGCACCGGACACTGTCCGGTGGTGCACCAGACAGTCCGATGCGCCAGACCAGGGCAGCCTTCGGTTGTCCTTTGCTCTTTTTATTTGAACCCTTTCTTGAACTTTTTATTGGTTTGTGTTGAACCTTTGGCACCTGTAGAACTTATAATCTAGAGCAAACTAGTTAGTCCAATAATTTGTGTTGGGCAATTCAACCACCAAAATCATTTAGGAAAAGGTTTGACCCTATTTCCCTTTCATCGGGACACAGCCCAGGTAAAATTACATTCATACCCTTGAACATTTATTTACAAGCAACTAAAACTAATAAGGTTCATCTTGTCCTTTTTCCTTTTCTGCTTAGTCTGGGCCAAAGCTGTTGAATTTTAGCATTCTGCATTGTCGCCTCTACGCAAAGTCTTCGTCTTGAGGGGCTAAACCGAGGCTGAAGGTAGATTTGATGAGCCTTTGTATTATTTTGCCGAAGGTGCTTTTCCTTGAGGACCTTCGGCGAAGAAGAAGACCGCGGTGGTTACAGTGGAGGGGACGGGTCTGACAAGGGGGGGGGGCGCGAGTCAGCGAGGGAATGCGCGGGTGAGCGGGGCACAGCGCTAACGGGGCGGTCCCAGGGCAGAGACGGAGAGGGCGAGCGAGCGGGGTGCGGCGTCGACAGGTGGGGCCCGCCTGTCAGTGGACGCGGGCGCGCGCGGGCGGTTAACTGGGTCAGATGGGCCGAAAGGCCTAGAAGGGAGGAGGGTTCGTGCTGCTTTCCTTTTTTCCTTTTTTCCTAAATTTCTAATCCTTTTTATTTTCTTTTCTTCTTTTGAATTCAAATTCAAACAAACCACAAATACAAAATCAAATAATTCAAACATGTGCATCAAACAAAAGAGTAATTTAGGTTCAGCATGATGCAACATCCTATGACTCACATAGGTTTTTGATATAGTAAATAAATAATTAATCACCCACCTAGTAGACATAGTCCTAGTAAAAAGAGGAGAGGGAGGACTAGAGAGAGAAACAAGAGGTAACACCTGAATTTGGTAGCCATTAGAGAAGAAATTTTATTCTCCCAAATTTAGGGTGTTACATGACCAACGAAGTCAAACATGGTATGATCATTATACATTGCATGCAGTAGGATTTCATTGAAATGCAACATAAATAAAGCTCGACTGAATTGTGCCAAGCATCTGATTAAGGTAATAAACATTTCTTACATTGATTAAAATTACATGGAATTTTGTCTAGGGATTGCAACACTAGTGCCCACCATGGTCTTTGTAATTTTAGAAATAAACGCTTGCATTAGTTTGAGACATAAATGACATTTTTTGTATCAAGCTGGTGCTGATGTGATGAAGAACATTGATAAGTTTACCCCGTTGTTTGAACCATAATTGAGCACTAGCGGACGGTCCGGCCCTGAGGCCGGACGGTCCGCGGTCCGGACAGTCCGCGCCTGTGGGCCGGACGGTCCGCGTGTGCGCAGAGCAGTTTAGGGTTCCGAGTTTTGTGCTATGGTTGTTGGCTAAAATCATGGGATAAGCTCGGAAATTAGTTTGTAAAGGGTCCAGCCCCCCTCCTCTATAAATAGAGAGGTCTACGGCCGATTTGTAATCAACAATCGAATCAATACAACTTCTATTTCGCATTTTATCTTAGGAGTAGTTCTAGTTTAGCCCTAGTTTAGCCTTCCAATCCCCAAATTCTCCGCCTCTCCTCGACTCTACGTCGATTAGAGGAGTCTAGGTCGGCCTGCCCGAGCCTAGACAACTCCTAGGATCTCTCCTCCCCGACGGGGTCCCTCCCGGGAGCGAGATCCAGGCGCCGCCGGCGATCTTTCGCCATCCCTGCGCACGCGCGGACCGTCCGGCCCTAGGGCGCGGACCGTCCGGCCGCTAGGCAGGGAACCCGAGCTCCTGCACCAGGTCGCGGACCGTCCGGCCCTGTGCCGCGGACCGTCCGCGCCTGACCAGAGAGCGCCGCCGCCTTGCGCCAGGTCGCGGACCGTCCGGCCCTGGGCCGCGGACCGTCCGCGCCTGACCAGAGAGCACCACCGCTGGTTCTCTTGAGTAATTGACGCCTCCAAAAAGGTGTCAACATACTTTTTGGCGACTCCGCTGGGGAAAACACATCTAATCACATCAGATCGGCCCTCAATGGCCGGTTCAAAGGATAGCTCTGATATTTCTCTAAGCAACATCATAGAGCCGACTTGGGAAACCTTGCCGGCTGACGAGCAGCTCCAGTTTGAGGAGCATAAGGAGCGGATGATCCAGGAGGCGAAAGCAAAGTTCTTGGCCAAATTCAAAGTGGACAGGAACAACAAGGTCGTCCGACATCGGGCGACGGATCCGGCTTCGCTCCAACCCACGCCAGATATCCCCAATGTAAGTAATACCAACGATCTGCAATCTCTTAGAAATTATGTAGAAGATCAGCGTGAACAAATGCAGAACATCATAGGGGGTATGCAAAGCGATCTTAAGAGACTAGTACGTGCATTTGATAAATCTAGTACCGCAAATTTTCCTTCGCACGAGGTTGAGTTAGGAGATAACGCGCGTAACACATCGACTACAGGTTGTCACGACCAGTCACAACCCCTTTATGGGATGCCGATGGACACATATCCTAAGCAACCGCAAATCGGCAGCAAACCAGCCGATCTGCACATGCCCGGACCGTCCGCACGTGAGCGTGGACCGTCCGGGCCAACAGCAGTCGGGCCTATTTTTAATGAGTTACCTAGATATGCGCCCGAGCCACCACATATGACACAGAACCCAAACTACCCAGTCGGACGGTCCGCATACAATGACGGACGGTCCGCATATGACCACGGACGGTCCAGGTACATATCCGGACAGTCCGCGCATGAGTCTTTTGAGGAGGATTATTACCTGAATCCTCGCCCGTCCCAGCAACACTTCCCATCACATTATGCAATGCACCAGCCCATTAATTCAGGATCCAGAGCCCAGGAAAGCTTTCCGGCCCCACCTAAAAGGCCGGAAAGAAACGATCAAACCTATGAGCCATATAGGGCAAATGGAAATGCACCACGTAGCTCAAACCAATGGGGGGAACGACAACATACTAATATGCAACCAACCCCACCTATGTTTGACCAGAGAGTCGGTGGTCTTGCACCGGCTGCCATTGATATAGTGAGGGAAGAAATAGCCGGGGCGTTCCGAGATAAGCTCGGAGTAAGCATGGTCCCTGGGGGGCAATCATATCGGAAACCTTATGACAGCCGATTTGATCACCACCCGTACCCACAGGGAACTAGAATACCCGAATTCGCAAAGTTTTCGGGTGATCAAGGGAAAAACATGCGCGAACATATAGGCCAGTTCTTAGCACAATTGGGAGAATTGGCAGACATAGAGGCATTTCGCGTGCGTTTATTTTCATTATCTCTAACAGGAACCGCGTTTGCATGGTATGCCACTTTACCTCCTAATTCCATTTCATCATGGGGGGATCTAGAACAAAAATTTCATGATCATTTTTTCTCCGGTGATTATGAATTGGATTTGGTAGATTTAGTGTCATTGTGACAGACAAAAGACGAATCGGTTAATGATTACATCCGGAGATTCCGCGATACAAGAAACCGATGCTTTCAAATTCATTTAGCAGAAAAAACAGCTAGTAGGATTAGCCTTTAATGGTCTACGATATTATTTAAAAGAGAGATTAGAAGGCATCCAATTTTTTACACTAGCATAGTTACACCAGAGGGCTTTGGCTTGCGAAAGCCGGAGCAAAGAAACTGCTAAAACAATGCGTCACAACGTACATATAGTAGAATGCGACCAAAGTAGCTCAGATGACGAATCAGCAGAAGTATATGCTGCTGAAATGATTTGGCCAAAACAGGCCAAATCTTCGGCTTGTTCCTCCTTGCAGTCGGTTCAAAAGAAACGGCAAGAGGAGGTTAAGTTTACGTTTAATGTTGGTAAATGTGATAAAATATTTGATGAGTTACTTAAAAATGGCAATATTAAAATAAATCACACTGTTCCATCCGCCGACGAGCTAAAACGTCGTGCGTACTGCAAGTGGCATAACTCATTTTCTCATGCCACTAATGATTGTAATGTATTTCGGCGACAGATTCAATCGGCCATTAACGAAGGACGATTGAAATTTTAGGAAATGCAGGTGGATACGGAGCCCTTTCCAATGAACGTGATCGACTTCGAGGGCAAGAAAGTCCTGGTTCGGCCAAACACGGCCGATAAAGGCAAAGGCAAAGAGGCAATCGTCGGCAATTCTAAAAAGGCCGATGAGGATCATAAGGTTTCTTGCAGGAAAGTGGTAGCCGAGAAGACTCCCGATGGAGGGGAGACCCTAAAGGTGACCATCACAACCTCCAGTACTGGGGGGCAAGCGCAGACAGGGAGACAGATACAGGAACCCATGCTGCGTATCCCGGACGGTCCGGCACGTAGGCGCGGACGGTCCGGGACCCCACCGGACGGTTCGGATAGCTCCGGCGGACGGTCCGGCCATGCTCAGGACTCGCAGCGACCACGTACCTTCAAACCACGACGACCAGAGATAGGTACGTGGAAAACAAATACATTTAAAGCAGCTGGTCGGCTGATCAAGCCTGGCCCGACTTTCGATCAATTGTTGTCTAAATATGTGAAAAAGAAGGCTGGCCCCAGTGACCGGCCACCGAAGCGACCCCGCTCACCCATTCATGAGCAACGTCAGGTCAGGCCGATTGGACCACATCACCAATCGGAAGAAATGAAAGGTCCTATTGTACAATTGAGACCTAACATGCCGACATGGACCCCTCCACCTCCTTATCCATCTATGCCATATCCATACACATACTTACCTCCACCATATGTCCCAAATCAAATGTGGGGCATGCCACCATATCCGTTTGGGATGCCACAGTACCCCGCCTGGGGGGCACCCCAAACATCCGTTTTTGATAGGTTGGCACCGCCAGTGCAAGACCGATTGAGCACTGCTGAATCCGGTCACCAGGCACAGGCCCAACAAGGTTGCCGGACTACTCGGCCTCCTAGGCCGACCAATCCGGCAGGGGGGCATATGCCTGTAGCAACTCAAAGAACAACAAAAAAGGACATCATCAAAATAGGCACTGCAGATGTTGTCATACAGGGAGACAATAAAGGGCCGATGATTTTCGGCGAATCAGCCAACACAACCGAAAAGGATACGGCTATCATCAAAACAGCCGATCCAAAATACTCCATGCCTCGATGGTGCCCAGCGGGATTGACACGATCCCAAAAGAGAAAATTACAGCGCCTAAGAGCAAAGGAGAGCCAGGAGAAGGAGGCGGAAAAGACATTTAATGACACACATCCACTATACCCGCCACCGCAAAAGAAATGGAGACCGAAGGCCGTTGAGAAAAAACAAATGGTCACAGAAATAGAAAGTCAACCTGCACCAGGCGCGGACCGTCCGGCCCCCGCGTGCGGACCGTCCGCCGTTCACCAGGAAGGCTCTGGACAACCTGCACCAGGCGCGGACCGTCCGGCCCCCGCGTGCGGACCGTCCGCCGTTCATCAGGAAGCCTCCAACAACACGACAACATCAATGGAAGAGGACGACCTGCTAGGAGAAGACCTGGTCGACTACGAGGCTTCTCCAGAACGCCCAGGTATGGATGTAAATATTATTACATTTTCTTCCGATTGTACTATCATTGGCGACGATGAGCCTGTTGCTGCCCAATTTGATTTTGGTCCTAAAGAAGCCGCCTTTACTAAACCAAAGGAATCGGTAAATCATTTAAAGCCGCTCTTCGTGCGCGGTCACATTGATGGAATACCGATTGCTAAGATGTTGGTGGATGGAGGGGCGGCTGTAAATCTAATGCCTTATTCATTATACAGAAAATTAGGTAAACAAGATGACGAACTTGTTAAAACCAACATGACCCTCAGCGGTGTTGGGGATAGTTCGATTAAAGCCAGGGGAGTCACGTCCGTTGAATTAACCATCGGGACTAAGACCCTTGCTGCTACATTCTTCGTCGCTGATGTAGAAGGGAATTACAGTTTAATTCTAGGCAGAGATTGGATTCATGCCAATCAATGTATACCTTCTACATTACATCAAATGCTAATACAATGGGTAGGCGATGAGATAGAACAAGTACATGCTGATGTATCGGCCTGCATCGCTGTGGCCGATGCCCCTGTACTCTGGACTTATGAGACTGCTACATGTCTCACAGGGGTAGATTTTTCTGATTATCAGTTCATAAGTATAGATAAGAAAGGTTTCATTCCTGTAATGCTAGAGCCGATGGAGAATCGGCTAAATCCTAAATAGAGTTTAAATGATGAATACACACAAAGTTCATGAGTCTTTGATCACGGACAATTCGGCCCTCAAAGCCGGATGGTCTGGTCTTTCACAAAACAGTTCGGGCTTTAAGACCGAACATCTACCACAGCGAAAAGACAGTATTACGGATGATCCGGTCCCCGAGACCGGAAAGTCCGCCATCACACAAAGATCATCTAATTCCTCTGTGGGGGACATGATAGAGGAATTCAGAGATCTTGATAAACTAGGACAGGGGTTTACATCGGCCGATCCATTGGAGGAGATTGACATAGGAGATGGTAAAACTTCAAGGCCGACTTTTGTAAACAAGACCCTGGAGGACGATCCTAGAGATGAGATGATCGGTCTATTGAAGGAGTATTCAGATTGTTTTGCTTGGAATTACACTGAAATGCCTGGACTAAGCCGAGAGATTGTCGAACATCGGCTGCATATTAAGTCTGGTTTCAGACCTTTCAAGCAGAAAGCTAGAACATTTCGTCCAGATCTTCTCCCACGAATCAAGGACGAAATCCACCGGCTGCTAGAAGCTAATTTTATTAGACCTTGCAGATACGCAGAGTGGGTCTCCAATATTGTGCCGGTGGAGAAGAAGGAGTCAGGTAAGCTTACAGTATGCATTGATTTTCGTAATTTAAATAAAGCAACTCCTAAAGATGAATATCCCATGCCCATAGCCGACACATTAATCAATAATGCATCAGGAAATAGAATTATTAGCTTTCTTGATGGTAATGCCGGATATAATCAGATTTTCATGGCCGAAGAAGATGCGTCTAAAACGGCCTTTATATGTCCAGACTTCATTGGTTTATTTGAATGGGTTGTCATGACATTCGGTCTTAAAAATGCTGGTGCTACTTATCAGAGGGCTATGAATCTGATCTTCCATGAGTTGTTAGGAAACACTGTGGAAGTCTACATTGATGATATTGTAGTCAAATCGGCTGAGTTTAGTTCTCATATAGCTGATTTGCGCAAAGCCTTCGATAAAATGCGTCGGTATGGTTTGAAAATGAACCCACGTAAATGTGCTTTTGGAGTGTCGGCTGGTAAGTTTTTAGGATTTGTCATCCATGAACATGGTATAGAAATAGACCCTGACCGAATCAAGTCTATTCGGAATGTGGGGCCTCTGACTTGTAAGGTCGAAGTGCAGAGGTTTCTCGGCAAGGTGAATTATTTACGAAGGTTTATTTCTAACCTAGCCGGAAAGATTGATGCCTTCACCCCTATCCTTCGGCTTAAGAATGATGCTGAATTTACTTGGGGGCAGAGCAGCAGGAAGCATTTGATCTCATTAAAAAATACTTGTCTTCGGCTCCCGTGTTAAAAGCACCACAAGTAGGAGCACCATTCAGATTATACATTGCAGCTGAAGACAAGGTAATTGGGGCTGTTCTGACACAAGAAACTGAGGGAAAGGAGCATGTGGTGACATATCTAAGCCGAAGGTTGGTGGATGCTGAAACAAGGTACACTTTTATTGAAAAGTTATGCTTATGCTTGTTTTATGCATGCACCAAATGTAGATGTTATTTACTGTCTAGTCATTGCACTGTTTTTGGTCAAGCCGATGTAATCAAATACATGTTGCATAACCCAATTATGAGTGGTAGAATTGGTAAGTGGGCTTATGCACTCATAGAATATGACTTGGCCTATGAACCATTGAAATCTATGAAAGGCCAAGTCGTAGCGGATTTTATTGTAGAACATCGGGTTAATGATATTCATGAACTAGACATGTCATACCTCACTATTACTCCTTGGACTTTATATTTTGATGGATCGGTTTGCAATGAAGGGCAAGGAATTGGCATTGTGCTTGTTTCACCAAATAATGTCTCCTTTGACTTCTCCAGCCGATTGAAAACTTATTGCACTAATAATCAAGCTGAATATGAGGCCCTCCTATTCGGCTTAGAACTTTTAAATGGTATGGGAGTAAAACATGTGAAGGTGTTTGGTGATTCTCAGCTGGTTGTCCAACAAGTGTTAGAAGAATATCAATGTCTTGATGGTACTCTAAATAGTTATCTTGAGAAATGTTGGAGCATAATCCATTATTTTGACGAATTCAGTGTTCGGCATATCTCTAGAGTTGAGAATCATAGAGCTAACGATTTGGCACAAGACGCATCAGGTTATCGAATAAAGAGAGGGAAATTTCACAAAGCTGAAATTCTGATAACCAGTGCGGAGCCAAATTCCCAGGCCGCGGACCGTCCGCGTGATGACGCCGGACCGTCCGGGGTTACCAGAAATGTTCTCTTAATCGATTCGGCTGACAATGAAGCTGATGCAAGTGATTGGAGGACGCCTATACTTAATTATTTACGAAATCCCAATATCAGGACAGATAAGAACATTCGGCGAACAGCTTTCAAGTATGTTTTGATGAGTGATGAACTTTACCGCCGAACAGTTAATGACGTCCTGTTGAAGTGCTTGGGCCCAGATGATGTTATATTAGCCATGGCCGAAGTACATGAAGGAATTTGTGGTACTCATCAATCGGCTCCAAAGATGAAGTGGTTGTTGCGAAGGTCTGGTTTTTATTGGCCTAGTATGATAGCTGATTGTTTCAAGTACTACAAGGGATGCCAAGTGTGTCAAAAATTCGGCGACCTACAGTTGGTCCCTGCAGCCGAATTACATCCTATCATCAAGCCTTGGCCGTTCAGAGGATGGGGATTAGACTTTATTGGAGAAATTCATCCTTCATCATCAAAGGGGCATCGATTTGTGTTAGTTGCCACTGACTATTTCACCAAATGGATTGAAGCCGTTGCTCTGAAAAACATGACACACAAGGAGGTAATTGAGTTCATAACTGAGCATATTATTCATAGATTCGGCATTCCCCAGACCCTGACTACAGATCAAGGGACTTCTTTTATGTCAAAGGAGGTACGTGAATTTGCTGAATTATACAGAATTAAGCTGCTTAATTCATCTCCATATTATGCTCAGGCCAATGGACAAGCCGAGTCTAGTAATAAGACATTGATTAATTTGATAAAAAAGAAGATATCTGATAATCCTAAACATTGGCATAAGATTTTGTCCGAAGCTTTATGGGCTCATAGAATATCTAAACATAGTGCTACTAAAGTATCTCCTTTTGAGCTTTTCTATGGGCAGGAAGCAGTATTGCCTGTGGAAATAAGTTTGAATGCTGTCAGGTTCGCCAGACAAAATGATCTAACTGTCACTGATTATTATAATTCAATGATGGATAATATTGATGAGGTGACCGACAAAAGGGTGATAACTTTGGGAGCAATAGAAAAGGACAAGATTATGGTAGCCAGGGCCTACAACAAGAAGGTCAAAACAAAGTCATTCCAAGTAGGAGATCTGGTGTGGAAGACCATCTTGCCTCTAAGGAATAAAGACCGGAAGTTTGGGAAATGGTCGCCAAGCTGGGAGGGTCCTTATAAAGTAAAACAGGTGATGTCTGGTAACGCCTATTTGCTACAAACATTACAAGGCAAGGATTTACCAAAGGCTTTGAATGGGCGTTTCCTCAAATAGTACCATCCTAGTATGTGGCAAGATGCCTAAGAGAACCGATGTGATCACATCGAGTTAGTTGCTTTTGGTTCGCCCAGCTCCACCAAAAGGCAGGGGGCATATGTTTGAACCATAATTGAGCACTGGCGGACGGTCCGGCCCTGAGGCCGGACGGTCCGCGGTCCGGACAGTCCGCGCCTGTGGGCCGGACGGTCCGCGCGTGCGCAGAGCAGTTTAGGGTTCCGAGTTTTGTGCTATGGTTGTTGGCTAAAATCATGGGATAAGCTCGGAAATTAGTTTGTAAAGGGTCCAGCCCCCCTCCTCTATAAATAGAGAGGTCTACGGCCGATTTGTAATCAACAATCGAATCAATACAACTTCTATTTCGCATTTTATCTTAGGAGTAGTTCTAGTTTAGCCCTAGTTTAGCCTTCCAATCCCCAAATTCTCCGCCTCTCCTCGACTCTACGTCGATTAGAGGAGTCTAGGTCGGCCTGCCCGAGCCTAGACAACTCCTAGGATCTCTCCTCCCCGACGGGGTCCCTCCCGGGAGCGAGATCCAGGCGCCGCCGGCGATCTTTCGCCGTCCCTGCGCACGCGCGGACCGTCCGGCCCTAGGGCGCGGACCGTCCGGCCGTCAGGCAGGGAACCCGAGCTCCTGCACCAGGTCGCGGACCGTCCGGCCCTGTGCCGCGGACCGTCCGCGCCTGACCAGAGAGCGCCGCCGCCTTGCGCCAGGTCGCGGACCGTCCGGCCCTGGGCCGCGGACCGTCCGCGCCTGACCAGAGAGCACCGCCGCTGGTTCTCTTGAGTAATTGACGCCTCCAAAAAGGTGTCAACACCCGTTAACACCTGTTGCATATGAGGGCTTAACATATTTTTATGAGTGTTTACTGGAGGCTGGCGCTGATCCTAATGTTCCTGATGAACTACGAATTGATGCTACCCAACTAACTGTGACCATTTCCCTGTTTAAAGGCCTGGCCACAACCTTCAAGATATCCGAAAAGAGAACCAAAGCTAAAAAAAAGATAGTAGCTTCTCGTGCAATTTCTATTGAAATTTGGAACCTCAGTAGTTGGATGTCTACATTTTATTGATTTGGAACTATATGAATGTGGATCGACGTCGTTCAATGTTTAAACGTGTGGAACTATGTGATATATGAATGAGATATGTAATATATGGAACTATATATGAATGAATTTCGGTTCGGGGTCCATTGCACGCTGTCAGTATCGTTAACCAGTTTTAACACCGACGGTCACTAACGACCGTCGGACGTTAACTATTTCCGACGACGACCATCGAAAATAAGCTTATTTTTGACCGTTTACAACCAATAGACTCATACCATCGGAAATAAAGCTTAAGCCATTGGAAATAACCTATGTTCGACAGTATAAATCTTATTTCCGACTGGCTATGCCGTCCAAAATTTCTCTTTTTACGCGACTACTTGCAAACTACTCATGGTTTGCGCATCAGCCGTCACCGTCGAGTTCAATGGTAAAATCATTGGTCATGCCGACACAGGAAATAATGACGATGATAGCGATGGACCTGAAAAAAGAACAGCAGCAGCAGTAGCAGCATACAGCTACAGGGGCCTGTCCTGTTACACCACTATATACTCAAAGAGAACCGTGGGCCCGGCCGGAGGACTCGTAGCCGTTCGTACTCCTACGTGCATGCATGCAGCTGCTAGTCTGCTACTGGTCTCGGCGTGTGTGGCAACAGTGGGACAGTTGACGAGCCGGTAGGGATGGGCAAAATGATGCGCGGCAGATGATGAGCAGACAGACCGCCGCCGGCGCCGGTCCAATGCCTGGGCGGCCGCGCGCGGCTACCGTAGTGTGGGCACTGGCCTGCAGCGCGGTCAGGGGTTGCTGTCTCTTCCTGCCATCCGCTCCCCCCGACTGCACCAATCATATATGCATCTGGATATTTGGGATCGATCGCGAAAATAATATCTCGCCGCCTCTTACGTTCAAAACTACACCAAGTGCGACACTGGTGGAGACTGCGTGCAATAACACTATATGATAATATATGAGTTATTTTTCTTACAGATGTTAATTAAGGTTAACGGAGATTATTATATACACATATCGCATCTAGGGATGGTAAGATCGTAATCCAAACGTTTCTTCGTAAATTGTTAGGGCTCTAAATTATTTTTAGTTCAAAAATAAATAGTAATATGACTCGATCCTAACTCGATTTGATCCTTATATTTTATAGTGTAAAATTTAGAGCACATTGTCACCCCTAATCGCATCTTCGATAACACGTCATCTATTATTAATAGTTAGCTCAAGATACACACTGTTTGGAAACAAAATAAGCGGCGGACGGTCCGGCCCTGATGAGGCCGGACGGTCCGTGGTCTAGACGGTCCGCGCCTGTGGGCCGGACGGTCCGCGCAAGCACAGAACAGATTAGGGCTCTGAGTTTTTTGCTATGTTTATTGGCGAGAATCTCGGGATAAGCTCGAAAATTAGTTTGTAAAAGGTCTAGCCCCCCCTCCTCTATAAATAGAGAGGTATACGGCCGATTTGTAATAATCGAATCGAACCTTCAATCAATACAATTTACATTTTATCCTAGGAGTAGTTCTAATCTAGTTTAGGTTTAGTCTTCCAATCCCCAAATCCTCCGCTTCTCTTCGACTCTACGTCGATTAGAGGAGTCTAGGTCGGTCTACCCGAGCCTAGACAACTCCTAGGATCTCTCCTCCCCGATGGGGTCCCTCCCGGGAGCGAGATCCAGGCACCGCCGGTGATCCTCTGCCGCCCCTGCGCACGCGCGGACCGTCCGGCCGTCAGGCAGGGAACCCTAGCCCCTACGCTAGGCCGTGGACCGTCCACGCCTAACCAGAGAGCACCGACACGGTTCTTATTGAGTGTTTGGCGCTCCGAAAAGGCGTCAACATACTTTTTGGCGACTCCGCTGGGACAACACATATAGACCTATCAAATCGGCCCTCAATGGCCGGTTCAAAAGATAGCTCTGAAGTTTCCACCAGCAATATCATCACACCTACATGGAAGACGTTGCCGGCTAAAGAACAGCTCCTGTTCGAGGAGCGCCAGGAGCAGCTGATCCAAGAAGCAAAAGCAAAGTTCTTGGCCAACTTCAAAGTGGACAGGAACAACAAGGTCGTCCGACATCAGGCGACGGATCCGGCTTCGTTCCGACCCACACCAGATATCCCCAATGTAAGTAGCACCAACGAACTCCAATCTCTTAAAGCTTACATAGTCGAATAGCGAGAACAGTTGCAACGTATCGTAGGGGATATACAAAATAATCATAAAAGGCTAGTGCGTGCGCTTGATAAGTCTACTATGGCAAATCTTCCTTCACACGAGGTTGAATTGAGGGAATACACACATAATTCATCGGCTACAGGTTGTCACGACCAGTCACAACCCCTTTATGGGATGCCGATGGACATGTACCTTGGGCAACGACAGCCTCCCACGCACATCGGCGGTAAATTTGCCGATCTGCGCATGTCCGGACCGTCTGCACGTGAGCGCGGGCCATCCGGGCCAGCGGCGGCCGATCCCATTTTTAGAAGCGAATTACCGAGACCTGCACCCAAGCCGCCACATGTCGTGCAAACCCTAGATAACCCATTCGGACCGTCTGCATATGGCGCCAGACAGTCCGAATATAATGTCGGACTGTCCGGCCACATGGCCGGACAGTCCGCGCACGGAGCCGGATGGTCCGCGTATTTAACCGGACGGTCCGGCACAGAGTTTTTTGAGGAGGATGGATATCCAACTCCGTATCTGTCCCAGCTAGACTCCCCATCTCACCATACGACACATCAGCACCATAATATAATCTATCAAACCCATGAGAGTGAGTACTTTCCGGCCCCTAGAAGGCCAGAAAGGAATGTCCAGTCCTATGAGCCTCATAGGGCATGCATTAACGCGTCGCAAAACCCAAACCAATGGGGAGAAAAACAACATACCAACATCCAAACAAACTCACCCATATTGGGTCAAAGAGCCGGTGGTCTCCCACCGGCTGCCATCGATATAGTAAGGGAGGAAATAGCTGGGGCGTTCCGAGATAATCTCGGAGTTAGTATAGTCCCTGGGGGCAGTCATATCGGAGACCTTATGATAGCCAGTTTGACCGGCTCCTATACCCACAGGGGACCAGAATACCCGAATTCGTAAAGTTTTCGGGTGACCAAGAAAAGAGCACGCGTGAGCACATAGACCAGTTCTTAGCACAGTTAGGAGAATTGGCCGACACCGAAGCATTCTGTGTACGTTTATTTTCATTATCTTTAACAAGGACTGCATTCACATGGTATGCCACGCTCCCTCCTAATTCCATTTTGTCGTGGGGAGATTTAGAACAAAAAATTCATGAACATTTCTTCTCTAGCGATTATGAGCTAGATTTAGTAGACTTAGTGGCCCTACAACAAGAAAAGGATGAATCGGTTAGTGATTACATCCGGAGATTCCGGGATACGAGAAACTAATGCTTTCAAATTCATTTAACAGATAAACAACTGGTGGGAATAGCCTTTGATGGATTGCGCTATTATTTAAAAGAGAAATTAGAAGGCATCCAGTTCTTTACGCTAGCACAATTACATCAGAAAGCTTCGGCTTGTGAAAGCCGAAGCAAAGAACTAGTCAAAACGGTTCATCATAATGTCCATATAGTAGAACACAATCAAAGTAGTTCGAACGGTGAACCAAAGGAAATTTATGCTGCCGAAATAGTTTGGCCTGAGCAGGCCAAATCTTCGGCTTGCTCCTCCTTGCAGCCAGTTCAAAAGAAACGGCAGGAGGAGATTAAGTTTACATTTAATGTTGGCAAATGTGATAAGATATTCGATGAATTACTAAAAAATGGTAACATTAAAATTGATTATATCGTTCCACCTGCCGACAAACTAAAGCGTCGCGCATACTGCAAGTGGCACAACTCATTTTCCCATGCCACTAATGATTGTAATGTGTTCCGACGACAAATCCAATCGGCCATTAACGAGGGACGAATGAAATTTCAGGAGGACACGGAGCCCTTTCCAATGAATATGATCGACTTCAAGGGCAAAAGGGTCCTAATTCGGCCCAGCGCAGCCGATAAGGGCAAAGACAAAGAAGTCATCATTGGCAACTCACGGGAGGCCGATGGAAACAACAAATTTCTTGCAGGAAAGTGGTGGCCGAGAAGACTCCTGATGGAGGAGAGACACTGAAAGTGACCATTACAAACTCCGGCAATGGGGGGCAAGCACAGACAAGGGGATATGTGCGAGAACCCATACTACGCATGGCGGACGGTCCAGTGCCCAGGCGCGGACGGTCCGTAACATCACCGGACGGTCCGGAGTGTTCCAGCGGACGGTCCGGCAACGCCGAAGAGCCGCGGCGACCACGTACCTTCAAACCACGACGACCAGAAATAGGTACGTGGAAAACTAACACGTTCAAGGCAACTGGTCAGTTGGTAAAATCTAGCCCGACCTTTGATCAATTATTGTCTAAATATGTGAAAAAGAAGGCTGGCCCCAGCGACTGGCCACCAAAGCGACCTCGCTTACCCACCCAGGTGCGACAGCAGGTTAGGCCGATTGGACCACCACACCAATCGGAAAGGACGGGACGTCATAATGTTCAATTAAGACCTAACGTACCTGCATGGACACCTCCACCACCATATCCACCTATGCCATATCCATACACATACATACCTCCACCATATGTCCCAAATCAAATGTGGGGCATGCCACCATATCCATTTGGGATGCCACAGTACCCCACTTGGGGGGCACCTCAAATATCTGTATTCAATAGGTTGACATCTCCAGTACAAGACCGATTGAGAGCCCCTCAATCTGGTCCACGAGCACAGGCCCAGCAAGATTGTCGAACAACTCGGCCCCAAAGGCTGACTAATCCGGCAGGGGGGCATACAGCTACAACCTCTAACAGTACAAAAAAAGGAGACGTCATTGAAATAGGAACAACAGATGTCGTCGTACAACAAAATAACGAAGGGCCGATGATTTTTGGTGAATCGGCCAACACAAACAAAAAAGAAGGTACGGATGTCAACAAAACGGCCGATCCAAAATACTCCATGCCCCGATGGTGCCCGTCGGGATTGACACGATCGCAAAAGCGAAAATTACAGCGCCTTAGAGCAAAGGAGAATCAGGAGGAGGCGGAAAAAATATTCAATGACACACATCCGCAGTATCCACCACCACAAAAGAGATGGAGACCAAAGACCATTGAGGAAAATCAAACGGCCACAGAGACAGAAAATAAAACAACAACTGTGCTGCTCTTTGCAGGTATGGCAGACAGTCTGGCTATAAAGACCGGACCAACCGTACAGGGCACGGACCGTCCGACCCCTGAGGCCGACTCATCCACAATACACCATGACACCTGCAACGACGTACCAACACCCATGGAGGAAGACGACCTGCAAGGAGAAGATCTGGTCGACTACGAAGCTACGCCAGAACACTTAGAAAATTAGGAAAGCAAGGTGACGAATTGGTCAGGACCAGTATGGCACTCGACTGTATTGGGACTAACAGTTCGATCAAAGCTAAAGGGGTCACGTCCGTTGAGTCAACCATTGGGACTAAGGCCACTGCGTATCATCCTAGTAAGTGTCAAAATGCCTAAGAAAACCGATGTGATCACATCGAGTTAGTTGCTTTTGGTTCGCTCAGCTCCACCAAAAGGCAGGGGGCATATATTTGGAACCAAAATGAGCGGCGGACGGTCCACGCCTGTGGGCCGGACGGTCCGCACAAACGCAGAACAGATTAGGGTTCCGAGTTTTTTGTTATGTTTGTTGGCGAAAATCTCGAGATAAGCTCGGAAATTAGTTTGTAAAGGGTCCAGCCCCCCTCCTCTATAAATAGAGAGGTATACGACCGATTTGTAATAATCGAATCGAACCTTCAATCAATACAATTTACATTTTATCCTAGGAGTAGTTCTAGTCTAGTTTAGGTTTAGTCTTCCAATCCCCAAATCCTCCGCTTCTCTTCGACTCTACGTCGATTAGAGGAATCTAGGTTGGTCTACCCGAGTCTAGACAACTCCTAGGATCTCTCCTCCCTGACGGGGTCCCTCCCGGGAGCGAGATCCAAGCGCCGCCGGCGATCCTCCGTCGCCCCTGCGCACGCGCGGACCGTCCGGCCATCAGGCAGGGAACCCTAGCCCCTGCGCCAGGTCGCGGACCGTCCGGCCCCTGGCCGCGGACCGTCCGCGCCTGACCAGAGAGCACCACCACGGTTCTTGTTGAGTGTTTGGCGCTCCGAAAAGGCGTCAACACACACATTATGAGTCATGAACTAATAATAGTAATAATAATAACTATTACCAACAAATACTCAATATGCATAACATTAACTTCAGTTGCGAAGTTATTATTAAAAATAACCGTAACGTATTCATAATGACTCTCCACCTCAATTAAAAAAGTGTCTTCTAATGTCTCTAGATGCGAAGTTATTGATAAAGACTCTCCACCTCAATTAAAAACAACCGTAACTTATTCACACTAACTCTGTTCTTGATGATCTTGGACTTCTCAAAAATATTATTCAAATTGCTACACAAAACACTTGAATAATTGATCCAAAACACAATGGGTAAACCAAAAATTATAATTTAATGATCCAACCCTCAGGTACGAGCATACTGAAAAACCATTTTTCATAGCATGCTAACTCCACATGATCTCCCACACGATGATCAACACCTTTAAACCTTACTTAGAATTTTTCAAACCATTTTAAAAGTTTTTCTCTCAAATTTTAATCACAACTCGATCCTAGCAACGTATGCGAAGTTAGATCGCATAAGTGGTACTAGATGATCAATATGAAAAAGTTTGCCTCTCTTTGTAGTACAACCATCTATCTAAACATGGTCATGCATGTAGTTCTCTATACAACCTTTTACCAGCGAAATAAAATGCCTTACAAGTCATACCTTTGCCTTACGCATTCCATTTCGTCTTCTCCAACGATGATGCTAGCCTTACACATTCCATTTCATCTTCTCCAATGATGACGCTACACAGGCATGAACCTCTATCATCAAATGATGGATAATGATCATCCATTAGTGCAATCAACCACACAACCTTCAATCACTATTCATAGCATGAAGTTACTACATCATCTTTATCAAATGATGAATAAACATTATCTATAGTGTAGCCAACCATGCTACCATCAATCATTGTTGATAGCATGAAGTTCCTTCATAAACCTTCATCAGATGATGAACAATGATCATCCATAGTGTAGCCAACCCCACTGTCTTTGATCATTCTTCATAGCATGAAATTACTACATCATCCTTCATCAAAATGATGAACAACGACCACTCATAGTGGAGGAAACCATGCTACCTTAGATCATTACACATAGCATGAAGTTCCACCATTATTCTTGAAAGGGAAATGGACAATTAATCCATTTCTATATGTTTTGGTGATTGAATGTCCAACACAACATCTTGAACTAACTAGTTTGGTAAGTGTATGAGCATAGGTTCACTCGAGTGCAATTTGAAGATTCCAAGTCCAAATGAGCTATAACGAGGCCTGGAAGTGCAACCTTGTGAAAAGGGTAAAGCAGTGAGGTTTGAACCTTAATATATGTTGCACACACCTATTACAATGTTTCAAGCACTTTGTTTTGCTCTCTAACTCATTTTCTTAAGAAAAGTGCTTTTTAGACTTAGTTTGAACCAAAACAGGAATCATGATGAAAGATAAGAAAGAAGTGAGTTTCCATGACTTTGTTCAATTGATTATACTCTAAAAATGTTTGTTTAAGTCATAGGAAAGCTTCCAAGAAAAGACAAGTCAAATTGAAGAAAACTTGGCTAAAAAGGACTTTAGCTCTTCTGTCTGGGCCTCATCGAACTGATTTCGCAGAGAGCCCAAACCAAGGACTTCGGTGACCTAGTGCACCAGACCAGTCCGGTGGTGCACTGGATCACCATCATATGATTTTACTTAGCTTTGTGATTTTTATTATAAAAATCATTGGATCCTCTACAGTAAGTGGTCTAGCGGTGCACCAGACCTCGACTCAAATGGCTCTTTGGCACGCAACAACTACTTCAACGGGCGGCAAACATGTGGTGGTCCGGTGTAGGACCGGACCGGCCTGGTGCCAGTCCAATTTGGAAGTCACCAACCAAGATCCCGGAGGACCCATTCCTGTTTCTGATTCGCAGAAATTTGAGATGTCCATGATGGGGGAGTTGAAGTTCTTCCTTTGAATTTCAAGTGAAGCAACTCCAAGATGGCACCTTCATCTCCCAAACCAAGTACATGTAGGATATCCTTAATCGGTTTAGGATGAAGGACGCTAAACCCATTAATACACCTACTGGGACAAACGAGCACCTCGACCTCAACATTGGAGTAAGTATGTAGATCAAAAGGTGTACCAATCTATGATATGATCCTTGCTTTATCTTTGTGCATCAAGACCGAATATTGTGCTTTTAGTTTGCATGTGTGCAAGATTCCAATCTGATCCTAAGGAATGTCACCTTAGGGCCATGAAGAGAATCTTGAGTTATTTAGTTCACACACCTCATTTTGGGCTTTGGTAAGACACTACCGGAATCCGGCTCTTTGCCGAGTGCTCAGTGCTTTACCAAGTGCTGCACTCGGCAAAGTCCTACTCTTAGTAACGACCGCGTTTACCGAGAGCAGGACTCTCGGCACAGAAAAACACTCAGTAAAGACATCTTCGCCGAGTGCCAAACACTCGGTGAACGACAACGCTCGGCAAAGGCCCGTCAACCGCCGTCTAAAGCTGACGGCCGTTATCTTTGCCGAGAGCCGAGTTCTGGCACTCAACAACGAGGCTTCTTTGTCGAGTGCCCCCTGTTTGACACTCGGCAGAGCAAGCTTTGTCGAGTGCCTTCCTTGGACACTCGGCAAAGCATATTTTAATTTTTTTTGTTTTGCCAACCAAACTTTTTGTGGTATGTTCCTACACTATGTAGACCTACATGTACCATTTTGGCACAATTATAAAAGTATTTTCTATAACTAATAGATTTAGTTCGTTTATTTGAATTTCTTCAGAAAATTCACATTTGAACTGCAAGTCATTCAAAATATGGAAAACCATGCATGCAAAAATGATATGCATGTTATTTAGCACAAGTTATGACCGATTTCAGGAGCAGACCGGGATCTTCGAGCACCATGCTCACTAATGACCATGAACTTGCCATCCAGTTGTTTACAAATTGTATAAAACACAAACAAAGTCAGAAATTCATGAAACTTGTCCACATGTCATGATATCATATATAGAGGCTGTGATAAAAATTTGAGAATGTTTTGAGAAAGTTGTGACGCACAATGTGTAGAAACGTAAGTGACCCACACATGAAATCATAGAGTTTCAATGTAGTTCAATACTCCCGTGAGTATCAAAATTCTAGTTAGATGTTGGTAATGAATCTAGTATAACAGATGCAATCTCTTCTCTGTGCAGGGGCAATCTGGGGCGGTATCCAATAATCCTCATGGATCGCCCAGCCCATCGCCGCACCAGTCTAGCCGCCCACCTCGATGAACTTGTTAAGGGCATTCTCTTCTCTGTGCAATGTCTTTCTTAGTGTTGTTCATACTTTGTGAGATAAACCATTCTGAACTTGTTAGATGTTGGTAATGCTTATTGAGATACTTGAGACTTATGTTCTTCAGTGTTGGATACTTATGTTGGTAATGATGTGAGAACTTGTTTGATTTATGGTGTTTGTGAGATATGTGATGTATATGTGATATCTGTGATGTATATGTGATTTCTTTTGTTTGGATGGATGGAATAGAAAAAACAGACTAAAAAGGTGTGTACTGGTCACTTTGCCAAGTGTAACACTCGGCAAAGAGGTTCTTTGCCAAGTGTCAGTGTCATAGCACTCGACAGAGAAGGAACACCTGGGCACCAATAAAGCTTCTTTGTCGAGTGCTATGAACCTGGCACTTGGCAAAGAAGCAACTTTGCCGAGTGCCTCCTAGCGCACTCGACAAAGAAACTGACAAAGGGCCCGCTGGTGGCCCCTTTGCCGAGTGTAGGTTGGTGGACACTCGACAAAGAAATAATCTCTTTGCCGAGTGTATTAGTTTGCCGAGTGTATTAGGTGACACTCGGCAAAGGTAACCTCTTTGCCGAGTGCCACCTATAACACTCGGCAAAGGCGCCATCTCTGTTACCAGGCGCCGTGACAGTGGCTTTTCGTTGCCGAGTGCCTAGTGACACTCGGTAAAGACTTTGCCAAGTGCCCAACAAAAAGTACTCAGCAAAGAAGTCGTTGCTGATGTACTGTTCGTCGAGCTCTCTTTGCTGAGTGTCACACTCGGCAAACACTTTGCCGAGTGTTTTCAGGCTTTGCCGAGTGCTTCCGATAGTGAGGGGTCAAACATTGATCTTATTGGATATTCTGATGATGATTATGCCAGATGTAAGGTAGATAGGAAGAGCACATCAAGGACTTGTCAGTTCTTGGGAAGATCCTTGGTGTCTTAGAGTTCTAAAAAGCAAAATTCGGTTGCCCTATCCACCGCCAAGGCCGAGTACATTGCCGTAGGACACTACTGTGTGCAATTACTTTAGATGACACGAACTCTCAGAGACTTTGGCTACAATCTGAGCAAAGTTCCACTCCTATGTGATAATAAGAGTGCAATCCACATGGTGGAGAATTCTTTTGATCACAGTCACACAAAGCACATAGCAGCGGACACCACTTTTTGAGAGACCACTCTCAAAGGGAGATATCGTTATGGACCATGTGAGAACCCATCACCAATTAGCCGATATCTTCACCAAGCCTTTGGATGAAAAGAGATTTTGTGAGTTGAGAAGTGGGTATAATAGACTCTTGGGAGGTGGACTTAAGTGTTGCACTCTCGCATATTTTTCATATACCTTTGATCATTGTGTTTTAATAAGTATTATGCTTAAATTAGTCATCTTATGCTTATGTCATGTGTTGTGGTTTCTGGAACCGGGGGACAGTAGATTTGTGTTCGGTAGGGGTGTTAGCGTGGACTCACTCCAAATGGTGAGCTACGGGGGGACTCTAGGTTGGATCTAAGGCGAGTTGGTTATATTGGTTTAGGTCGGAGCCCTAGTCCAGTGTAGTGCTAATTGTGGTATTTGCTTGCAATGTGTTACAACTGAGTGCTTGTGTGAAGTCATAGAGATATGGGATGATGTTTGGATGGGGTTGTCTTGCCCTTTTATAGCCCAAGGGTATATGTTTACAATGAGTACTAGTATTCTACTGGGGTAGAGTTTGGCCTCCTGCTTCTGGGCCTCGTAGCCCTGGTGGTCTCATCTGTTGGGTCACGCTTCTATGCCTCGTAGCCTCGGTGGTCTCGTCTGTTGGGTCACGCTTCTGGACCTCATAGCCCTTATGGAGTCATCTACCGAGGTGTGCGCCGTCGTACCACTGGTATGGCATCGTGTCCTTTCTGTCTTCCTGTAGCTACTTCGATTTAGACGTGGCAGTGCCTGGCAGGTTCTGTTGAGTCAGCTCAAGGAGTGGTTTAGGGATGTCTTCAGTACAGCTTCATCTTTCGTCATCCCCCTAGCATCATCTTTCATCATGCATAGACACACTCCTGGTAGGGCAAAATGCCCCGTCATGTTTCATCATGCGTATCCGTAGTTTGACAGAGACCCCTCGGTGCCGCTTCCACGGTTCGGGCATGGCTCGCACTATAGGAAATGCATAAATTTTTGTGGGCTGAAATATTTTTGTCGGCCGGCCCACGAAAATACGGCAGTTATATTTCGTCGGCCTCTTGATCGACGAACATATGGAATATTTTCGTCGGCCAAGGGCCTGGCCCACGAAAATAACCACTATTTTTATCGGTCTCAGTCAGGCCCACGAAAATAAAGCAACCGAGCCCCCTAAATCCCCTCCCCCAGTCGCTCGATTTGAATCCCCTTTGCAGGTCCCCCGCCACGCCGCCGCCCGCACGTGCGCCCTCCCCTCGTCGTGCCGCCCCTCGCCGCGCCGCCTCCCGCACGCGTCGCCCGCACGCCCGCCGTCCGAGGTGCCCCGCCCACCCCTCGCCGTGCCACCGCCCCTTGTCGCACTTGGTCATTGGCGAACCGTGAGATTGTGGCTGAGCCGACGAACCATCACTGCTACTGGCTACTGTAAAGTCTGCAACTGCAAGCACAGCAAGTCAACGAAGCCATCGGGTAAAACTGAGGTAAATAATAATAGTAGATTTTTTTGCATAAACTTTATTAAAAATAGATCATTTGCAATGTCAACTTATTTGTGTCAAAGATTTGAGATGGCTAGAATATAGTGAATCTACTGATACCACATTTTGCTTTGATTGCTTCCTATTTAAGCAACCTGGAAGGGCAGAACACTTTGGCTATGATGTGTTTGCCAAAAAAGGATTGACTGGCTAGAAACATGCATATAAATCACAGCCTCAACATGTTGGTGGTGTAGGTAGTGCTCACAATCAGTGTGTTCAGAAATGCGGTGATTTTAAAAATTAGAGACAAAGTGTGGCAAGTGTGTTCACAAATCACAAGCATCGGCCTACACTCTTGGTGGGTTTAGGGCCTTTACCTAATAGGGAGTTCACCTAAGCCACGGACAATCGTTGATGTTCTTTGTCTTTTGTTTAGCCTTTGAAATGGACGGTGATCGGAGGGTGATGTATGACGGGTGGAGAAAGGATGGGGCACATTCGAATGAATGGATGGTTGTAACAAAGGCTTTTCTTGAGCACGCTTTCAAAGATGCAACTGGTCGTCTAGTGAAGTGTCCTTGCAATCGCTGCGAGAACAAGTGGCCTCAGAAGAAGGAAGAAATGGAGAAACACCTTTGCAAAAGTGGGTTTATGCCGAACTACCTTGTATGGTACCGGCATGGAGAGTCTATTGGACATGTTGACGCGGAGGTGGAACTTGATGACGATCATGATAGGATGGACGACATGTTGCATGATCTTGGTAGGGAGGTTGAAATGAACGCTGAGGAGTCAGGGCAGCTTCCACGCGATGCTCAGGAATTCTTCCGGCTACTCGTCGCGGGAGAAGAGAGATTGCACGAGCACACTCAGATGTCATTTCTTAGGACTCTCACAAGACTAATGGCGATAAAGTCGAAGCACAACATTTCAATCAGTGCTTACAACGACATCGTCCAACTGATGGGCGAGGTTCTCCCGGAGAATCATAAGTTGCCAAAGAATATGTACTTCGCAAAGAAGATGTTGGTTGGTCTTGGGATGACATATGAGAAGATCGACGTGTGTCCCAACAGTTGCATGCTATTCTTTGAGGATAATGACAAGCTGGACCGTTGTAAGCATTGCGAAGCTTCTAGATATGTCGAGGTGACAAATGATGAGGGTGAATTGGTAGTTACGAAGGTTACAGCTAAGCAACTTCGTCAGTTGCTCATCATTCCTCGGCTTTCAAGGTTGTTCCTCAATAAGGAAATAGCTCTACATATGACGTGGCCAAAGAATGGTGTACGTCTCGTCACTGATCCAAACATAATGGTCCATCCGTCGGACGGTGATGCGTGGAAGGCACTTGATGAGTTTGATCCCGAATTTGCAAACGACCCTAGGAGTCCCGTCGTGTTGACGTGGCTTGATAGTACCAAGCCTACTCCCCTTGAGAGCCGGATGTCGTCTTGCTGGGTTGCTCAACGGGCCGGTTGGTCGGTGACCATGCCTTGATGGGTTGCTCGGCAGTCCCGCCTCGATGGTTTAGTCGGCGATCCCGCCTCACTAGGTTGGTCGGCAATCTTGCCTCACTCGGTTGCTCGGCGGGCAGGTTGGTCGGCAGCCTCGACTCGCTGGGTTACTCGACAGGCAGGTTGGTCAGCAGCCTCGACTCGCTGGGTTGCTCGGTGGACATTTGTTCGGTAGGCCGATCGGCTTGGCAGACCATCCTCGGGTGGCCTTTTTGTCCTTCCCGCCAAACCGCCTAGCAGGCGGGCCGTTTTTGGAGGTCTTGGGGCCTTCTTTGGGTACCCTATTCCTAGGTACCCAACATCATGGTTCAAAGTATAGAAAATCATCCCCGGATCTCACAAGTCCAAGCGTAGTGCTGCATGATTTTAGGGGAGGATAGTCTATATTTTGACCTTTTTGAGACTAATAATGTTTTCGAATTGATCATATGTGTAGTCTCAATGTTTGAAAGGGAAATAATGAATTTGGACAAAGAAGGGCGCTTCCACTGCATTTCGGTATCAAAGGTTCTTTGTCTACATTCACTTGGTTTTCATTGCTTCTATTTCTTCATTCTCGATTTTTGTAAGGCAATGGGAAAGGCCATGCATGTGGATTTCTCTGTTTTGGTGCTTGATGCTAAAGTGGGAGAAATTAGAGGCCAAAGCAAATGGACCAACCACCACTTGAGTTTTTAAAAGTATTTTGAGTTTTAAACTTATCTTTTGATTCAAAACCCACTTGATAGCAAAGATGAGCTATCTTATTATGAAAATTGCTAAAAGTTTGAGTTTTTAATAAAAAGAGTTGCTTTAAGTCAAAATTGTTTTGATTTGCAAAACCTAATGTTTATTTGACTTAGAGAGAAGAAAATGTTGAAAATGTCTTGTTTAGCAAAACCAAAAGCAAGTGGTGGTTAAAAGGTCAAAATATGCCAAATCATTAAAAAAACCTAGTATTTTTTTATTTTAACTCACTTTGAACTTCAAGTTGCAACTTTTATCTCATATTGCATAGCAAACTTGCTTTGAGTTAGTCATATTCTAGTTGATTTGGTTGTGTTGGCATAAATCACCTAAAGGGGGAGATTGAAAGGAAAAATGAGAAATTAAGCCATTTCTATTTTTTGTGATTTAATGTCCAACACAACATCTTGGACTGACTATTTTGCTAAGTGTATCAGTACTCAGGTGCAATTTAACGATTCCAAGTCCGAATGAGCTAAAACGAGGCCTAGAAGTGCAACCTTTTATAAAACGGTCAAACAATGAGGTTTAAATCTTTAGATATGTTGCACACACCTATTACAATGTTTCGAGCACTTTGGTTTGCTCTCTAACTCAGTTTCTTGAGAAAAGTGCCTTTTAGACTTTGTTTGAGCCAAAAATGAATCCTGGTGAAAGGATAAGGAAGAGATTAATTTCCATGACTTAGTTCAATTGATTATACTCTAACAATGTTTGTCTAAGTCATAGGGAAGCACCCAAGAAAAACCTAGTCAAAATGAAGAAAACTTGGCTAAAAAGGGCTTTAGCTCTACTATCTTAGCCTCACCAAACCGGCCCGGTGGTGCACCTGACCGATTTTGCATAGAACTCAAACCAAGGACTTCGACAGCCTACTGACCCGACCCTACGAATTGCTCAGCTTCAAGATTTTTATTATAAAAATCATCGGATTGTCTACAGTAAATGGTTTGGCAGTGCATAGACCTTGGCGCTTTGGCGCACAACGGCTATTTCAACGGGCGATGAACACGTGGCGGTCGGTCTAGTGGTGGACTGGGTTGGTTTGGTGCCGACTCAATTTGGAAGTCGTCAGTCAAGATCTCGTTCGTGTTCCTGGTCCGGTGGTGCACCGAACTAGTCTGGTGCGCCACCTGAGAGCAGATTTTCTATAGTTTTTTAAAGGAAACTCCAACTAGGGTTTACTCTATCGATAGGGAAAAATATCAGAGTTTGGTGATAAACAGGATTATCAGGTTTATCGGATTTCTATCGGCGATAAGTAAATTTTTTCCGCACAAATTTGAAAAAATGCTTGATTATCAAGAATATCATGTAGACTGTATCTAGACATTTAACAAAATAAAACAACACATTAGCACCTTCATAATTCACACACTCATAGTTCATTCATAGTTCACACATTCGTAGTTCACAGTTTAACAAATTCATAGTTCACACATGCATAGTTCATAGTTTCACACATTCATAGTTCACACAATAGCACATTATATAGTATAACATACAAGCACATGAATCAAAAGTCCAAAATAAGGCAATGACATGTGCTGAAAATATGACAATGAAATCCTCCATAATCCATGGAGAGGCTTTGATCACTTGTCACTGTAAATGTTGACATGTTTATAGTCAGTCGCTAAATTGTAATTCAATGTTCATATACAAGGACTAGATGTTTGTCTAACCTTATAAAGTTCCTTCACAGGGACTTTCTTTAGCCTCGTTGATCTTGGACGAAGTGGAGGATTTGGAGCTGCTTGCTCATGTATAGCACCTACAAACATAAATACAAGTCTCAACATGTTTTCTATCTACATTTTGTAAGTCAATATGTTATAATTCAATCTAAATGGAAAACCCACTCACCATCCCTTGATCCATCACCACTAGCTCCAACATCACATGCTCCACCACCACTAGGTCCTCCAAATTCTCATTCGTCACCAAACTCATCACCTATTTTGAGACCATAAAGATTACAATAGTTATATGTTGTTAAAATTATCAAAGAACTTGAAAGTTCATTCCTCACATAGAACTTATCATTACCTGTGTCATCATCTGAACTATTATCACATAATTCAACATGTATTGGGCTACCTCCTGAAGAATTTGACTCAACATCATCCCCAACTTCTTCCTCAATATCCACAAGTCATGCCTTTCTTTTCTTCTTACCATCTCTTGTATTAAAATCAAGCTTTCTCTTCAATGCAGTCACTTCTCCATCCATTCGTAACTCATCCATGAGAACTCTAGATGGGATTGGGGAATCATGCTCATTGTCACCATACGCATCAAGAATGGATGGAGACTCACTCCTTGAGTTGCACAACTAGTCCATGATTGGGTTACCTTCATCATACATAGCAACATCTATCATGACACTATATAGATCTAACTCAGTATCTTTGAAGACTTGCATTTCTTGAAGACTTTGCATGTCATTCTCGAAATGTTGGATGCGTAATTTCAAATTGTAGTGGACATAAACCAACTTGTGGAGCTTCTCATAAGCCAAACGATTTCTCGGTTTGGTATGGACCAATGCAAATGTGCTCCAGTTTCGCTCGCACCCACTAGAGTATAGACATTGTGAAACAATCCGACGAGCAAGCATTTGTAGTTCTTTGTGCTCTCCTCCATATGCACTCCACCATTCAGCTACAAAAAATGAACACGGACCATTTAATAAGGGTACTAAAAATTGCAAGGCCACCACCAAAGAGGCATAATAATGGGTCAAGTAAATACCTGCAGTCATCTGTCCATTAGTTGATGAACGTTCGGCTTCCTCCCTAGCAAATAATCCTCTTTTTTCATAGAAAAAAGCATATTGCTCAATTGCTGCAGATGCAATCTTAGATGAGCTTGCAAGCTTCTTAATAGCCAATGCATGTTTAGTAGATTGTTTTCTTGCAAGCTTCATCATATATAATGTTTTAGGATCAAGTGCACCAGCTAGAGAAAGAAGCAAGATTATTATTAGAAACAAACTCAACAAAAAATAACAATTCTCATTTCATCTCTACCTACAACAATGAGAGTATCATCAAGTATATATTTTAGTCTCTTCTTGATCACTCCAACTATTCTATCGAGAAGATCTTTCTCTTGACTTAAATTACCACATATTTGAGCCATGGTTGTCATCATCTTTGGAAGAAATCCAGCTATAGTTGTTTTTTTTGTTGATCAGCATAGCGAAGCACAGTATAAATTGGTGTGCCAGCTTTCAACAACAGTTCCATGTCACTCCACCATCTTCTATTTGTCAAACAATCATAAGTAAATGCATGATCTGCTTCATCTTTCCATGTGTTATTTTTCTAATCATCGAACACCATCCATTGCATAAACTTATCTTGTATATCCCAGAAACTCTGAAGGAAGATAAAGACGGTGCCAAACCTAGTGGCATTCCACCTAATCAATCTCCTCCAATTTTCTCCCTCATCATAGCATGAAGCCTGCACGTACAAAAATAGAGTTTAAACACAAATATAGAAGTATTGAATATATGTTTATCATATATACTTACCTGTTATGGTTATAGAAGAATCTACAAATTCTTTTTGCATCGTCCACTACTTTAGAGACCTTAGAGAAGCGACTTATATCTTTCAGCATCGAATTAATTGTATGAGCTGCACAGGGCTGCCATGTAATGTGCGTATACCGAGTGATGAGTTGTTGACATGCCTTTTTATAGTTGGACCCATTATTTATAACAATTTGAATGGCATTCTTCACCCCAATCTCATCAACAACCACCTCTCTAACACAATCATAAATGAATTCTGCATTTTGAATACGACCAGTTGCATTTATAGACTTGTGGAAAACATCCTTCCATTGCAATATACCATGAAATTAATAATGCACATCATGGTAGGACCTAAAACATCATGTATATAAATATAAGCTCACAAATAATATGGTTACTAAACTCGAAAAAAATGTTAGCATATGGAAATTCATCATGTTTTACCTGTCCATAAACCATACATGACAGTAACTCCATATTCCTTCCGATCATCTTTGAATTTGGCCATGTGAGCCTCCATATCTTCATAGTTCATATCCAAATATTTGCCATCTAATTCTTTTCCAATAGGGATGTGCACCCCTTGCCCACATTCCTGTGCCAATTTAATGGCTGATCGAAAATATGGACAATCTGCTTTCCTTCCTGGAATATCATTGGCGTGAAACCACGTCGCCAATGCTTTTCCTAGCTTCTCTCTGCTACCGCTCCTAAGCATGATGTCCACCCAAGGCTATGCTTGTGCCCTACTATGAGCCAGGTCTATGTCAAAAGGACCCTGTGAAACACTTGGACTTTGGTCGAACCTATCCATCCATGAAAAATAATAGTCATCACACAAATAAGGTCTAATAATAAGATTGTTAAATAAAACACAAAATGACTAAAAATAAATTATTTACCTGTCAAGTCTAGTTTGTTGATTAGCAGAACAACTTGTAGACCTCCTACCACTAGAACAACCAATGATCCTCTCCTCATCATATTCCCTCCGTGACTCTTTCAATGCCATATGTATTTGACCTTCTTCATCTAAAGGAATTCTTGCTTTACTCAAAGTCCCTAATCCTTTATTTGATTCTCTAACCTCTTGCTCAACATAGAGTTTAATGTCATTGTTTCGCCTCCTCCTTATTCTTCGAACAACCACTTCATCGGTCATTATTGCCTTCACATTAAGTGGAACATTAATACATGCAGCCGCATTTCCAGACAATCCTCCCAACTGCTCTCTTATACGGGTCGTACCTCCACCCTTGATACGACTAGTGCAATAATTGCAACTAAAACCATTTCCATAAGGCTCACCATGGCTCCATGGGCTCTCAATGCCTCCTTTTAGTTTCACATGCCTCCCTGCAGTGTAAGACCACAATATTTTAAAAATGCACGAGTAAAATACCATAAACAATAATAATTTTTATTGATCATCATATAAAAATACACTAATATGTACCTACCATTTTGTGTGACCACCTCAACAGTATTTTCAGACATTGTGCTCATACCATCAACGCCGCTTGATGCTCCTCCAATGACACGCTTTCCTTTGCGATGGCAATCGCCTTGTTCATCTGTCACAGTTGCATTTGAACACCCTTTAGGATGTGCATCATCTTCCTCAACCTCAAATGCCATGTGTTTCTACCATCATCTTAAATAATTGTATATTAATCAATATACAAGCATATATATATATATATATATATATATATATATATATATATATATATATATATATATATATATATATATATATATATATATATATATATATTATGAACGTGTGTGCGATTTGAAGGGTTAGGAAGGAATTGACGGCGCGTACTTTGAGCGAAGTGGACTACGTCTAGCTCCAGATTCGTCCGTCGATGCACCAGAGATCATGGAGTACGTACCAATGGCGGCGGGGAGCAGGTTCGCCGGGGCCGAGCAGGACTACGGCACGACAGTGACAGCGATGGCGATGGCGTCGGGTAGGGTTTAGAGAAGAGATTGAGAGTGAGGCAGTGACCTTGTCGCGTCCTGGTGGTCGGCCGGCCGGCTGCGTTAAAACTTAACTCACGGCTGAGTGTGACGACCCATGTCTGATTCGGGCCCAAATTTAAAAAGAGGTCGAAATTTTTGGTTGATATATTAAAATATTAGGGCCCAGCAATAAACAGAAAAATCGGATTTATCAGATACTGTATGGGTGATAAAGTTTTCCCTGGCTCTAACAGCTTTGTGGAGGCTTGGCGAGCTGTTTCTCCGTATCATCTCTCTGGCCACCACAGAAGGCTAGCCCAGGTGAGCAGGTGTAGGTGAGGTGCTACTCCAAGGTAGCATTATATATCGATCAGTATATATAACCCTTTCCAGGTTCCAACGAGGGGTGAGTTCACGGACATGATACGTCTAATTCATGTCATGGATAAGGGAACCAATTGGTGCGTGGTGGGAATGTGCACTGCAGCTAATATATATATACATAGCTTCCATTATTGTCTAGATTCAGATTGTTTTTTTGCTGGACGGTATTGATAAGGCCAGGGAAAAACCTCAGAAAATACTATTATTGGACGGATAATACATACTATACCAATTCGCAGGAAAAACATATCTCGTGTAAATAAAATTTGGCAACAATTAACGGAATTAAACTCACCTCCATAAGAGCATCTCCAATAGATTAGTTAAATGGCTCAACAAGCCAAATTTTAGCTATTCAACAACAAAATAACTTTCCAACAGACTAGCCATCCAACTCGTCAAGCTATCCGGCTCTTCAAATTGGTCCCATCTCTAGCTAAATTTGGCTAGCCGCTGACTAGCCAAACTAAATAGATAATCTGTTGGAACGAGATGTTATATATAGAATGTAATCTATATGGAGAGATAATTAGAGTGTCATAAGAGTCGAAAATAGAGTCTCTTGGAGATGCTCTAAGCCGGTATTGAATGTGAGGGCGAGAGAAGCGGCAAACGGCCACGGAGTCGACAGGTATGCACTGAAGGAGGGGCCGTCCACGGATCCATCTGTACGTACGTGTGCGTCACATTCATGAACCGGCCGGACGGGATCTCGCAGACACGCGCAGAGGTAGCTTGTAACAACAACTGGTCACCATTTATAGTGCATGCATGCATGCCGCCATGCCCCCCCCCCCCCCCCCCCCCCCACAAGAACTATATATTCAGTACTACATGCAAACTGACGATGAGCCACAGCGGCATTATTCATAATTAAGCTGACGATGCAACCAAACAGCTGCAGGAGCACGATGCGTGCTGCGTGCATGCACGCAGGCCACACGTAGCGGCCGGCCGGCCGGCCTCCATTAAATGTTTGCATGCATGCAGTGTGCTTGTGTGTGCTGCCGCTGCTGGCCGCGCGCGCGTGGGGCGGTGCACCGGATCGATCGGAGCTAGTATTCCCTACAACGTGCTGTGCAGGGATCCCGGTCTCCGATCCCATGCGTACGCCCCCCACCACAGGAGTCGGCGCAGGAGTCGCCGGCCGGCCAAGGGGTTGAAAACAACCCTCCTCCTGCATGTTGCAATATACAAGGCAGCCCCGGGCGGCGGCCGGACGTGATTCGAAGCTTCATTCCTGCTTCCGGGCGCTGCCCATGGGAATCTCTCTGGCGATCGAGCCAGACAGGCCCAGCCATATATTCCGAGCTATAGGGGGGGGGGGGGATACCAGTACCAGTAGGCAGACTATAGCTAGCTCTATCTCTGGCTGTGTTCGCTGCGGCTTAAAGCCGTACTGTTACGGCTGTTTGTACTGCTGCAGCTGCAATCAGTAGAGACAAAATACTGTAGAAGCCGCAGCCGCAGCCGGATTAAAGCCGCTTTAAGCCGCAGCGAACACAGCCTCTACTAGATCAGTAGCTAGCTCCGCACTGGATCTGGATTCTCGAACGTATCTTAATTACATATGCATGAGATGCATTGTTTTGACTCGGATTATATATAATGCGAGTCGTCGTCGCGGCAGTGCAGGCACACCGTACCAACAAGTACCAACCCCCACCAGGCCGGGGGAGAATATCTGCCATCTCCCGCGCGCGCTTCCGTGCCGTCCGTCCAGCTCCGGCGTACAGCACGCCGGGCCGCCGATAACCGCAACGTGGGCACATGCGGCCGCCCGGGTGAGCCGCCGGCCGTAGCCCGTAGCAGAGCTCTCTGCTCATCTCAGCCTCTCTCTCTCTCTCTCTCTCTCTCTCTCTCTCTCTCTCTCTCTCTCTCTCTCTCGGTCACCACATGGCCAGGCTGCGTAAACCTGAGCTTAATCTTTATCTAACCGCCCACCCAAATAACAATCACAGAGCGAATCTAATCTAGCTAACGTCTCCACAATTAATGACGACCCAAACACACACCGGGACGGTCGTCGCGCTGTGTGCTTTCCTTGCTGTTTTTATGTGTGGTGTGATGCTCCGTATATATATGTACCCGGCGGCGGCTGGCGAGGCGGCGACGCCATGTGAGTGAGGCACAACACTGGCACACTGCACGATACAATACAACGCACAACAACGGCATGACCTGGCTGCCGGCCGTGGAGGAGGTGACCCCGGCCGTACCGTACGTGCAGCTGCTGCCGGTCTGCCGCGCCAGTCTCGTGCAAAACGTACGATCCTATTACATGCATGGCACTGTACGTCTCGGTGCAGTGGCGGTGCGCGCTCCCCCAGCTAGCTGATGAATCCCACTCGCGCCCTGTACTGCAAAAAGGATAGAGAGCAGCAGATCTCTGCCATCCGTTGCCTTTTGCCGCGCTAAATACGGCGGGGCAAACTAAAGCGCATCGCCGAAAAGGAAAAGCGAAACAGGAATACGTACACGCTAAACAAAAGAACAAAGGCGCGCGGCAGCAGCGGACAGTGGACACTCCCCCCAGTCCCCACAGTCCCACTGCTCCGGCGCGGGCGGCCTCGGTTCGCAGCGCACGAAGCGAGGATTATTTGGTGGTGGTCTGCGTGTGTGCTGTTGCGATGTGTCCGGCCGTGTGCGGCGGTCTGCTGCTGGCTGCTTCTCGCGGCGACGGGCGGCGGCGAGCTAGGCGGAGTACGTAGTGGAGGACAAGTTCCTGTCGACGGCTAGGCTTTTGAGAAACTGCAGACAGCCGGGGCCGGGCGTGCGTGACCGTCGACCGTCGAGAGAGCCGTTTGCACACAATAACGACGGACCTGCCATGCCATGCCATTCCGCACTGCTGTTTCTCCTCATCTGGAATGCCGATCACTATTACACAAGTATATAGAGAGTAGAGTACACAGCGCCAGCAGCACTGCCGACTAGCTAGTCATCATGGCCCTACCCCTACGGATGGGGCTAGCTCTGCTCCGCTGTACGCCACTCCGCTGCACACTGCCCATGTTATCCGGGCGGCACGAGATAAACGCGCAGGAAGCGAAGAACTAGGCGAGCCAGGAGCAGCGCGCGCACAGGCAGAGGCACAATGCATGGTCAATGGAAGCCCTTGCCCTCCGCCGCCCGGCCCGCGAACACCTAGGTCTGGGAGGAGATCGCGCGCGCTGCCTGCCTGCCGAGCGCGTGAAGCGCGCCGCATCGCCGGTCGCGGCTCCCCTCTTCCTCCCGGCGGACGCGACGCAGCAAGGCCGTGACCTGTCCGGGCCCGACGTGGGCGGGCTTGCCGGGCTGTTGCCCACCTCCCGACGCGACACGGGTCCCCACCCTGCCGCCCCCGGACCCGACACTCCTCGCCGTCACCCCCGTGCCCTCCGCCTCCGCCCCGACTATATAAACAGCCCTCCTCCACACCCATCCTTCCATCCACCATCAGGTCAGCTGGTGAGGGCATCACACACACTTCACACAACAACAACAACTCCTCCTCCTCCTCCACCATCAGGGATCTCCACCGCTTGGCTCAACCAACCCCTCTGCTCCTGTTCAATCGACCCCACCTCTCCCGCTCCTGTTCCACCGGGATCCCATTTCCATCCGGACGATGGCGGTGATTACCGACATGCCCGCGGCCACGGCGCTGCGCGCGCCGGCGCCGGCCCCGGCGGGCTGCGACAGTAAGGACGCCGAGAAGCTGAGGTTCATCGAGGAGATGACCTCCGACGTCGACGCCGTGCAGGAGCGCGTCCTGGCCGAGATCCTGGCCAGGAACGCCGGGACCGAGTACCTCGCCCGCTGCGGCCTCGCCGGCGCCACGGACCGCGCCGCCTTCCGCGCCAAGGTGCCCGTCGTCACCTACGAGGACCTGCAGCCCGACATCCAGCGCATCGCCAACGGGGACCGCTCGCCCATCCTCTCCGCGCATCCCATCTCCGAGTTCCTCACCAGGTACGCGCAATTTTTTTTTATTCATTGGGATTTCTGCCTGTGTTATGTGTTGACGTCGCCTTGTATAATTGGATCCGATCGCTTCCATTCCTAATGAAGCTCTGGAACTTCGGCCGGCGAGCGCAAGCTGATGCCAACTATCAAGGAGGAGCTCGACCGGCGCCAGCTGCTGTACAGCCTCCTTATGCCCGTCATGAACCTGTAATAAGCTCACCATTGCTACTCGTCAGCCTGTAGCGAATTATACTCGCACGGAGGGATGGCATGATGATAATTCGACGTGACACACACAGGTACCTGCCGGGGCTGGACAAGGGCAAGGCGCTCTACTTCCTGTTCGTCAAGTCGGAGACGACGACGCCCGGCGGGCTGACGGCGCGGCCCGTGCTGACGAGCTACTACAAGAGCGAGCACTTCAAGAACCGGCCGTTCGACCCGTACCACGACTACACGAGCCCCACGGCGGCCATCCTGTGCGCCGACGCGTTCCAGAGCATGTACGCGCAGATGGTGTGCGGGCTGTGCCAGCGCCACGACGTGCTCCGCGTGGGCGCCGTGTTCGCGTCGGGCCTGCTGCGCGCCATCCGCTTCCTGCAGCTGCACTGGGAGCAGCTCGCCGACGACATCGAGTCCGGGTCGCTGACCCCGCGCGTGGCCGACCCGTCCGTCCGGGACGCCGTCGCGGGCGTGCTCCGCGGGGACCCGGAGCTGGCGCGCTTCGTCCGCGCCGAGTGCTCCCGCGGCGACTGGGCGGGCATCGTCACCCGCGTGTGGCCCAACACCCGGTACCTGGACGTGATCGTCACCGGCGCGATGCAGCAGTACATCCCGACCCTGGAGTACTACAGCGGCGGCCTCCCCATGGCGTGCACCATGTACGCCTCCTCCGAGTGCTACTTCGGGCTGAACCTCCGGCCCATGTGCCGCCCGTCGGAGGTGTGCTACACCATCATGCCCAACATGGGCTACTTCGAGTTCCTCCCCGTGGACGAGGCGAGCGGCGTGGCCCCCGGCGACGCGGCGCAGCTGGTGGACCTGGCCCGCGTGGAGGCCGGGCGCGAGTACGAGCTGGTGATCACCACGTACGCGGGGCTGTACCGGTACCGCGTCGGCGACATCCTGCGCGTGGCCGGCTTCCACAACGCGGCGCCGCAGTTCCGGTTCGTGCGCCGCAAGAACGTGCTGCTGTCCATCGAGTCCGACAAGACCGACGAGGCGGAGCTGCAGCGCGCCGTGGACCGCGCGTCGGCGCTGCTCCGCGCGCGCTGCGGCGGCGGCGCGGCGGTGGTGGAGTACACGAGCCACGCGTGCACCCGCAGCATCCCGGGCCACTACGTCATCTACTGGGAGCTGCTGGCCACCACCAAGGCCAGCAAGCAGGGGGCGGCGCAGGCCGTGGCGGGCGACGTGCTGGAGCGCTGCTGCCTGGAGATGGAGGAGGCGCTCAACTCGGTGTACCGGCAGAGCCGCGTGGCGGACGGATCCATCGGGCCGCTGGAGATCCGGGTGGTCCGGTCGGGCACGTTCGAGGAGCTCATGGACTACGCCATCTCCCGCGGCGCGTCCATCAACCAGTACAAGGTGCCCCGCTGCGTCTCCTTCCCGCCCATCGTGGAGCTGCTCGACTCCCGCGTCGTGTCGCGCCACTTCAGCCCGGCGCCGCCGCACTGGGCGGCAGCTGCTCGCCCGTCGTCCGACTAGACCGCGGTGCAGCGTCACGTTCGCCGCTTGATTGGTCGCACCTAGTAGTAGTAGCATTAGCGTTTGTTTTTTTTTCTGGTCGTGTCAGGCGGGGCAGTGATGATGCTTGTGTTAATTATTAGGCCAGTCGCTCTGAGCTAGAGGAGTGTGTCGATGTAATGTGGGTGTGGGTGGGTGGACACTCTGCAAGTTGTTGCTGGGTGTTGTTGATCACTAGTAGTGCAGTGCTTAGTGAGTGGTGCCGTTGCTAGTACAAGTACTAGAGTTGTATCCCAACAAGGAAATGTGAGTATTAACGTGCCAAGATGGTGGTATCGCTGTGCTTGTCGCGTTTTCACTGCTAGTGGTAGAATTGATGATTTGCTGCAAATCATGATAAAATCCAGAGGTGCAGCATGAGTAGTACTAGGCGCTACTAACAATCAGCAGAGAAAGCAGGAAGTATCGTAGACCGGAAAGCCATGCCCTCGAGCGGAGCATCAATAGTCAAAAAGGTAGCCTGCTACGTCCTGCAGAGAACAGCAGACTGCAAGTCTAAAGTCTCTGCCCTTTCACCCTGCCTTTTTTTTTTGTAGCACAAGGGTTCGCGCGTAATTATGAGTGAATCCTATTTAAAAAAACAACTCAATAAAATACAAAAAAAATTAACGTAAAATAGATATATTATTATAAAAATATAATTAACAAATAATATAATAATATTTACTTAAATTTATACTACTAAATACTAATTGATTGTTGCATCCGGCTGGTATCGACGTATCGTAGGGGCGGCGATAGGGGCTGCATCGCTGCTGTTGGCCGTCACTACGGCAGTCGGCAGGAGCGGAAAATCTCAGACGACGGCGCAGATTCGTCCGGTCCGCGCTGGGTCGTGGTCAGGTCAGACGACGGCCAGTGCCCAGTAGCCATGTCCCTGCCGTTGGACGGGACCCCATTTTCTATTTCTACTCCCGAGCCAAAAGCCAAATCGCCTCACCCCTCGCCTCTTTTGGCCAAAAAGCACGGTCGTTTTCGAAAATCACAGGCGTGTGGACGCACGCAGGCACAGCAGGTTTCCCGCCGGCGTGTGCTGCGTGCTGCACACTTCCGCAGTTGCCTTCTGCTTCGCCTTCCCTCGAGCTGCGGTGGATGCGCTGCGCGGGCGAGTGGCATACGCACGCCCAGGCGCTGCGCGCGAGTCGCAGCCGGTCGATGCTGCACTTGCGGATTTCCTTGCGATTTCATGGCGCGCCCATCCCTTGTATGTTTGCTTCGTTGGGTATAGCGCTGCACGAGATGCTCTCTCTCATCGGGTCGTTCGATTCTGCTCAGTTCAGCTTAGCTCGGATTGGCTTGTTTGAATTTTTTTTCATGAGCATACTAGCTTGGTTTGTTAACGAACTACCACATTTCAGCAAAATGAAAATATATGCATATCATTTACATAATAATTGATAAATATGCTAATGATTAATAAACTATGTCTATGTGTTAAGTTAGTCTATGTGAATATAACTATGGGTTAAACTGATGAACATGTGTTTGAATTGTGAATTGATGAGTTGTGTTAATTTATTGTTACATTAATGTGGTCTAGGAAATTATGTGTATAATTACTATTTTCTATTGTTAAATTAGGGAAATTGATTATTATATACATATTGTTTTTTCTGCTCTGTCTCACGAGCTAAACGAACCAGCTCGAGCCCGTAAACGAGCTGACTCTGTAGCTAGTTAGCTTAACGAGCCGAGTCGAGCCAGCTCGTTAGCTTAACGAGCTAGCTCGGACGAGCCGAGCTGACTTTATATCCAGCCCTAGTTGGGTACGCGTGTAGAAATGAATGTTGTGTTTAGGGTTAAGGCCATCTCTAGCAGGCCGTATAAACGGTCGTGCAAAGTATTATTTTGCGATGTAGATTACACTGTTTCCAGAGTGTGACTTGAAATAGAAAGTGAGATAGGGATTGTGATAGGAAGTGAGATAGGGGTTTGAAATAGAAAGTGAGATAGAGATATTGGCTCCTCACTAGAGATAAAAGTGGATATTCTAATAAATAAATTTAATATTTTAATGTAGATATATACAAAATTTGATGCTGATATTTTCTTATATTATCACACATTATTATTATAAATAAGAATGAAATTTTGCATAAATTATTTTATGCGTTATTCACTCCCTAGAACAAAAATAAGGTGAAAAAATATAAATATGCATTTGTATCTGAATTGTATATCTATTATTTAAAAAATTATATGACAAATTTAAGATTTACTTTTTATAAATTTTTACAAGTATGGTACTAAAAATAAAAATATAAATTTATATAACAGATTCTATATTCTATTTATTTATAATAAAAATTGATATCTAAATAAGTATTAGTTTCATTCCTACTCCCAGCTATCTTGGTCACGACATGCATGGCTGCACAAAAGCTGGCTCCTATTTCTTTTGTTTGGTTAGGGTGTACAAGTTATGGCGGCCACAAGTTCTTTAAGTTTATTTATGTGCTAGCTTTTCATCACAAGCACTACCGGAATCAATCGCTTTGCCGAGTGCCTGAAGCACTCGGCGAAGCGTTCAAAACACTCGGCAAAGGCTTTGCCGAGTGTTACACTCGGCAAAGAAGGCTCGACGAACAGTGCATCGGCAAAGCCTTCTTTGCCGAGAGCTTTTTATCGGGCACTCGGCAAAGATCTTTGCCGAGTGCCAGAGAGCACTCGGCAAAGAAAAGCAGCCGTTACGGCGTCGAGTGACGGAGACGGCGGCTTTGCCGAGTGTCCCCTGTGACACTCGGCAAAGAAGTTAGTTTTGCCGAGTGTCTTCCGTGCAGCACTCGGCAAAGAATCCATCTTTGCCGAGTACCACTTGGGACACTCGGCAAAGAACCCGCCAGGGGGGGTCCCCATGTCAGGTTCTTTGCCGAGTGTCCCGAGTGGCACTCGGCAAAGCCGACCTCTTTGCCGAGTGCCAGGGACGTAACACTCGGCAAAGAACCTAAGCCGGTGCCCAGGTCTGTGCTCTTTGCCGAGTGTTATGACCCGGACACTCGGCAAAGAGCCTCTTTGCCGAGTGTAACACTCGGCAAAGTGACCAGTATATACCTTTTTATTTGTTTTTTGTATTCCATCCACACAAACAGAAGATATCACATATATATCACATATATACATCACAAATATCATCACAGACATAAATAGCCAACACAAACATAAAACCGTCACCACAAACATAAATATCCATCACAAACATAAGTGTTCAACATAAGTATCAAACACAAACATAAGTCTCTAACGTCGCAAGCTCTCACATAAGTATCAAACACAGACATAAGTATTATACACAAGTACAGAAGTCTAAAACAATGAAAACACAACACTCATGGAGGTGGGTGGCTTGACCGGGGCTGCGTTGGGCTGAACCCTTCCGGAGGGTTGTTGGATGCCGCCCCAGATTGGCCCTGCACAGAGAAGAGATTGCATGTGTTATACCAGATGCATTACAAACATCTAACTACAATTTTGATACTCACAGGAGTGTGGAAGAGAGCAGGGTCAACTGGAGGGAACAATGGAGGTGGCGGAGCGATGCCCTGTGCGGCGCCAAGGCTCTGCATGTACTGGAACATCTCCGCCATCCTCTGATGATCTGCCCGGCGCTCCGCCTCCCGCTCCGCCATCATCCTCGCCTCCATCTCGCGACGTTCCCTCCTCTCTTCTTCTAGTTGGGTCTGTAATATTACAAGCCAACGTTATAGTAACTCAAAGAGTAGGTATATAACTCAAGGAAGGACGAGTTACACTAACCTCGAGTTGCTGTATGCGATGCTGTGAGCTGTCGTGCCGAGGTCGTATGGCTGGACTCGAGCCCGTGCTCCTTGCTCTCACCTGAGACAGAGTGGGAGTGGAGGACGAGTCGATTGCCCCGTCGGCAATCCAGTACCGCCCATGTCTCTTGCCTCCTCCGACCCTCATGAGCACATCGGTGTCGATCGGCTGGGTGCTCGGATCATAGTCTGGGCCATGGACCTCCTGCGCCATGGCGGTGTAGTCATGGAGGCGGCTGTAGACGGCGGGGTTGGTGTAGGCCTCGGGCCTGTCATCCGGGTTGTAGGTGACGTCGGACGTCGCCTTACCCTTATGGGCCATAGCATAGGCCGAGAAGGTGGAGCAAGGCCTTCCACCATGTGACGCCGACTGCAACGAAAACCAACGAGATAGTTAGAAATAATATCTAACTTAGTGCTATATATCTAAATAAAAAAGGTGGCGTACCCATGCTTCGGTATATTGGCCCAGGCTCCGGCTGCCTTGGTGGTGGGAGGGGCCTTGCATCATCAAACGCCGTTCCCGGCTAGCTGTGTGCGCCTCGTCCCACTCAGCCGAACACCACCTATCCACCATCTGCTCCCAGCACAGAGGATGTGCGGCGCACCAATGTGGAATCATCTGCAAAGTAAACACGTAAAGTGCATATCAGAAGATAAAATAAAATTCATGTATCGAGTACTGGTACCAAACATGCATGACTTTACCTGCAGGTACTGCTCCCTGGTCAACGACATGGTTCGGGCTTGAGTTTTGGTCACCTTCTCCCCAAGGACGGAGCCGTGGTAGGTGATGATGGCCTGGATGCGGGCCTCATAGTGCATGTCCACGACGAGCTTCTTACAGCTCGTGGTGGCCACCACATCCGCCCTAGCCTCGTATCCAGCATCGCATCTGAAGAAATCCTGCATACAAAAACGATGTATCCATACATTATTTCAAGAATTTGCAACGAATGCGACATATTTTACATTATACTAAGACTTACCCACAGCTCTTGCTTCACCCGCTCCGCCTTGTTATTGAATTCCCTGCCGTCCCGGTCTACTGCATCGGGGGCGACGGTGTAGTGGTCAAAGGTGAAGGCTGGGCCCGTCACTCCGGCGTACTCCACAAGTCCAAGGAAGTGTTCCCTGCACAGCAGGCCGAGGATGCCATTGGGGGGGCGACGATGACCCCCAGCATAATCCAAAACCGTCCAAGACCTGTCCAAGTGATAAATAAAAAGTATTAGTTTATATTATGATTTTGAACACATAATATGAACAAGAATGAAGAACATAAAGTTACATACCTCTCCCCTTCCGGCCGAATCAGCGGCCGTCTGTCCCGAAGTATGGGACGCTGAGGGAGACTCGCGGGGCCTCGCAGGTAGATGCTCCTCGAACTAGAGCCGCCTGAACCTGAGGCGTCCTGCTGCTGGTCGTCGTCGTCCTGAGGCGTCGCCTGCTGCTGCGCTGCCTGCTCTGCCTCGTCCTGTTGCGCTGCCTGCTGTGCATCGTCCGCCGTCCTACTCCTCCTCCCCCTCCTCCTCCTCCTCAGGAAACCGCCCACCATATTTGTCCAACAACCTGCAATTAAGAGTAAACAAATAAGCACATATAAAAAGATGTATTTAAAAACAGGTGCGAAATAAAAAGTCATATAGCATTACATCGATTAAAAATAATCTTCATATGTGTCGGGGTTAGCCGGATCATAACTCTCATCATCACTATCAAGCATTTCAATCTCCACACCATCAGAAGACGCAAGTTCGTCAGTAATGTCATTGCCTTCAAGGATTACTAAGTCATTATCATTTTGCACCTCATCCTCCTCCTCATCAACAACCATTTCAATATCTACGTCCATTCCGATAGCTTCGGTTAAGTCTATCTCAAATCGCCCTTCTAGCCCATCTTCTTGGAAGAACTCTCCATCATATGTGTCCGGGTCTAAGTTGTAATCTTCATCGTTAGGAACAGGTAACCTCCCGTGCGGCGATACCTTATACACAACATCCCAACCCTTAAGATGTTCTTTCGTTTGACACGCATATGGGAGATAATACACTTGTGTGGCCTGTTGGGCAACGATATAGACATCGTCTCCTGCTAAGGTGGAATCTTGTCGAATTTCGACTATCCCAAGATTAGAATGTGTCCGTCTCGTCACTTGAGGGTCAAACCAATGACATTTGAATATCACTGGAGTAAGAGGTTTGGAACCATAAAAATTGAGCTCATATATTTCTTCGATTCGTCCAAAATAATCGACATTGTCAAGGCCCGGCGTAAAGACCCCAGAACACGTTGTTTTCCGATTGGGCCGACTTTTGTCGTAGTGTGTTGTGCGAAAACGGTATCCATTGACGTCATACCCAGAATATTTCTTGACCCTATAAGCAAAGCCGTTGGCTACTTGTCTCAATTCGGCACTCATAGACGGATCTCTTTGGCCCTGCAAGTATTCGCAAGTTAAAAGACGCTAAATTGAGTTTAAAGACGTATCTCTTTTACAAACTAAGCACGTACCTTATGTTTAAACCAGGAAATGAAATCGGGCAACCCATTTCTCGCACCCTTTCTAAGAAGAGCGTCATATTCCTGTGGAGTGGGGTCCCTTGATCGACGCCAGAATTCATGAAGAAATTGTTCCATGTATGGCGTCACCTCTTCATGGTTGGTCAATACGTATAGCATGATATGCCGCCACTCTTCATGTGTCAGGGTCTTGGTGGTCGAGCCACTTGCGCTTCCGAGTTGGCCTCGAAATATGCTAAGGTTCGATTCATTGTCGCCATCATTGTAACGAGGGGGTGGATTATGCACGCTCGGCAGTTTGTCACCATAATAAGTTGTTGTGAAGTTTGAGACCTCCTCTAGAATGTATGCCTCTGCAATGGAAGCCTCGATTTTGCAGTCGGCTCTGGCTCGTCATCCATACATCCTCCTGTGTACTGTGCCTCCTGATAGTCGTTCAACATATCCGCTACCCCCGCATCCGCGTCATAATCCTCGACACGTTGTCTCAGCACCTCTTCTCTCGTACGATGCGCTTCACCATGAAATATCCACCGAGTATAGCCCGGCGTAAATCCATTCTTCCAAATATGTTCTACCATGGTCTTCTTTGGTTTTCTTTTCCGGTTGTCACATTTGCTGCACGGGCATGGGACTAGACTCGCTCCTTTAGCAGCTTCGCCATATGCCCGTTCCACGAAATCATCGGTCTTTCTAATCCATTCAGTGGTCACATCGTTCCTTCCTCTACGGCCCGTGTACATCCACTCACGGTCCTCCATCCTCTAACATATATAACCGAGTATAGTTTAATATAGACATGTAATGCATGTACACTACGTTCCTACCTTCTAATAGGTGACGATAGGTCCTAATCCCACCCGCGGTTGCGTAGATGGAGTTAGTTTTCATGCTCTACTCCGATCCGAGATAGAATTTCGGCAGCACCTCCCCGCTGTTCTCCGGATACACGTCCTGGCAGGGAGAGTGTACTGTCCGGAGAACAACAGGGAGGTGACGCCGAAACTCTATCTCAGACCGAAGTAGAGCATGAAACTAACACCATCTACGCAACCGCGGGCTGTCCAAAAAACGTGGACAATTCGAAACTGATACATTTGTAGATATGCAAAGATCTGCATATCTACACCGTATCACTTTCGAACGGGAGACGCCTAACTGGGTTAGGTGATCTACGACCATGATGCGGATGTAGAGGTTATACCTAGGGTGGCGGTGGAGTCAGGCTAGTGGGGCTGTGGCGGGTCGGTGCAGTGGCGACGGGACGCGGTGCAGGGAGACCCGCAGCGGCTAGGAAGACAAGTATCTTCTCTGTAAAAAAGAAACACAAGTCTGTTAATACAAAAGCCTAGCAACAGAAAATTTCGGCAGCACCTCCCCTGCACGGGGAGGTTTCAAAATCCTGCAAATAAAACTATCAGCACGATGACTGACATCCACGCATAATTCAACGGCACGATGGCCGGCAATCCACAATACTACATATTAACCTAATCATGCACGTATATAATTAACTTAATATTAAAACTAATCATTTCATATAAATCATACACGTATAACATAAATCAAGTAATCACCTTAGAGGTTTCGGCACGGCCGAGACGACGGGTCGCGGGCGAGGCGCCTGGCGGGCGAGGGCACGGCCGAGACGACGGGTCGCGGGCGAGCGCGAGGGCGGGCACGGCACGGCGAGCGCGGGCCTGGGCGGGGCGAGCGCGGCGTGGGCGTGGGCGCGGCGGCGTGGGCGCGAGCACGGGCGAGCGTGGGCGCGAGCGCGGGCGAGCGTGGACGAGCGTGAGCGCGCGCGGCGTGGGCGAGCGAGGGCACGGGCACGACGGCGTCGCGGCGGCGCGGTGGGCGCGGTGGGGTCGCGGCGGCGCGGCGGCGAGCGAGGGCACGGGCGCGACGGCATCGCGGCGGTGCGGTGGGCGCGGTGGGGTCGTCGGCGGTCGCGGGCGGCGCGCGGGCGCGCGGCGAGCGCGGGCGGCGTGGGCGGCGCGCGTGCACGCGGTGAGCCAGCGGCGTGGGCGCGCGGCGAGCCGGCGGCGTGGGCGCGCGGGCAGCGCGCGGGCGCGCGGGCGCGCTGGCGGGGGGCGGCGCGTGGCCGGCGGCGCGTGGCCGGCAGCGAGGGAGGGCACGGGCGCGGGGTCAGCGGCGAGCGAGCGCGGGCGTCGGCGGCGAGCGAGTGAGCGCGAGTGAGAGAGAGAAGAAGGAGAAGCCGTCGGATTGGCTAAGTTTATGTTCTTTGCCGAGTGCCCGCAATGCGGCACTCGGCAAAGATTTTTTTTATTTTTAAAATATGGTTTGCCGAGTGCTAGATCGGCGGCACTCGGCAAAGGAGCCTTCTTTGCCGAGTGCCATCCAGGGGCACTCGGCAAAGACTGCTTTTCGCTTCTTTGCCGAGTGCCACCCCGGGACACTCGGCAAAGCCCACTTTACCGAGTGTCAACCACACGACACTCGGCAAAGTACATTTGTATTTTTTTGTTTTCAGCACCAAACTTTTTGTGGTATGTTTCTAAACTATATAGACCTACATGTATCATTTTGGGACAATTATAACAGTGTTTGCAATATCTAGTAGATTTAGTTCGTTTATTTGAATTTCTTCGAAAAATTCAAATTTGAACTGCAGGCCACTCGAAACTTGGAAAACCGTGCATGAAAAAATGATATTCATGGTACTTAGCATAAGTTACGACCGATTTCAGAAGCGTACCGGAAACTTCGAGCAACATGCTCACTAAACATGGCCGTGAACTTGGCATCCACATGTTTAAAAATTGTATAAAACACAAACAAAGTCAGAAAATCATGAAACTTGTCCCCGTGTCATGATATCATATGTATAGGCTATGATAAAAATTTTAGAGTATTTGGAGAAAGTTGTGAGACACTATGTGTAGAAACCTAAGAGGACTACACATGAAATCATAGAGTTTCAATGTGAATCTAGAAGGTTTCTACACATAGTGTCTCACAACTTTCTCCAAACATTCTAAATTTTTTATCACAGCCTCTACATATGATATCATGACACGTGGACAAGTTTCATGATTTTCTGACTTTATTTGTGTTTTATACAATTTTTAAACATGTGCATGCCAAGTTGACGGCCATGTTTAGTGCGCATGTTGCTCGAAGTTTCCGGTACGCTTCTGAAATCGGTCGTAACTTATGCTAAGTAACATGAATATCATTTTTTCATGCACGGTTTTCCAAGTTTCGAGTGACCTGCAGTTCAAATTTGAATTTTCCGAAGAATTTCAAAAAACGAACTAAATCTACTAGATATTGCAAACACTGTTATAATTGTCCACAAATGATACATGTAGGTCTACATAGTGTAGGAACATACCACAAAAAGTTTGGGAGACAAAATCAAAAAAATAAAAATATACTTTGCCGAGTGTCTGGATAAGACACTCGGTAAAGCTTCCTTTGCCGAGTGCCAGATGCGCGGCACTCGGCAAAGAAGCATCTTTGCCGAGAGCCGACGGTTGGCACTCGGCAAAGACTGACGGCCGTCAGCTTTGGGACGTCCGCTGACGGCCCTTTGCCGAGAGCCCCCTTTGCCGAGTGTTTGACACTCGGCAAACATGTATTTGCCGAGTGTGGACGTGTACCGAGTGTCCTACGCTCGGTAAAGACGCTCGTTACCGAGAGCCGAGCTTTGCCGAGTGCGGCTCTCGGCAAAGCCGTCTTTGCCGAGTGCCCGAGAAAAGGCACTCGGCAAAGCGGCCGGCACTCGGCAAAGGCTCGGATTCCGGTAGTGAAGTATGGTGGCCGTTTTCTGTCACAGCTGCGACACCCCATAACTAAGACTTTGCTTGCTTGCTTCCAGAATTATATAATCCAACTTATAGATTATATAAACATCTAATAATCTGCTTATAGATTATTATAATCTAGATATCTAGATTACATAATCTATCTAATAATTTGTATTATTTGTTTCTCTCTAAACTTATTTAACCTCGATTATATAGTCTCGAGGATAAACCATCAGGGCCTAAACATGGCATGTGTTAACGGGAGCCAACAAAGCTTTTAAACCCTTAGAGACGCCGTTCTTCTCACCTAGTCCTTTTTTATCGTCTCTACGAGCTAGATATCTTTTTCATGCAATCGGATTTTTAGTAATCGGTATTAGTTAAGTCATCATTAGGTAGTCTATTCATTAGCTATTCGTTAACTGTAATATCCTTCTAGGGACATTCCTGAATCCGGTTTGTTTCATCTTCCCCTGGAAAGTGCTCTTCTGTCAGTTAGCTGATTGTATGGTGTCTTTTATTTTTGCAGTGAACTCTGCATTTGTAGTAAACGATATTGGCCTGTACGATACACCCAGCACTCTAAACCCTGCTGTATTTCTGTTATAAAAATAATAGAAATAAGGAATCCTCGTATAAAAAAAACTGCAGCTTGCTGGAAATCTAAGAAACGAATCGATAAGCCTACCATAGTCTTCACAGACAGCTAATGTGAAGCGGCAACACGCTGAGTGCGTGTTTGTTAAATGCCTATAGGCATAGTGTATAGTATACTAGTCCTTTTATTATATATGTGTGTATTTTTCAATCTCACGGATTAATGATTGATCATTGATTATTCTATATAGGGTTCAAAAGCTAATTGTTTTGTCCCAGACTCTTATATTATCCTCGCACCAAGTGATTAAAAGGCTAAGATAAGAGATTTTTGGATAGAGTATTGTCTGCTATAGGATTTTATGAGCATACCAAAGAGGTGGGTTGTTATCCTAATCACTACCGGACTCGCGTTCTTTGCCAAGTGTCTCAGACACTCGGCAAAGACCATTTTACACTCAGCAAAGAATACTCGGCAAACATTTTATCAGCAAAAGGTTTTGAAAGAGAAATACGGTTAACCTTTTCCTATAGGTGGTTGATTGCCCAACACAAATAATTGGACTAACTAGTTTGCTCTAGATTATATGTTCTACAGGTGCATAAAGGTTCAACATAAACCAATAGAAGATAAAAGATAGTGTTTAAATTCAAAAGGAGCAAGAAACTTGAGAGTGCCCTGGTCTGGCGCACCGGACTGTCCGGTGTGCCACCGGACAGTGTCCGGTGCACCAGGGCCGTACAAACTCAAACTCTCCACTCTCAGGTTTCTGAGGACGCGCTCCGCTATAATTCACCGGACTGTCCGGTGTGACAGCGGAGCAACGGCTCTTCGGCGCAACGGTCGACTGCAAAAGGCGCTGACTCCATGAATAGTGGTGAACCGTGCCCGTAGAGTCAGAGCGCAGAAGTCAGAGTGGCACCGGACAGTGAACAGTGCATGTGCGGTGTGGCACCGGACTGTCCGGTGCCGCATGAAGACAAAGCTCCAACGGTCGTCTGCTCCAGAACCCTAACAGTTGGGTGACATGGCTAGCGCACCGGACTGTTTGGTGCGCCCATCGACAGCAGCCTGCCCCAACGGTTGTTTTGGTGGATGAGGGCTATAAATACCCCTCAACCACCATCACTCCAACCATCCAAACATTCAACACTCCTCATTCAATACAAGAGCAAAGTGCAACACTCCAAGACATAAATCAAAGCCACCGATCCAATCAAAGTCCCCAATTCAATTCTAGTGTTTTAGGACTTGTGAGAGGATCGTTCTTGTGTTTCTTTGTTGCTCTTGTTACTTGGTTTGCTTTCTTCTTTTCTCTCATTCTTATTCTCAAAGCATTGTAAGCGAAGCAAGAGACACCAATTGTGTGGTGGTCCTTGCGGGGTCTAAGTGACCCGGGAAATCAAGGAAGAAAGTTCACTCGGTCTAGGTAACCGTTTGAGAGAGGGAAATGGTTGAAAGAGACCTGGTCTTTGTGACCACCTCAACGGGGACTAGGTTCTTTAGAACCAAACCTCGGTAAAACAAATCACCGTGTCATCCGCTTTATTTCTTGGTTGATTTGTTTTCTCCCTCTCTACCAGACTCAGATTTTATTCTAATGCTAACCCCGGCTTGTAGTTTGTGTTTTAAGTTGTAAATTTCAGATTACGCCTATTCACCCCCTCTAGGCGACTTTCAATTGGTATCAAAGCCCGATACTTCATTAGAGTCTAACCACTCGAAGTGATGTCGGGAGATCACGCCAAGAGGGAGATCGTGACCGGCGATAAGCCCGCAAGCTCGAAGAGAACCCTCTCAAGGGAGTCTGGCCACAAGCAAAAGGAGGAATCCTCTTCCTCTAACAAGACCCATCGAAGAGGCGACAAGAAGCAGATGAAAAAGGTGGTCTACTACGAGACCGACTCTTCATCGTCCTACACCTCCGGCTCTGACTCGTCGTCCACTACTTCTAAGCGCCATGAGCGCAAGAAGTATAGTAAGATGCCCCTCCGCTATCCTCGCATTTCCAAACGTGCACCATTACTTTCCGTTCCCTTAGGTAAACCACCATATTTTGATGGTGAGGATTATTCTATGTGGAGTGATAAAATGAGGCATCACCTAACCACACTCCACAAAAGCATATGGGATATTGTTGAGTATGGAGCGCAGGTACCGAAGGTAGGGGACAAGGACTACGATTCGGACGAGGCCGACCAAATTTGGCACTTTAACTCCCAAGCCACAACTATACTCCTCGCCTCCTTGTGTCGAGAGGAGTATAATAAGGTGCAAGGGTTAAAGACGACTAAAGAAATTTGGGACATCCTCAAGACGGCGCACGAAGGGGACAAGGTGACCAAGATCACCAAGCGGGAGACGATCGAGGGGGAGCTCGATCGATACATCCTCAACCAAGGAGAGGAGCCGCAAGCCATGTGCAATCGGCTCAAGACCTTGGTGAATCAAGTGTGCAACCTCGGGAGCACAAAATGGGATGACCATGAAATGGTCAAGGTTAATCTTAAATGACTCGTATTTTGTAATCCTACTCAAGTTCAATTAATACGTGGTGATCCTAGTTATAAGCTAATGTCTCCCGAGGAGGTGATAGAGAAGTTTGTGAGCTTTGAACTAATGGTCAAAGGCTCCAAACAAATTGTCAACTTGGAGCAAGGCGCCACCTCCACACCCGAGGTACAACCCGTCGCATTCAAGGCGACGGAAGAAGAAAATAAGGAATCTACACCAAGTAGGATTCCAATCGACGCCTTCAAGCTCGACAACGAGGAAATGACGCTCATCATCAAGAGCTTCCACCAAATCCTCAAGCAACGGAGGGGGAAGGACTACAAACCCCGCGTCCAAGAGGGTGTGCTACAAATGTGGTAAGCCCAGTCATTTTATCGCTAAATGTCCTATGTCTAGTGATAGTGACAGGGGCGACGACAAGAAAGAGAAGAAGAAGGAGAAGAAGAGGTACTACAAGAAGAAGGGCGGCGATGCCCACGTGTGTCGGGAATGGGACTCCGACGAGAGCTCCACCGACGAGGATGCCACCAACATCGCCGTCAATAAGGGCCTCCTCTTCCCTAACGTCGGCCACAAGTGCTTCATGGCGAAGGACGGCAAAAAGAAGGTAAAATCTAGAGCCTCCACCAAATATATAACATCTAGTGATGAGGGTAGCTCTAGTGATGATGAAGATGATTTGCTTACCTTTTTGCTAACCTTAACGTGCAACAAAAAGAAAAATTGAATGAATTGATAGGAGCCATTCATGAGAAGGATGAACTCTTGGACAGCCAAGAAGAATTCCTTATTAAGGAAAACAAAAAACATGTTAAAGTAAAAAATGCTTATGCTCAGGAAGTAGAGAAAAATGAAAACTTGACTAAGGAGCTTAGCATTTGCCATGACACTATTTCCAACCTTAGAACTGAGAATGCTAGTTTGATTACGAAGGTTGAAGAATTAAATGCTTATAATGATTCAATTGTCAGTCTTAGAAATGAAAATGTTAGTTTAATTGCTAAGATTGATAAATTGAATGAATCAATTTCTAGCCTTAAAATTGAGAATGATAAATTAATTGCTAAGGCTAAAGATTTGAATGTTTACAATGATTCTATTTCTAGTCTTAGAAATGAGAATGCTATTTTACATACTAAGATTGATGAATTAAATATTTGCAAACCATCTACATCTACTATTGAGCATGTTTCCATTTGCACTAGATGTAGAGATGTTAATATTGATGATATAAATGATCACCTTGCTTTAATTAAACAACGAAATGATCATATAGCTCAATTAACTGCTAAAATTAATGAGCATGAGATTGAAAATGAAAAATTTAAATTTGCTAGAAGTATGCTCTATAATGGGAGACGCCCTGGTTTCTAACAGGTAAGCAATGTCAAGCTTAATGCCCCTAAGAAACTGTCTAATTTTGTTAAAGGCAAGGCTCCTATGGTTCAGGATAATGAGGGCTATATTTTATATCTTGCTAATTATCCTAAGCACAAAATTAGGAGAATTCATGCTAGGAAATCTCATTCTGTTTCTCATCATGCTTTTATGTATAAGAATGAGGCATCTAGCTCTAGGCATTCTACCCATGTTAAAATGCCCAAAAAGAAAACTCCTGCTGCATCAAATGAGCCTGTTATTTCATTTAAGAATTTTGATGTATCATATGTTTTAACCAACAAATCAGGCAAAGTAGTTGCCAAATATGCTGGGGGCAAACACAAGGATCAAAGACTTGTGTTTGGATACCCAAGGTGCTTGTTTCTAATGTGAAAGGACCCAAGACTGTTTGGGTACCTAAGAACAAGGCCTAACTTGTTTTGCAGGTTTATGCATCTGGGGGCTCAAGTTTGATAATTGATAGCGGATGCACAGACCACATGACAGGAGAGAAAAGGATATTCTCCTCCTACGAGAAAAACGAGGATCCCCAAAGAGCTATCACATTCGTGGATGGAAATCAAGGGTTGGTCAAAGGACTTAGTAAAATTGCTATATCACCTGACCATTCCATTTCCAATGTTTTCTTGTAGACTCTTCAGACTACAACTTGCTTTTTGTTTCTCAATTATGCAAAATGGGCTACAACTGTCTTTTTACAGATGTAGGTGTTACTGTCTTTAGAGCATTTAAGGGAGTGTTAGAGGGTCAGCTATACTTAGTTGATTTTAATAGAGCTGAACTTGGCACTTGCTTAATTGCTAAGACTAATATGGGTTGGCTCTAGCATCGCCGACTAGCTCATGTTGGGATGAAGAATCTCAACTTCTAAAGGGAGAACACATTTAGGGACTAACAAATGTTCATTTTGAGAAAGACAGGGTTTGTAGCGCATGTCAAGTAGGAAAGCAAGTTGGCGCTCATCATCCACATAAAAACATCATGACAACAGACAGGCCACTAGAGCTACTCCACATGGATCTATCGGCCCGATCACTTACATAAGCATTGGCGGGAGTAAGTACTGTCTAGTAATTGTGGATGATTATTCTCGCTTCACTTGGGTGTTCTTTTTGCAGGAAAAATCACAAACCCAAGAGACCTTAAAGGGATTCTTAAGACGGGCTCAAAATGAGTTCAGCTTAAGGATCAAAAAGATAAGAAGCGACAATGGGACGGAGTTAAGAACTCTCAAATTGAAGGATTTCTTGAGGATGAGGGCATCAAGCATGAGTTCTCTTCTCCCTACACACCTCAACAAAATGGTATAGTGGAGAGGAAGAATAGAACTCTACTAGACATAGCAAGGACCATGCTTGATGAGTATAAGACTCCGGACCGGTTTTGGGCCGAGGCGATTAGCACTGTCTGCTACTCCATCAACCAGCTCTACCTCCACCGAATCCTCAAGAAGACATCTTATGAACTCCTTACCGGTAAAAAGCCCAATGTTTCATATTTTAGAGTCTTTGGTAGGAAATGTTTTATTCTTGTTAAAAGAGGAAGAAAATCTAAATTTGCTCCTAAGGCTGTAGAAGGCTTTTTACTTGGTTATGACTCAAACACAAGGGCATATAGAGTCTTCAACAAATCCACTGGATTGGTTGAGGTTTCTTGTGACATTGTATTTGATGAGACTAATGGCTCCCAAGTGGAGCAAGTTGATCTTGATGAGCTAGATGATAAAGAGGCTCCGTGCGTCGCGCTAAGGAACATGTCCATTGGGGATGTGTGTCCTAAGGAATCCGAAGAGCCTCCACAAGCACAAGATCAACCGTCATCTTCCATTCAGGCATCTCCACCAACTCAAGATGAGGAACAAGCTCAAGGTGATGAAGAAGAAGATCAAGAAGATGAGCCACCTCAAGAGGAGGACAAGGATCAAGGGGGAGATGGAGTTGATCAAGACAAGGAAGATGATCAAGAAATTCAGGGTCAAAGACCGCCACACCCAAGAGTCCACCAAGCGATTCAAAGAGATCACCCCGTGAACTCCATCCTCGGTGACATTCATAAGGGGGTAACTACTCGATCTCGAGTCGCACATTTTTGTGAACATTACTCTTTTTTCTCCTCTATTGAGCCATACAGGGTAGAGGATGCACTAAGAGACTTGGATTGGGTGCTAGCAATGCAAGAGGAGCTCAACAACTTCATGAGGAATGAGGTATGGCATTTGGTTCCACGTCCTAATCAAAATGTTGTAGGTACCAAGTGGGTATTCCGCAACAAGCAAGATGAGCATGGTGTGGTGATAAGGAGCAAAGCCCGACTTGTGGCCAAGGGTTATTCATAAGTCAAAGGTCTGGATTTCGATGAAACTTATGCACCCATAGCTAGGCTTGAGTCAATTCGTATATTACTTGCCTATGCTACTTACCATGGCTTTAAGCTTTATCAAATGGACGTGAAAAGTGCCTTCCTCAATGGACCAATCAAGGAAGAGGTCAATGTTGAGCAACCTCCCGGCTTTGAAGATAGTGAGTACCCTAAATATGTCTATAAACTCTCAAAGGCGCTTTATGGGCTCAAGCAAGCCCCAAGAGCATGGTATGAATGCCTGCGAGATTTTCTAATCACTAATGGCTTCAAATTCAGAAAAGCCGATCGTACTCTCTTTACTAAAACTGTTGCAAATGAATTGTTTGTATGCCAAATTTATGTTGATGATATTATATTTGGGTCTACTAACAAAGCTACCTGTGAAGAGTTTAGTAGGATCATGGTACAAAAATTTGAGATGTCTATGATGGGGGAGTTGAGATGTTTTTAGAATTTCAAATCAAGCAACTCCAAGATGGTACCTTCATCAGCCAAACAAAGTACATTCAAGACATACTTAACAAGTTTGGAATGAAGGATGCCAAGCCCATTAAGACACCCATGGGAACTAATGGGCATCTCGACCTCGACACCGACACGGGAGGTAAATCCGTAGATCAAAAGGTATACCGGTCGATGATAGGATCTTTACTCTATTTATGTGCATCTCGACCGGATATTATGCTTTCCGTATACATGTGTGCAAGGTCCCAAGCCGATCGTAAGGAAGTTCACCTTAGGGCCATGAAAAGAATCATGAGATATTTAGTTTACACTGCTAAGTTTGGGCTTTGGTACCCTAGGGGATCCACCTTTGATTTGATAGGTTACACAGATGCCAGTTGGGCAGGGTGTAAAATTTATAGGAAGAGCACATCAGGGACTTGTCAGTTTCTGGGAAGATCCCTAGTGTCTTGGGCTTCAAAGAAACAAAACTCAGTAGCTCTTTCTACCGCCGAAGCCGAGTATATTGCCGCAGGCCATTGTTGCGTGCAATTACTTTGGATGAGACAAACCCTCAGGGACTATGGCTACAAATTGAGCAAAGTCCCTCTCCTATATGACAATGAGAGTGCTATCTGCATGGCGGAGAATCCCATTGAACACAGCCGCACTAAGCACATAGACATTCGGTATCACTTTTTGAGGGATCACCAACAAAGCGGGGATATCGAGATAGCCTATATTAACACCAAAGATCAATTAGCCGATATCTTTACCAAGCCATTAGATGAGAAAACCTTTAGCAAACTTAGGAATGAGCTAAATATACTTGATTTTCGGAATTTTGATTGAAACATTGCACACATAGCTCATTTATATATCTTTGATCATATCTCTTTCTTTTGGTACAATTGCATATCTATTATTCTTCTTGTGCCAAAACTACGAATAATGTGTTCTTCAAGTGTATTCTTATATCAAGTCGTAGATTGAAGGGAAATGGAGTATTCGGCAAAGACAACGCTTCCACTCCACTCCATCGGTATTACTACCCTTTGCCGGTATTCCGCCATCTCTCCACGTTGGTATAATTCTTCATTCTTATTTACTTGTACCAATGGGGGAGAAAATATAAGAAGGGCTCTCAAAGTCTCTGTTTTGGTGATTAATGCCAAAGGGGGAGAAAGTATCTAGCCCAAAGCAAAAGGACCGCACCACCACCAATTTCAAAATTTTCAAGAATTTTTCAAATTGGTATCTAAATGTATTTGATCTTATTCAATTTGGTATTTACAAAAATTGGTAAAAACCCTCTTGACCACTAAGAGGAGCATTTTATTCAGGGGGAGTTTTAGTCAAAGGAAAAGCATTTGATACAGGGGGAGAAATTTCAAATCCTGAAAATGCTTCTTGCAATCTTATTCATATACCTTTGACTATTTGCAAAAAGACTTTGAAAAGATTTTCCAAAAGAATTTGCAAAAACAAAACAAGTGGTGCAAACGTGGTCCAAAATATTAAATAAAACAAAGCAACCATGCATATCTAATAAAATTATAAATTGGTTTAATTCTAAGTAACCTATGCACTTACATTATGCAAACTAGTTCAATTCTGCACTTATATATTTACTTTGGTTTGTGTTGGCATCAATCACCAAAAAAGGGGAGATTGAAAGGGAAATAGGGTTAACCTTTTCCTATAAATAATTTTGGTGGTTGATTGCCCAACACAAATAATTGGACTAACTAGTTTGCTCTAGATTATATGTTCTATAGGTGCATAAAGGTTCAACCTAAACCAATAGAAGATAAAAGATAGGGTTCAAATTCAAAAGGAGCAAGAAACTTGAGAGTGTCCTGGTCTGGCGCACTGGACTCTCCGGTGTGCCACCGGACAGTGTTTGGTGCACCAGGGCCGTACAAACTCAAACTCTCCACTCTCGGGTTTCTGAGGACGCGCTCCGCTATAATTCACCGGACTGTCTGGTGTGACAGCGGAGCAACGGCTCTTCGGAGACGGTCGATTACAAAAGCCACTGACTCCGTGAACAGTGGTGAACAGTGCACGCAGAGTCAGAGCGCAGAAGTCAGATTGGCACCGGACAGTGAACAGTGCCTGTCCGGTGCCGCATGAAGACAAAGCTCCAACGGTCGTCTGCTCCAGAACCCTAACGGTTGGGTGACGTGGCTGGCGCACCGGACAGTGTCCGGTGGTGCACCGGACTGTCCGGTGCGCCCATTGACAACAGCCTGCCCCAACGGTTGTTTTGGTGGGTGAGGGCTATAAATACCCCTCAACCACCACCACTCCAACCATCCAAGTTCATCACTCCTCATTCAATACAAGAGCAAAGTGCAACACTCCAAGACACAAATCAAAGCCACTGATCCAATCAAAGTCCCCGATTCAATTCTACTGCTTTAGGACTTGTGAGAGGATCATTCTTGTGTTTCTTTGTTGCTTGGTTTGCTTTCTTCTTTCTCTCATTCTTATTCTCAAAGCCTTGTAAGCAAAGCAAGAGACACCAATTGTGTGGTGGTCCTTGCGGGGTCTAAGTGACCCGGGAAATTAAGGAAGAAAGCTCACTCGGTCTAGGTGACCGTTTGAGAGAGGGAAAGGGTTGAAAGAGACCCGGTCTTTGTGACCACCTCAACGGGGACTAGGTTCTTTAGAACCAATCCTCGGTAAAACAAATCACCGTGTCATCCGCTTTATTTCTTGGTTGATTTGTTTTCTCCCTCTCTACCGGACTCGGATTTTATTCTAACGCTAACCCCGGCTTGTAGTTTGTGTTTTAAGTTGTAAATTTCAGATTACGCCTATTCACCCCCCTCTAGGCGACTTTCAGGTTCTTTGCCGAGTACTTTTTTCGGACACTGGCAAAGACTTTGCAGAGTGTCGAAAAGCACTCGGCAAAGAAAATCACTCGGCAAATTAAGAATAGCAAAAAAACCCAAAAAGTAGCAAAATATTTTCTAAATTATGGAAACAAATCTCTAACCAAACCCATTACCATACCAATCGCCCACTTCTGTCACACCCAGATTCTAGGGGTCCAAAACCCGAGCACAAAATAATCATCAAGTGTGCTAGGATCGTCTCGCACATATGATGACTCAGGTACAAAAATGAATGTCACATCATTTATATATAACGGAATTCTGTACAAAATAGTTAAATAATTCCATCATGTGAAGACAACGATCCAGTAACACAAAGTTGACTGGGAGATGATGGCCTAGACCACTTACGAACTCATCACAATATCCTTCATGCGCGTCATCCTGTGGTACCTGTTCTCGACCTGGGGGGATGTGTGTACAACAAGGGTGAGCTCACATACGTTCATCGCTCAACAAGTTGTGGGAATAATGTGCATGAACTCACCAAAGGTGGGAGCTCATGTGAAGTGTAAGGCTTACCAAAGGTGATGGTTAAAGCTGAGCATTGCTTTTAAAGTTGGTCAAAATTTTATTAGTAGTTACTAAGTATAAGTAGATACCAACCCAATTAAATAAGAGATCACAATTGATAATAACACCACAATGCAGCGCATATAACAGATTAAGTTTAGTTCCATAAATTAATCATGTGAGAATCCTGAGCTGCCCATGACCGAGAGTACGGCTGATATACCAGTTTTACACTCTGTAGAGGTTGCGCCCTTTACCCACAAGTCGTGTATCCCATCTAGCCAGGGTTAGCTAGACACTTAGACTATTCCGAGGTGAATGGCTAGGGATCCACTACGAGGCCTTTACAAAGTTCCACTAGCTTCAGAAAACCCGCTACAGTTTCTACGAAGCGCAATATAGGAATCCCTGTTCGAAAAGACATCGCAGCATTATCGATCTAAGAACCTCCCTATACCACAACTCCCCTACTGCCCTTGCCCCTTTCGGGTAAGGTAGTCCTCCACTAGCTTCCTAATTAGTCAACCAAGGGCGTCCCATTCCACCCTTGTGGTAGCACGTGTTTCTCAAGTTAAGCTCCATGTTCCAATTAACACAATGATCTTGTCATGAAAAATAATTAAGCAACAATATAATTGGAACATGATCATAATGCAATATTAATCCCAAAACCAGATAGAGCAATAACATAACTACCCAAAAGGTCAGTGGTAAACAAGGTATGAGATAAACAAGTCTAGGGAAACCTATTGGGTCCTATCAGATTAACCTGAGCATGTCATAGTGATTAACAATAACATTATTGGGTAAAGAAAAGTGAACATGGGCACAACTTGCCTGAGACTTGAGATTCCCAGGTATGAGGATGATCTTTAGATTCTCGTGAGCTCACTGTTAGTCATATCAGTACAAACAAACACGGTATAGGCAAAATTAACATCACACCAAACATAAGAACAAACTGCATAATAATGATCTATGTATTGTAACGAGATCCTAGGTTCGAGAACCACTACATTCGGAGCAACGGTTAACGAGACATAATATTCTCAAGTTTTAGGTGGTTAAACATGAAATCTTTTATTCTTTATTGATTAATATAAGTCAGAAAAGTTATGACAAATAAATAACTAATTTATCTTTAATTTAGTTTATAATTCGACTAGAGGTCATATTTTAGTCACACTACTATTTTGGAAATATTAACTTTGTTTAGAAGGTTTAATTCATTGAGCATATGTTAAATGAATATTTATTTTTGAAACCATGTTATTTGATAAAGTAATGTTACAGAGACGTAGGCAACATTATTACGAAGCTAACACAATTTGAACGGAGCAAAACAGAGTTAAAATGTGAAAGTTATTAATTAAACAAGTTTGTGGATAAAATTTATGGTTAATAATGATTTTCTGGTCAATAGTAGGACGTCAGATACAATTTCCCTAAAGGACAGGGACCTAACAGTAATAAAAAGGACTGAATCACAATTCTTTTTGAACTTCTATGGATGGTGGGCTGATTTGTCAAAAGGGCAGGGTTTGATTTAGAAAGTTGCCACAGCGAAGGGGTATCATGGCGCCACAAGCGTCCGATCAGCCCTGGACGGTCAGGGTTAGATCCACTCCCACCCGAACGGGTACGCCACATGGGCCACCCGATCACCATCTAACTGTTGCGTTTTAATGAATCGTGATCCAACCAGGACCACCTGATCATGATCTGAGGTACCGGACACCATATCGGTTTGATGAGATCGCAATCTAGTCTGGCCCGACCGATCCGCGATCCATCGCTGGTAGTTGCCCAAGCCATAATCAGATCTCATCCACCCATCCCGTTCTCAACGGCTCCGACTAACCTAAATGAAAGGGTATACGAAGTTCTATTCCGGTCCCTCCATCAATGGTTCGACGGCCAGGAGCAATCATCCTTCGACCGCGATGGCCCAAGGCAACGCCGATGACCAGCGCGGTGGTGCCATAGCCAGCGCACGGTCAACCCGTGCTTTGCTATTATTTTGAATAGTTTTGTAAATCAAATTTACATGTTTTGAATAGTTCTAATCCGGTCCCTCCATCAATGGTTTATCGTTTTCACTATTATTTTGAATCAAATTTACATGTTTTGTAAATGGTGAGATTCGAACTTGCAACCTCTCTCTCACGCATACCCTCATTTACCACTAGACTACTACATCAATTATGTCTATATTACGTTTTCATTTCTCATGTACTATAACAAACCGAGAGTAATTTGATTATTTGTGACACTAAATAAACTCATTTAAAAATGTGACCAACTATAAAGTTGCATAACTTTTCAAGATCTACAAGTTCTATTTTGATAGTTTCTACATCCGATGCCGTTTACAAAATTTGAATTTTAAATTTGAAAACTTCACACGAATTTTTCAATGATAAGATAATTTCAAATAAAAAATTGTCAATTACAAAGTTTCATTACATTTCAAGACCTACAACTTTTATTTTGGTGGTTTTTCCATCTGAGGTAGTTTAAAAAATTCAAATTTTAAAATTCAAACATAGTTTTGCATGACAAGATGAATTCAAACCAAAACATTGTCAATTACAAAGTTTCATAACTTTTCAGGACCTACAACATTTCTGTTGGTAATTTTTCCATTCGATGTCGTTTTCATAATTCAAATTTTAAATTTTTAAAATTTAGACATAGTTTTCGTTGACAAGATGACTTCAAATAAAAAGTTGTCAACTACAAAATTCTATAACTTCTCAAGATCTACAAAGTTTATTTTGGCTGTTTGGTCATTTGTTCATCTCACATGATGGTTCTAACATTATTCAAAAATCGTGTACATCTCTCTTGTAGTTCCATAAACTATGAGAGAGATATAGGTTTTATGAAAACAAATTTATTTTTATTTTCTCATATAAAGAAATGATCAAAATATAAATTGTATATCTTGATAAGTTATACAAATTTGTAGTTGAAACCTTTTTCATTTGAATTAATTTACTGCTTTAAAATATGATTTTTAAATTATCTTTGCCCAGTGTCCAAAATAAAGCACTCGGCAATGACAAGAAACTCTTTGCTGAGTGTCAAAAATAAAACACTCGATGTAAAAAACCACTCGACAAAGATTCTTTGCCAAGTGTCAAAAATAAAACACTCGGCAAAGAGTTTTTTCCAAGAGTTTTTTTACCGAGGGTTTTTTGCTTGGCACTCGTCAAAGAGCTTCTTTGCCGAGTGCCCGAAAAAACACTCGGCAATGAGCCGAATTCCATTAGTGAATGTCTGTATTACATAAATCTTATTTATTGTGTCTCCGTGATTGTTCCATCTGTCGAAAAAATATTTTAAAACTAAAATTATTGAAAAACTATTTAAGGTCTGCAATTATATGTCCATAAGTTTCCATATATAAGTATATATTATACACATACATATACACACATATGGAAATCGGAGCGACCTCAACGTTAACTTTCGCTCAGGGCCAAAAAAATACCAGGATGGACCCTGATGGAGCTAGGTCTAATGTCTCTTCTTATCATAGACGGGCCTAGATTTATACCTATCTTTGACCAGAGACCTCTTGTCTCATGCATGGACCGCCAAAACTCAACTCTAATTTGAGAACCTAGACCCAAACTTCTGATTAAATTCATTTAACCATGTAGCGTTCATGCCCGCATCAACATCCAATATTTCATGTCGTCTTCCCTCTCCTACACCATGATATCAACTATGTTTGTTTACCACCGCATCTTCCTCTTCACCATTGCCCTTCCTATGTAGGCGATGCCATAACCCCCATGTGGGGGAGGGCTTTCATATACGAAGGTCTCCAAGATATCAACTTCATCAAGAAAGCAAGCTCTAGCGTTAAGCCAAACGAAGCCTAAGGAGGAAGCTTCGGGTGATGCGTGATGGCTTACAAAGCGGAGAAGGTAAATAATGCAGAAGGCTTGATCAGCAGGATATGTGGATGAAAAGATTCAATATTACCCTCATAATATTTGTAGTTGACATGTATAGGGTTTAAGGATATGTTTGCAATTCATACAAAGTTGTACCCCGTGACTATAAATTAAAGGAACAGTGCCATGCAAAATGACACTTTAGAGTGAGTTGAATTGCTCTGACTACGAAGCTATCTATTTCCCCATCTTCATGCTACTAATTGCAAGATTGAAGGTATATTTTAATCATTTGATGTATTGTAAAGAATGAAATAAAGTGCTAACACATTTAGATGAGTAATCTATTCTACCTTTCACGGGTTATACAATGTTTCTATTGATATATTTTCATACTTTCTATCTTTCTCTTGAATCAACCTCCGAAGAAGAGTTAATTGAAGAGAGAATCTTGTGACTTAACAATTTGTGTTGTCTTGTTTTTGTTATCCTTCAGGGAAAAAAATAAGAGACCAACACCCCCTCCTTCTTATGCACCACAACTTCCTATTCTCCCTTCAAATGTGGTATTAGGATTTATGCTTAACTCTAGGGACTTTATTTTCTTACAATGAGATTATTACATACATGATAAACACAAAAAAGTGTTAGTCTCAATGATAACAACTTGTAGAGTAATCTCTCCCTTCAAATGTGAATACAAGTATTGAATAGTTGTAGGAGACATGCATTAGACTTTTGTGGTGAAGGTATTTAGGGAAAGCTATCTAAATAAGCTATGTGTTGAGCTCCTAAACAATTCAACTCATATAGGTTTGCTCGTGATTTCACCCTTACCATATGATTAACATAGTGAAAGCAAAACAAAAAATGAAACATGCTCGTACAAACTTAGGTAAAATGGAACTATATGCTAATTGAAACCTCAATAATTTTGAAAGGGAAATGGGGTTAACCTTTTCCCACAATTAATTTTGGTGTTTAAATGCCCAACACAAATAATGGACTAACCAGTTTGCTCTAGTATATGTGTTCTACAGGTGCATAAAGGTTCAACTCAAACCAATAAAAGATAGGGTTCAAATTCAAAGGAGCAAGAAACTTGACTGTGCCCTAGTCTGGCGCACCGGACTTTCCGGTGTGCCACCGGATAGTGTCCGATATGCCACCAGACAGTGTTCGGTGCACCAGGACCGTAGAGATACAAACTGACCACTCTCGGGTTTCTCCAGCGCCGCTCCGCTATAATTCATAGCACTGTCCGGTGTGCCACCGGACTGTCCGGTGTGACAGCGGAGCAATGGCTACTCGGCGCAACGGTCGACTGCAAAAGCCACTGACTCTGTGAATAGTGAAGAACCGTGCACGCAGAGTCAGAGCACAGAAGTCAGAGGCGCACCGGACAGTGAACAGTGCGTGTCCGGTGCGGCACCGGACTGTCCGGTGCCACTAGAAGACAAGCCTCCAACGGTCAACTACTCCAGAACCCTAACGGTAGGGTGACGTGGCTGGCGCACTGGACAGCGTCCAGTGGCGCACTAGACAGTGTCCGGTGGTGCACCAGACTATCTGGTGTGCCCATCAACAGCAGCCTGCCCCAACGGCTTTGTGGTGGTTGAGGGCTTTAAATACCCCACAACCACCACCACTCCAAGTATCTAAGTTTTTCAGACATCTCATTCAATACAAGAGCTAGTACATTCACTCCTAGACACAATTCAATAGAACCAAAGCCTCTCCAAGTCTAGAATTCATTCCACTCACCTAGTGACTTGAGAGAGAGTTTGTTCGTGTTCTTTGCGCTCTTGTTTCTTGGATCGCTTTCTTCCTTCCTCATTATTGTTCCAAGTGTTTTGTAAGCAAGGCAAGAGACACCAATTGTGTGATGGTCCTTGCGGGGTTTAAGTGACCCATGGGAATTAAGGAGAAAGCTCACTCAGTCTAAGTGACCATTTGAGAGAGGGAAAGGGTTGAAAGAGACCCGGTCTTTGTGACCACCTCAATGGGGACTAGGTTCTTTTGAACCGAACCTCGGTAAAACTAATCACCGTGTCATCCGCCTTTATTTCTTGGTTGATTTGTTTGCCCCCTCTCTCCCGGACTCGAATTTAATTCTAATGCTAACCCCGGCTTGAAGTTTGTGTTTTAAGTTGTAAATTTCAGATTACGCCTATTTGCCCCCCTCTAGGCGACTTTCAATTGGTATCAGAGCCGGTACTTCATTAGAGTCTAACCACTCAAAGTGATGTCGGGAGATCACGCCAAGAGGGAGATCATGACCGGCGACAAGCCCGCAAGCTCGGGGAGAACCCTCTCAAGGGAGTCCGGCCACAAGCAAAAAGAGGGATCCTCTTCCTCCAACAAGAGCCATCGAAGAGGCGACAAGAAGAAGAAGATGAAGAAAGTGGTCTACTATGAGACCGACTCTTCGTCGCCCTCCACCTCTGGCTCCGACTCGTCGTCCACTACTTCTAAGCGCCATGAGCGCAAGAAGTATAGTAAGATGCCCCTCCGCTATCCTCACATTTCTAAGCGCACTCCATTACTCTCCGTTCCCTTAGGCAAACATCTATATTTTGATGGTGAGGATTATTCTAAGTGGAGTGATAAAATGAGGCATCACCTAACCTCACTCTACAAAAGCATATGGGATATTGTTGAGTATGGAGCGCAGGTACCGAAGGTAGGGGACAAGGACTACGACTCGGACGAGGCCGACCAAATTCGACACTTTAACTCCCAAGCCACAACTATACTCCTCGCCTCCTTGTGTCGAGAGAAGTATAATAAGGTGTAAGGGTTAAAGATGGCCAAAGAAATTTGGGACGTCCTCAAGACCGCGCATGAAGGAGATGAGGTGACCAAGATCACCAAACAGGAGACGATCGAGGGGGAGCTCGTTCGATTCGTCCTCAACCAAGGAGAGGAGCCACAAGCCATGTACAACCGGCTCAAGACCTTGGTGAATCAAGTGCGCAACCTCGGGAGCACCAAATGGGATGACCATGAGATGGTCAAGGTTATTCTTAGATCACTCGTATTTCATAATCCTACTCAAGTTCAATTAATACGTGGTGATCCTAGATATAAGCTAATGTCTCCTGAGGAAGTTATAGGAAAGTTTGTGAGCTTTGAACTAATGGTCAAAGGCTCCAAACACATTATGAACTTGGAGCAAGGCGCCACCTCCACACCCGAGGTGCAACCCGTCGCATTCAAAGCGACGAAAGAGAATAAAGAAGAGTCTACATCAAGTAGGCTCCCCATCGACGCCTCCAAGCTCGACAATGAGGAGATGGCGGTCATCATCAAGAGCTTCCGCCAAATCCTCAAGCAAAGGAGGGGGAAAGAGTACAAACCCCGCTCCAAGAGGGTGTGCTACAAATGTGGTAAGCTCGATCATTTTATAGCTAAATGTCCTATGTCTAGTGATAGTGACAAGGGCGACAACAAGAAGGGGAAGAAGAAGGAAAAGAAGAGGTACTACAAGAAGAAGGGCGGTGATGCCCACGTGTCTCGGAAATGGGACTCCGACGAGAGCTCCACTGACTCCTCCTATGACGAGGACGCCGCCAACATCGCTGTCAACAAAGGTCTCCTCTTCCCCATTGTCGGCACAAGTGCTTCATGGCAAAGGACGACAAAAAGAAGAAGGTACAATCTAGAGCCACCAAATATACAACATCTAGTGATGAAGGTAGCTCTAGTGATGATGAAGATGATTTTCTCACTCTTTTTTCCAACCTTAACATGACACAAAAATAAAAATTAAATGAATTGATAGGAGCCATTCATGAGAAGGATGAACTTTTAGATAGCCAAGAAGAATTCCTTATTAAGGAAAACAAGAAGCATGTTAAAGTAAAGAATGCTTATGCTCAGGAAGTAGAGAAAAATGAAAACTTAACTAAGGAGCTTAGCATTTGCCATGACACTGTTTCCAACCTTAGAACTAAGAATGCTGGTTTAATTACTAAGGTTGAAAAGTTAAATGCTTGTAATGATTCAATTGTCAGTCTTAGAAATAAAAATGCTAGTTTAATTGCTAAGATTGATAAATTGAATGAATCAATTTCTAGCCTTAGAACTGAGAATGATAAATTAATTTCTAAGGCTAAAGATTTAAATGTTTGAAATGATTCTATTTCCTGTCTTAGAAATGAGAATGCCATATTACATGCTAAGATAGAAGAATTAAATGTTTGCAAACCTTCTACATCTACTGTTGATCATGTTTCTATTTGTACTAGATGTAGAGATATTAATGTTGAAGATATTAATGATCACATTGCTATGATTAAACAACAAAATGATCATATAGCTAAATTAGATGCTAAAATTGCCGAGCATGAAATTGAAAATGAAAAATTTAAATTTGCTAGAAGCATGCTCTATAATGGGAGACACCCTGGCATTAAGGATGGCATTGGTTTCCAACAGGGAAGCAATGTCAAGCTCAATGCCCCTAAAAGATTGTCTAATTTTGTTAAGGGCAAGGCACCCATGGTTCAGGATAATGAGGGCTACATTTTATATCCTGCTAATTATCCTGAGCACAAGATTAGGAGAATTCATGCTAGGAAACCTCATAATGTTTCTCATCATGCTTTTATATATATAAATGAGGCTTCTAGCTCTAGGAATTCCACCCATGTTAAAATGCCTAAAAAGAAAACTCCTATTGCATCAAATGAGCCTAATATTTCATTTAAGACTCTTGATGCTTCTTATGTTTTAACTAACAAATCAGGCAAAATAGTTGCCAAATATGTTGGGGCCAAACACAGGGGATCAAAGACTTGTGTTTGGGTACCCAAGGTGCTTGTTTCTAATGTGAAAGGACCCAATACCATTTGGGTACCTAAGAACAAGGCCTAAATTGTTTTGCAGGTTTATGCATCCGGGGGCTCAAGCTGGATAATTGATAGCGGATGCACTAACCACATGACTAGGGAGAAAAGAATGTTCTCCTCCTATGAGAAAAACGATGATCCCCAAAGAACTATCACATTCGGGGATGGAAATCAAGGTTTGGTCAAAGGACTTGGTAAAATTGCTATATCTCCTGACAATTCTATTTCCAATGTTTTTCTTATAGACTCTTTAGATTACAATTTGCTTTATGTATCTCAATTATGTAAAATGGGCTACAACTGTCTTTCTAGTGATATAGGTGTTACTGTCTTTAGAAGAAGTGATGATTCAGTAGCATTTAAGGGAGTGTTAGAGGGACAGCTATACTTAGTTGATTTTAATAGAGCTAAACTTGACACTTGCTTAATTCCTAAGACTAATATGGGTTGGCTCTGGCATCGCCGACTAGCCCATGTTGGAATAAAGAATCTTCACAAGCTTCTAAAGGAAGAACACATTTTGGGAATAACAAATGTTCATTTTGAGAAAGACAGGGTTTGTAGCGCATGTCAAGCAGGAAAGCAGGTTGGCACCCATCATCCACAAAAGAACATCATGACAACGGACAGGCCACTGGAGCTACTCCATATGGATCTATTCGGCTCGATAGCTTACATAAGCATCGGCAGGAGTAAGTACTGTCTAGTAATTGTGGATGATTATTCTCGCTTCACTTGGGTGTTCTTTTTGCAAGAAAAATCACAAACCCAAGAGACTTTAAAGGGATTCTTGAGACGGGCTCAAAATGAGTTCGGTTTAAGGATCAAAAAGATAAGAAGCGACAACGGGACGGAGTTCAAGAACTCTCAAATTGAAGGCTTTCTTGAGGAAGAGGGCATGAAGCATGAGTTCTCTTCTCCCTACATACCTCAACAAAATGGTGCAGTGGAGAGGAAGAATAGAGCTCTATTGGACATGGCAAGGACCATGCTTGATGAGTACAAGACACCGAACCGGTTTTGGGCCGAGGCGATTAACACCGCCTGCTACTCCATCAACTGGTTATATCTTCACCGAATCCTAAAGAAGACACCTTATGAAATCCTCACCGGTAAAAAGCCCAATGTTTAATATTTTAGAGTCTTTGGAAGCAAATGTTTTATTCTTGTTAAAAGAGGTAGAAAATCTAAATTTGCTCCTAAGGCTGTAGAAGGCTTTTTACTAGGATATGATTCAAACACAAGGGCATATAGAGTCTTTAACAAGTCCACTGGACTAGTTGAAGTTTCTTGTGACATTGTGTTTGATGAGACTAATGGCTCCCAAGTGGAGCAAGTTGATCTTGATGAACTAGATGATGAAGAGGCTCCGTGCGTCGCGCTAAGGAACATGTCCATTGGGGATGTGTGTCCTAAGGAATCCAAAGAGCCCACACAAGCACAAGATCAACCATCATCTTCCAATCAAGCATCTCCACCAACTCAAGATGAGGAACAGGCTCAAGGTGATGAAGAAGAAGATCAAGAAGATGAGCCACCTCAAGACGAGGTCAATGATCAAGGGGGAGATGAAGATAATCAAGACAAGGAAGATGAGCAAGGAATACAGGGTCAAAGACCACCACACCCAAGATTCCACCAGGCGATTCAAAGAGGTCACCCCGTCAAAGCGACGGAAGAGAATAAAGAAGAGTCTACATCAAGTAGGCTCCCCATCGACGCCTCCAAGCTCGACAATGAGGAGATGGCGGTCATCATCAAGAGCTTCCGCCAAATCCTCAAGCAAAGGAGGGGGAAAGAGTACAAACCCCGCTCCAAGAGGGTGTGCTACAAATGTGGTAAGCTTGGTCATTTTATAGCTAAATGTCCTATGTCTAGTGATAGTGACAAGGGCGACAACAAGAAGGGGAAGAAGAAGGAAAAGAAGAGGTACTACAAGAAGAAGGGCGGTGATGCCCACGTGTCTCGGAAATGGGACTCCGACGAGAGCTCCACTGACTCCTCCTATGACGAGGACGCCGCCAACATCGCTGTCAACAAAGGTCTCCTCTTCCCCATTGTCGGCACAAGTGCTTCATGGCAAAGGACGACAAAAAGAAGAAGGTACAATCTAGAGCCACCAAATATACAACATCTAGTGATGAAGGTAGCTCTAGTGATGATGAAGATGATTTTCTCACTCTTTTTTCCAACCTTAACATGACACAAAAATAAAAATTAAATGAATTGATATGAGCCATTCATGAGAAGGATGAACTTTTAGATAGCCAAGAAGAATTCCTTATTAAGGAAAACAAGAAGCATGTTAAAGTAAAGAATGCTTATGCTCAGGAAGTAGAGAAAAATGAAAACTTAACTAAGGAGCTTAGCATTTGCCATGACACTGTTTCCAACCTTAGAACTAAGAATGCTGGTTTAATTACTAAGGTTGAAAAGTTAAATGCTTGTAATGATTCAATTGTCAGTCTTAGAAATAAAAATGCTAGTTTAATTGCTAAGATTGATAAATTGAATGAATCAATTTCTAGCCTTATAACTGAGAATGATAAATTAATTTCTAAGACTAAAGATTTAAATGTTTGAAATGATTCTATTTCCTGTCTTAGAAATGAGAATGCCATATTACATGCTAAGATAGAAGAATTAAATGTTTGCAAACCTTCTACATCTACTGTTGATCATGTTTCTATTTGTACTAGATGTGGAGATATTAATGTTGAAGATATTAATGATCACATTGCTATGATTAAACAACAAAATGATCATATAGCTAAATTAGATGCTAAAATTGTCGAGCATGAAATTGAAAATGAAAAATTTAAATTTGCTAGAAGCATGCTCTATAATGGGAGACACCCTGGCATTAAGGATGGCATTGGTTTCCAACAGGGAAGCAATGTCAAGCTCAATGCCCCTAAAAGATTGTCTAATTTTGTTAAGGGCAAGGCACCCATGGTTCAGGATAATGAGGGCTACATTTTATATCCTGCTAATTATCCTGAGCACAAGATTAGGAGAATTCATGCTAGGAAACCTCATAATATTTCTCATCATGCTTTTATATATATAAATGAGGCTTCTAGCTCTAGGAATTCCACCCATGTTAAAATGCCTAAAAAGAAAACTCCTATTGCATCAAATGAGCCTAATATTTCATTTAAGACTCTTGATGCTTCTTATGTTTTAACTAACAAATCAGACAAAATAGTTGCCAAATATGTTGGGGCCAAACACAGGGGATCAAAGACTTGTTTTGGGTACCCAAGGTGCTTGTTTCTAATGTGAAAGGACCCAATACCTGTTGGGGTCGTGCTTCGGTGCGCCGAAGGTCTGACACGAAGAAGCAGCTTCGGCTGGAGTCGTCTCCAAGAGATGGCCGAAGGTTCCTTTTCATGGAGCTTCGGCGTTTTAAACCGACATAGAGATAGAATGACCTTTTTATTCATATAGGTCTGAGTCAATGTTGTAAACATTTGTAAGGGGCATAATTGTAATTTGTCACAGGCTGCGACCTGTGCCTATAAATAGATGAACAGTACCTCTGTACTGTTCACGCGAACCTGTCATTCGCCTTCGGATAACGCTTGTATTTTCATCTTCCTCAGGACCGAAGGTACATTTGTAATTTGAAATCATTTATATTCGTTCGTATTAGTAAAGATGGAAATGATTCTATGATAACATTTGAATGTCTATTTTATACTTCATGATTTATATGAGTACTTCGTCCCTCGTTATTATATTTACGAAGGTACGCCTTTCGTAACCTTCGTCCGAAATTCTTTATATCTCGAAGGGATATAAGGTGGTGGAGGACGAAGGACTATAACATCTAACATTTTCTGTGTTGCCTTGTTCTTAACTCTTAGCATTTGAGAACAAGCCCCCAACATTGGCGCCCACCTCCGGTGAACTCACTTCCACTTTTCTGAGCTGATGGCTTCGTTCAACAACCAAGCTGGAGATGCTTCGGCTTCGAAGCTGGTGCTCCCGATAACAGGCGGTTCTTGCTCAGAGCCGGCTAACAAGAAGCAGAAGAAGGAGGCTCAGAGAAGGGTGCAGCATGTTGGAGTGCAGGGACCTTTCATCAAGTCAAAATGGTCTCATATTCCAATTACCTTCTCTCAGGAAGACCTTCAGCTTAAGGATTATCCTCACAATGATGCTATGGTTATTTTTTGCGTGATCAAAGGATTTCTGGTCCACAATGTCCTAGTTGATACAGGCAGTGCAGCTGACATTATATTTGCTAAAGCCTTCAGACAAATGCAGGAGCCCGAAGACAAGATTCATGATGCTACGCACCCTCTTTGTGGCTTCGGAGGGCGGCAGATTGTGGCACTTGGGAAGATTACCATGCCGGTAACCTTCGGATTTGTCAACAACACAAGGACTGAGCAAATTGTGTTTGATATTGTTGACATGGAGTATCCTTACAATGCTATCATCGGCCGTGGCACTCTTAATGCCTTCGAAGCAATTCTTCACCCAGCTTATCTCTGCATGAAGATACCTTCGGACCAAGGACCTATTGCTATTCATGGAAGTCAGGAAGCTGCTAGAAGGGCCGAAGGAAGCTGGACTGACTCCAAGGCAATCCATAACATAGATGGAGCTGAAGCTTGTGAACAGTATAAATTCAGGAGGGAGAAGGCAGCTTCAGCAGATCAGCCGAAGCCCATGTTATTGTGTGAAGATGTAGCAGAGCAGAAGGTGTTGTTGGGCTCGCAATTATCTGAAGACCAGGAGAAAACCTTGATAAGGTTTTTATTCAACAACAAAGATGTCTTTGCATGGTCAGCTAATGATCTCTGTGGAGTAAATCGGGATGTTATTGAACATTCGCTTAATGTTGATCCATCCTTCAGACCCCGAAAGCAGAGGCTTCGGAAAATGTCTGATGATAAGGCCGAAGGGGCTCGAAATGAAGTAAAAAGACTCCTCAGTGCAGGAGTTATCAGAGAAGTGAAGTACCCAGAGTGGTTAGCTAACACTGTTATGGTGAAGAAGGCCAATGGCAAGTGGCGAATGTGTATTGATTTCACAGATCTCAACAAGGCTTGTCCGAAGGATGAATTTCCGCTGCCAAGGATAGATTCTTTAGTTGATGCAGCAGCTTCTTCGGAGCTCATGAGTCTCCTGGACTGCTACTCAGGCTATCATCAAATCTGGATGAAGAAGGAAGATGAGCCGAAGACTAGCTTCATAACCCCAAGTGGTACATATTGCTATCTTCGGATGCCTGAGGGGCTCAAGAATGCTGGAGGGAGTTTCAGCAGAATGACTGCGAAGGTTCTCCAATCTCAGATAGGCAGAAATGTGTTGACCTATGTTGATGACATTATCGTAAAGAGCACGAAGCAAGAAAATCATATTGCTGATCTGCAGGAGACCTTCGCCAGCTTCAGACAGGCTGGTCTGAAGCTGAATCCAGAAAAATGTGTCTTCGGAGTGAAGAAGGGCAAATTTCTTGGATGTCTGGTTTCAACGAAGGGAATCGAAGCTAACCCAAATAAAATCGAAGCTATACTTCGAATGGAGCCACCAACCACAAGAAAGGGGGCCCAAAGATTGACAGGAAGGCTGGCATCTCTCAACAGATTTATATCCAGATCAGCAGAAAGAAACTTACCATTCTTCGAGGTGCTGAAGTCAGCTGAAGTCTTTCAATGGGGCCCAAGTCAACAAAAAGCCTTCGAAGAGCTGAAGCAATATTTAATAGATCTCACAACATTAACTCCACCAACGCCAGGGGCTCCTCTGCTGTTGTATGTGGCAGCTTCGCACTCAGCGGTAAGTGCGGCACTTGTTCAGGAAAAGTTTGATGGACAAGCCAAGAAGCAGGTCCCAGTATATTTTGTGTCTGAGGTCCTCAGTGTCTCAAAGAAAAATTATACAGAGCTGGAGAAGGTGTTGTATGCCGTCTTAATGGCATCCAGGAAGCTTCGGCATTACTTTCAGGCATTCAACATTATTGTTCCTTCTTCGCAGCCGTTGAAGGACATCATGAGGAATAGAGAAGCTACCGGGCGTATTGGAAAATGGGCTGCGGAACTTAATGAATTTTACATTGATTATGTGCATAGATCCTCAATTCAGTCTCAAGCATTGGCAGATTTCATTGCCGACTGGACGCCAGGGGCTCAGGACGAAGAAGCGAATAAAGATGCCGAAGCATGGACAGTGTTTTGTGATGGCTCTTGGGGAACCTTCGGAGCAGGTGCAGCTGCTGTGTTGGTCTCTCCGTCCAAGGTTAAAACTTGCTATGCAGCAAGACTTGACTTCAGCTGCACAAATAATATCGCTGAGTACGAAGCTTTGCTCCTGGGTCTTCGGAAACTAAAGGCAATGGGGATCAGAAGGGCAATTCTTAAAACTGATTCCCAGGTTGTTTCGGGTCATATTGATAAAAGTTGCAAGGTTAAGGACCCGAAGCTTGAAAAATACCTAGACATGGTCCGAAGGATCGAAGCTTCCTTCGAAGGATTTTCTGTTAAGAATATCCCTCGAGGACAAAATGAGCATGCTGATTTATTAGCCAAGTCTGCAGCACAGGGGCTGCCGCTACCTTCGGACGTGTTCTTCGAAACAATAAAGACACCTTCAGTGGAGCTACTTGAAAGAGCAGTCCTTAACATTTCTCCTGTCTACAGTGAAGATTGGAGAACAGAAATAATCTCTTACCTTCAGGGAAACTTTCTATCAGATGACGAAGCTTATAATAAGAGGATAGAGGCAAGAGCTCGTCCCTATGTCATGATAGAAGGGGAGTTATACAAGCATGGAGTTTGTGCCCCGCTGCTCAAGTGCTTGTCTAGGGCCGAAGGTATAGAGTTGATGAAGGAGATACATGCAGGCCTGTGCGGATCCCATATTGGATCCAGGCCGTTACTTGGAAAAGTGTTCCGCCAAGGATTTTATTGGCCGAAGGCAGCTTCGGATGCAGCGGAGTTAGTCCAAAAGTGCGAAGGTTGTCAAAAATGTGCAAGAGATCAAAAACAACCTTCGTCATTAACACAGCTGATACAACCCATCTGGCCATTGCAAAGGTGGGGCCTTGACTTGTTGGGTCCATTGCCACCGGCCCAAGGGAACCTAAAATATGTTATAGTAGCTGTGGAGTATTTTTCCAAGTGGATTGAGGCGAAGCCACTAGCCACAATAACTTCGGCCACTGTCCAAAAATTTTTCTGGCAGAGTATTGTCTGTCGCTTCGGAGTGCCGAAGGCTATCACTGTAGATAATGGAACACAGTTCGACTCCGAAGATTTCAGAAATTTCTGTGATCAAATTGGCACGAAGATCCACTTTGCATCAGTCAGGCATCCGGAGTCGAATGGGCTTGTTGAAAGGGCCAACGGCATCATAATGACAGGAATAATGAAGCTAATTTTTAATCAACCAAGGGGGAAATGGCCAGATCAGTTGACCAAAGTGGTGTGGAGCCACAATACAACAACATCAAGGTCTACAGGCTTTACCCCATTCAAGTTATTATTTGGTGACGAAGCAATAACTCCAGAAGAAGCTAAAGCTGGATCAATAAGAGTGGTAGCTTCGGCAGAATCAGGTGCCGAAGATACTTGTCTTGTGGAAAAAGATGCCTTAGAAGGGATCAGGCTTCAGGCCGTGGAAAATATCAACAAATACCAGGCTGAAACAATCAAATGGCGAGATAGAAAAGTCCGGCTAAAAAATATTGAGCCAGGACACTTGGTGCTTCGGAGAGTGGCCAACCCGGATACAGTGGGCAAGTTGCAACTGAAATGGGAAGGGCCTTTCTTAGTAGCATCTTCGTCAAGGCCTGGTTCGTACAGACTGAAGGACATGGATGGCAATGAAATTCCAAGATCTTGGAATGCCGATGAGCTTCGGCGGTTCTATGTATAACTTGATGTAATTTTATTTTTTCTTTTCTTTTTTATGGCACCCTTTTCCTTTCTAAAGGGGGAGAAAGGTTTTTAATGGGGCCATCATATGTAATTTTCCTTTTTAGTTTTATAAGAGCAAAATCCCCCAAAAGATGTAAATGTAAAAGCTGAGAGCGCACCATCGAGTGCCGAAACTGAAAAAGAGAAAAAAGCTCCGAAGACGTCCCTAAGGGGATGCAGAGCTTACAGCGAAAAGTCAACGCTGATTCCGCCGAAAGTAAAAGGCGAAGAAGCTCCAAAGACGTTCCTAAGGGAATGCAGAGCTTATACCGTCTAAGTAAAAGACGAAGAAGCTCCAAAGTCGTCCCTAAGGGGATGCAGAGCTTACAGCGAAAAGTCAACGCTGATACTGCCTAAGTAAAAGGCGAAGAGGCTCCAAAGTCGTTCCTAAGGGAATGCAGAGCTAATGTGTGGTTGTTTCTAAGTAATGGCTGGCAATGTGGCTTCGGATGTATGCTTCGGACATTCATTCGTGCATTACATTACATCATAACATTTGCATGCATAAGCATTCATTCATAGCATTTGTGTTCCCAAGTGGCTGCTTCGGCAAAAAGCTTCGGAGAAGAGGTTTTTTATGATTCGTTATGTAAAAGAAAAGCTTCGGAGAAGTGCGTTTTTATGATTTGTTATGCTATGTTGTAAAGAGAAAAGTTTTGTTGCTCGGCAAAAAGAAGAATTGTTTTTATGCTTCGTTGTGTACGAAAAGAAGGGAAGGTGTTTTTTCGCCTTCGGCTCAAAATACTGATTTCGTCCACATCAAAGCGCCTCAATCGAAGGGTAAGAATATATTACAAGGTATGTACAAAGTTCCTTGAGAACAGTCTAATTGTATTTACAAGAATTGTTACAAAAATATCCTGAGTTTTTCTACAGTACACTTCTACTGATCTTCATTAAGTTTCAGCTTCGGCGACAGCTTCGGCAACAGCTTCGGTGACATAACTTAGGCATCATCTTCACCTTCGTCATCCTACATAAATTAAGAAATTATGACTAAAAATCAAGAGCAAAGGAAAAGGTAAGTCCGAAGTATCATTTCTTACTGGTTCAAGATGACTTCGTGCTTCGTCTCCAGCTTTCTCCCGCCCGCCTTTTGTCCATATCATTTTTATAAATCTATTGGAGATACTTCGGGCGAGGTCAGGCATATCATCCAGGATTGATGGAGATAAGGTGAAGTTGGGCCTGTTGACAATTTTTCCGTGTTCGCAGCCGGCCTTCAGAAATGCAGCAGCAGTACCCCGAGAAGCTACCCAGGCACAGAAGTCGCCGTGCCCGGCTATAACTTCGTCAAGCTCTTCGATTTCAGCTTCAATATGATCGAAGGCCTGGGGTAAATTTTCCGCCGAAGGGTTAAATTTCCCGCTGCTGGCTCCAACAGAGTAAAATATCTTCTTCAATCGTCCAATGCAACTATTGCCAAAGTTCAAGCATTTGTCTTGAAGGTTTGTTAATGTTTTTTTCAACTCTGAGCTGGTCTGGACTTCGGCTTTAAGCTTCGAATTCAGTTCTAGCTTCTCCTGTTCGAATTGTTTTGATTGATTGATAAGCTTCGAATTCAACTCTGATAATTTAGCCTCAGTCTCAGCCAGTAAGCCTTCGGCCGATTGGAGCTCGAAGTCTTTCTTTTCAATGATAGCAGATTGCTCTTTTATTTTGCTTTCTAAGTTTTCAATTATAGCTTCGTGCTTTTTGTCCTCCAAGTCTTGCTGCATCTTCAGAGCTTTGCTCAGTAGCATGCTCTGTACAGAAACAACTTATGTTAGTAATATTTTCATTGTTAACAGCAATGAAAACCAGAGAAAAGGTTGTTTACCTTGAAGTTAGAATAAAATAAGCTGCCGACGATATGTTGTCGTCGGTAGCGGCTGATGTCTGACTCTAGCTTCGGAAAACCGATACTCTTTGATAGAGTACCGATTACCCTAGCTCCAGTCTGGTCTCGAATGCAGCCTAGCTTTTCATCATCTACACCTCCAAATAGGAGAGCACCTGGCTTGTAGCCGCAAGATTTGGCATACTCTTCAAGTTCTTCTATTTCGTCCTTTGTAAGTTTTTGCCCAATTAAATTCTGAAAGGAGTAGGCTTCGTCGTCCGAAATGTCTTCGGCTATTTCTTTTCCTTTTTCAGGCACTGCGGCCATGGTTTTTTTCAGTAGCAACATCAGCTTCTTCCGCAGCCATGTCCTTCAAAATTTTGTTAATATCCTCAATGGCTGTTTCTAAATTAACATCTTCGGCTGTAGCGGCTTCGGTAGCCGCGACCTCCGAAGGTGCGACTTCGACGTTTATAGTGCTTTCGGCAGCTGCTGTTTTCTGAGCTGACGCTCTTGGCGGTGTCTTATCGATAACTTCAGTTACCGCAATGATTCTTTGTCGTTTGGATTTGCTTATCTTCGTCTGATCCGGCTCGTCCACCTTTTGAAAAAGCTTCGTCAGTTGGAGCCCTAATGGACTTAGCTTCGTGGGCATGGGTTCAGTCATTACCTTTAAAATTTCTTCCACGTCGCTGGTAGAAGGCGGTGTGGGGGTCCTCTCTTCTTCGGATATTTTCCGTTTCGGAGTTGATATTTTCCTTTTCTTCGGAATTTTCTTCTCTGCTGCCGGTTGCTCTTCATCCTTGGTCAGAATTTCGGTCACTCTTTTTCTTTTGTGGCCCTCGGCACCCTTGTTCAACTGCTCATAGTCCGGGTACTCGAAGCCCAGGGCATCGAATACTCGGTTCAGCCTTCGCTTCGGTCGGGCGCCGAAGGCTGCTGTCATTAATTGATCCTCTTTTTTGGAGTAATTCCCCAAGATTTCATTGCACATTGTTTCAACTGTGTCTAACCACTCTTTGCAGGGTTTCTTAAAGTACTTCTTGAATTTAAAATGATAGGGCAGACGGACCAGCTCCCCCTTCTTCTTTTCTCCCTTCAGCTTCGGCATTTCCCACTCTTTTAAAGTAGGGAAAACTCTGAATGCCAAAAATTCCTGAACTAGATCCCTGGTGCCAATATGTTTTGAAATGATTTCAAATTCACCCAGAGCAGCCCAGGTAGGACCCTTTAAATCGCCGATGCGGCAGCGTGGCCTCGTCTCTCCGAAGATTAGTTCCAGAGGGCTTTGTACCAATTTTTCTCTGTCTTCGTCAACTTTTACATAAAACCATTCAGATTTCCAGCCTGCTGGCCATTTGCTTCGGTAGCTGATGACAGGACATTTTGTTGTCTTCCGGTAGGCAAAATTATAGCAACCGAAATTATCATGTAGCCCATCTTTTCTGGCCTTTGTTTGGTAGTGTAATTCGTGAACTCGGCAGAAGCTGTCAGCAAACGGTTCCACGGCCTGGCTCCGAAGGGCCCAGATATAAACATTAAGCCTAACGATGGCGTTAGGAGTCAATTGATGAAAGTAGATACCAAACCTCCTCAATATCTCTGCAATAATATTGTGCAGAGGAAATCTCAGCCCAGCCTTTAAAAAGCTTTTGAAGATAACAATCTCATCCTTCCCTGGCTTCGGGGTGGTTTCTTCTCCCCCGAAGCGAAGTAGCTTCTTCTGATCTTTATTGAAATAACCTGCTTTCACCATCTTCGAAAGATCAGCTTTTGAAACAGTTGATTTCCCAAAATCCAGGTGACTGGGCTTGCTGGGCGTAGCAATGTGGTAGTCATCTTCGGAGTCAGTCCCATCAATGTTTTCTTCTTCTTCGGCTGTTGTCGGGTTTGCTTCGGCAGCAGGCCTTTCTTCCGCAGTCACTAGACCGGAGCGCTGCATCGCTTCGGAGATCGGCATAGTGTCCGAACCTTCGGCTTCGTCTCCCTCACGTGCAACTTTCGCAGTAGATCGCACTCGTGCCATGTGATTCTGAGTTTGGGGAAGTCAGAAACTTTTTTCTTTTTTCTTTTCTCCGAAGCTCTCCTTTCTGACGAAGCAAGCGTCGAGACGGACCTTCGTTCGATTTTGAGAGTCAAGCTTCGGCTATCGTGGAAAATTTTGTCAGCAAAACAGTGCAAATAGCAATGAATGCTGTGGTAACTTCACACCTACCCGTTTGTTTATATAGTACTGCAGGTAAGAAGGCGAAGCGGCAAGATTTTTACACCAGACGGGCGGTCACTCGTACTCGCTGTGCAGTGGACCGCAAAGATCAAACAGTAACTCTGCAAGGTGGGCCTGGCACGTGCTCGGAAGCCGGATCGTTTCTCCGCAACGAGCTCAGGGAAGGTGTTTTTTGGACCTTCGGCTTCCCGAAGCTGAAGAGGTTTTTTTTCACGGGTCAAGCTCGTTACGAAAAACGATCTAGCACCGCGAAAGGGGCTACTGTTGGGGTCGTGCTTCGGTGCGCCGAAGGTCTGACACGAAGAAGCAGCTTCGGCTGGAGTCGTCTCCAAGAGATGGCCGAAGGTTCCTTTTCATGGAGCTTCGGCGTTTTAAACCGACATAGAGATAGAATGACCTTTTTATTCATATAGGTCTGAGTCAATGTTGTAAACATTTGTAAGGGGCATAATTGTAATTTGTCACAGGCTGCGACCTGTGCCTATAAATAGATGAACAGTACCTCTGTACTGTTCACGCGAACCTGTCATTCGCCTTCGGATAACGCTTGTATTTTCATCTTCCTCAGGACCGAAGGTACATTTGTAATTTGAAATCATTTATATTCGTTCGTATTAGTAAAGATGGAAATGATTCTATGATAACATTTGAATGTCTATTTTATACTTCATGATTTATATGAGTACTTCGTCCCTCGTTATTATATTTACGAAGGTACGCCTTTCGTAACCTTCGTCCGAAATTCTTTATATCTCGAAGGGATATAAGGTGGTGGAGGACGAAGGACTATAACATCTAACATTTTCTGTGTTGCCTTGTTCTTAACTCTTAGCATTTGAGAACAAGCCCCCAACAATACCGTTTGGGTACCTAAGAACAAGGCCTAAATTGTTTTGCAGGTTTATGCATCCGGGGGCTCAAGCTGGATAATTGATAGCGGATGCACTAACCACATGACTAGGGAGAAAAGAATGTTCTCCTCCTATGAGAAAAACGATGATCCCCAAAGAACTATCACATTCGGGGATGGAAATCAAGGTTTGGTCAAAGGACTTGGTAAAATTGCTATATCTCCTGACAATTCTATTTCCAATGTTTTTCTTATAGACTCTTTAGATTACAATTTGCTTTATGTATCTCAATTATGTAAAATGGGCTACAACTGTCTTTCTAGTGATATAGGTGTTACTGTCTTTAGAAGAAGTGATGATTCAGTAGCATTTAAGGGAGTGTTAGAGGGACAGCTATACTTAGTTGATTTTAATAGAGCTAAACTTGACACTTGCTTAATTCCTAAGACTAATATGGGTTGGCTCTGGCATCGCCGACTAGCCCATGTTGGAATAAAGAATCTTCACAAGCTTCTAAAGGGAGAACACATTTTGGGAATAACAAATGTTCATTTTGAGAAAGACAGGGTTTGTAGCGCATGTCAAGCAGGAAAGCAGGTTGGCACCCATCATCCACAAAAGAACATCATGACAACGGACAGGCCACTGGAGCTACTCCATATGGATCTATTCGGCTCGATAGCTTACATAAGCATCGGCAGGAGTAAGTACTGTCTAGTAATTGTGGATGATTATTCTCGCTTCACTTGGGTGTTCTTTTTGCAAGAAAAATCACAAACCCAAGAGACTTTAAAGGGATTCTTGAGATGGGCTCAAAATGAGTTCGGTTTAAGGATCAAAAAGATAAGAAGCGACAACGGGACGGAGTTCAAGAACTCTCAAATTGAAGGCTTTCTTGAGGAAGAGGGCATGAAGCATGAGTTCTCTTCTCCCTACATACCTCAACAAAATGGTGCAGTGGAGAGGAAGAATAGAGCTCTATTGGACATGGCAAGGACCATGCTTGATGAGTACAAGACACCGAACCGGTTTTGGGCCAAGGCGATTAACACCGCCTGCTACTCCATCAACTGGTTATATCTTCACCGAATCCTAAAGAAGACATCTTATGAAATCCTCACCGGTAAAAAGCCCAATGTTTAATATTTTAGAGTCTTTGGAAGCAAATGTTTTATTCTTCTTAAAAGAGGTAGAAAATCTAAATTTGCTCCTAAGGCTGTAGAAGGCTTTTTACTAGGATATGATTCAAACACAAGGGCATATAGAGTCTTTAACAAGTCCACTGGACTAGTTGAAGTTTCTTGTGACATTGTGTTTGATGAGACTAATGGCTCCCAAGTGGAGCAAGTTGATCTTGATGAACTAGATGATGAAGAGGCTCCGTGCGTCGCGCTAAGGAACATGTCCATTGGGGATGTGTGTCCTAAGGAATCCAAAGAGCCCACACAAGCACAAGATCAACCATCATCTTCCAATCAAGCATCTCCACCAACTCAAGATGAGGAACAGGCTCAAGGTGATGAAGAAGAAGATCAAGAAGATGAGCCACCTCAAGACGAGGTCAATGATCAAGGGGGAGATGAAGATAATCAAGACAAGGAAGATGAGCAAGGAATACAGGGTCAAAGACCACCACACCCAAGATTCCACCAGGCGATTCAAAGAGGTCACCCCGTCAATCCATCCTCGGTGATATTCATAAGGGGGTAACTACTCGATCTCGAGTCACACATTTCTATGAGCATTACTCTTTTGTTTCCTCTATTGAGCCTTATAGGATTGAGGATGCATTAAGAGATTCGGATTGGGTGATGGCTATGCAAGAGGAGCTCAACAACTTCACAAGGAATGAGGTATGGCACTTAGTTCCACGTCCTAATCAAAATGTTGTAGGTAGCAAATGGGTATTCCGCAACAAGCCCGACTTGTCGCCAAAGGTTATTCACAAGTTGAAGGTTTGGACTTTGGTGAAACATATGCACCCGTAGCTAGGCTTGAGTCAATTCACATATTACTTGCCTATGCTACTTACCATGGCTTCAAGCTTTATCAAATGGACATGAAGAGTGCCTTCCTCAATGGACCAATCAAGGAAGAGGTCTATGTTGAGCAACCTCCCGGCTTTGAAGATAGTGAGTACCCTAACTATGTTTATAAGCTCTCAAAGGCGCTTTATGGGCTCAATCAAGCCCTAAGAGCATGGTATGAATGCTTGCGGGACTTTCTAATCACTAATGGCTTCAAAGTCGGAAAAGTTGATCCTACTCTCTTTACTAAAACTGTTGCAAATGATTTGTTTGTATGCCAAATTTATGTTGATGATATTATATTTGGGTCTACTAACAAATCTACTTGTGAAGAGTTTAGTAGGATCATGGTTTAAAAATTCAAGATGACTATGATGGGGGAGTTGAGATATTTCTTAGGATTTCAAATCAAGCAACTCCAGGATGGCACCTTCATCAGCAAAACAAAGTACATTCAAGACATTCTTAAGAAGTTTGGAATGAAGGATGCCAAGCCCATCAATACACCCATGGGAACCAATGGGCATCTCGACCTCGACACGGGAGGTAAATATGTAGATCAAAAGGTATACCAGTCGATGATAGGATCTTTACTCTATTTATGTGCATCTCGACCGGACATTATGCTTTCCGTATGCATGTGTGCAAGGTTCCAAGCCGATCCTAAGGAAGTTGACCTTAGGGCCGTAAAGAGAATTATGAGATATCTAGTTTACACTCCTAAGTTTGGGCTTTGGTACCCCAAGGGATCCACATTTGATTTGATAGGATATTCCGATGCCGATTGGGTAGGGTATAAAATTGATAGGAAGAGCACATCAGGGATTTGTCAGTTTCTAGGGAGATCCCTGGTGTCTTGGGCTTCAAAGAAACAAAACTCAGTAGCTCTTTCTACCCCTAAAGCCGAGTATATTGCCGCAGGCCATTGTTGTGCGCAATTACTTTGGATGAGGCAAACCCTCAGGGACTATGGCTACAAATTGAGCAAGGTCCCTCTCCTATGTGACAATGAGAGTGCTATCCGCATGGTGGAGAATCCCGTTGAACAGAGCCGCACTAAGCACATAGACATTCAGTATCACTTTTTGAGAGATCACCAACAAAGGGGGCATATCGAGATAGCTTATGTTAACACCAAAGATCAATTAGCCGATATCTTTACCAAGCCATTAGATGAGAAAACCTTTAGCAAACTTAGGAATGAACTAAATACACTTGATTCTCGGAATTTTGATTGAAACATTGCACACATAGCTCATTTATATATCTTTGATCATATCTCTTTCATTTGGTACATATTCATATTTCTTATTCTTCTTGTGCCAAGACTAAGACTAATGTGTTTCCATGAGTATTTCTTGTGTTAGTCTTAGGTTGAAAGGGAAATTGAGTATTCGGCAAAGACAACACTTCCACTCTACTCCATCGGTATTATTTATCCTTTGTCAGTATTCCGCCATCTTACCACATTGGTATACTCTTTCACTCATATTTATTTTATCAATGGGGGAGAACATATAAAGAGGGGCTCCAACGTTCTCCATTTTTGGTGCTTAATGCCAAAGGGGGAGAAAATATTAAGCCCAAAGCAAAAGGACCGCACCACCACCATTTCAAAATTTTTGAAATGAAAGATTTTTTGGTATTCACAAATGTTTTGTTTTAAGTACTCAAGATAAATTACACATTGGAAAATTTTCAAATTGATATCTATACTCATGAAAAGAAGATTTCAAAATTGGTATCTATCTTCAAAACCCTCTTGAAAGCTAAGAGGAGAATTTCATTCAGGGGGAGCTTTTGTTTAGTCAAAGGAAAAGCATTTGAAAGAGGGGGAGAAATTTCAAATCTTGGAAATGCTTCTCACAATCTTATTCATATACCTTTGACTATTTGCAAAGAATTTTGAAAAGAATTTGAAAAAGATTTACAAAAACAAAACATGTGCTGCAAAAGTGGTCCAAAATGTCAAATAAAAGAAAACAATCCATTCCACTCCATTCATATGCAATAAGACTTTCATATTTGGTTTAATTCTAAGTAACCTATGCACTTACCATATGAAAACTAGTTCATTTTTGTACTTTACATATTTGCTTTGGTTTGTGTTGGCATCAATCACCAAAAAGGGGGAGATTGAAAGGGAAATGGGGTTAACCTTTTCCCACAATTAATTTTGGTGTTTGAATGCCCAACACAAATAATGGACTAACCAGTTTGCTCTAGTATATGTGTTCTACAGGTGCATAAAGGTTCAACTCAAACCAATAAAAGATAGGGTTCAAATTAGGAGCAAGAAACTTGAGTGTGCCCTGGTCTAGCGCACCGGACTGTCCGGTGTGCCACCGGACAGTGTCCGGTGCACCAGGACCGTAGAGATACAAACTGGCCACTCTTAGGTTTCTCCAGCACTGCTCCGCTATAATTCACCGGACTGTCCGGTGTGCCACAGGACTGTCCGGTGTGACAGCGGAGCAACGGCTACTCGGCGCAACGGTCGACTGCAAAAGCCGCTGACTCCGTGAACAGTGAAGAACAGTGCGCACAAATGTCAGAGGCGGACCGGACAGTGAACGATGCGTGTCTGGTGCGACACCGGACTGTCCGGTGCCACTAGAAGACAAGCCTCTAATGGTCAACTGCTCTAGAACCCTAACGATTGGGTGACGTGGCTGGCGCATCGGACAGCGTCGAGTGGCGCACCGGACTGTCTGGTGTGCCCATCAACAGTAGCCTGCCCCAACAGCTATGTGGTGGTTGAGGGCTATAAATACCCCCAACCACCACCACTCCAAGTATCCAAGTTTTTCAGACATCTCATTCAATACAAGAGCTAGTACATTCACTCCTAGACACAATTCAATAGAATCAAAGCCTCTCTAAGTCTAGAATTCATTCCACTCACCAAGTGACTTGAGAGAGAGTTTGTTTGTGTTCTTTGCGCTCTTGTTTCTTGGATCGCTTTCTTCCTTCCTCATTCTTGTTCCAAGTGTTTTGTATGCAAGGCAAGAGACACCAATTGTGTGGTGGTCCTTGTGGGGTCTAAGTGACAGTGGGAATTAAGGAGAACGCTCACTCGGTCTAAGTGACCATTTGAGAGAGGGAAAGGGTTGAAAGAGACCCGGTCTTGGTAACCACCTCAATGGGGACTAGGTTCTTTAGAACCAAACCTCGGTAAAACAAATCACCGTGTCATCCACCTTTATTTCTTGGTTGTTTTGTTTTCCCCCTCTCTCCCGGACTCGGATTTAATTCTAATGCTAACCCTAGCTTGAAGTTTGTGTTTTAAGTTGTAAATTACAGATTACGCCTATTCACCCCCTCTAGGCGATTTTCAAATTTAAATCTGGTTACCAAACATGGGTACAAGAATAAGAGTCTATAGTTTTCACTAACCTATTTGGGATTGGCATGAACCAACTTGGTACATTCCATGTTATGCACCCAACTTTGACAAGTCTCCAAATTCTTAAAGTCCATTGGATTTCTCACTTCTGCTTTGGGATCCAAACTATCTTTGTGCACTTCATGTTTGAAATAATCTACTTTGGCACCCAAACTTGTTTAGCCTCTCAACTATTGGCTTCATCATTGTTCTTTGTCTTTAAAAGAAGGTGTGATAGACTTCTTGTAAACCTTGTTGGAGTAGGTATTGGGAACTTACCTGTCTTTTTTCCTCTCCATCCTTTACCTTGAACTCATAGGACTTGTGACCTTGTGGCACACTTAGCAAACCACTATTGCACTCTCATCAAGCTTCTTTCACCCATGTGATAGTGTTCTCTTGATGAGGATGAGTTTTTTCCATTTTGCCTTTCGCTAAGATTAGTCCTCGGTTAGGCAAGATACTTCTTGTTTGAGATACTATAAATTTCATAGAAAAACCAAAATCTTATAATTTAAAATAGAGGAAGTAGTTCTCATCGATATCTATAAAAAAGGTTTTTGTCGTTTCGCCATTCGAGATTGTTTGACAACTTTGCATTTCAAATTATGGTAACTTAGGTCACACTTTTAGGACCTCAAATGATTTCAAATAAAAACTCATCAACTATAAAGTTGTATTTCTCATTGAGATCTACAACTTGGTTTGTTCATTTTTTATATGAGGTCGTTAAATTTTTTTGAATTTCTGAAAGAAACAGGTGACGCCTAATAGGGGGGTGAATTAGGACTTCTAAACTTTTACTAAACTAGGCCACAAATAAATTCCTAGAGCAAAACCTATGCAAATAATCAAACTAAAATGTGCAAACTGGGTTTTGTCTAAGTGTTGCTATCTCTAACGCAATGGCTAAGTTTCAATCTACACTATATAAGCATAAAGACAAGATTGAAACTAAATGCTTAATATAAATGTGGAAGTTAAAGAGCAAGGTAGAGATGCAAACTCTCGTGGATGACGATGGTATTTTTACCGAGGTTTCTGGAACCGTGCAAGGTTCCAACTAATCCTTGTTAGTGCCCCTACGCAAAGGGAAGCCCACGTGAGGGCCAAGCACCTCAGTCGAGTAACTCCGTAGAGAGCCGCGGGCCTTCTCCATGTGCAAGTGGTGTTCCGCTTCTGGATCCTCTCGGATGCTCCCCGCCGTCTCCACTATCGAGCTTTCGGTCGAAAACGCCGCAGGCCTCGTTCCCTCTGGTACACGGTGGCGGTCGTGACACAAATTTAAATGCGGTTGGCACGGTCTCGCAAGACTCTCACCCCACTCGGTACAATTACAACAACTCACGCAAGAGCCGAGGGGTTGTGTGGTTTATCTAAACTCACTCAACTAACTAGGGTTCACCTTGAGCAAGCGCTAAAGTGGTCAAACTAACCTAAGCACTTCGCAAAGCATCTACGCTAATCACCGAGTGATTCTATTAAGCACTTGGGTGTAAGAGCAATTGGGAATGTCTACTATATGCTTTGGTTTGTCTCTTAGGCTCCCACACATTGGAATGGCCGGTTGGGGTGTATTTATAGCCCCCAACACAAAACTAGCCCTTGGATAAAAGTTGCTGCTTCTCTGTGGCACACTGGACAGTCCAGTAGTGCACCGGACAGTCTGGTGCCCCCTGTCCGGTGCGCCTAGCCGTTGGCCTGACACGACAGGTGACCATTGGCGCTGCAGGCTTTTCACATCGGACAGTCCAGACTCCACACCAGACAGTCCGGTGGTCTTCTCTCCACAGTGCCACCTAGAACTAGCCGTTAGGGTTCCTGTTCCTGGTGCACCAGACAGTCCGTAGGCAACACTTGATTCTTCTCTTGGACTTCACTTGATCTTCATAATGTCTTCTTTTGAGGTGTTGCTTTCCTCAATGTCTTGGTCCAAGTTACTTTAGCATCTTGTGAACTACAAACACAAACACTAGCAAACACATTAGTTCACAGGTTGTGTTAATCATCAAACACCAAAACTCATTTAGCCAAATGGCCTGGGGTCCATTTTCCTTAGAATCTCCCCTTTTGGTGATTGATGACAACACAACCAAAGCAAGCAAATATAACAAACATTTGAATGAAAATATGCAATCTACTTGCTAGGATGCATGTTTGTCCCCACAATGTGATATTATGGACTTAAGCCTCCCCCTAACTATATAATTCACTTACTTCCTATTTTAGACCAAAGAGCCAAAACCACTTGAAGAAATAAAATTTTAAATTGGTGGTGTTTGGTGTTTGATACAATTTTCATTGCTTTGGTCCCTAAACTTCTCCCCCTTTGGCATCAACCACCGAAAAGGAAGACATTAAAAGCATGTAGGAAGCAAATAAGACTAGCCCTCATAGAGGATTTGTCAATTGATACCAATTGTAGGATACCAATTGAAACACCAAATTGTTACTCCCCCTAAATGAGTGTTCTCTTTAGAAAGAGTTTTCTCCCCTTTTTAAAGACGAAGAAATACTCCCCCTCACAGAGATCTTCTACTTAGGAAAAAGCATGTGAAAATAGAGGTGCAAGACATGATTTGATTAGACTAACTTCCTTATGCATAGGTAACAGAATATGATTTAACCACTTATGCATGTAAAGCAACATGGAAGTATAAGATATGAAATATAGTCTAACAAAATGCTGGAGAAGACATGTAAGTAATGCTAAATGTAGTCTCAAGGTTACCAATTAAAACCAATGGCGGACCATTTGAAGACAAGTGGTAGACTTGTGAGACGTAAGAGTTCTTATAGATTTGCAGCGAAAGCTTGTTGTCTTCCTCCGGGGACTTTATTTTCCTTACAATGAGACTATTACATAAAATACACTTGAAAAAGGTATTAGTCTCTAAGTCTTAGATTATAGAGTAACCTCCCCCTGAATGTGTGCATACAAGATTTGAATACTTGTAGGAGACATGCACTTTGATTTGATATCAAGAGGGGAAAGTTATCCATAATCCGAGCTTTTGGCACATATAAGTTAAATGATACTTCTTGTAGAATATGAGCTTTTAAAGAGTTTTACCACTTATAGCATTTCAAAATATCAATTGATGTATCATTTACTATAGAATGTTAAGTAAGCTATGTGCCGTGCTTAAATAAACATTTTAAACCATGTAGGTTTGCTTAAGAGTATGAATTGAAAATTAGCAATCCTACCATATGATTTACCTAGTATGCATGCATTTAAAGAAAAGTAAATATCAATTGTAATACTAGGCATAAAAGGTAAACTAGATGCAAGAAGAATAGATACGCATATCTAAAAACAAGAAATACAATAAATCTAGTTACCTTAGTCATGGGTGGGGAAATTTGGGTCCAAAAATATTTACTAACCCACTTGGCAAGAAACTTGATCCAATATGATGTATCCCATGATATACATCCCTAATTTGCCAAGTCTCCAAATTTCCCATTTTTCTTCGGACTCCTCACTTCCCTTTCAGGATCCAAACCTTCTTGGTGCCCTACATGGTTGAAATTATTTCCTTTGGCACCTAGATGCGTTTGGCCCCCTTTCCTTTGTTGGATTGCTTGTTGGCCTTGATTGCTATCACCTTTCCATTCTTTTTCTTCTTGATCAAATATGGTGTAGCAGCATTTTTGTCCACCTTTTTGATGTAGGTGTTGGAGGTTTTGCTTGTTAGCTTTTGCTTGAGCTTTTGCTTTTGCTTATCCCCGGTCATCGCCTTGCATTGGAAAGACTTATGGCCCTCCATGTGGCATAGCCTACAAATCACAGTTTCTCCCTCCATAGGCTTGTTCACTCCCGCAGTGGTGTATCCTATGGAGGTCGGATTTGTTTGGCTTTGCCTTTCTTGTCATACAAAGCCTTGCCAAGGCGAGCCATTTCTTGCCTTAGTTGCTCATTTTCCTTTGCAACCTCATTCGAACATGTTTCTACAACAATATTCTCAACAAGAACTTGGTTGCAGAAGTTAGAATCATCAATTAAATCAAAGCAAGAAGTAGAAGCATCCTTTTTAATAATTTCAGGAATTTCAATTAAGGATGCCCCTGGGGTGCTACCAATGTTTTCTAGCTTAATAGTTAGCTCATTATTGTGTATGCTATGAATTTCCATTTTCCCTAGCAAATTTTCAATAGCTTCTTGAGAGCTAGCTAACTTAGCCTTAAGTTTTTCAGTCTTTTTGATAAGGCCATCATCGGTAGCTATGGATGTAGCACTAGACTCTAATTGCTCAATTTTAGTTGATAGCTCACAATTCAAATTTGCAAATGCTTCAAAATTTTCTAGCAAACCTTTATAATCATTTTGAGAGCTAATCAACTTATTTTTCAAAGTTTTAAGTTGAGCTTTTTGTTTAGTGCAGATATCCTGAAAAAATTTAACGGCTTCCGCAAGCTTATCTACGGAGGGCTTTCCCTCACCTTCATCATCACTACTACTTTCATCACTAGAGGATGGAATACTCATTTTACCTATTGCCATAAGGCACTTACATGATGACCGCAATGAGCGTGATGAGGATTGGTGGCTGTGCGTCCTTGGAGGTTCATCTTCGCTTGAAGAATCGTCCCAAGTTTTGACACTTGTTAGCGCCTTGCCTTTGCTCCTCTCCTTTTTGGGTTCGACCATAGTTGGATAGCTGTCCCTGAAGTGTCCCTTCTCCCCACATACGAAGCATCCTCTCTTTCTTTGCTTTTTCCTGTCAATGTTAAAGAGAAGTTAAAGAGAAGATCCTCTACCTGCAGGGCACACTCATTAGATTAATCTTGCGGATCATCCCCATTACCTTTTCGACGCGTCGGATTGTTTCTTCGTCCTTGGAGGATGATGTTGATGGTTTGGTATCTTCTTCTTCATCACTTTCTTCTTCTTCCTCTTCTTCACTTGAGGAACATGGAGTGGAAGCCTTCTTTTTACCCTTCCTTTCATCACATGCAAAAGCATATGGCCTTGAGGAAGTTGGCTCCTCTCCCCGACACATTTTTCGCGACATCTCAAAAGCCACGATTTTCCCAATCACAATGGTCGGGGTCATTGTACTCAAGTCCTCCATGTTGTGAAGAATAGTGATGATGCTCCCATATCTTTGTTGTGGTAGCAGGGAGATAATCTTCCTCACAATGTCTGCATCACCTAGCTTATTAATGCAATGGAATTGGGTTCATTGATGATTAGATTCGAACGAAAATACATATCTCTAACAAGCTCATTATCTTTCATAGCAAAAGAATTATATTCATTTAAGACTAGGCAATATTTTTGCTCACGGACATTAGATGTGCCGTCATGGAGCTCATGCAATTTTAGCCAAATCTCATTTGCAGTTTTCAATGTAAACACTTGATTAAAAATATCCATGCTAAGAGATTCAAACAAGCAATTTTTGGCTCTAGCATTTAAATGAATTTCTTTTTCCTCACTTGTGGTGGGTTTCTCGGGATTTTTGGGTGGTTTCATCCTATCACGAGTGACTCTCCAAACACCTAGATCAACAGCCTCTAGGTAACAAGCCATTCTAGCACTATAATATGAGAAGTTAGTGCCGTCGAAGTGTGGTGGCCTATGGGTATCCATCCCTTCCTCTAAAAAGCGTTGGCTCTTTTAGCAGTGAAGCTAAAGTGTTTCAAATGAGCCAAACCAGGCTCTAATACCAATTGAAATAAACAGGTGATGCCTAAGAGGGGGGTGAATTAGGACTTCTAAAACTTTTACTAAGCTAGGCCACAAATAAATTTCTAGAGCAAAACCTATGCAAATAATCAAACTAGAATGTGCAAACTGGGTTTTGTCTAAGTGTTGTTATCTCTACCTGTCGATGTTTAGAGCCCAATGGCACACCCAGGTTTACCCTTGCGGTGCTTTTGAGTAGGACGGTGTTGTTGATTGTAACTCAATGGTTCGTGCTGGACGCATGAAAGAGAGAGACAAACGATTTTCTACAGGTTCGGGCCGCTTGGAGAGGCGTAATACCCTACTTTTCGTGGTGAATCTATATATGGTGGGTTGCAAGCGATGTCTCCTGAATGGAGAAAAGCTAATGAGATAGGTCGATGGTCAATGAAAATGATGGGGTACCCCCTGGGCCTTATATACACGACCGTGGGGCACTCCATATGTACATCATGATCACATGTCTCCTAAATAATAGTGAACCAACTAAACTGATCTACCGAAAATACCACCGACTCATCCCTAATCCACCTCGATGTTTGAGGACGCCATGCGCAGGAAAGTCGGATGGTTTCTTTGGATAGCACATGATTTGATGGATTGCTTGGACTTGAGTTCGTTGCCTTCTTAGGTCGGCCCATTCCGCCAATAGCTCTAGCCTGCCCCACGAAGGGATGGCCTTGCGGGGTAACTGGCCCGAGGCCCCGCGCGAGGCCTTTTCGCCTTCTAGTGGACCCGGGGGATATCTGTCCCCCACATGCCCCCAATCTTTGAGTTGATTTTGAAATAATCAGCCCGAAGATTCTTGGTCCGGCTTACGGGTTTGTTATATGGCCTCATTTCTGCTCTGCCGTCACCCATTGGGTGTAGCCCCCGAGCTTTGAGTGGATTTTGGAAATAATCCATTCAAAGGTCTTCATCTTATGCTTTAGAAATCAGCATTTTGTCTTCATGGGACTCTAAATCTATTCGGTGCACCGTGGGTGTAGCCCCAAGCTTTGAGTGCATTTTGGAAATAATCCATTCAAAGATCTTCATCTTATGCTTTAGAAATCAGCATTTTGTCTTCATGGGACTATAAATCTATTGGGTGCACCGAAGGTGCACCCAATGGGTGTAGCCCCCGATCTTTGAGTGGATTTTGGAAATAATCCATTCAAAGGACTTCATCTTATGTTTTTGGAAATTCAAACGATGCCATCTGTCCATGCCTTGTTAGGTCTGAAATCAATTTGATCGGTGGCGGATTGGATGTTCAACTAGTTGAGGCAGATGGCTCTCAGCTGGACATCACCCTGCTCTGTGCTTCAATGCTTCTGTTGATTAGACTCGCGCTTCAGTAGCTACATTTGGATTTTCTTCCATCTCAGCTGATCTCCTTCTTTTGTTGTGGTACATTCATTGCGTATATCTTATGGATATCACTTCTTCAGAAATCTTTGAAAATTCTAGGCGACACTCCTAATGGGTGTGCCTAAGGGGTGTCTTGGTGTGCAGAGTGTTTATCGCGCTGTCCTGGAGTAGTAACTTGATGTGACCGAGAGGTATAATCATTTGCCTAAGCAGTTGACTTAGGTCCAACTGGTGCCGTGTTACGCGAAGCGGCGCCTGTTGCTTGACTCATTTTCAGGCGGCTTGAATTGCTTACTGAATTCTTGCGACTGTTCGGTGAGCGGGGTAGGAAGTGGACGGTCACTCCCAACTTCTATAAATAGCCTGCTTGCTGTGGCTATTCTCTTCACATGTTCTTTGATCACTTGCTTCCTTCTTCTTCTTCTTCTTCTTCACTTCCCCCCTTCCCAACCAACCATGGGCAAGGGTAGGAGGGGCAGGAGTTGGACTCACTGTGCCGATGGCAAACGCAAGCGCGCTCCAAGCCCTCCCTCAGAGGACTTTGGTGACTCTGAATACTTAGAGGAGGCATCCTCTGAGTATGATCGATCGCCCGCTCCTGCTTCTCCCATGGCATCATCCGAGGATTCGAATGACTCCATGGGACTGTCCACCATGGCCCGAGCGTACTGGAGCTCCATCGAGTGCGTTGGGCTCGGTGGGTCGGATGAGTCAGAGGAGGTCTCCTCGGAAGAGGTGGACTCATCCGACTCCTCCAAGGAGTGGAGCGGCGGCGATGGTGACAGCGAGGGCAACAGCAGCGGCGACGACGACGATGACAGCAAGGGCGACGGTGGCAAGGGCGACGTCGATGGCAGCAAGGGCGACGGTGACGGCGAGGGCAATGGTGACGACAGCAATGGTGACAGCGGCAAGGGCGACGACGACAGCGGCATGGCCAGTGGCATAATGCCGCTGGTTTAAATATTAGTATAGATAGCAATAGCAGTAGTAGTAGAAGAAGGTAGTGTTAGTTAGTAGTGTAGTGTAAGTAGTAGGGTAATGTAATGTAATGTAATGACCAGGGGTAGAAGAGGCCGACTCGTAATGAGTTGGCTTCGAGTTTGTGTTAATTCCCCCATAACTAATGAAGGATGAAGTTACTCCACCTTACCACCGTTGCTTGTTTTTCGTTCGTGTGCTTGAAAGTTTGTTGGCATTTTAGAGGTAATGCCCAAATGACGATTGCGATCCTTACTTTTTCGAGTTATGATATGGCACTTTAGAGGTAATGCCCGACTTAAGGAGCCAACTTATACTCATGCCGATGTGCCTTCTTAAGTACCGAACCCTAAATCTCACTTTTTTCTCCACCATTTTTCCGTTTTCTAAATTCTCGAGCCCGCTTGTTCCGCCCGAGAGATTGTGATGGCTCCCAAGCGAAAGAGACAGAGCGCCGCCATTCTGATCATTCCGCCCATCGATCCCAATAGCCAGCTTCCATTCGCTGGTAATCACATGTCCATAATTTCTGAATCAGATCTTTTGCATCTTGTGGAGACTGGGGTTTTGCCGTCGAAAGAACTATGTCCTTAGCAGATCTAGCGCGAGGTCACTATTCCGACAGAGGACACCCATGAGGCCGTCGTTTTTGTGTCGTTCCTCATCCGAGGGCTTGCTCTTCCTGTTTCTCCATTCTTCTGTGGTCTCCTTGATTTCTACAATTTAAATATTACACATTTAAATCCCAACTGCATTCTTCAAGTTGCCATTTTTGTACACCTGTGTGAGGACTTTCTTGGAATCCTTCCCCACTTTGGGCTCTAGAGGTATCTTTACCACTGTCGACCCGGTATGGCCGAAGGACAACATCAGCTTGTCGGTGGTGCCAGTTTGGAGCTTCACCGGGGAGGAAAGTGGAATACCTTGATATCCCTCTCAAGGACAGCATCAAGGGATGGCGCCTCGAGTGGTTCACTATGGAGAATCACAACAAGTCCCTCCCCCTCGATCAGCGAGGCAACCCGACGTTCACACGCCCAGCTGGGTAGAGTCCCCCACTTATTCAACCGTAGCCAAAGCCAAGGTGCTGCTTGCTGAGATTTGCTTACTGAAGGACAGGGGCCTGAATGCTGAAGCCGTGGTCGCTGACTTTGTCTTCAAGAACATCCAACCTCTGAAGGACAGAGTATATCCTACTTACTTATATACTGGGGTCAATGATTCTACCCGAGTTACAAATAGACGGATTCCCAATGAGGACCTGCTAAGCCAACTTGATCTAATGTTAAGGGGCAGGGTTTCAAATGTTGGCGCCCCCTTGTCTTACTCTGCCTGGATTCTGCCTCCGCCTAGTCCCTTCTCCAATTTTGTTTCCAATCCTCCTGTTCGAGATGGCAGCCCGGGCCATAGAGTGCGACCCTCCTTAGATGACATTGAGGCCTTAATCGCTCCCCTCCAAAATTTGCCCGAGGCTGACAAGCAGACTCACTTTGAGATGTCATCTGGTACTGATGATGCTGAGATGAATGCCGTTCTTAGCCTGCTGGCCGGAGAATCATATGGCTCTGCCCAAACTGAGTCGATGGCAGTTGCGATTGGGCAAGACTTTGGTGAAGGCGAGGAGATTAGAAACCAAAAGGTGCTTGTTGGAAGCGTTCACGTTGAGTGAACCATCCAGCTGCACCTGCCGAGGAGGAGAAGAAGAAAAGGCGACTCCAGCGGTTGCCATGCTTGGAGCAAGACGCTGGCCCCTCCAGATTATTCCTCGACGATGGCCCAGAGAGCACCATCCTTGAGGACAATGTCGGAGGTTGTGACGATGTTCTGGTTGCCGGCGGTGCGCTTGATGAGGAAGAGGAGGAAGAGGAAGAAATTCCGCTGATTCGCAAGAATAGCCGTCGCAACAGAGGCAACGACATTCCCATGCAAGTCCTATCAGCACTTATCAGCCTTCAGGGGTTGTCAATATCTGATTTTTACCAAGCGCTGGAAGAGATCATCCCTGAGGACCTTCTATCAGAGCCTCCTGAAGCTGACAATCCCACTATCTGTTCAGAGGTCCCAGATGATGGACTTCTGCCGCGTGATCGTGCCGGGCAAGAGATAACCCAGGTAGTTTCTCATGCTTCGTCGACCTTGGAGGGCGGTCAGGCTCGTGAAGACGCTGACCCGAGTCACCCAACACCTATGGACATGGCTGAGGGATCCTCAGCCTTAGAGGTGGCTGCCACGGAGGACCCAGCCCCCAAGGGTGTTGGGGTAGGCTCCCCTTCTACTGCTTCCATGGACGTCCATGTTGGATCGCTGCTAGTCCAATCCAAGGAGGCTGTGGTGACACATCTATCTATGGCTCTCGCTGGTCTGGTCACTTTAGAGGCCAGTGAACTAGACGCTAGGAGTCTGCCACCTGCTAATGAGGCTGAGGTTCCTCTGAGTCGCGCCTTTGATATCATTCCTGTTGATCTCCCCTCATCAAGCAATGTATCAACTCTTCCTGCTTTGGGTCTTCCTTTGTTCCTCTCCAATCTTCAGGTGAGTCATCTTTTGCTTTTTACTACTCCCTCTAGCAAACTAGCTTTTTGCTTATCTTTTCACAATCATAGGATGTTCTTGGTGGTGTATCTGCCCAACTAAGATCCTACGGTGCTCCTATCCCCGACCAAGTTTCGTCTTTGATGCAGTGAAACCCTCTACTGCTTTAAAAACAAATAGATGATCTGAGGGCATCAAGCATTGGTTAGTGAGCTCATAGTTTCCCTTTTTTACTTTCGTTGCTCGGCCCATTCAGTATCCTACACTTTTCTTCTACTTCTTTATCAGATTTTGCTCGGTGGTGCTCTAATATTGAGGAGAAGTATTCTCAGAGCCAGGCCGACTTAAGCCAAACTTCTGCTTTCTTAGACGGTGCTCGTTCCCTGAACTCCTCTCTGAATGCACGGCTCGACTCCGAGAAGGTGGCACATGAGGTAAACTCTCTCGATTGCTTCTGTTTTGCTTCCCTTGCTTCAATGCTTAGTGTTGTTCTTGCTTGTAGGAGGAAAAATGAGCACTCGTTGCTTCTCGTGATAATATGGACAGACCGTATCGTGATGCCAGCACCTCCTTGACCATTCTGGAGAGGAGCCATCGCTTTACCATGTCTCATTTGGACCTTCATCGTGACGAGCTGAGGGTGTCCCAGTATGAGGTGTCCCGACTCGGCAAGCTGTTGGCCACCAAAGATTTTGCCATCAAGGAGTTGCGTGCCTCCAAAAAGCTTGTCATGCAGGAGCTGGAGGCTGTCCGCCTCACTATCAAGGCCTTGGAGGATGACCGCGTCGTCATGAAGGCAATGTGCGACAAGGCCATGGATAAGGTTGTTTGCGCTGGGCAGATCCTGATGAGGAGACCTAGCATCGTGGTGCCTGAAGACATTGTCGCCGATGTCGTGGCCGCGCCTGGTGCCGCAAGTCGTCCATCTTCTTTTGTTGCTCCTGCAAACGATGCTTCCTGCAAGAATACTCCAGCGCAATGATTTGCCTGAAAAACACTTGTTTATCGAGTTAGCACCTTTTAGAGAAAAAGTGTAATATGAGTTCTGTATGTGTGCAATTGTTATGTTTGAACTGATTGTTCTGTTGGTGGAGTGCTGAAAAACACCCCTGACACTGTAAGCGAGATATTTCTCTTTCGAAGTACTCCTGATTCGAGTTGGCTATTTTGTTACTAGGGTATAGTGATCACCCTAACTCATGTACGTATGAGCAAGCCACACCGACTTAGGATGTTTCCGACCTAAGCCGACGGCTCTGTTAGTAGGGCATACTGATCACCCTGAGTTATGCAGGCGTGAGCATGTCGCACCGACTTAAGGCGGTTCCGACTTAAGCTGATTGCTCCGTTAGTAGGGCATAGTGATCACCCTGAGTTATGTAAGCGTGAGCATGTCGCACCGACTTAAGGCATTTCCGACTTAAGTCGATTGCTCCGTTAGTAGGGCATAGTGATCACCCTAAGTCATATAAGCGTGAGCATGTCGCACCGACTTAAGGCGTTTCCGACTTAAGCCGATTGCTCTGTTAGTAGGGCATAGCGATCACCCTAAGTCATGTAAGTGTGAGCATGTCGCACTGACTTAAGGCATTTCTGACTTAAACCGATTGCTCCGTTAGTAGGGCATTGTGATCACCCTAAGTTGTGTCATGTTGATTTCGAGTTGAGCCCAATCTAAGTTAGTTGTCAATCGAGAACTTGAACGCCTTTGGAAGATGAAAGCTTTATTGATGATGAAACCTTATGATTACAGAGTACAACTCGCCCTCGAGGCTTTTGAGGTATCGCTAAGGGTAGAACTTTCTGATGTGCTCGATATTCCATGAGTTCCCCACTTCTGTGTCGTCCATCTGAGTAAGCCGATAGGATCCTGGCCGTGTGACCTCTACTACGATGAATGGTCCTTCCTATGGTGGTAACAGCTTGTGCCGTCCCTCCCCCGTTAGTACTCGACGGAGGACCAAATCTCCTACTACAAAGGATCGGTGTCACACAGCTTTGTCATGGCAGTGCCTCAAAGTTTGCTGGTATCTGGCTGACTAAATTACTGTGTTTAGTTCCTCCTCTAGCACGTCAATGTCCTCTAGCCTGGTTGCTTCTGCCTCGGCTATGCTTTCAAAGGTCAGCCTAGGCGCCCCAAAGATCAGATCGGCAGGTAGCACTGCCTCCGACCCATACACCATGAAGAACGAGGTGTTTCCATGCAGAGCTCGGCTGGGCTGCATTCGTATGCTCCAGACCACGTATGGCAGCTCTCTGATCCACTTCCCTGCAAGCTTCTCGCTCTTGTTGAATACCTTTTTTCTGAGTGCATCCAATATCATTCCATTGGCTATTTCCACCTGCCCATTAGCTCTTGGGTGTGCCATTGATGTGTATTTGATATGGATGCTCCTTTGTTCACAGAAATCGAAGAACTCTGAGCTAGTGAAGTTGAATCCCAGGTCAGTGATGATGCTATTTGGTATTCCGAACCTGAACATTATTTCTTGGATAAATTTCGCTGCCTTTGCTGAGGTCAAGGAAGCAATGGGTTTGTATTCTATCCACTTCATAAATTTGTCAATTGCAACCAGTATGTGAGTATAACCCCCTTGAGCCTTCTTGAAAGGTCCAATCATGTCCAGCCCCCAGCATGTAAACGGTCAGGTTACAGGAATGGTCTACAGCTGCTGCGTGGGCAAGTGCTGTTGTTTTGACATGAATTGGCATGCCTCGCACTTCTGGACTAACTCGGCGGTGTCACTCTTCGCAGTTGGCCAGTAGAACCTAGATCTGAAAGCTTTTCCCACCAGAGTCCTTGATGCAGCATGCACACCACACTGCCCCGCATGAATTTCATCTAATAGTTGTCTCCCGGTGGCCGAGTGGATGCACTTCATGGGGACTCCTCCTGCGCCTCTTCTGTACAGCAAGCCCCCTATGATGGTGTAGTGGGCTGACTGCCTTGCAATGCGTTCTGCTGCAACTTTGTCATCCGGCTCTTCTTTATTCTTTATGTACCTGATGATTGGCTCCCTCAAGTCATTAGGATCTGCCTCTGGCTGACTCAGGGTGTTGCATTCTACCATCTGGTCCATGATGATGCTTGGTTGTTGTATTTCTTAGACGAAAATCCCAGGTGGAGCCTGGGCCCGACTGGATTCCAGTTTCGATAATACATTAGCCGCTGCATTGCGATCCCTTTCCACGTGATGGAACTCTAATCCTTCAAACTTGTCTTCCAACTTACGCACGGCTGCACAGTATTTGCCCATTAAATCGGTTGAGCAGTCCCAATCTTTGTTTATTTGACTTCTGACTACCAGTGAATCGCCATACACCATTAGCTTCTTGATGCCGAGTGAAATGGCGATGCTCAGCCCGTGGACCAGTGCTTCGTACTCCGCTGCATTATTGGATGCTAAAAACAAAAGCTGGAGTGCATACTTAAGTTGTTCACCTCTGGGAGCAATAAAGAGAATCCATGCACCCGCTCCTTGTAGCTTCAGCGAGCCATCAAAGTACATTCTCCATACTTCAGCGATTTCTGGGCTTTCTAGGACCTGGTGCTCAGTCCATTCTGATATGAAGTCAACCAGTGCCTGAGTCTTTATCGTCGTGCGGTGTCGGAACTCTATGTCATGAGCCCCGAGCTCGCATGCCCACTTGGCTATCCTTCCAATAGCTTCTTTGTTGTGAAGAATCTCACCTATTGGAAATCCTGTGACTACTATGACTTTGTGGTCGTCAAAGTAGTGCTAGAGCTTGCGAGCGGTTAGAAGTACCGCATACAGCAGCTTTTGGACATGAGCATACCTTATCTTTAAGGGCCCAAGGACTTCGCTGATGAAATAGACTGGATGCTGCACCGGGTATGCGTGTCCTTCCTCTGCCCGCTCGACTACTAACGCGGTGCTTACCACGTGAGTCGTGCAGGAGATATACAGGAGCAGATCTTCTGCCGGCTGACCAGGCGTAGCTCGGCGTGGTGGCTTGAGTACTAGCAGAGTGGTCAAGAACTTCTTCAGTGCCTCTAGAGCTTCATGTGCCTCTGTGGTCCACTGAAACTTGTCCACCTTCTTGTGTAATTTATAAAATGGCATTCCTTTCTCACCTAGCCTTGATATGAACCTGCTCAGAGCTGCCATGCATCCAGTAAGCCTTTGCACCTTTTCTGCGACAGCGGCGCTTCCATTCTCATGATGGCCTCAATCTTCTCTGGATTTGCTTCAATTCCTCGATGGCTGACAATGAATCCGAGCAGCTTTCCGGCTGGCACTCCGAAGACACATTTTTCCGGGTTCGGCTTCCATCGGTAGCGCCTCAGGCTGTTGAAGACCAGTTGCAAATCCTCGATGAAGTTTTCTAAGTTTTCTGTCTTGATAACCACATCATCGACGTAAGCTTCCACCCGCTTGCCCCAGTGATCGGCTAAGCATGTTTTGATGGCTCTCTAGTACGTCGCTCTAGCTTTCTTGAGGCCGAACGACATGGAGGTATAGCAGAAAGCTCCAAATGGTGTGATGAAAGTGGTCTTCTCCTCGTATTCTTTTGCCAAGCTAATCTGATGATATCTGGAGTAGCAGTCTAGGAAGGAGAGCATAGAGCAGCTAGCGGTTGAGTCAACTACCTGATCTATTCTAGGGAGCCCGAAGGGATCCTTCAGACAATGCTTATTGAGATCAGTATAGTCGACACACATGCGCCAATCAACTTTATTCTTTTTGAGTACAAGAACAGGATTTGCTAGCCACTCAGGGTGCAATACCTCCCTAATGAACCCTGCTGACACTAAGCGAGCTAACTCGGCACGAATAGCTTCCCTTTTATCAGGCGTGAAACAATGTAGCTTCTGTCGAATCGGCCTTGCTTGAGGATACACTTTCAATTTGTGCTCGGCCAGTTCTCTCGGGACTCCCGGCATATCCGCAGGTTGCCATGCGAATACGTCCCGGTTATCTTATAGGAACCGGACGAGCGCGCTTTCCTATTTGTCATCAAGGCTAGAGCTGATGATGGTAGTCTTGCGTTCATTAGAGGATCCCAGATTAATCCTCTTAGTTTCTTCAGTCGGCTGTATAGAGGTCACGGCCTAAGCTTCGTTAGTGGGTATCGAGAGACTTTCCTCCTCCAGCCTGGTGTTTGCCCGTGCGGGAAGAGCTACCAGGGGCCCAGCAGTGACGGCTGTTTGAATGGCTCCCCGGAAGCACTCTACGACGCCTTGGAAGTTAGCACACACAGTGATGATTCCTTGAGATCCCGACATTTTCAGTATCATATATGGGTAATGTGGAATGACCATGAACTTCACCAGTCCTGGCCTTTCGATGATGGCATTGTACCCGCAATCGAAGCGTGCCACCTCGAACCTCAGGAACTCAGTTCTGTAGTTCTCTAGGGTCCCGAAGGTGATGGACAGGTAGATATGCCCGAGTGGGTACTCCCCTTCGGTCGGCATGATGCCGAAGAAGGTATATCTGACTCGGTGAGTTCTTTGAGTGTGACCCCCAGGGCCTAGAGCGTCGGGGGGAAGGTGACGTTGATGCTGCTTCCCCTGTCCACTAATACTTTTGTCACCTGGCTCTCTCGGGTCACCAAATCAATGAGGAGTGGGTATTTTCTGGGATGATCAAAGTTGAGCCATTGATCAGCTCAGCTGAAGGTTATCGCATGCTCCGACCACCAGTAAGGAGCTGGGGCACTAGTGGTAGCCACCAGGACTTGCCGGTCGTTGAGCTTTTGCTGCCACCTATTCTCTTGTGCTCCGTGCCCTCCGAAGATGACGTTGACCTCCCTGTCAACGCGTGGAAAAGCTCCACCCCTCCCCCTTCCTGTTGCTGAGGCTGCCTAGGCTCGCCAGGCTCTCCTCGCGGTGGGGGAGGTGGTAGAGGCTAGAATGGTCAGCCATGCCCGACGGAGTGCTTGAAATCCCTGCAGTTCCGTAGGGTGTGGTGCATGTCCTTGTGGTACGGGCACTGGGCGTCGAGGATTTCATCTAGTGTCCGTACCCCTCCGTGGGGTGTGCCGCGGGCTTGAGCAACGGGTGGCCGACAGTGTGCACCTCCTCGCGAGGCCTCTTCTCCCAGCACCTGTCAGGCTGCTGGTTCGCGTCACGCCGTGGCGCGGGTGGCACAGGTTTCGTACCTCCGATGAGGTCCTGGGCCTGTTCATCCGCGGTGATGTAGAGGTCTTCCTCTCAGAACAATTGTTTCGAGGTGACGGGTGCTTTCTGGAGTATGGCTCGGACGAAGGCCGAGTCATTGAATCCCTGGTAGAAGTCTTCAATCACCGCCGCCTCGACGACTTCGGGTATGCAGTTCCTCATGGTCTGAAACCTCTTGAGGTAAGATCGGAGGGTTTCATCGCTCTGGAGCCTGATGGATTTGAGGTCCCATGGCTGCGCGGGTTTGTTGGAGAGGGACTGGAAGTTGGCGATAAAGCACCGACTGAAGTCGTTCCAATCATCAATGCAGTGTCAGGGTAGATGTCGGATCCACTGCAGCGCATCTTGCCCCAGGACAATTGGCAAGTACATCGTCATCACATCCTCTATCGCCCTGGCGGCCCGAGCGGCAGTCGTGTAGATGGCCAACCAGCCGCCTGGGTCCTGCTTGGGCTCGTACTTGTCAATGTTGGAGACCTTGAAGTTAGGGGCCACTGGATGGCCTAGAGACGCGGAGTAAGCGTGGAGACTCCGCACGTGTCTTCCTGTTGGCGTTCGTGAGGTCGGTCCTGGGGAGGGAAGTCGGTAGTGTGTCGTCTCAACCATCCCCAGAAGGGGCCACTAGTTGAGGCTGCAGTCGACTCAGCACGGGTGGTGCAACTTCGTGCCAGGACGCCGTGATCCCGGTCATACTCCTCCAAGCACCTTATCTCATTTTCGTGCCGTCGGTCGCGCGAAGCATTGATGGAGCTCCACGCGTCTCGCCAGCTATTGATGGCGTGACGTAGGTCGTTCGGAGGATGAGCGATGGGTAGAAGATGATTAGCTGCCTCAGTAAGCAGCCACCGGTAGCCTTCCGCGTCTAGATTTCGCGGGAGGCCGTCAGCTATCTAGGTCAATACCCCTTCGACTTCACTCGGCGTGTTCATTGCATCAGCAAAGTTGGGGTACAGGTTCTGAGCAAAGAGAGGATTCTCCCGGCGCAGCCTTGCACCTTGCTTGGCTTGCTCTCGTTCTCAGTCCTGAGCTTGTCGGCGATCGCGGCAGCGAGAGTTTCGCCTTTCTTGGTATAATCGCTCATCGGGAGTTTCTCCCACTTCTGAGGCTTCATCCTGAGATACGGGCTGTGTCAGATCCCGTTCCCCAGCTTCGTGATGTCGCCGCACGTTCCAGCGTTTGTTCCTCCGTCATCGTGCTTCACGCTAGGGAGGTTCTTCCCCCTGCATGGTAGGCTCGTCGTCGGAGATGGGTGACGACTCCAATCTCCCCCCGATGAAGAGGACGTCAGGGTAGAAAGGAGCCGGCGTGATAGCGCTCTTCTTTCCGTCCTCTTTTGAGGGCGAAGGCGTTGGAAAGATGGCTCGGCGTGTTCTCGTCCCCTGACTCGGGATGTTTGCTTCCTATTTTCGGATGATCCGTGTCCACTCCTTTGTGGGCGAGGTGGATAGTGGAGTTTTTTGGGTAGGCGAGCTCCCTACCTTCAGTTTGTAAGGGGTCATCTTCCCTCAAGATGCAAGTGGTGGCGCCACCCGCTGTTCTACTCTGGCTCCCATCGGGATTTTCGAGGAAAGCTTCTTCTCCGGCGGATCTTCTACACGGTGTAGGGTTCCCTCTTCGTCCGCTATGGACGAGATGGTTCCAAAGCAGAACGTAGTTCTGGGGCGAAGGGCGATCTTGCAATTGGAGGTGATGGCCATTGAGCTAGCTTGGATCAACGACACACGCCCGTACTCGTACCCGAAATTTTGGGTACCGCAATTTCGGGTTTGGGTTTGGGTAAAATTTGGGTACCCACTATTATAAATCATACACAAGAGTACATGACAGGTGGACAGCAAACACAGTCATAAACCAAGACTTATCGGCTATTATTACAAAATCAAGACAAAATGCCATGTATTCACTGTTCGATAGTATCACAGGGCTGCGGCTTCGGGTTTTTCCACATTCACATGGCAGTATAACTACCGCAACGCACACAAGAAGACAGAGACAAAGTAGTCATTCCTTCACACGCATAACAAGAGACATAGGATTTGGCATATATTTAGTTAAATTTGAGATTAATTGACTCATAATCAAATGCATTTCTTTTGGAATAAAGAGGTTACTTCTCTACCACGTGTGCACTGTTGAACGAGGTGTGGAAGAAATAAAAGGTACCTGGTTACCTCAGGTCAATTTGCAAATTGCAGTCCAACTTATGGCATACATCACAAGTTCATAAACAAAAGCACAAACAACAACCAGCAGCTGCACTACATCACAAGGTCTGCACTCTATAGCTCGCCAACTTGCCAACTCCAAGGCAGCAAGGCTCCATCCTCCAAGCTCTGTAGCTGCACTACTTCACAACTTCACAAGGTCTGCAGCTCGCCAGCTCCAAGGCAGCAAGGCTCCAAGCCTCCACTCGAGCACTTGCAACCTGGTATGCTTGTACCAGCAGCAAGGTAATAAATTATACCAAGTTACCAACTGCCAGCATGAACTAATAAACAAATGAAGCAAGGTAATAAATTATACCAACTACCAGCATAAACAAATGAACTAATAAACAACTGCCAACATGAACTAATAATCAGCACTTCAGCAGGACAACAACAAGTCAACAACTAGCAAGGTAGCAACCAAAAAACAAATGAAGTAAACACTACACCAGCTGCCAGCATGAACTAAGATGTAGATGTTCCAGGGATGGTGTTGCTTCCTGTTCATGTTCCTGTTATTGTTGCTTCTTGTTTTCCTTTTGCTTTATCACCAAATTCTTCTTTTAGTTCTGCAATGAGATGAAGCATTGTCTGGTTAATATATGTTGATATGCAATGAACCATTGAATAATGATGAAAAAATAAGGAATGATAGACCTTTTTCTAGCATGGTTAATTCTTCAAGGTTTTCTTCAATATCAATAGGTATTGACCACCTCAACCAATCTTGTGCACATACTAGAGCTTCAAGCATGAATGGAGTAAGGGAGCTGCGGAAGTCATCTAAAATGCGCCCACTTGTGCTAAATGCCGACTTTGATGCTACAGTTGAGATTGGTATAGCAAGCACATCACGGGCCATGCGAGCCAATATTGGAAATCTTTTCTCAGATGCCTTCCACCATACTAGGAGACCAAGCTTCATTTATGTGTCCTCAGTTTCTTCAGAAAGATATTTGTCAAGTTCAGACTTAGTGTTGTTGCTTGAACCAATGCCTAGCCTCATCTTCTTAGCAATAATTTCCTTCAGCTTCCCTCCTCTACCTCTACCTTGCTTTGATGTTATTGGGTCACTTACATTGGTTGTATCCTCACTTGAAGAATACATTTTCATATACTCTTCGAACAACTCATGAAGGCAAGTGTTAATTGCTTCCGAAACTAGTTGTCCCCTTTCTTCGCCAAATATCTCTTCAGTGGTTATCTTGGTATACAAAGATAGCTTGTATCTTGGATCAAGACAACCAGCAATAAAAATTAGTAAATTCAAGTTCTCCTTCTCCTTTGCCTTCCCCCTCCCCTTCTCCATCTCCTTGTCATGTTCACTGCTACTGTTCCAAAGTCCCCAATATTTGTCAAATTTTTATTTCATTCTGATTCCCATCAGTGTTTGCAAATCATCTGTACTGTCCATCCATGATTGAATCAATGCATGCACTTCTCCAATTTCATGAGAAAATGTATGTGCAGTGACATGGAGAGTTGTAGAGACACGAACGGTCAGATCATAAAGTGCTCTAAAAATTCTGCCATCTTCCTTGCCTTTCCCAATCCATCTCATCAGGATGACCAAAACCACCCCTTCCTTCAGATAGGTCCATAACATAACTCATGTCTTCATCTGCTAATTTTGTGAACACCTTCTCATACACAATTGCAGATTTAAGCATAATATACGTAGAGTTCCATCTAGTTGGGACATCATCCTTAAGATATGGATTGTTGGTTAGCTTCTCTTCCTCTATAATTTCCCTAAATTTGACCATTCTTGAACCACCATTTCTAATGTAGTTAACAACTGCCCTAATACGCTTCACTGATAGGTCCACTTCTTTCAGGCCATCATGCACAATTAGATTAACGATGTGAGCTACACATCTGATGTGCAAGTACTTGCCACTAGCTAGATTAGTGGTACTCAATTGCCTCCTCAAATAACTAATACCGGTATCATTGGCACTTGCATTATCAATAGTTATTGTCATCACTGTTGGAACTCTCCCTCCTGGGCAAGTTGATCCAACGGGAAAGTAGAAAGAGTGTTTGCAAAGCTTAACGTGGTATGGCAACAGCTCTATCAATCTGGCCTCTCAAGGGCATTGTACGGGGGTATTTATAGGCACTCGAGTGACCACCCGTCCCTTGTCAAAGACGTTTATGCCCTCGAGTACCCAGTCTATCCCTAGAATATTCTCACGAGAGGAGGTTACAGATTGTCATTACAGAAGAGGCTATTACAAACGCAGCCCGTAATATGTTTATCGGCGCGGGGCCCGTTACATTGGGCCGAATCCCACCTAGGCCTCCCGACGCGGTGGGGACGTGGGAATAGTAGATTTTGACAGAGCCTTCGTCTTGCTTTGGAGAGGATGAAGGGGACCGCGCCGGTCTTCATCCAATCGATGCCTTCGGCTTGCTCGGGCATGCTCTATGGATGTGGTCTTCATCGGTGTAGGGAGGCGACGAAGGCATCGAGCAAAGGGTAGCGTGTTCGCCTTCGCCCCAACATTTGCCGTCTGAGGGACCTGTTCGACTAAGTCAGTTGGTGCCGAAGACGTCGCTAGATGGTGCAGACGCTGCCCTCACTCGAAGTGGTCCCACGGGGGTTTTTGAAATAGACCGTTGATGGACGTGTTACTGTTGGACTGTGTGTTTCCCGAAGCGCCGCGTCCTGTCTATAAAAAGGCGAGCGCGACCGAGACTGTTTCTTACCCTTGCATGCGCCATAAAAACCCTAACTTTTTCAAACCGCTCGCTTGCCCTCCTTGCTCTTCCGCTTTGGAAATCTGGCCCGCGTCAAGCAGACCGCACGCCACCGCCGACGGTACGTAGCAATGTCTTCTTCCTCATCTACTGCGAGTGCATCGTCGGTCGATCCGTTGTCCGAGGATACCTTGAGTGATTTGGTGCCGACGAAGTTGCATCCTGGCCACACCGTGGAGTTTGGCACCTAGAGGAACTCCTCGGTTCGCGTGCAGGAGATGCAGCAGCTTGGATACTTTGGTGACGGTGTCGGGTGGGTTCCGGGCGCTGAGGAGATCCCTAAGCCTGAGGGCAAATTGGTTGTGTTCGAGGCATTTTTCATTGCCGGCCTTCGTCCCCCGGCGCATCGTTTCGTGGCGGAGGTTTTGTGGAGGTTCGACGTGCAGGTCCACCAGTTAACACCCAACGCCGTGGTCGCTTTGGTGAAGTATGTTTGGGCGGTTGCTTCGTACGGCGGTCAGCCGTCCATGGAAGTCTTCGCCAAGAACTATTATCTGCACTGGCAAAAGAGGAAAATAGGAAATAAGATTGCACAATTTGGATCATGCACCTTCACGCCGAGGACTGGAAAGACTTCGGCAGAAGTCTTGGAAATAGTCCCTTGTGCTTGGAACAAGTGGGGCAACTGGTGGGGCTTTTGGTTTTATGTCTCTGGTGGGGAAGTGGAAGATCTCCCTGGGCTCCCTGCAGCCATTATGTGCTCTCACTGCTATGTGGCGTTCCCACCGTTCGAGGTGGCGGAGGACGATGAGGACGAAGGGGCCCTTCGGTACGCTGCCCGCATGAGTAGCGGGCGCGATCTGGTTGAGGAATTCATTAGATATGGAGTATGGCCCTTGGTACACAGCTAGGTAGTTGGTGAAGTGTGCCCCCGCCAGATGCCGACCTTGGGTGATCAGTTGGTGCGAAGTCCTACCTTCGCCTTGGATTTGCGAGGCCGGAACCCGGCCGCGTTTGTGCATGAAGTGGAGGCCGAGGCCGCAAGGATTGTAGGGCGATACGTGCCAAGGACGGAGACCTTGCATAGTTGGGATATTCGTGGTTCTAATGTTCGTTTGAACCACGTTTTTGAGTTGAACCGTCTGCCATATGGCGGTTACCCGGGAGACGACGATGCTGTTGTTGTCGACCGCCGAGGAAAAAGGGCGGCGACAGCGGTTGACGAAGGTCGTTCACAGGGAGCTATGCCGGCTGTGGCCACTAAAAAGAGGAAACTAGGTACTGCAGCTGAGGGGTTGGGGGTCTTCGATCGTTTTGTTGTGGATTTATTGGGAACTTGCGCGGCCCCTGGGGAGAGGATGTCTTCGCTCGAGCTCCAGGAATCTTCCGCGCAAATGCTGGAGGTTACCGAGGGTCGGTGGCCTAGGAATGTTCCGATCCCTTGGGCGACCGGTGAGGACATTCGTACTTCTCGATTAGCTCGTGAGATGAGGATTTTTCCTTACAGGCGGAATGCTGCTGCTGTTGTGTCGGCAGTGATGGAAAAGGATCACCAAGACACGTCGCGGAAGCATCGGGCGTTTGCTAGGGTGGGGGACCCGCGCCGCAAGGTCAAGATGGCTCGAGGGGTCATGAAGTCTGCTGCCCCTGGCACCAGCAAGCCTCCCCTAGGCGCGAAGTCCGCCGCCCCCGGCCCCAGCAAGCCACTCCCTGTCGTGCCCGTGCAGGAGCGAAGGCTTCCGTCGCTACCGTGTGTTGCTGAGACGGAGGTGGGCAGGGCCGAGGCCTCCATGGATATTTCCGTGGATGACTATCTTCTGGGCGGCGTCTCGGTATTCGACGCGCATACAGGGTGGGGACTTGTTGGTGAGTTTTTTTGGATTGGGTTTTTGACGAGATTGGTGCAGGATCAGAGGCTGGGCAACTGGCTGTTGCCCCGGCGTCTGTGGCGGTTGGGCCGATCGCCGTGGCGACTAGTGTGACGGGGTCTGCGTAGGACTCGTGGGCCTAGTTTTGCGCCAGCGGCGAGATCTCTTCGGCTGCCGCTGCTAAGGACGTGGCAGGCTCAGTTGCGCAGCAACTGAAGCATGTAAGTTGTCTTTGGCAGTGTGCTCTTTTTTATGACTTCGAATTTGATGGTGGTTGATGCCAGGCGACCGCCTTCACTGAACAGATTGCGTCCGAGGCCCTGACCTCGGAGTTCGCTGCCAAAAGGCGGCGACTCGAAGGGAGGAATGAGTGCCTCCGGACGCAGCTCACTGAGGCTATGTGGGACAAGTCAGCCGCAGAAAGCAAGAGCTGCAATCTGATGGACAAGCTGTCGGCGGCAGAGGCCGAAAAGGAGGAACTTGGCCGTCGGCTGGCCGCGGAGAAGGAGGATGCTGACAGGGCCTGCACGGAGGCCTAGGCTGCGCGCGCCGAAGCTAAACTTGCACGCGCCGAGGCTAGCCTTGCCCTCCAACGTGCTGCGGAGGCGGAGGCAAACCACATGAGCCTTCGCAGCTATTTGGACAAGGCGGAGGCCTCTACCCGCACAGGGGCGGACCGAGCGCGTGCATTGCTCGTGGACGCGTACCGGCAACTTGGTGCGCATACGACCCCTTTTGATGCATCAGGCAAGGAGGTGGGCCTCCTTTCTCGGGTGGTTGCAAGAGGAGTTAGAGGTGCTTTCGTCGATCGTGACGTGTCTCATGTCCTTCGCTTCGCTCATCACCTGTGAGGGGGCCGCGAATGCCTTGTCCCGTGAGGGATGCAGGCACTACAAAGTCTTCGATCGATCTGATGAAGACTTCGACCACGAGATCTTCTAGGTTGAAGATGCAGTGCTAAAGCGGTCCACTGGGGCGCTTTATGATAGGATGTGGGGCCCTCACGGCCGTGACACTGTCCGGGAAAGGTCTGACCAGGCGATGGAGCAGGTACGGATTGTTGTTATTTTATTTTATTTTCAAGAAAATGTACTGATGTTTGGTGCTATTTTTGTAGATGGCGAATGATGAGGAGGATGAAGACTTGGGTGGTCTGGAGAGCACGAATCCTTTGGCGGAGGGTGCGAGGGCGGGGGCTGAGGACCGGCCGGCGCCGCCAACCGGCGTTGGTGAAGACGACCCTATGGCAGCCGCCGCGTTGCCTGCAGACACTTCGGGGGTGGCCACGCTGGTTGCCGAAGACCCTGCAGCGTCAGTCGGCCCTGCGCAGGTGGCGGGATAGACTTAGAGGCGTTGGGTGTAGGGTTTCGTTTTTGTGATACTGAAACTCGGTTGCTGCGCAGGTTCCGACGTCTGGGCCTGCGCAAGCGACCCTACTGATGGTATTAATTTTGGGGTGGCCGCGAATGCAGCGCCTGCTAATGATAGTTTTTCTAGTTGTAAATCTGGGTCTTTTCATCTGATGGTGGCGAGTTTGAGAGCCTGTTTTCCTGGACTAAAGAGTCTTCGGACAAAGATTTGGATTATTTTGCTGCGTTAGATGTGGCCATGACGGAGTCTTCGCCGCGGCTGGAGATGGGCAAAGCGTTGGATCCCCGGCTGGGGTGAGGATCGAACGCCGTCAACGAAAAGTGGTGACGAAGCATAGTGTTGGTGAGAGGTCGACTTTTGCATGGCGTGTCTTTTAGTAAAAGACTTAGTATCGCGCACTTGTTGTGCTTGTCCAGCTGCACCCTTAGGCGACTTTTGCACGGAGTGTCTTTTAGTAAAAGACTTCGTATCACGCACTTGTTGTGCTTGTCCAGCTGCACCCTTAGGCGACTTTTGCATGGAGTGTCTTTTAGTAAAAGACTTCATATCGCGCACTTGTTGTGCTTGTCCGGCTGCACCCTTAGGTGACTTTTGCGTGGAGTTTGTTGCACGCGAGGGTAGTCTAAGCTACCTGTCGCGGTGACTTCGAATCGGTCGAATGCCGAAGACCGTCGAAGCGGTCTTTTTCGACATGGTGATACTTGGATATTTTTGCGGGGGCTTTTCACTGGTATATTATATGACTCCGCCTCATTAAAAACCTCACCCCCGGGGAGGAAAAGAGTGTGGGCCTGAGCAACATTGTTTGCAGAATTACATAGGCGCGTAGGCCCCGAGACTTAAACAAAAAATTTCCGGAGATTATCGATGTTCCAGGAATGCTCTAAGTCCTTGTCGGATGATGTTGCCAGCCTATACGCGCTGGGGGATGCCTTCAACTTGATAATGAATGGGCCTTCCCATTTCGGCTCTAGATTGCCTCGTGATTCTGTCTGGGTGGTCCAAACGAGTACGAGGTCTCCTTTGTTGAAATCTCTTGGGACGACTGCGTTGTCACGCCATGCCTTGGTTTGAGCCTGATATCTGTTGAGGGCCTACAGGGCGAGGACGTGCTCTCCGTCGATGAGATCTTTGGAAGTTGGTTCATCAACATTGGGGACTGCTGATGTGTTTGTTCTGGGTGACCCATGCTTTATCTCTTGCGGCGTCATGGCCTCGGATCCATACAATAGGCGGAAAGGTGTGAACCCGGTTTCCCGGCATTCTGTCGTGTTTAGGGCCCATACCACTTCAGGTAATTGGTTGGCCCATTTGCCCTTTTTGTCATCGAGAAGTCTTTTCTTCATGGCCCATTTGCACGCTCAACGACGTTGTTGGATTGTGGGTGGTACACCAAGGCGAAGATAGGCTTGGTGCCGATGGAAAAGCAGAAATCCCTGAAGTCTTGGTTGTCGAACTGTTTGTCGTTGTCGACTATGAGTTCGGACGGGACTTCGAAGCGGCAGACAATGTTTTGCCAGAAGAAATTTTGAGCGGTCTTCGATTTTATTGTGGATACTGCTCTAGCCTTGATCAACTTTGTGAAATATTCGACAGCGACGAATGTGAATTTGAGGTGCCCTTGAGCCATAGGCAGTGGTCCAACGATGTCCAGCCCCCAGCGTTGAAGTGGCCATGTATGGGTGATGAGCTTGGTGAATTGCAAAGGGCTGCCTGAGCGAGGGGAGAACTTTTGGCATGCTTCGCATGACCTCGTGACTCGATTGGCAGTACAAATTATTGCGGGCCAGTAAAATCCTTAACGAATCACCTTGGCAACGAGGGACTTGGGTCCTGAGTGGGAGCTGCAAGTTCTGCTGTTGACTTCACGGAGGATTTGTATGCCTTCGATTTCAGTTATGCACTTCAGCATGGGCTAACTGATCCCCTTCTTGTACAGTTGACCCTCGACTAATGCGAAGTCCTGGCTTCTGTGCTTTAGTCGTTTGGCCTCATTGCTATCGCTTGGATGATAGTGTCCTTGCAGATACATAGTTATTAGGGCCCGCCAATCTTCGGCCATGATGAGGTTGACGATGCGGTGGCCTTCAGTGTCCTGAGTTATTTGTAAACCTTCTGGGTTGCGGACAGCTGGTGTGCCGATGATGTGGTAGAACACGTCGAAGGGCAAGGCCTCGCCCTTGGCCGCTGCTTTAGCCAACGCGTCGGCCTCTTCATTCTTAGCACGGTCAACATGCTGTAGGGTGAAACCCTTGAATTGTCTCTCGAGACTGCGGACGGCTGTGAGATATTACATGAGCGCGGGGTCTTTTGCTAAGTATTCCTTTTCGACCTGGCCGGCAACTACTTTGGAATCTGTCCTGACTATGCATGTGGTGACACCGAGTGCTTGTAGTTTGCGGAGTCCCAGGATGACGGCTTCATACTTTGCTATATTGTTAGTGCATCTGTCGGACTCCAAGGCGAAGCTGAGGCGTGCCGCGTATCTATACCTGACGCCTATGGGTGATGTGATAATTGTCACGGCGCTTGTCCCCACATGGTACCACGCGTCATCGCAGTGGATGGTCCACACTTTCTCTGGAGACTCTTCTTGCTGCCATGTTGGTCCTGTCCAGTCAACGATGAAGTCTGCCATGACTTGTGATTTAATCGCTGTCCTGGGCTCGAAGGTGATGTGGTACCCGGAGAGTTTGGCTGCCCATTTGGCGATTCGAACGGACGCCTCCAAGTTCCTGAACAGTTCCCCCAGACCCCTGTCCGAAGTGACCCATACCTTGAATGCTTTGAAGTGGTGGCGCAGCTTGCGCGATGCCATGACAACTGCGTATGAAATTTTTTCTAGCTCACTCACGTTGCACTTAGAAGCCGTGAGGACTTCGGAGACATAGTACACTAGGCACTGCCAGGTCATGCCCTCTCTATCCTGCTCGTGGATTAACGCTGCGTTGACTGCACATGGCGAGGCTGCAATGTAGAGAAGAAGAGGCAGTGAAGGGTCGGTGTTGGGGACTTGTTCTCAAATACTAAGAGTTAAGAACAAGGCAACATAAAAAGTGTTAAGTGTTAAAGTCCTTCGTCCTTCGAAACATTATTCCCCTTCGGGAAATAATGAGTTTCGGACGAAGGTCACAAGAGACATACCTTCATAAATATAACAAGTAATGACGAAGGATTCATATAAAGCATGAAATATAATATAAACATCATAGAATCATTTCTATTTTATTAACATGAAGAAATAGAAATGATTTCAAATTACAAATATACCTTCGGTCTTGAGAGAAGGTAAGAGTACAAGCGTGACGCAAAAGCAAAGATGCCAAGTCAGCGTGAACAGTACGGGAGTACTGTTCATCTATTTATAGACGCGGGACGCAGCCCACGTAAAATTACATTCATGTCCATTACATTCGTTAATGACTTATGGAAATCTGTCAAGGCCCACGTAGTCTTTTCATCTTTAAGTCGGTTCCCCTTTTTGCTATCGCGACGAAGCTTCCCTGCGCACAGCTTCGGCTGTGCATCATCCTTCGTGGAGCTTGGTAATCAGCTCGTCCTTCGTCTGGTCCAGGCTTCGTCCTGACCGTACTTCATGTTCATAATTCTGAGTCCGAAGGTACCTGTTCACATAATCCACTTGGAAAACATTGTCAAATCATGTTTTTGAGGACCTTCGGAGGACGAAGGCCCCCAACAGTAGCCCCTCGCAATATTAATTTGTTAATAATAAATTCAGATTGCAATATGGACGAAGGCCTTGAGCCGAAGGTCCGAAAAAACACCTTCCCTTTGCTAGAATAGCAACATTCACTGACAAGTGGGGTCTTTCAATTTTCAACGCCCTGGGCGTATAAATAAGATCATACCGCAAACTTATTTGGTACACGCTCTTGCCATCTGCTTCGGCCCACTACATTTTTAGCTCTTGTGCACTAAGATTTGCTGATCTTTTTGTTTTTAAAGCTTCGGCCTTGAAAACAGTTTTTCAGCGCTTCCGAAGATGTCTAAAGGTAAGAAGATCGCTGCCGAGACGAAGCTGAGCCTCGACGAAGAGAAGAACTTGGGGTTCCTTATAGCGATGGCGGAAACCAACACAGAGAAAATCACCAAGGAAATTCTTGAAGGTTTGTCCGAAGATACTGATGACAGCGACAGCTTTGATGTAGAAAGTGGTGGGGAAGAATCCGAAGATCGACCATGGCGACCAAGTCACACGGTTTTTGGGAAAACTACTATTAAGCAGAGCCATATTGATAATATGAGGGGGCGGTATTTTCGAGATATATCTATTGTGAGGGCTGATGCTGGAGAAAAGACTTCTCCCACCCCCGAAGAAGATGAAGTTGTAATTTTCCGAAGCTTTCTCAAGGCTGGGCTTCGATTCCCACTAAGCAACTTTGTTGTTGAGGTATTAAAAACATTTCAAGTCTACCTTCATCAACTTACTCCCGAAGCTATCATAAGAATGGGGATGTTTGTCTGGGCTGCAAGAAGCCAAGGTTTAGAACCAAATGCTAAAAGTTTTTGCAACATTCATGAGTTGTTATATGAGACGAAGCCCTGGGGAAAAGAACAATATCACAACAATTTTGGGTGTTACAGCTTCGGTGCCCGCTCCGGGTCAAGCCGCCCTGTGCCAACCTTTCGGAAGAGGTGGCCCGGAGCCTGGATGACAGAGTGGTTCTATGTAAAGAATGACTTATCAGCGCAAGAAAATGTTAAGAGTATCATTATGCGCCCCATCTGGCAACGTTTCGGACTTCGAAGGCCGAAGGTTGAAATGGACGAAGCAGCCGAGGAATGCCAAAGAGCCTTCGGCGTAATCTGCTCTTTCATTGGGACAAGGGACTTGGTCCAAGAGCACATTGCCTTCAGGGTATGGCCACTTGCAGAAAAGTGGGAAATGCCGAAGGAGACCATTAAAGAGTCCGACGAAGGCGGACTAATCAGACTAAAATACACATTCAAATATGGGGATAAATTTGTTGAACCTGATGACGATTGGTTGAAAAGCATTGAAACATTAAGTGACGAACTTCTTGGGGCATATTCGAAGGCCGAGAACACTGCGTTATCAGCAGCCTTCGGAGGCCGAAAGAAGAAAAGGCTCAACCGTGTATTTGACGCAGTCGGGTTTATCTACCCTGACTATCACTATCCGGTATTGGGTCGCAAAAGGAAAAATACTTCTCCTGCTACAGAAGCTACCACGAGTGCCACTAGTGAGCCAGCGCCTCAAAGGAAAAAGATGAAGGTGCTCACCCATCGAACGCGCTTTATTGAGCCGGCCACAGTGCCAGAATTTATTGGTGAAGTTTCTTTGGCCTCTGAAGCTACAGAACCAGCTCCAGTACCGAAGATAGAAGAAAAATCTAAAGTGCCTTCAGCAGTAGAAAAACCGAAGATTGAAGGGCCAAAAACATCAGAAATTTTAAGTCCTTCAGCAAATGTCGAAACAACAAAAAATCAAAAGGGCCCACTGGTGACCCCAAGAAGAAAAAGAATGGTGAACGTACTGGATGTCTTGGAGACAATTAAGTCTTCAAGCACAACCGCAAAGGAGTCTGTTGAACTCGCTGAAGCATCTACTGAAGCTTCGAAACAACAAGCTGAAGCTGAAGCTGGGCCTTCAGAGCCCACCAAGGAACAATCCGAGAAAATATCAGAACCAGCCTTGGTTGAAGAAATTGACACTGCCGCCCCCGAAGCTCCCTCCAGCATATGTGATTACATCGTGCGACATGCTTCGGGGAAGAAACTGTCTGAAGAAGAGGCCTATGAAGCGAATCACTATGCTAGAGAGTTAAAGTATCCGAAGGGGGCAGTAGTATTCAATGGGACAAATGAAGATGACTTCCTATACTGCCTCCCTGATAGCAAAGAATTATCTGTCTGCCGGGAGATGGCTAGAAGTATGGGTTTCCCAAAGCTTGAAGCTGGATTATGTGCCATGACGAAAGAGGATCTCGCAGACAGTCTTGCGTACAATAGCCTAAAGGTATGGAAATTAAGCGCTTGAAAAAACTTTTTTAATACGTAATTCATTCCTTTATTCTTATATGGATTCTTTTTCGTATAGGGCTTGATTCTAAGCAACGCATTAAGAGCCCAAAAGAGCGCCGAAGATGAAAGCTATGACATTGCGTTCAACAATTTACGCTCCGAAGTTATTAAACTGAGAAACGAAGCTCTGGAAAAGGATAAAATTCTGCTTACACTGGTAGATAAGGTAAAGAAGGACGAAGCTGCTTCGAAAACCCAGGCCGAAGCCCTAAAACGCGAAATTAAAGATCTTCAAAAACAGCTAGCTAGAGCTAAGGAGGAACGTGTGCTTGAGGAAACAAAACGAGAACTTAGTGATCATTTGGCCAATAATTTGGAGTTAAGTGTTAAGGAGCTTCGTGCATCTCAGAGGAAATGCTATGTTAAATCTGTAGAATGCGTCAAAAAGATAAAATCCAGCTTCGCCAGCGTTGGCGCCTTTTCTAGTGAAGAGGACTTTTCAAGAGGCAATCCCGAAGGTCCACTGGACTGGATTAGCCACGAAGCAGAAGCCTTCGAGGAAATCCTGAGCAGCCGCGGTGACATCTGCGCTTTTTCAGGCGCCAGAGGAGTTGCTGCTGTTTTGGAGAAGAAAGGTTGCGAACATATAAAATGCTTAGCTCAGTCCGAAGCTGCCCTGTCCTCTGAAGACATCAAAGATCCCTCAACCGAAGCAAGCATGGTTGGCGGTAAGTTCTTCACTGATATCTGGGACAACGGCGGCCGAGAAATGGCACAAGAAATTATTCAAAGAAGTGAAAAAGGCATCCATGATGCTAGGAAAGTAGCAGAAGCTGCCGAAAGAAGTACAGAGCCCAAAGGGCAATTAGGTATTAATTAGTCGCTCTTATTGTGTTGCAATTTTTATTTCAAACTTTGCTCGCGATTTGTAATAATACTGAAGAAATGTTCTCTTCCCTCAGAACCTGCTGGATCGTCTGCTGACCCTCATACAAAAGGGGATGACGAAATTAAACAAATGGCCGAAGCTATCATGGATAAAGTTGTTGATCAACTTCTAAATGAGGCCGCCGAAGCAGTATTAAGAGAAGACTAGATGCTATTTAGAAAAAACATTTAAAGTGTGATCTATGTAACATTTTGTACATTTGAATGTAAAATACAAGTCTCTTTTCATTATTCAATTATTTACGATGCATGAAACTCTACATACATACCATTTTTGAGCCTTCGGCGAAAAAACACCTTCCCTTCTTTTCATGCTTCGTGAAGAAGACATTCTCCGTTAAAATTATTCTGATGAAACACGTCCATGCTTCGTGAAAACATTCTCTGAAGGTATAAAATTTCGATATTGCTCTGATGAAACTCGTCCATGCTTCGTAAAAATATTCTCCGAAGCTGTATTCCGAAGATTATCATTGTATTCCCTTGTGACTTTACACAATTTTCACTTTCTCAAAGCATCCTTTCGAAGGTTGATATTGTGTCCCCTTCTTTTTGCCAAATGCAACATGATGTATGATGCTTATGTTATGCAAAATGATGTGATGATGTTATGTTATGCAAATGACATTTGTTCCGAAGATACACACAAAATATATTCGTAAGCTCTGCATTCCCTTAGGAACGTCTTTGGAGCTTCTTCGCCTTTTACTTTAGACGGTATAAGCTCTGCATTCCCTTAGGAACGTCTTTGGAGCTTCTTCGCCTTTTACTTAGGCGGTATAAGCTCTGCATTCCCTTAGGAACGTCTTTGGAGCTTCTTCGCCTTTTACTTAGGCGGTATCAGCGTTGACTTTTCGCTGTATGCTCTGCATTCCCTTAGGAACGTCTTTGGAGCAAAAAACTTACACTGCGCTCCCTTTGGAACGGCTTTTTGTAACTTCGGCAACTTACTCTGCGTTCCTTAGAACGACTTTTTGTTGCGTTGAAGGATCTTTAATAATCCGAAGGTCCTCCTTGTTACCGCAAATTTTTAAGCTTCAGCAACTTAAGCCTGTAGAGAAGATATGTTTTTCTGATAACCAACCACGAAACTATTATATGAAAACTGAAATGTTCTTTATTACACAGAAAACAGAACTTAAACGGAAAAGACTGCTATCAAAGTAGGATATTTGTCAATAAATGTGCTTCGACTCTGGCACAGTACTATTGACTGTACGGGCTTCAGATTGCTCTCTGAGATCCCTTTGATGCGGAACATATTGGCTCCCTTCTGGCTGTTGGCCTTGTTGCAGCGGAGGTGGGGGCGGGGGCTGTTGCCATGAAGCTTGAGGTTGACTCGCCGAAGCTACGGAAACTGCAGGGTGGTTGCCCACATATTCCGGGATGTAAGGCTGATGGTACGAAGCAGTATGCATGACCTGTTTCGGCTGTCCCTGTTGCGCTGCAGCTTCTGCTAGCTCCTTTTGTTTCTGGATGGTGACATGGCACATCCTGGTGGTATGGCCCTTGTTCTCACCGCAGAATAAGCAAAATGTCCTCCTTGGTTGATCTCCAAATCTCCCGCCGAAGCCCCTGGCGCCTCTGCCTCTTGGAGCTGGTGGCCGAAAGAAAGTTTGTTGTTGCCCCGAAGCCTGTGAGGAGCACTGCGGCCTGTTCTGCTGACTCCCCTTGTCATCATTTTGAGTGGAGTTGTGGATGGACCTGACATGCCTCGGATAGAATCTTCCCCCGAAGCCCCTGGTCATCTCAGAAAATCTGAAGGCCTCCTCCCTTCTTTGGCGAAAGTCATTATCAGCACGAATGTACTCGTCCATCTTTTGGAGCAGCTTCTCCAGAGTCTGAGGAGGCTTCCTAGCAAAGTATTGGGCTGCAGGTCCAGGACGAAGCCCCTTGATCATGGCTTCGATGACAATTTCATTGGGCACCGTTGGTGCCTGCGCCCTCAAACGCAAGAACCTTCTGACATACGCCTGAAGGTATTCTTCATGTTCCTGAGTGCACTGGAACAAGGCTTGGGCAGTGACCGGCTTCGTCTGAAATCCTTGAAAGCTGGTTAACAACATATCCTTCAGCTTCTGCCATGAGGTGATAGTTCCTGGTCGAAGGGAGGAATACCAGGTCTGAGCAACACTCCTGACAGCCATAACGAAAGACTTCGCCATGACTGCAGCATTGCCCCCATACGAAGACACTGTTGCTTCGTAGCTCATCAAGAACTGCTTCGGATCTGAGTGGCCGTCGAACATGGGAAGCTGGGGTGGCTTATAGGACGGAGGCCAAGGTGTAGCCTGCAGCTCAGCGGACAAAGGAGAAGCATCATCGAAAACAAAATTTCCCTGATGGAAATTATCATACCAGTCATCTTCGTTGACGAAGCCCTCCTGATGAAGGTCTTTCTGCTGAGGCCTTCTGTTTTGCTCATCGTGAGTAAGATGGCGAACTTCCTCAGAGGCTTCGTCTATCTGCCTTTGCAACTCAGCTAGCCGGGCCATCTTCTCCTTCTTCCTCTGCACCTGTTGGTGTAGCATCTCCATATCCCTGATTTGTTGGTCTAGCTCTTCCTCCTGAAGCGTCGGGCTGACGGCCTTTCTCTTCTGGCTTCGGGCCTCCCGAAGAGAGACGGTCTCCTGGTTGTGGTCCAGCGGTTGCAGTGCTGCAGCCCCAGCCGCTGAAGCTTTCTTCGGTGCCATAGCGAAGGTCTACAACTTCCGAAGGTGTTCAAAAAACTCGAAGTGGAAGTGAGTTCACCGGAGGTGGGCGACAATGTTGGGGACTTGTTCTCAAATACTAAGAGTTAAGAACAAGGCAACATAAAAAGTGTTAAGTGTTAAAGTCCTTCGTCCTTCGAAACATTATTCCCCTTCGGGAAATAATGAGTTTCGGACGAAGGTCACAAGAGACATACCTTCATAAATATAACAAGTAATGACGAAGGATTCATATAAAGCATGAAATATAATATAAACATCATAGAATCATTTCTATTTTATTAACATGAAGAAATAGAAATGATTTCAAATTACAAATATACCTTCGGTCCTGAGAGAAGGTAAGAGTACAAGCGTGACGCAAAAGCAAAGATGCCAAGTCAGCGTGAACAGTACAGGAGTACTGTTCATCTATTTATAGACGCGGGACGCAGCCCACGTAAAATTACATTCATGTCCATTACATTCGTTAATGACTTATGGAAATCTGTCAAGGCCCACGTAGTCTTTTCATCTTTAAGTCGGTTCCCCTTTTTGCTATCGCGACGAAGCTTCCCTGCGCACAGCTTCGGCTGTGCATCATCCTTCGTGGAGCTTGGTAATCAGCTCGTCCTTCGTCTGGTCCAGGCTTCGTCCTGACCGTACTTCATGTTCATAATTCTGAGTCCGAAGGTACCTGTTCACATAATCCACTTGGAAAACATTGTCAAATCATGTTTTTGAGGACCTTCGGAGGACGAAGGCCCCCAACAGTCGGGGCTAGCAAGAGTTGCTAAGTCTGACAGGTGTTGCTTGAGCGACTCGAAGGTTGCCGCCTGCTCTGGTCCCCAAACGAAGTCTTTTGCGCCACGCAATGTCTTAAGGAAGGGTAGACTGCGCTCTACGGATTTGGAAATGAATCTGTTCAAGGCGGCCAATCTGCCTGTCAGTCGCTGGACATCCCTGGCTGACTACGGGGGTGTCATGTTGATGATCGCTTGGATCTTTGTTGGGTTAGCCTCGATCCCTCGGTGCGACTCTAGGTAGCCAAGTATATTCCCCTGGCAAACTCCAAAGACACACTTCTCGGGGTTGAGCCGAAGTCGTGCGTCCCGCATATTAGCGAATGTCTCTGCGAGGTCGGCCAGGTGATCCTCTTTGTTTTTGCTCGCGAGGACGATGTCGTCCACGTAGGTGAAAATGTTGCGGCCTACTTGGCTTTCGAGCACCCTCTTGGTGAGGCGAGAAAAGGTTGACCCGACGTTTTTTAGTCCCTCTGGCATCCTAATGAAGCAGTACGTGTCGAAGGGTGTGATAAAGCTTGTGCTGGACTTGTATTCCTCTTTCATGTATATTTGGTGGTAACCGGAGAAGCAATCGAGGAGGGACATGACTTCGCATCCTGCTGCGCTATCGACTATTTTGTCGATCCGTGGCAACGGGAAATTGTCCTTAGGACAGGCCTTATTGAGGCTGGTGATGTCTATACACATGCGCCACTTGCCGCTTTTCTTTTGCACCATGACCACGTTGGCGAGCCATGTAGGATAAGCGATTGGCTCGATGAAGTTGGCTTCCAACAGGCGGTGCACCTCGGCTTTGGCGGCTTTGGTCTTCTCGTCGGACATTTTGCGTAGTCATTGCTTTTTGGGCGCACTGAAGGGTCGATGCCCAGGTCGTGCTCTATGATGGTGCGGCTGACTCGGACCAGGTCGAGGGCAGACCAAGCGAAGACGTCATTTTTTCGGGAGAGGCAGGAGATGAGTTTTTCCTCGTCTCGCGAGGTCAGGTCTTCGCTTATTATGACTGTTTGCTTAGGCGTGGCCGGGTCGAGAGGTACTGCCTTCGTTCCGTCGTTGCTTTGTAGCTGTGCCTTTACTTTTTCATCAGCGACTGGGCGGGTTCCTTCGAACCCTTCATGTTGTGCTGTGAGGCAGTGTACGTTCCGTTGCCCTAGAACGCTCTTTCAATATTGCGTGCAGTCTGCTGGTTGCCATAAATTGTGATCACGCCTTGCGGACCCGGGATTTTCATGCAAAGGTAAAGTCCGTGAATGGCTGCTTCAAACTTGATGGAGCCCAGACCCATTATGGCGTTATACGGGTATGCCATGTCGACGATGTCGAAGGTGACTTGCTCACTTCGTGCATTGGGTGCTACACCGAATGACAAGGGTAGCTCTATCTTGCCGACGGGAAAGGTGCCCTTACCATCGAAGCCATATAGGGGGTTGTCTGAAGGCTTGATTAAACTGTGGCTGATGCCCATGCAGTCGAAGGCGTGCAGGAAGATGATGTTAGCTTGACTGCCGTTGTCGACCAGGACTTTGTGTAAGTCCCAGCCTGCTACATTGCAGTTGATCACCATGGCGTCGACGTGAGGGGTGCTGCGCAGATCAACGTCCCTGGCGTCGAAGGTGAGTGGCATATGAGACCACCTTGATTGTACCACTGGGCCAGTGAGGGCGACGTGGTTAACACTTCGGTAGTGGTCCCTCTTCTGCCGCTTCGTTTCGAAGTCCACGCTGGACCCTCCGGTGATCATGTGGATGACTCCGCGATATAGTTGTTTGGCAAAGTCTTCCTACTTTGGTGATTAGGTGATTATGGTGGTGTGGATTGGGGTGATGCGAAGGGTACGCCTCCGGAGCTGCAGGTGCATAGGGTGCCCTCAGGGGTGGGGTGCTCTTGGCGCTGCCTTTTGCTGACAGCTTCATCTTCGAAGGCCTCTTGGGGGTGCTGTCAGCGAGGGCCTTGCCTTTTTTCTCGGCCAGCAGCACTGCCTTTGCTGCTTCATCGATGGATGGGGTTGCCTTAGAACTAGCTTGCTTGGGGGCCATCGCGGGTTGTTTTTCGTAGCACGAACGGTGGGCGCCAAATGTTGGCACTCTCCCTCCTGGGCAAGTTGATCCAACGGAACAGGAAAGTGGAAATAGTGTTTGCAAAGCTTAACGTGGGATGGCAACAGCTCTATCAATCTGGCCTCTCAAGGGCACTGTACAGGGGTATTTATAGGCACTCGAGTGACCACCCGTCCCTTGTCAAAGATGTTTATGCCCTCGAGTACCCGGTCTATCCCCAGAATATTCTCACGAGAGGAGGTTACAGACTATCATTACAGAAGAGGCTATTGCAGACGCGGCCTGTAATATGCTTATCGGCGCGGGGCCCGTTATAGTGGGTCGAATCCCACCTTGACCTCCCGACGCGGTGGGGACGTGGGACTAGTAGACTTCGACAGAGCCTTCGTCTTGCTACGGAGAGGATGAAGGGGGACCGCGTCGGTCTTTATCCAATTGACGCCTTCGGCTTGCTCGGGCGTGCTCTGTGGATGTGGTCTTTGTCGGTGTAGGGAGGCGACGAAGGCATCGAGTGAAGGGTAGCATGTTCGCCTTCGCCCCAACAATCACTCTCTCCAAACCCCATTCCACCATGCATCTTAGCACATTTTTTCAATATCATCACCCTTGTGTCCCTTTACCAAGAAGAAACCAATAACTTTTTTATGGAACTTCCAATTATCATCAATAAAGCTAGCAGTCACAGTCATGTAGCTATCTAGTTGCTTAGAAGTCCAACCATCTGTTGTCAAACAAACCCGTTGACAGTAGTCTTTGAAGAATTTCTTTAGCTTAGCTTTCTCCTGGAAGAAACAATGTACTACATCTCTAGTACATGTTCTTCTAGATGGCACTAGAAAGCGAGGGCATGCTTTGGACATAAACTTTCTAAATCTAGGTTTCTCACCAAAGCAAAATGGCAACTCATCCTAGCGTGTCTTGATCAAACCTCCACGTGCTAACACCTTCATGATGAGTTTCTTGTAGAGTACCTTGAGATGGATCTTTGTTAAACTTATTTGGATTGCGTTTGCAAGCAACCAAATGCCTCTTCAATGAAGATGTGCCATGACGTCCAGCCTCTGCCTTCATGTTTCGATGGCAATATTTGCACTTAACATGCCTAACGATGTATTTATCATCTTTTATCTTAATAAAATGTTGCCATACATCTGACCTCGATGCTATTTCCTTCCTACTCCCATCCTTAGTCAACTCAGGTTCCTCTTGTCTAGCTATTACATCCTGTGACTGAGATGCTGGTGCAACTACATTCTGAATATGTGACGTTTCGGTACAAAGTGCAACTGATTCAACCTCCATATCCGTAGCATCTATATGACAATGGAACCACAAAATACTAGTGTTACATACTTACACTACTACCTAATAATAATCTAGGTACAAGCAAAGCACGATTCAAGAATGTGTACCTTTCTGTTCCTCGCGGCTGGCCAGCTGGTGGCTGCGTGCCTGCGCCTGCCGCCCTGCTGCCTGGGAGTGGGAGACTGGGAGGATTGGCCGCCTGGGAGGCTGGGACTGCCGGACTGGTCGGCTCACGGCTGCTGGTGCGCGAGTGCGCGACTGCACGGTGCCGCGGTAACCGGTAACTAAAGTAGCTCCGCTTCCTGCCGCATGGGACTGGGAGAGGTCAGAGGATGAGAGGAGTGAGGACGCCGCCTGGGGCTGGGAGGATTGGCCTGGGAGCTGGGAGGCTTGGACTAGATCTGGTCGTCTGGGACTCCGGAAGAGTGGGAGGACGCTGTCGGCCGCCTGGGAACTGAAGTGGGAACTGGGAAGACTTGAAGCGCGCGGGAAGCTGGGAGCTAGGGTTGTGAGTTGCGACATCAGGCCATCAGGGATATGAACTGGGTGTGGCCCATGGGTTATGTTGTGCTGCTGTTGGGCTTGGGCTAGCGTGCTACCTAATTTCGGGTAGAATGGGTACTTCGGGTACCGCGGATGAATACCTGATTAGACTCAAACTTACTTCGGGTATTCAGTTTTGTTATCCGTTGGAGCTGTTCGGGTAACGGGTCTCGGGCTAAACGGGTACGTGTTTGGGTATTTTGAGTAGCTGGCTTCGGGCTTAGGGCTCGAGTTTTATGCCCAGTTCTAATTGCATTGCAGGCCAACATCATGGACGGAGCACAGCACCGGCCATCGGGCCGTGTCCTGTCATCCTGTGGCACCGGTTGGTCCTGGCCCATTTGACCGTGTATAATCGTAACAAGCTTCGAATTGACATGAGTACAGAAGAAACAATTATGTACTCCCTCCAGTGCAGTAAAGGTAGTCGTTTAGGACATGATTGTGCATACCAAGGAGTGATTAATTATCATAGAGTTTTCCATGTTTGCCCCTATTAAATAGGGATATGGGTGCATTAACGTCACTAAAACAATTAGACCTGATTGGTTGCTGCAGCAGCTCCAAGGCATTCTAGACTGGAGGTCTCAAGTTCGATTCCTCTTAAATGCATCTTTTTTTGTGCAATTACTAGGGGCAACAACGTCCAAATCCCAGACCCACGCGCGCTATGACTTCTTTTTGTGCACGCTCGGTCACGTGCAGGATGACTTCTTTTACTGCACCGGAGGGAGTACAGGAATATATTTGAACACTGGCTAGAGTAGACCCCCAGGACTTTGACTTTCCAATCCAGAAATCGTGAAAGAACACGAAAATCGACGATTTTGACCATAATAGACTCCACAAGGTAGGGTCTATAGTCTATACAAGTTGGGCCCTAAGATTGTCCCTTTCAACCGGACGGAACCTCTTGCCAGAGCTGCTGACGCCTGACTTGACTGGAAGTCTGGAACTGGAGCACAGCAGATCGTGTGTTGTATCCGGATGCCTTCCTTCTCCATGCTTCGTACCAGCAGCAGTCTCTTCCCGGACTCTCTCTCCGCCTGGCGTTAAGGTTAAGCACGGCAGGGCTCGCTGTCCACCCAAACCTCCGCCGGACTCGCGGGCCCGACGCCCAAGAAGCGGTGCCGATGCTGACTGAGGACCACCCTGCAGCCTCTCGTAGACGTAGCTCGCGCGTTCACCAGCGAGCCTCCCAACGACAGGCCGCCGCCGCCGCACCTCCGCGGCGCAACGCCGACCTGCGCGCACCTGAGGAACTCGGCGGCGCCGCCGGCCAGCCGCTCGAACCTCTGGACGGCGGCGCGTGCGCGGGAGCGCTCGTCGTCGCCGCCGCCGCGGGCGAGCAGCAGGAGCGCCGACGCGAGGCACATGAGCGCGCGCGCGACGCGGCGCGGGAGCGGCGCCCGCGCCAGCCTCTCCCGGGCGTCCTCCTCCTGCAGCTCGCGCAGCTTCCACCGGCGCAGCGCGGCGTCGCACTCGTCCGCGGCGCGCCGCAGCCTGCGGCGCCAGCGGAGCAGGGACGCGTCGGTCTCGGTGGCGGTGGCCTGCTGCTGCCAGCGGCCGGGGCGGCTGGACAGCTCCAGCGCGGCCTCCATCTTTACGTACGCCATCTCCAGGCGCTCGATGCCTTCGCGCGTGCTCAGACGCTCCCTGTGCTTGCTGAGAATGAAGGAGGAGGTCCGGTTCACCACCTCGCCGACGACGATGGACCCGACCGTCTCTGCCATTGCTGCGGTAGATCTGCCGACTACTCTCTCGCCCCTGCCTAATAATCACATCAGGAGTCGGTTGCCTAATAATCACATCAGGAAGGGAGATGAAATTTATGGAAGAGAAAAAGGGTTGGATGTGTGTCCTCCTCTCCACCTCCAGGTCAATAATCGAGGGAACTTTTGCACGACCCGCAGTCCGTTGACTAGACCAAGTCGATGCCGCGTTAGCTGACCACCCTTTTCGTGTTCCAAAGGTCCAAAGTCCAGTCCAGTGTGAATGCCAGCCAGGATGGGTTCATGTGATTCGTCGGGCTGCCATGTCATGCGCAAGCAAAGCTAAAAAAGTAGCTAATTAGCCCGTGTGAACGCTGTCATGAGGCACTAACCCAAGAGCACGATTATTTTTAATCAAAAAAAGAGCACCATTCCTATTAGTCAAGTCAACTGACATGGAGCCTATTCGTTTGGCTTTAATCTTCTACTGCTTCTATCTACAGTGTTTTTTCTCTTTATAGATTAAAGTTGCATCAGTTTAAACAACCGTCTTTAATTTGAACCGAACACCCCATTACTCGTAACTACTGCTGGTATGAAACATGGAGGAACGAAGGCATCCGGATACACGACCTGCTGCAGTCACGAAATCGACGCAAATCTAAAAAAAATCCCCACGCAAATCTAAAAAAAAATCCCCACGCAAATCTGTTAAATCTTACTCATTAGTCAACTGACATGAACCATCCATACCATTGATAGAAATCGACGCTAACTAGTGCGTTTAAGAATTCAAATTGAATTTCAAATATCTTTTTTTTTCTGTTGAGAGTAGGATGATATCTAATGCACATGAAGAACTGGCACTCAATTCTGGTCTTTAAAATAAGATATAATGGTGCACGAGATCAGGATTTTTCTATAAAACAAACCAGCCGAGGATGAAAGCGGTATTTAAAATTAGCACACACACGCCCGACACACACGGACCATGCGGCACGTGTTGCCACTATCCAGTTGTCACGCTCACGTCGTCATCCGTCTGTGTGACCATACCCTCCATTCAATCGTCGTTCACCATCTCGCCGATTCAGCCCTCCAGGATTCCAAGGCGCTGGGCACCACTGCGCCAGCCTCTAGACACGCATGGTCGAGCAATCAGGATTCAGGTTATTCTGCAACTGTCGTTCTTATTTCTCAACCTGCAAAGTGCTAATCTGCACCGATGTATATTATTTAGTGTCTTAGATATTTATAAAACTAATTTCAATGCACATAGTCATTTACCTACGAAGTGCCACGCAAATCTGTTAAATCTTACTCATTAGTCAACTGACATGAACCATCCATACCATTGAATAAAAATCGACGCTAACTAGTGCGTTTAAGAATTCAAATTGAATTTCAAATATCTTCTTTTTTCTGTTGAGAGTAGGACGATATCTAATGCACAAGAACTGATGAAGAACTGGTACTCAATTCTGGTCTTTAAAATAAGATCTAATGGTGGCATGGTGCACGAGATCAGGTTTTTTCTATAAAACGAACCATCCAAGGATGAAAGGGGTATTTAAAATTAGCGCACACACGTCCGACACACACGAACCATGCGGCACGCGTTGCCACTATCCAGTCGTCACGCTCACGTCGTCATCCGTTTGTGCGACCACACCCTTCATGCAATCATTGTTCGCTATCTCGCCGATCCAGCCCTCCAGGATTCCAGGGCGCTAGGCGCCACTGCGCCAGCCTCTAGGCACGCACGGTCGAGCAATCAGGATTCAAGTTATTCTGCGACCGTCGTTCTTATTTCTCAACCTGCAAAGTGCTAATCTGCACCGATGTATATTATTTAGTGTCTTAGATATTTATAAAACTAATTTCAATGCACATAATCATTGACCTACGAAGTGCTAATATGCTCTGTTGCATATCATAGAATTTTTTATATAATCTAGAGGGCCCACCACGATCAGTTCGCCTGGGGGCCCTCAAAATCATAAGGCCAGGGCTGGTATCACACATCATTAGATCTGATTTAAAAACCATGATTTTTTTGTTAGAGTACCCGTTTAGGGTTTTGGGGTTAGACTCTTCTAATTACTGTTATACTCCAGTGTAATGGGTCAGGCCCAACAACCTTGTCTATTAATATATCTCCCAACCGTGAGTTAGGGTTATCTATCATCCAACTTGGTATCTGTCGGGTATCATAAGTATGGGTACCTAGATTGTGCCCCTAAACATACCTAACAATCATAAAACACGTTCCCTGAGGTCAAACAGGGTTGAATCACGATTTGGCCGAGGCCCTCTCAACGGTTGCTCAAAACCACGCCTCCCCCGAGCCCATCCTCGGACGAAGGCTACACCCATGAGAAATCCTCGACTCACCCGAGGTCCCCTCCTCACGGAACGACAATCTACGTCTCGCTCGAGCTCATCTCGGACGGAGGAGGACAGCCCCGAGCCTAGCCTCAGCCAAAGGCCACGGAAACCATGGAGACGTGGGCATTAAATGCGACGATTCAGCTATCACTCCATGTGACACCGCAGTCAAACTGAGGACGATGGGACCGTCATCCCATCTACTTTCGCCAACTACGATGTTGCACGTCCGCGAATAACGGACACTGCTCCCTCACTCTGGCCACTATTCTCAAACGAGTCCGGATGGAACATGCACGCGTATGGGCACAGCCTCACCCTCGGGAGAGAACTCCGCCTGACTTGAGGACGGCTTCAGTCTCGGGAGAAGACTCCGCCTCACCCGATCTCGCCCTCGGCCAACTGCCCTAGCAGCAGCCACCAACTCCCCATGAATCCCGCAGGAGGCCACTCCGGCGACTGTTCTAACCACTCCCTACACGATTGCATGCCCCGGCGCAGGTCTGACCATGGCCTCGGGAGGAACCTCCACCTCGCCCGAGCATGGCCTCGACCTAGATAACATCGACGAAAGGACGACCGACGCCACCAACCCCTCCGCAGAGACAACTGACAACGGAATGGCTATAGAAACTATGGGGTTGGTGACAAGTCCGCTTTACGCCATACGGGACAAATTACCATGTGCTTTCCACCATACTTATCACTATTCCAACAACTATGACTCGGACAACACATCCACAAGATAGGCTCAGGCACGCGTCCAAGCCCCCAATCATGGCCTTGTCTCTTTGCTCGGTCAAGATGCGAGATACAGGGGTCAGACGTGCTCCCCCTGATCCAAGACAACAGCAAGGACAAAGGCCATTCATGTGGCCATGCTGCTACATGGGCTCGGACTCGCCTCCTCTCCCATTTACAACAAACCTTGGCACTCCTGGGATCCCTCCTTGAGGCTATAAAAGGAGGAGTCCAGGGCTTCCAAAAGGCAGGAGAACACTTCACAAGTTTTCGCCTTCCACAACCCATATTGGCACTTGCCTCAATCATCTTCAGAGACATAGGATTCACTCCCTCTATCGACTTGCTTGTACCCCCTACTACAAGCACTTAGGTGCAAGATAATATAAGTTTCATCCCCCCTCTACTGGTGAAAGGGAAATGTGCCCTTGGGCCATTTCTAAGTGTTTTGGTGATTAAGTGCCTAACACATCACTTTGATCTAACATACAATTGTGAGTATATCTCAGAGTCAAAGAAGAAGAAAATTGAGAATTGTAAAGATAATTTGCAAATTCTACAACCATGGAGAAACAAAGGTATGATTCTAGCACTTAGTAAATTGTTTTTGGCACTAACTATGTTCTACTAAGTGTTAGGGAACTTTTCAAATCGAGAGAAATTCAAGTGGAGAAGTTTGGGTAAGCTTAACCAAACTTGCACCATCCTGCGGTGCACCGGACTGTCCGGTGCCAGGCTGGTGCACCCCGGTTAACATGATGCTCTCAGGAAAAATTAAGGGCACCATGGCTATAATTCACCGGACTGTCCGGTGTGCCAGCCATGCGCTCAGCCAACGATTGGCCGCGCGATCAGCGGGCGCCACGTGTGCCTAGCCAACGGTCACCAGGTCGCACCAGACTATCCGGTGTGCCACGGGATCAGAGGCTGGCAACGGTCGACTTCGCCAAACAAGGAAGGGAATCACACATTGTTCACTGTCGGGTGGTGCACCGGACAGTCCGGTGTGACCATGGATAGGAAGTTCTCAGGGCCTTCCTAATGAAGGAGCAACGGCTCCTTTTGCCCTTGGGGCCTATATAAGAGGCCCCTAGGTGCCTCCATCAATACACCAAGCATCCTTTGAACATCCTAAGACACTAAGACACTATGATCACGCTAGAGCTTCAACAGTTTGAGATTCGAGCAAGTCTTTGAGTTGTAATTCCTCTATGTTGTTTCTTGTGCCACTCTCTCGACTTGTGAGCGTGTGTTGCTATGATTTTTGTCTCTTGTGTGTGTTTCTACTCTCCCTTACTCTTGAGTTCATTTGAGATCAAATTGTGTAAGGCATGAGAGACTCCGAATTGTGGAGATTCCTCACAATGGGATAAACTGAGATAAGAAAGAAAATTGTGGTATTCAAGTTGATCTTTGGATCACTTGAAAGGGGTTGAGTACAACCCTCGTCCATTGGGACACCACAACGTGGAGTAGGCAAGCCTTTTACGCTTGACCGAACCATGGGATAAAAATCGTCGTGTCATCTATCTGTTTCATTTTACTGCGATTCTATTCTTACTAGTGGTTGACTTCACTTCATAATTGGTCTAAGTTTAATACTCACCTTGTGAGAGCAATTAAGTGAAGAAGTTCACTCCTCTCATACTCTTCATTAGGACTTGGCTTTTTTGCTTTCGCTAATCCAATATTAGTCCAAGTTTGTTTAATTGAGCTATTTTTTACAAGATCACCTATTTACCCCCCCCCCCCTCTAGGTGCTCTCGGTTGGAAGCAGGGCCTTCTATAGCCTAAACCAAGATAAAACTTGTGTCTTCTTGCATCACCCATATGGACTAGGGCACACAACACTAATTCACTAGTTGGCTAGGACCCTCGGTCAAAACATCGGTAGTATCAGAGCCAGATTTCTCTCCCATTCCTCCCACCCCACAGACGTCTGGCTCCCACCCTACCTACCCAGTCACCACCCCTCCTCTATGTGTGGACGACCGGGCTCACCGCCGCTCTGCGAGTGTACGTCCGTGTTTGCCATCGCGACCTCGTCCGGATCCGCCCCTGGATCCTGGCGCCGCCACGTCACTTCCCTAGCGTGGCCCCGACCCGCGCCCACCGGCGCGACCCCGACCACGCGCTCCCCGACGTGGCTTCGCCCCCTAAAGGTTCAGTGCCGCCTACATGACTCGTCGCACCCCTCCTGCTGCTCCTGCTACGCATGGCTCCTCCACACCTTGCCTGCACCGGTGGTCGGCACCCTAGCGCTCGCGCCTCTCCCTGCTCGGTTTTGGCGACACCGTGTCTAGCGCTCCTCTACTCCCTCCTCTGGCCTCTATGTCCAGTGCTCCTCCGCTCCCTCCTCCGGCCTCTTCCAATCCACGGGCTCCCTCTATAGTCGTGCCCTAGTGCAGGCTTGCCAGCGCCTAGCCTTTTCTCCATAGTCGTGCGTACCCTAGGAGCACCGACCACCTCTCCCCAAGCCTCCTACCCGCTGTGGACAAGTTGCCCCCTGCACCGCTCCCTCCATGGCGGCCCCCACCTCCTACTACTCCGGCGTTGCCTCGCTCGGCCCACCCATTGCTGGTCGTAGACCCCTTGCGGACGCTCCCTCGTCATATCCCCTCCATCGATCCCCCTGTCGGCATCTTTCTACAGAGTCCGACCATCCTATGCCTCTCTAATTTCACCTCTAGAGACTCCTACCACTATAGTGGCTCCCGTCCCAGGCCCCGTGTTTGTGCGCGTCCTCCTCCACGATGGCCATCTTGTCCAGGGCACCTTCGTGGCCTTTGATTGGGTCATGAACCCTATGATTCGTGATTGCATTGAGATCCACCATCAGTCAAGCCGTCACGTGCCTAGACCACTCGTCTTTCCTTGTACCGTGCTTGCCTCTCTAGCGATCAAAACCTTGCTGGCTCCCCCCTCCCAGTGGCTCTATCAGAGCACCTACCTTGGCCCTCTCCGCACACACGGTGCCTTCGCCACCCTTCCCTGTCTGTCCGATTGGGTGGTCAACTCTGGAGCCTTCTTCCACACTACTACTACTACTACTACTAGCTCATTATCTCACCCCCACTCTCCACACCCCTCCCATCCTCGCTCTATTGTTGTGGGCAACAGTTCCACCCTCTCGGTCACTTCAGTAGGTGCATCGGTTCTTCTAGGATCATTCTACCTCAATGACGTCCTTGTTGCTCTCAGTCTGACTCATCCCCTTCTCTCTATTCATCACTTCACTAGTGACAACCACTGTTCTATGGAGTTTGATCCCTGGGGGCTCACCATATGACCCCTCTACTCTATTCACTTGCCCTCATCTTCCCCCACGGGTGTATCCTCCACCCATGCTCTTACTTCCACCACCACCTCCACCATCTGGCATCACCGCCTTGGCCACCCTGGACCTGACATGATGTCCTAGCTCTCCAGCCGCTTAGATATCTCATGTAGCAGCTAGGGCTGCTCTAAGCGCCTCTGTCATGCCGGCCAACTAGACCGTTACTCTTGTCTTCCATTCTCCACTTCCACGTCCAGGGCTACTCAAGCCTTTTATCTTGTCAATTGTGACCTATGGACCTCTCCTTTCCTCAGTCTTTTTGGTTACAAACACTGCCTCATCATTCTGAATGACTTCTCTAATTTTCTCTAGACTTCCCCACTTCGCCTTGAGTCTGACACCTTTCCCACCCTTACCCACGTATTTGCCTGGGTCTCCACCTAGTTCCATCGACTGGTCTGTGCCCTCCAGTGCGACAATGGACGAGAGTTCTACAACAACGCCTCTCGCTCCTTCTTCCTCACCCACGACATCCAGTTGCGTCTCTCGTACCCCTACACCTCTCACTAGAACGGCCGGGTCGAACGCATCAATTGTGTCACCACCAACATGATCTGCTTCCTCCTCTTTTAGGCGTCTCTCCCTACCAGCTACTGGGTAGAGGACCTAAATACCACCACACATCTCCTCAACCGCCGTCCCTCGAAGGCAGTGAGCCATCCCACTCCCCACTATGCCCTATATGGCACAACCCCCTCCTATGATCACCTTCACATGTTCGATTGTGCCTGCTATCCCAACACTTCTTCCACTGCTCCCCATAAGCTAGCACCTCGCTCCACTCGTTGCCCCTTCCTTGGTTACTCCCCTGACCATAAGGGGTATCGTTGTCTTGGCCTCGTCCCCCACCATATCCTCATCTCTCGTCACGCTGTTTTCGATGAAGCCGTGTTTCCCCTTGTTGGCTTCTCCTCACCCACTGATCTCGACTCTCTGCTTGAGTCCGACTCGATTCCCCCTCCACCCCGATCGCTCACGCCACCGCTCGTGCCTCTACCGGCACCTCGTGTGGCCTAGACACCCCACCTTGCACTGTTACCCGTGCCATGTGCAACCTTGATGACTTCGCTCGCATATCTTCCCGTGCCATGTGCGGCCCAGTCGACTACGACCTTCTACTCCGACCCTACCCGACATCGGAGCCCATGGTCTACACCGACGCTAACTGGGTTGGCTGTCTCGGCACGCTCCAGTCCACTTCCAGTTATGACGTGTTCCTGGGTGTCAACCTCGTCTCTTAGGCCGCCAAGCGGCAGCCCATCATCTCCTGCTCCTGTGCAGAGGCAGAGTAATGCTCTATGGCCAACAGCATGGCAGAGGCCTCCTAGAGCTCCACAACCCCCTTCAGCGTGCCACCCTTATCTACTTCGACAACGTCAGCGCGGTCTACCTCTCCCTCAATCTCGTGCAGCATCAGCGCACGAAGCACATGGAGATTGACCTGCACTTCTTCTACGAGTGTGTCGCTGTCGGTGACGTTCGGGTTCTCAGCGTCCCCGCAACGATGCAGTTTGCCGACATCTTTACCAAGGAGCTACCGTCGAGTGTATTCATTGATTTTCGATCTAATATCAACAATTATACATGATAGAGTTGAGGCTGCAGGGCTGTTAGAGTACCCGTTTATGATTTTGGGGTTAGCCCCTTATAATTACTGTCATATCCTATGTAATGGACCAGACCCAACAATCTTGGTCTATTAATACATCTCCTAACCCTAAGTTAGGGTTAGGATTTTCTATCTTTCAACTATTCTGTATGTTTATATGTGCACCATCACTTGTGTGCACAGGATATAATCTCATCTTTGTGTCCTGTGTTAGCCATCTCACTCCTTGAGGAGCGGATAAAAAGGTTGTTTTATAGGAATGTCCCGCGAAGGTTGTTTGGTGGAAATAGCTTTGAAGCATTTCCTCAAGATCACGTCCAACCAAGGCCCATGAAAGTGATATTCGACGTACAGCTATAGATGGCCAAATGAGCCGCCCGACACTGGCACTAGCTCTATTAAGCACGATATAATTAGACACGATACTATTAGTAATCGTATCGTGTCATATCGTGCCGGCACTAATACCGAACCAGCGACCCAGGCACTATACTATAGTGCCTAATCATGTCGTGATGACACTATTTCATTTTGAAAGCTCAAAAACTATAGAAGATCTTTAAGATTATATATTTAATTTTAAAACTTTAATATTTATACCATTATAAAGTGAATTCATTATGTTTAAAATCATAACAAATAACAATTTACAATCATATGCACATATCACAATCACATCTATATACCACTGGTTGGTCTAAGTCGTACCTACTATGTTGGTCACTTAATAGTGGCGTGCTCGTACCAGCCCATTGTACCTGGGTGGCGGCCCAAGCACGACACTAGACCTGTGTCGTGTCGGCACTGACACTATATGAATTGTGCCTGTGTCGTGCTGAAACACTACGAGTCATGCCTTGCTTAGTGCAGCCCATTTAGCGGCCCATTGACCATTTATACACGCAGCCACAACATGCGCTGGAGAAGGGAAGATGAGATATATAGAGCATGTTTGATTGCCTGCATCTGCGCGTGCTTACATCGCGGGATGCTGGTAACTGCTGTTTGGTAGCTATGAGTCAGGCTTTGCACGTGCGAGCTCTGTGTTTGGTTGCCTGCAAGTAGATTTAAACCCAGGCTTGCATGATTCTCAAAGCATCATGTGCCAGGCTCTCTAGATACGAGCAGATTGGGGCTGACCCAAAGAGGCCCGAGTGAGGGCCTAGGCCCCCGCTCAATTTTTTGTAACAAGTAGAGCCTAAATTTATACCATGAGGTCCCCTAATCAGCCCAATTTAAATGCCCCACTCATATAGCCTAACTTGTTTTAGAGCATCTCCAACAATGCCTCAAACCAAAATATAGGGCTCTACACAGGAAAAATCACTCCAACAGTGCCTCAATTCAACAAATTTTGTCAAAAAACTATAGGGCACCCTCTCAAGTGCCTCAAATATACTACACCGTAGTGGGCTGCCCTATAATCTAGATTTAGGGCTTTACTGTTGGAGCGAAGTGTTTTGTTGGTGCCCTAAATTCTATAAAATTTACTTATTTTTAAATTATAAGGCATTTTTATAGGTCACGTTGTTGGAGATGCTCTTAAGGACGATACACTCAGGTAGATGCGGTACCCAAAAGCCACAAGACGTATGGCTGATGGCCCATATCCAATTTGCATACAGATAGAAACAAGTCTGTCGTCCGGTCTTCTGCTTGTACAACGTCTTTTCGTCTTCACGGAGCTGGAAACCAAGAGTTGGCGGCGAGCGGAGAGATGCTGGGTCGCTGTCAAGAAGAAATTATCCAATCCAAGGGCCAAGGCTCCAAGTGAGAAACAACCAAGCGTCCAAGCCACAACACAACTTGTTGATTTGATCGGTCTCAGACTACAGCAAGCCAAGTAGCAACGCGCTAACAAGTAGCAAGGTAAGTAGGTAAGCAGACATTTTTTAATTTACATATGGAGTTCCTAGACATTTTACAGTTAGTAGTACATGGGTTTTTAGACATTTTATACTTTATTTAATCATAGTTGATTCTAGTTTGTTCCAATTATTTTATAGGCTAGACATGGAAATATTTTTTAGATGAAAATCAGTGACATCAGAGCCTGATAATGGCGGAAGTTCAGGTGGAGGTGGAGCTGCTGCACCTACACCTGTTCTTGCAGCGAGGCCATATAAACACAACCCTTCGGTGCCAGAACTAATTGATTTGGATGAGCTACCTAGGGATCCAGCAAAAAGGAAGAGAATGTGTGACTACCACCCCAATTAGCAAAATGAAATAAGAATAAAGTATTTACTATGGGGGCCTTATCAACCTCGCACTTATGATTTTCCTTTCAGGATTATTGCGGGCAAGAGGCGTCGATTCAATCCAGATTGGTTTGGCCAGTATGCTAATTGGTTGGAATATAGTGAGAAGGAGAACAAAGCATACTGCTTGTGTTGCTACCTGTTTACGGATAAAAATATTGACACCCATCATGGCCATGTGGCATTTGTGGTACAAGGCTGGAACTATTGGAAGAACAGTGACAGATTAGCACTTCATGTAGGTCATCATCGCACCAATTTTCACAGCAAGGCTCTCAAGGATTGTGAGGATCTTTTGAAAGAAGATCAGCCAATCACTGCTGCTATGAAAAAACAAAGTCAGCTTGAGAAGAATGAGAACTTTATTCGGTTAAATGCTGCCATTGATGTTTGTAGATTTTTGTTACACCAGGGGCAAGCTTTTAGAGGCCATGATGAATCCAAGGAATCTGAAAACAAAGGTAATTATCTAGAATTGATGGAATATACTTGCAAGCAAAATAGTGTTATTACTAAAGCATTCAAACTTGCTCCACTTAATAATCAATTAGTGTCTCCCAAAATTCAAAGAGACATTACTGAGTGCTTTGCGAAAGAAATATTACACTCTATCATTGAAGAGATTGACCATAATGTGTTTAGCTTACTAGTTGACGAGTGTCGTGATGTTTCTGACAAAGAACAAATGGCCACGGTTTTGAGATATGTGGTGTGGTGAAAGAAAAGTTTCCAATCTTTCAATTTAGTTTTCTATCTACACATGATGATGATATTAGCAATAACAAATAACTTGTCAAAAATCTTACAAAGGAAAGACAAGGATATTATCAATGCTATTTCAAATGTGGCCTCAACCAAACGGGAAATAGAAAATCATAGAACTTCTGATGAATGGAATGCACTTCTCAATAAGGTATGTTGCTTTTGTGAGAAGCATGACATTATAGTGATTGAAATGGATAAGGACTACGTGAATCCCAAAAAAAGGCATGACAAAGGACAGGTATTAGCAATGAGCATCATTATAGGATATATTGTTTTTTTGTTGTTCTAGATCTGCTACAAAAAGAGCTGAATGATAGATTCAATGATGTCAACTCAGAATTACTTTTATACATGTCTGCCTTGAGCCTAGAGAATATGTTCCATCATTTTAACACTGAAAAGTTAATCAATTTAGCTAAGTGCTATCCTGCTGATTTTAGTGTTGGGGCGAAGGCGAAGACGCCACCCTTTGCTCGATGCCTTCGCCGTAATCGTTGGACCAATGGAGACAAGACAACGGGCAGGCTCACCCTTCATCCCATTCGTCACCGGACGAAGACCTGTGATGAGGTCGTCCTGTCTTGCGACCTCGTCCAGCACGCAGGCCCACGGCCACGCGGCCCATTGTAACAGGCCCTGCGTGGCCGCTGCGCATTACGGGCCTAATTTGTAAAGGCATCCCTGTAATTACGGTTTGTAACCCCGCTTTATGGGAATATTCCGGGAATAACCTAAGTGTCTGAGGGCAAGGCCCTCGCACTCACCCACTCCACCCACCAAGAGGCTGCCGAAGACGACGTTCCCCGCACCTGCGAAGACGACGCTCTCCGCACCTGCGGCCTTGAAGGACAACCGCAACCTCCGCCAGGCTTCGCCCCACCGGAGGGCGTGGACCTCACTGAGGACGGTGAAGTCCTCGGCGTTTCAGCGGAAGAACAGCTACAGCTGCGCGCTCTGCGCCTCAAGAACCGCAATCTCTAGAGGCAAAAAGAGATACTGGAGGCCAAGCGCCAGCGCGTGTCCGCACTAGCCAAGGTGCGGCAAATGATACGCGACGAAGAGCAGAAGGCCCAGGACATCGAGCGGGAGATTGCGCTGATGCAGCGCGAAGGCCACCTCGGCCTACAGCACGGGCCACCCCTGCAACAGCGAGCACAACCGGAAGACATACGCGAAGGCCACCTCGACCTGCAGCATGGGCCACCCCTGCAACAGCGCGCGCAAATGGAAGACCCGCACTTCGCCTTCCCGCACGCCGCGCCATTTCAAGGGGTCAACTACCTCGACGAGCGAAGTCCCCTGGCGCCACATCTGCAAGTGACACCCTGGCCTGCCAACTTCCGGGCAGGGACCTATCCCAAGTACAACGGCAGCACGGACCCAGCACAGTACATCATGAGTTATCAGGTCGCCGTTGCATCTTCCGGAGGGAAAGACGCCACAATGGCCAAGTCTTTCATCATCGCCCTCGAAGGCCCAGCTCTCACCTGGTTCACCAGGTTGCCCCCGCTGTCCATTGACTCCTGGAGAAGCCTCCGGGACAAATTCCTGCTCAACTTCCAAGGGTACCGCCCAGACACCGACGCCTTGGCCGAACTCTCACTCTGCAAGCAGCTGGAAAAAGAGACTCTGCGAGAGTATTACCGCAAGTTTCTAACACTCAAGTCACAGCTGCCCTCAGTTGATGACTAGATCGCCATCCACTACGCCATCAGTGGCCTTCGCGCCGGCGTCCTTTACAGCCACTGCATCAGGGACCCGCCCAAGAACCTCCAGGAATTATATCAGCTATTTGAAAAATATGTCAAATCCGAAGAGCTCCACCAGTGCAAGGTCGAGTCTCAGAGGAAACCCAAAGATGCTCCACAGTCCAGCCGCACATGGACGAGGACTCTGCAGCCAGACTCCGGTCGAGACAACCGCAATCAGCAGCAAGTGCACAACATCGCCAACCAGCACCCCGCAGCTGACGCCCCTCGCCGCCAGGAGTATCCCCCCCAGGGCCGCGGAAACGGAACTCGCGGTAGGGGTCGGGGGCGTGCGCAGCCGCCGCGCCGATTCTACTGTCTCTTTCATGGCGAAGACTGCGCCCACCAAACCAAAGACTGCCCAGAGACGAAGGCCACCAAAGACAGGATGGCACGGGCGCAGGCAGCCGACAACCCCAGAGTTGTCGCGCACACTTATCAGCAACCCCCTCCACCATACATCCACGCCCCCGCCCCACATCCACCGCACCACGCATACCAACACCACCAGGAAGTACAAATCGTACCTCCCCCACCCCCACCTCCACACCAGCAACATCAGAACATCCCCCACCCCCACGCCCCAAAACAAGAAGACTTCGCCGATCAGCCGTATCGCGGAGTCATTCATATGATCACTGGGGGGTCCAGCACCGACTTCGACACAAAGCGGCAGAAGCGGGACCACTACCACATCATCAACCACGTCGCCATCACCGGCCCAGTCGTGCAGACAAAGTGGTCCCACGTACCGCTAACCTTTGATGCACGAGACGTCGACCTGCGCAGCGCCCCCCACATCGACGCCATGGTTATCAACTGCAGCGTGGCAGGCTGGGACCTGCATAAAGTCCTAGTCGACAATGGCAGTCAAGCAGACATCATTTTCCTCCATGCCTTCGACCGCATGGGCATAAGCCACAGCCTGCTCAAGCCTTCGGACAACCCATTGTATGGTTTCGGCGGCAAGGGCACTTTTCCTGTCGGCAAAATAGAACTGCCTGTCTCCTTCGATGTAGCACCCAATGCCCGAAGTGAGCAAATAACCTTTGATATCGTCGATATGGTGTATCCGTACAATGCCATCATGGGCCGGGGCTCTATCAACAAGTTTGAGGCAGCCATTCACGGGCTGTACCTATGCATGAAGATACCAGGTCCGTTAGGCGCCATCGCGGTCTACGGCAATCAGCAGACTGCGCGCAACATAGAGCGGGACTTCGTCCCCGGACAAAGAAATGTGCACTGCCTCACGGCCCAGCGCGAAGTCCCTGCGTCCGTCAGCCCAACCGACAAAGAGCACAAGGCACAGCTGCAGAGCAACGACGGAACCAAGACTGTTCCCCTCGACCAGGCCACGCCCAAGCAGACAGTCACCATCAGCGAAGACCTCACTTCGCAGGAAGAGGAGAAACTCCTCTGCTGCTTGTCCAAGAACAAAGACGTCTTCGCTTGGTCAGCCCTCGACCTGGTCGGGGTCAGCCGATCCATAATTGAGCACAGCTTGGGAATCGACCCCTCGGTGAGACCGAAAAAACAGCGGCTTCGCAAAATGTCCGACGAGAAGACAGAGGCCGCCAAGGCAGAGGTACACCGCCTCCTGGAAGCCAAATTTATCGAGCCAGTGGCTTACCCCACGTGGCTCTCCAACGTTGTGATGGTGCAGAAAAAGAGCGGCAAGTGGCGAATGTGCATCGACTTCACCAGTCTCAACAAGGCCTGCCCAAAGGACAACTTCCCTTTGCCGTGGATCGACAAAATAGTCGATAGCGCGGCCGGATGCGAAGTCATGTCACTCCTCGACTGCTTCTCCGGTTACCACCAAATATACATGAAGGAGGAAGACAAGGCTAGCACCAGTTTTATAACACCCTTCGGCACATATTGCTTCATCAGAATGCCGGAGGGACTCAAGAACGCCGGGTCCACCTTCTCCTGGCTTACCAAAACTGTGCTCGAGGGGCAAGTTGGCAGAAACATATTCACATATGTGGACGACATAGTCATCGCCAGCAGGAGCAAGGAGGACCATCTCGCTGACCTCGCCGAGACATTCGCGAACATGCGAGACGCACGACTTCGCCTCAACCCGGAGAAGTGCGTCTTCGGCGTTCGCCAAGGGAAAATATTGGGCTACCTGGTATCACACCGCGGCATCGAGGCCAACCCAACTAAAATTCAGGCCATCGTCAACATGACGCCCCCGCAGTCGGCAAGAGAGGTCCAGCGTCTGATGGGCAGATTGGCCGCCCTCAACAGATTCATCTCCAAATCCGCTGAGCGAAGTCTTCCCTTCCTCAAAACACTCCGCGGCGCAAAAGACTTCGCTTGGGGACCAGAGCAGGCGGCGGCCTTCGCATCACTAAAACAGTACCTGTTGGAGTTGGCGGTTCTTACAAGCCCCGACTCTTCGCTACCCCTATTGCTTTATGTGGCGGCCTCGCCGCACGCGGTCAGCGCGGCGCTAGTTCAGGAGTAGACAGTAGAGGGCGTGATCAGACAGTGCCCAGTTTATTACGTCTCCGAAGTGCTCACACCGTCAAAGTGTAACATGACGGAACTCGAAAAGATTGCATATGCAGTTGTTATGTCTTCGCGCAAACTGCGCCACTACTTTGAAGCATTCAAGGTCCGCGTCACCTCAGATAGGGGACTCGGCGAATTATTCAGAAACCCAGAGGCATCGGTACGGATCGCCAAATGGGCGGCCGAACTCTCCGGCTACCACATCACTTTTGAGCCCAGGACGGCGATCAAGTCACAAGTTCTAGCAGACTTCGTCGTCGACTGGACCGGGCCAATAACACAGCCGGATCCGTCTGTAGAGAAAGTTTGGACAATCCACTGCGACGGCGCTTGGTGCCATATGGGGGCAGGCGCTGCTGCAGTCATCACCTCACCCGCCGGGGTCAAGCACAAATATGCGGCATGCTTAAGCTTCGCTCTGGTATCTGACAGATGCACAAACAACATAGCAGAATACGAGGCTGTCATCCTCGGTCTCCGCAAACTAAGAGCCCTCGGTGTCACCACCTGCATAGTCCGAACAGACTCCAAAGTGGTCGCCGGCCAGGTCGAGAAAGATTATGCAACAAAAGACCCCGCTCTTATGCAATACCTCGCGGCCATCCGAAGTCTCGAGAGACAATTCAAGGGATTCACATTGCAGCATGTGGACCGGGCCAAGAATGAAGAAGCCGACGCATTGGCCAAGGCAGCCGCCAGGGGTGAAGCCCTACCCTCTGACGTGTTCTACCACGTCATCGGCACGCCAGCCGTCCGCAGCCCCGAAGGGCTCCAAATAACCAACGACAGCGAGGGCCACCGCATAATCAACCTCATCATGACCGAAGACTGGCGGGCGCCAATAACCCTGTACCTGCAGGGGTACTATCACCCAATCGACAGCAATGAGGCCAAGCGCCTCCACCACCGAAGCCGGGACTTCGCACTGATCGAGGGCCAACTTTACAAGAAGGGGGTCAGTCAACCGATGCTCAAGTGCGTCACCGAGACCGAAGGCGTCCAAATCCTGCGCGAAGTCCACAAGGGGACCTGCGGCTCCCACGCGGGGCCTAGGGCCCTAGCGGCAAAGGTGATTCGCCAAGGTTTCTACTGGCCCGCCATTATATGTGCCGCAAATCGGGTCGTCAGATCCTGCGAAGCCTGTCAGAAATTTTCCCCACGCTCGGGGCGCCCCTCGCAGTTCACGAAGCTGATCGCCCACACGTGGCCCCTTCAGCGCTGGGGCCTAGACATTGTCGGGCCCCTGCCCACGGCTCAGGGGAACCTCAAGTTCACCTTCGTCGCCGTTGAATACTTCACCAAATGGATTGAAGCGAGGGCAGTATCCACCATCACATCGAAGACAACCCAGAAATTCTTCTGGCAAAATATTGTTTGCCGCTTCGAAGTACCGTCTGAACTCACGGTCGACAACGGCATGCAGTTCGACAACCAAGATTTCAAAGACTTCTGTTTCTCCATCGGCACCAAGCTTGCCTTCGCCTCCGTGTACCACCCCCAATCCAACGGAGTCGTGGAGCGCGCCAACGGCAAAATTTTCACAGCCATCAAGAAAATGCTCCTCGACGACAAAAAAGGCAAGTGGCCCGACCTATTACCCGAAGTGTTCTGGACACTGAATACAACCGAGTGCAGGGCGACTGGGTTCACCCCCTTCCGCCTATTATACGGATCGGAGGCCATGATTCCGCAAGAAATAAAGCATGGGTCGCCTTGGACAGCCGCGTCGGCCGTCCCAGACGTAGACGAGCCGACTTCGAAGGACCTCATCGACGGAGACCGCGTCTTCGCCCTACAAGCCCTGGACAAATACCAAGCCCAGACAAAGGCATGGCGCGATCAGGCAGTCATCCCAAGGGAATTCAGCGAAGGGGACCTCGTACTCGTCCGTACAGCTCGAACAGAGTCCAGGGGCAAGCTGGAGCCCAGGTGGGAGGGCCCTTTCATTGTCAAGACGAAGGCCTCCCCCAGCGCATACAGGCTCGCAACGCCAAACGGCGAAGACCTGGAGCATTGCTGGAACATCGATAATCTCCGCAATCTTTTTGTTTGACTCATCAGGGTCAGCTCGCCCTTGTAATTCGCAAAGACAATTTTTATTCTGGCCCGCACTCTTTTCCTCCTGGGGGGTGAGGTTTTTAACGAGGCGGAGTCATGTAATATACAAGTGCAAAATCCCCCGCAAAATCTACATCGAAAAAAGTCCGCGCCGACGGTCTTCGACATTCGACCAACACATAGTCACCGCGAGGCCCAGCATCAGTCACCCTCGCGTGCGACAACTCCGTGCAGAAGTCGCCTAAGGGTGCAGCCGGGCTAGCACAACAAGTGCGAAAAATCGAAGTCTTCTGCGAAGACTATCCGTGCAGAAGTCGCCTAAGGGTGCAGCCGGACTAGCACAACAAGTGCGAAAAATCGAAGTCTTCCACGAAGACTATCCGTGCAGAAGTCGCCTAAGGGTGCAGCCGGACTAGCACAACAAGTGCAAAAAATCGAAGTCTTCTGCGAAGACTATCCGTGCAGAAGTCGCCTAAGGGTGCAGCCGGGCTAGCACAACAAATGCGAAAAATCAAAGTCTTCCGCGAAGACTATCCATGCAGAAGTCGCCTAAGGGTGCAGCCGGGCTAGCACAACAAGTGCGAAAAATCGAAGTCTTCCACGAAGACTATCCGTGCAGAAGTCGCCTAAGGGTGCAGCCGGGCTAGCACAGCAAGTGCGAAAAATCGAAGTCTTCCGCGAAGACTATCCGTGCAACGGTCGCCTAAGGGTGCAGCCGGACGAAGCCTAACAAGCGCGAAAACAACTACACCAAACCGTCCGTGCAAAGACCGACTACATGCGCACCAGCGCAACATAACAAACACACCAGACCAAGTACGTAATGCCTTCGTGAGCATAGCCGAAGGCACATAACTTCATCATACAAGCTATTACATACGTACAAGCGAGGGCATCACACTTTACATCGGCTCAACCTTCAGAATAATTCCCATCTCCCTATAGTTAAACAACATTATCCTCAGCTCCTCACCCGCAAAAAGACTTCGCAGCTCCCCCTCACCTGCACTCACAGCGGCCGGCAAGGACAACAGTTCCTGCCTGCCAGTCCTACTCACATGAAGCCGACCACCGTCCACCTCACTCACTCTACGCTTCGCGACCGCCCTTCGCCGCCTATGCCCAGCACTCGAACCAGGCACAACTTCAGCATCCACAGCATGCGGCGAAGCCTCCACCGCTGCCACATCCAAGGCCGCAAAATAGTCCAAGTCCTCATCCGACGACTCTTCGGTCCACTCAACCGAGCCCCCAGAGTCACCAAAATCAGAAAACTTAGATGCAGACTCATCCGATTTATTCCCATCATCCACGGTCGAAGCCGCCAAAAAATTAGTAGTAGCGGTTGCATGCGCAGGCCCAAAATCTTGAACCTGCGTAGCAACCAAGGTTCAGCAACATATCCAAAATTCCCTAACTACCCACACCCACTAAGCCACCTGCGAAGACCCAGCCGTCGCGGGATCCTCCACTGCCGGCTCCGCCGCCATCTCCACAGGATCCTCAGCCCTCGGCGCGGCAGTTGGCGATGGGCCTCCGCCGGCCGCAGTGGTTGCGGGAACATCAGGAACGCCTTCGACGGTTTTCGGGGGCAGCTCCGGGGCGGTCTCGGACGCAACCACCATCGGGTTCGCCTCCGAGTCAGGCTGCACGCTGTTCAAAGCCCCGAAGTCATCCACCCTCTTGCCACGCGCCGCCTAAGACACAGCACACAGATTCAGCAAACCCACATTTAACCCACGTTCAACAAACACCAAACAAGAGCCAAACATTACCTGACCCCTCGCCGTCTCAGCCCGCTCCCTGACCACCTCCCGACCGTGGGGGCCCCACATCCGGTCGTAGAGGGCTCCTGCGGATTCCTTCACCATAGGGTCCTCAACCTTGTAAATATCACGCTCGAAATCCTCATCAGCTTGGTCGAAGACCTCATAGTGCCGGCACCCTTCGCGAGATAGCGCGTTCATCGCCCCCTCGCAGGTGACCAGGGAGGCATAGGACATAAACCCCTCCACGATGGTGGGGAGCGCCAGCAACTCCTCCTGTATCCACTCGAAGCAGTGAAGTCCGGGCTCTCGGTCCGGCACCTCGAAGTCAGCGGTCCGCGCGCCCAGCTCATGGTATGAATCCACAAGCTGTTTGCGTGTCCGCTCAGCCTCCGAGCGCGTTGAAGCCTCGGCCCTCTCCACACGGGCCTGCAGAGCGTTGAGCCGCCCCTCCAACTCCTCGGCGCGCTGCCTAGCAAGACTGCCCTCCGCCCGCGCCAAATTGGCTTCCGCCTGCGTAGCCTGCGCCTTGGCGAGGGCCTCATTAGCTTCCTTCCTTTCCTCCACCAGTTGGCGCCGAAGGTCAGTCCTCTCACCCTCCAGCGCGGCCACCTTATCCGCCAGCTTGCGGCATTTGCTGTCGGCGGCCGACTTTTCCCGGACGGCGTCAGCATGTTGCATCCGAAGTCTCTCGACTTCGGCAGACACAACTGCCGTCAAGGCCCCCGACGCCGTGCGGTCAGCGAAGTCAGCCGCCTACAAGACACACATAAGACCACAGCCCCAGCAAAGCCGGTAAAAAACCGAAGCCTAGCTCAACGTACCTGACTCAGCGCCTCCTTCAGCTCCTTCAGCCGGCGGGACACAGCACCCGCCTCGTCCCTGACGGCAGCGAGTGCCGGAATCTCTCCACCGGCACTAAGAGCACTGCCCTTCGCCCTGGGCACCACGGCAGCCGCCGCGGTCACCACGGCAGGCGGAACAACAACAAGTTGGCCTTCGTCCGACCCTGTGACATATCAATATATATAAAAAAACTCGAGCCAGCGACTCACCAACAAGATAATCCTCCACACTAATGTCGGTGGCAAAGTCGGTGACGCGCTTGCCTGGCGGCGGCAACTCTCGAGCCGCCATCGCAGCCTCCGGCACCCCGCTGGGCGCAGGGGCGGCCTTCGCAGACTTGGAACCACCGGCGGCAGGCGCCTTGCTGGATGCAGGGATGGCCGACTTCGCCTCTAGCGGCGGCTGGCTTCCGCCGGGGGCAGCAGCCTTCGCAGTCCCCCGTGGCTTCTTCGGCCTGGCCTCATGAAGCCTGACGACCGCCTGGCGCTTCTGTGCAGCTCCCTGACGATCCTTGTCCATCACTGCCGACACAACAGCAGCAATATTCCGCCCATAAGGAAACACTTTCTAGTCACGAACCATGCGGGATGTAAAAAAGTCTTCGCCGGCCGCGCGGGGGACAGGAACATTCTTAGGCCACCAACCCCTGGTAACCCTCAGCATCCACGCCGAAGACTCCCGGAGCTCGGGCGAAGACATCCTCCCCCCTGGGGCCGCGCATGTCCTCATCAATTCCCTAGCAAAACCATCAGACACACCCAGTCCTCCCACAGCAATACCTAGTTTCCTCTTCTTAGAGGATGGGGCGGCCGCCGGCGCGGGGTCGTCTCCAGTCTCTACCACCGGCTTCTTCCCGCGACGATCCACATCGTCTTGGCCGGGATAACCGCCATACGGCAGACGGTTCAACTCGAAAACCCTGTTCAAGCGGTCATTGGACCCGCGAATATCCCAGCTACGCTGGTCCTCTGTCCTCGGCACGTACCGACCGATGATCCGCACCGCCCCATCCTCCGCCTCACACACAAAGGCGGCTAGTGTGACGGAACCTCCCAAGTAATTAGGCCCACCTACAGTTGTCCTTGTCTAACAGACATCAGACACCCTGTAGATGTTCCTAAGTCACTTGACAAGCTCGGTATCTTTTCCGACCTTACCAGGAACGTTTCACCCGTCTTGCAGACATTACAGAACATCGGAGATAAAGATATGCCGAAGCGAATTACATAAACTTACATTTATTTCAAAAGCAAGCTCGAGTTATTTTATTACAGACCAGACTAAAAGTGAGTGCAGAGTAGTAATATTATACAAACCAAGGGAGACACAAACATCTCCCGAAACTATAAACAAAAGATCCTATATGGAGGACCGAGTCCTCCCGCACTTCAGTCTTGTTTTTCTTCTTTGCGAACCACCTTGGCACAGAAGCAACAAAAGTCTACTACTTCCTCACCTAAAAACAACGAAGGGATAAACCCTGAGTATGGAATTACTTAGCAAGTCTTACCCGACTAAGGAAAAGACTCTCAAGGGTATGTTGGATAAATAGGAGTCAAGGAGAGGCTTTAGCAAAAATCAACTTATACTTTTGCAGAAGTAGCTTACTAAAGTGAGTCCTTACTTTCAATCTTTTAACGCCATATTAAGTATTAATAGACTCTATTTGCATCTAGTCTAATTTCAACATCTCATCAATACAACATCATTTTTATCCATAGTGTTCACATCCTGACTTTAGGTTGCAGGGAAGTGACCAAGTCTTCATAACCGCGAAGGTACGGCGATCCGAATCGATTATACTCAGCTGAGGATCTCCAATCACACGACATATGTAGCACTTAACCCTTGCATATGTCAACCCGCCACCAGGGTTCTTAAGACCGGATCAGGTTCACGCAAACCGAGAGCACAGATACACCACCGTCCAGCCTCTTGCCACGAAGGGTACACGCTACTCTCGCCACCGCTCCACTCCCATTTCGTGTTATCTTATTCCGGCCTTAGTCTGCCCGAGGCAAGGCTTACCCATGACGAGGCATGTGACCAGTTAAAGGGTCCTCGGTCAGCACGCCTACATACGCGTTAATCCTTAACCAACCTGGGTAGAACATCACCTGTTCCTACCCCCAAGTCTTAATTTACGTATTTCCATCCTTAGGATTGTGTCTATTCCTTAGGATGAAAGAGCATCACAGGGAACTTTGCAGTAAGATCCCATCATTGCTCCAAATGAAAATATTCTTGCAGGTAGAAGTCGTCCTTTCTCGAGTTAAATTAAGGATAACCTCTATCCACAAGATCTAAGCAAGGCTAAGCATTATTGTAAATCATAATTTTGATACTTCACAGAAGTATCTATAAAGGTATGGATATCAAGGAAAGCAATGCATCAAAGGGTTTCAAGTAACTCCTATGAACTTAATGCACATTTCACTAGACTTAAAGTGTGCGAAAAGTATTTAAAAACACAAGGAAGGGTTGCATGCACCGGGGCTTGCCTTTGTTATCAGGTGAGTCCTGCTCGGATCCACAAATATCGAAATAAAAGCAGTTGCCTGCTTGAGGATCTGAGGTTGGTGGAGTTCCCACTTCAGTGACTTCTTCTTCTTCTTCGTGTTCTAACATAACCATATATATGCATAAGAATGGATGCCATGGAGTGCTCATGAGGATGCAAAGATAATATAAACTTATTATCTAAGTCTTGAGTACAACTTTCCTTCACGGTACTCCGAGAACCTAGGGTTTCCGGAGTCAGTAAAGGAGTTCATGGAGCAGGGGGGTGGTTTTGGGTTTAATGATCAAACAAGGTCCAATTCAACCCAAATTCTACCCAAGGCTTTTAAATATTGGTTTAAGTGCACATAAAAATTTTGAGCATTTTTGGGATTACTATTTATCTTTTAAAAATCCAGAATTACTTCTTTAAACTATTTTAAATGCCCTAAAATTCCTTATTTATCCTAAAAATCATGAAACTATTTTTATTAAATTCTAGGGAAATTAATAAGCCTAGGAAAATTAGTTTCACAATTTTAGCATTTTTCTACATTTTTCTATATATTTCTAAAGCTCTGTGGAAAAAGAAAAAGGAAAAGCTTCAATAGTAACGGGCTGAAACCAGCCCAGACGGCCCAGTCCAGGGGGAAAAGCGCCTGCGCGCGCGCCCGCGCTGGCCACTTTACAGGAAAGACCTTGGGGTTTTCATTATCTGTGAACAGGTTTTTCTACTATTTGATGTGTCGCTGACAAATCACAGAAAGGTCCTTCATCTTCTATTTCTTCACCGCGTCCGGTCCTCGACGAAGCTCCCCACGGGAAGCCGAAATCCGGTGAGCAATACCGGCCGGAGAGGGCAAAGACCGACACAATCTTTGGTTCACACCTGATTCTACCCCTAAGGAGTATTTCCCCCCGATCAATTGCACAGTTCGGGCTCTCAACCTTTCTGCTCACGATGACCGTGCAATCTGGGGACAACACAAAGTGTTCCCAGTGATTTAATGGGTTCTAGACTAATTGGCCAGGTCAGTGAGTATCAAGAGCATACCAGAGCACCGAAACAAATGAACAGAGGGCATGAACGGACCTGAAGTGTACTGGCCGTAGTGATGCCCTTCTTATGACCGCGGAAAACCAATTTAGGGGAAGTAAGCAATTCGGGGATTCCAGTAAGTAATTGGGAGCACGGCTTGGTGGATTGAGTGCTTGACTACCTTACGGACCTAATGGCACATTCAATTTATAGGCACCGGGGGCGGTGGCCTGTGAATTTTAGATGGCGCGGTGGCGGCCGGAAAGGGCAAAGGTTACTGGTGCAAGTGAATTCGTGTCACCCGTCGTGGCGATCATTCCGGTGATCGACGGGAAGCTAAAACGAATCACGGCGATGTGGTGGAGGTACTCAGGCACGTGGCACACGTCCGGAAAGCGGCGTTCACCGGCGTGCCTATCGGTTTCCACCGCGACGAGCTAGTACGGTGGTCGGAATTGCTTTACTGGCCGGACTTATCCACGACGACGTGGCTTGAACGCTACCAGATCAGCTTGGGCACAAATCACGGTGACCACAGCACGAATCGCGGCGGAGGGAGTCGTCGGCGGCGAGGATAGTCCCGCTGGCGATCTAATCTGCTCGGGTTACTGTACCATCAGAACCCCCCTTATCAGAGCACCTGACAGTCCAGTTTCCAGAGCCCACAACTTCCAATTTTGTGCAGCAACTCGATTGCCTTTCTCAAACAAAGTTGTAGAGCAATATACCATCTACAATTCGACTATAGGACTTGAACACATTTGAGCACTAAATCAAGGTTGAATTCGTGCTCAAAGTTAGCTCCATTACACTGAAACTCTGAACTTCAGACTGAACCAGCCTGACAGTCAAACTTTGATTGGGTTTTTCTCCAAATTTCTCATAACAACTAAGCTCACACTCTTTAGCAAAGTTGTTCTCCTATAATTGGTCTTCAACTTCAATGTGGTGACCTAGGGCAAAAACCCTATACTTTGTAAGTTTCAAAGTCCCAAAGTTGAGCCCATTCTCTGATTTTCAGACTTAGAACAAAACTCACATGGGGTCCATTTTGCATTTAAGTCCAAAACCTAGGGTTTGGCTTTCAAATCCACATATTTGTGAACCACTTGGCTTAAAATACTTATTTGGCTTGGTTTTTGCACTTTAGCCCAAAAGTGGGCTAATTTTGCACATAGGCCCCTAGGGTTTAGTTTTAGGGTTTCCTAGGGTTCCAATTAGGGTTTCTGGTATTCCATGGGTATAAGTGTGATTCAACTTTATTCTTGGAGTCATTTTATGACTTTTACCCTAAAGCTTTTAGGTTTTCTCAACTTAGGTTAAGTTTTACCCCTTTAATCACTATTTAGGGTTAAGTCCTTTAACCAGGGTCCTATTTGTAAAACATTAAAACAATACAACTTGTTTGAATTTTTTGCCTAGTGAATGCACTCTAGGTGTGTCAAACATATGCAATGCCAATGCTTATGATGTCATGCTCAAGTTTTAGTTATAGTAACACCAGGGGTGTTACATCCTTCCCCCCATAAAAGAATCTCGTCCCGAGATTTAAAGTCCTAGGGTGAGTAATGGAAAAGGAAATGTGTCACATTTTTATTTCCTTATTTCTAGTACAAGGCAAGGGTGGTGTGGGGGTTCATTCCTTTATTACACAGCTATACAGACTTTACAACTTACAAGAGGTAAGAAAGCCTGGGAAATTTTTATCTAAGAAGTCTTGGGTTTCCCATGTAGCCTCATCTTCCGAATGCTGGTTCCACTGTATCTTATAAAACTTGAGAGTCTTTCTCCGGGTAACCCTGTCCTTTTGATCCAGAACTCGAATGGGATGTTCCGAGTATGTTAAATCTGGTTCCAGGACAACATCAGTCACTTCAACGGTTCGATCGGGAACCCGAAGACACTTCTTCAATTGTGACACGTGGAACACATTATGCACAGCAGACAATGTTTTGGGTAGTTGGAGTCGGTACGCCACTGGTCCACATTGTTCAAGCACCAGGAATGGACCAATGTATCTGGGTGCAAGCTTCCCTTTAACCCCGAAACGCGATACACCCTTCATTGGTGAAACTTTCAAGTAGACATAATCGTCTACCAGAAAACATAAGGGTTGTTGTCGTTGGTCTGCATAACTCTTTTGTCGAGTCTGAGCTTCCTTCATATTATGAATAATTTTCTGAACCTTTTCTTCGACCTCTTTCACCATATCAGGCCTAAAGAAGTATCTTTCTCCAGGTTCAGACCAATTTAGCGGAGTTCGACACCGTCGCCCATATAAAGCTTCAAAAGGTGCCATCTTGATACTTTCCTGATAACTGTTATTGTATGAAAACTCCGCTAGGGGCAAACATTCATCCCATTTTTGTGAGAAGTCCAGAACACATGCCCGCAGCATATCCTCGAGTATTTGATTCACTCTCTCAGTCTGTCCACTGGTTTGAGGATGATAGGCCGAACTGTGGAGCAATTTGGTACCCAAGGATTTATGAAGTTCTTCCCAGAATTTGGATACGAACGGAGGTCCACGATCCGACACTATAGTCTTCGGAATACCATGTAGACTGAGAATACGGGCAATGTATAATGCTGCATAAGTGGCTACTGTATATGTGACCTTGACAGGTAAGAAGTGGGCAATTTTTTGTGAGTCGATCAACGATAACCCAAATAGAATCATACCCTTTGGCCGTCCTGGGCAGTCCCACAATAAAGTCCATGCTGATGTCTTCCCATTTCCATGTTGGGATTGGTAAAGATTGTAATGGACCAGCAGTTTTCATGTGTATGGCTTTGACACGTCTGCAAGTGTCACATCTAGCCACATAGCGTGCAATTTCAATCTTCATCTTTGTCCACCAGTAGTGCTGTTTTAGATCATGATACATCTTAGTGCTTCCCGGATGAATGGAATAGCGACTAAGATGCGCTTCATCTAAAATTTGCTGGCGGAGTTCTTCATCCTTTGGCACTACTATGCGGTTGTTAAACCATAACACACCTTGATCATCTTCCTTGAAACATTTGGCTGTTCCAGCCCTTATCTTCTCCCGTATGTGCTTCATACCCAGATTATCCTTTTGAGCATCAATTATCTTCTGTAGAATGATTGACTCAAGCCTTAACTGATTTAGAGTCCCATGCTGGATTATCCCCAGGTTTAGCTTCTCCATTTCTTGACATAAAGTGTTCTCGAAGGTCTTTGCCATAAGACAGTGGCAGGAAGTCTTACGACTCAATGCATCTGCCACCACATTGGCCTTGCCTGGGTGATAATGGATCTCCAGATCATAGTCTTTAATGAGCTCAAGCCATCGTCTTTGCCTCATATTTAACTCTAACTGGGTGAAGATGTACTTCAAACTTTTATGATCTGTATATATGTGACAGATATTTCCCAGCAGATAGTGACGCCATATTTTCAGGGCATGAACCACCGCAGCTAACTCCAGATCATGAGTTGGATAATGCTCCTCATGTCGGCGCAGCTGCCTTGAAGCATACGCAATTACTCGGCCTTCTTGCATCAGTACACAGCCGAGTCCACTGCCAGATGCATCACAATATACATCAAAAGGCTTAGTGATGTCCGGTTGAGCCAATACCGGAGCAGTGGTTAATAATGTCTTCAATTGCTCAAAGGCTTCATTACACTTAGAAGACCAATTGAACTTAATGTCATTCTTCAACAAACTTGTGATTGGCTTCACAAGCTTAGAAAAATCGGGTATGAATCTGCGATAATACCCAGCTAGTCCAAGAAAACTCCGGACTTGATGAACAGTTGTTGGGGGTTTCCATTCCAGAATATCTTTGACCTTGCTAGGATCTACCGCAATTCCTTTAGCTGATAACACGTGCCCCAAAAATTGAATTTCCTCCAGCCAGAACGCGCACTTGCTGAACTTGGCATACAGCTGATGTTCCCTCAGGCGCGTCAATACAATCCGTAGATGCTGAGCATGCTCCTCTTCATTTTTAGAGTATATCAAAATATCGTCGATGAAGACCACCACGAACTTGTCTAACTCGGGCATGAACACCGAGTTCATCAAATAGGTGAAGTGGGCAGGAGCATTTGTGAGCCCGAAAGACATTACCAGGTATTCAAACAATCCATACCGCGTAGTAAACGCGGTCTTCGGTATATCCTCGGGCCGAATACGGATTTGATGATAGCCCGACCTGAGATCAATTTTAGAAAATACCCTCGCCCCAGTCAGTTGATCAAATAAGATATCGATCCTTGGAAGGGGGTACTTATTCTTAATGGTGACCTCATTCAGGGGCCAATAGTCCACGCACATGCGCAAGGTTTGATCTTTCTTCTTAACAAAAATGGCGGGACAACCCCATGGGGACGAGCTTGGCCGGATAAATCCCTTATTCAGCAGATCTTGTAATTGAATCTTCAATTCTGCCAACTCATTAGGGGGCATACGGTACGATCTTCGGGAGATGGGAGCCGTACCGGGCTTTAGCTCAATTACGAATTCTACATCTCTTTCAGGGGGTAGTCCAGGCAAATCTTCCGGAAATACATCTGGAAACTCACATACTACCGGAATGTTCTTGATCTCCGGTACAATGGCTTCAAATATTCTACCAGAAGCTTTGGCTAGATTGGTTTTGGGGAGAGACAAGAGAATTTCTTCTTGATTATAACTCAACCTGACGGTTCTGAGTTCAGTGTTGAGAATTGCCTTGTGTTGGGTTAACCAATTCATACCCAAAATTACATCTATATCCTGGCCTCTTAGAACAATCATGTTAACAGGAAAGTTCCGTCCGGCCATTGTTACTGGCACTTCATAGGCCACTTCTCTAGTAAAAATATATCCCCCAGGTGAATGAATTTTAAATCCCTCTTTTGATTCATGGCATGCAATGTGATGTTGCTCCACAAATGTCTTGCTAATGAAGGTATGCGAAGCACCAGAATCAAAAAGAATTATTGCAGGGTGACTGGCCACAGGAAACGTACCCATCATCACCGGCTCTCCCTCCGGTGTAGTGGCCACTTGGGTGTAATATACACGCCCCGTCTTCTTGGTATTTCTCCCCGCAGCATTTCCCTTGGGCTGAGTGGACTTCCCAGTTCCTTGCTGAGCATTGGATTGATTTTGCTTGGGGTACGGGCAGTCTTTGATAAAATGTCCCGACTTGCCACAGTTGAAACACCCAGTGGAAGAGCTGGGCAAGGCAGGGAATCGAGTGCCTGGGGCACCCGGCTGATTTGGGGAAGTGGAAGTATTGTTGGGGCGGATAATAATGGGTTGTTTAAAAGGGAATACTGGTGGACGAGAAAAAGTTTGGTTTTGGCTAGAAGGCCGGATGACGAACCGTTGCCTCTTCGCCTGGCCCTGATTAGGCCTCTCACCACTGAATCCCTTATTCTTCCCAGAACTTGAGTACTTTGCTTCCACAGATAAGGCTGTACTGACAGCCTTTCCATATGTGAGATCAATACATGTGGCCATTTTTCGCTGCAACCGGTCATTTAGACCTCTCATAAAACAGTTCTTTTTCTTCAAATCAGTATTCACCTGATCAATGGCATACTGTGACAGGTGATTAAACTTGTTAAGATACTGATTGATGGTGTCTCCTCCTTGTTTCAGCTTCATAAATTCCTCTTGTTTCATATGCAGCACTCCTTCTGGTATGTAGTGTTCGCGGAAGGCTGCTTTAAATTCGTCCCATGTGATTTGATGGTTGTCAGGTTAGATAGCCACAAAGTTCCCCCACCAAGTACTGGCAGGGCCTCGAAGTTGCTGCGCTGCGAACAATGGCTTCTGTGTTTCCGAACAACGAAGAAGGCCAAACTTCTGTTCAATGACCCGTATCCATTCGTCGGCTTCTAACGGGTCTTCTGCTTTGGTGAATAGAGGTGGACGAGTTTCGGAGAAGTCCAGATAAGTAGTTTCACGGGGACCTTGCTGAAAACCTCTTCCTGCCTGCTGCTGGAACTGCTGCTGACCCGCCATTTCCCTAAGGAAGCGGGTATTGTCGGCGGTGGCATTCACCAAGGCGGCAATCGCCTCGGCTAGCGTGGGTGGAACCGGAGGTGGATTTGGGGTGACATCCCGACCCCCAGAAGTTCCGGCTGCGTCCTGTCCGCGAGTCCTGGTCGGCATCTGAGGCAAAAACATTTGAATAAACATAATGTGCCAAAGAAAACCTTCCATTTTACATTACTATAAAGAGTAATGATACAGACTCGACACAACATAACAGGATACATTACCCATTTTACAAAAGTTCAACCTATTATACAACAGTACACCCTACAATACACTACTCTACTTTTATTACACCATTAGTCCTGCCTTCCGTTGCTTTTGGCGGCCTCATCGTCAGGTGTGGGAGTCCAGACGTCAACCAACCTCAAAGAAGGAGGGGGTTCAAAAAGGTCTAACTCCCCACCCAGCGCGCGTCCCACAACGTGAGAGGGTCCGGCTTCTGACTCAGCAGAGTGTACAGGCTCACTAGGGTGTAATTGTGAGTATAACACATGGACTTCCTCATGCAAAGTATTGCAGTAGACCTGCAGGTTGTCGACAGCTGAGCTAAGTTCTTTAATTCGGGCCTGAGCCCTCGCTTCCTTAGCACATGCCAACATACGAGACTGTACTGCCCAGTCAAGTGCTAAGTCCCGATCAGCCAGCTGATCCTGCAGGTGACGGATATCCCTTCTTAGTTCATTGATTCTATCTCCGTCTGCAATCCAAGCATTGGTCCTGTGTTGCAGCGTTGCTTGAAGTCGACTTACTTCGGCTTCCAGGTCTCCTATAGGGTCATTACTTCCGCTGCTACTGCTTTCGTGTCGAGGGGCTAGTTGATGCCGGGGTATTCCAATTGGTCCCGTTGACTTACGTGCCGTTAGCCTTGTGCGTGGCGGCATCTTTCTAAGGGGAAAATTTATTAGCATAATTCTTAGCATGATGCATGAATAAGTACAGAATCAACCTTAGTCGATTCAACCTTCTATACATTGCACTCTTCCTATCTGGTCTTTAAGATAAACTCTTCAGAGTACGTAGGTAAGAAGAGAAAAGAGTTTTTAGGTAAGATTTTCGAAAATCCTTTTGAAGATGCCTCTTAATATCTGCAAAGAAGGGCTACGCTCCGATACTAGCTGTGACGGAACCTCCCAAGTAATTAGGCCCACCTACAGTTGTCCTTGTCTAACAGACATCAGACACCCTATAGATGTTCCTAAGTCACTTGACAAGCTCGGTATCTTTTCCGACCTTACCAGGAACGTTTCACCCGTCTTGCAGACATTACAGAACATCGGAGATAAAGATATGCGGAAGCGAATTACATAAACTTACATTTATTTCAAAAGCAAGCTTGAGTTATTTTATTACAGACCAGACTAAAAGTGAGTGCAGAGTAGTAATATTATACAAACCAAGGGAGACACAAACATCTCCCGAAACTATAAACAAAAGATCCTATATGGAGGACCGAGTCCTCCCGCACTTCAGTCTTGTTTTTCTTCTTTGGGAACCACCTTGGCACAGAAGCAACAAAAGTCTGCTACTTCCTCACCTAAAAACAACGAAGGGATAAACCCTGAGTATGGAATTACTCAGCAAGTCTTACCCGACTAAGGAAAAGACTCTCAAGGGTATGCTGGATAAATAGGAGTCAAGGAGAGGCTTTAGCAAAAATCAACTTATACTTTTGCAGAAGTAGCTTACTAAAGTGAGTCCTTACTTTCAATCTTTTAACGCCATATTAAGTATTAATAGACTCTATTTGCATCTAGTCTAATTTCAACATCTCATCAATACAACATCATTTTTATCCATAGTGTTCACATCCTGACTTTAGGTTGCAGGGAAGTGACCAAGTCTTCATAACCGCGAAGGTACGGCGATCCGAATCGATTATACTCAGCTGAGGATCTCCAATCACACGACATATGTAGCACTTAACCCTTGCATATGTCAACCCGCCACCGGGGTTCTTAAGACCGGATCAGGTTCACGCAAACCGAGAGCACAGATACACCACCGTCCAGCCTCTTGCCACGGAGGGTACACGCTACTCTCGCCACCGCTCCACTCCCATTTCGTGTTATCTTATTCTGGCCTTAGTCTGCCCGAGGCAAGGCTTACCCATGACGAGGCATGTGACCAGTTAAAGGGTCCTCGGTCAGCACGCCTACATACGCGTTAATCCTTAACCAACCTAGGTAGAACATCACCTGTTCCTACCCCCAAGTCTTAATTTACGTATTTCCATCCTTAGGATTGTGTCTATTCCTTAGGATGAAAGAGCATCACAGGGAACTTTGCAGTAAGATCCCATCATTGCTCCAAATGAAAATATTCTTGCAGGTAGAAGTCGTCCTTTCTCGAGTTAAATTAAGGATAACCTCTATCCACAAGATCTAAGCAAGGCTAAGCATTATTGTAAATCATAATTTTGATACTTCACAGAAGTATCTATAAAGGTATGGATATCAAGGAAAGCAATGCATCAAAGGGTTTCAAGTAACTCCTATGAACTTAATGCACATTTCACTAGACTTAAAGTGTGCGAAAAGTATTTAAAAACACAAGGAAGGGTTGCATGCACCGGGGCTTGCCTTTGTTATCAGGTGAGTCCTGCTCGGATCCACAAATATCGAAATAAAAGCAGTTGCCTGCTTGAGGATCTGAGGTTGGTGGAGTTCCCACTTCAGTGACTTCTTCTTCTTCTTCGTGTTCTAACATAACCATATATATGCATAAGAATGGATGCCATGGAGTGCTCATGAGGATGCAAAGATAATATAAACTTATTATCTAAGTCTTGAGTACAACTTTCCTTCACGGTACTCCGAGAACCTAGGGTTTCCGGAGTCAGTAAAGGAGTTCATGGAGCAGGGGGGTGGTTTTGGGTTTAATGATCAAACAAGGTCCAATTCAACCCAAATTCTACCCAAGGCTTTTAAATATTGGTTTAAGTGCACATAAAAATTTTGAGCATTTTTGGGATTACTATTTATCTTTTAAAAATCCAGAATTACTTCTTTAAACTATTTTAAATGCCCTAAAATTCCTTATTTATCCTAAAAATCATGAAACTATTTTTATTAAATTCTAGGGAAATTAATAAGCCTAGGAAAATTAGTTTCACAATTTTAGCATTTTTCTACATTTTTCTATATATTTCTAAAGCTCTGTGGAAAAAGAAAAAGGAAAAGCTTCAATAGTAACGGGCTGAAACCAGCCTAGACGGCCCAGTCCAGGGGGAAAAGCGCCTGCGCGCGCGCCCGCGCTGGCCACTTTACAGGAAAGACCTTGGGGTTTTCATTATCTATGAACAGGTTTTTCTACTATTTGATGTGTCGCTGACAAATCACAGAAAGGTCCTTCATCTTCTATTTCTTCACCGCGTCCGGTCCTCGACGAAGCTCCCCACGGGAAGCCGAAATCCGGTGAGCAATACCGGCCGGAGAGGGCAAAGACCGACGCAATCTTTGGTTCACACCTGATTCTACCCCTAAGGAGTATTTCCCCCCGATCAATTGCACAGTTCGGGCTCTCAACCTTTCTGCTCACGATGACCGTGCAATCTGGGGACAACACAAAGTGTTCCCAGTGATTTAATGGGTTCTAGACTAATTGGCCAGGTCAGTGAGTATCAAGAGCATACCAGAGCACCGAAACAAATGAACAGAGGGCATGAACGGACCTGAAGTATACTGGCCGCAGTGATGCCCTTCTTATGACCGCGGAAAACCAATTTAGGGGAAGTAAGCAATTCGGGGATTCCAGTAAGTAATTGGGAGCACGGCTTGGTGGATTGAGTGCTTGACTACCTTATGGACCTAATGGCACATTCAATTTATAGGCACCGGGGGCGGTGGCCTGTGAATTTTGGATGGCGCGGTGGCGGCCGGAAAGGGCAAAGGTTACTGGTGCAAGTGAATTCGTGTCACCCGTCGTGGCGATCATTCCGGTGATCGACGGGAAGCTAAAACGAATCACGGCGATGTGGTGGAGGTACTCAGGCACGTGGCACACGTCCGGAAAGCGGCGTTCACCGGCGTGCCTATCGGTTTCCACCGCGACGAGCTAGTACGGTGGTCGGAATTGCTTTACTGGCCGGACTTATCCACGACGACGTGGCTTGAACGCTACCAGATCAGCTTGGGCACAAATCACGGTGACCACAGCACGAATCGCGGCGGAGGGAGTCGTCGGCGGCGAGGATAGTCCCGCTGGCGATCTAATCTGCTCGGGTTACTGTACCATCAGAACCCCCCTTATCAGAGCACCTGACAGTCCAGTTTCCAGAGCCCACAACTTCCAATTTGTGCAGCAACTCGATTGCCTTTCTCAAACAAAGTTGTAGAGCAATATACCATCTACAATTCGACTATAGGACTTGAACACATTTGAGCACTAAATCAAGGTTGAATTCGTGCTCAAAGTTAGCTCCATTACACTGAAACTCTGAACTTCAGACTGAACCAGCCTGACAGTCAAACTTTGATTGGGTTTTTCTCCAAATTTCTCATAACAACTAAGCTCACACTCTTTAGCAAAGTTGTTCTCCTATAATTGGTCTTCAACTTCGATGTGGTGACCTAGGGCAAAAACCCTATACTTTGTAAGTTTCAAAGTCCCAAAGTTGAGCCCATTCTCTGATTTTCAGACTTAGAACAAAACTCACATGAGGTCCATTTTGCATTTAAGTCCAAAACCTAGGGTTTGGCTTTCAAATCCACATATTTGTGAACCACTTGGCTTAAAATACTTATTTGGCTTGGTTTTTGCACTTTAGCCCAAAAGTGGGCTAATTTTGCACATAGGCCCCTAGGGTTTAGTTTTAGGGTTTCCCAGGGTTCCAATTAGGGTTTCTGGTATTCCAGGGGTATAAGTGTGATTCAACTTTATTCTTGGAGTCATTTTATGACTTTTACCCTAAAGCTTTTAGGTTTTCTCAACTTAGGTTAAGTTTTACCCCTTTAATCACTATTTAGGGTTAAGTCCTTTAACCAGGGTCCTATTTGTAAAACATTAAAACAATACAACTTGTTTGAAATTTTTGCCTAGTGAATGCACTCTAGGTGTGTCAAACATATGCAATGCCAATGCTTATGATGTCATGCTCAAGTTTTAGTTATAGTAACACCAGGGGTGTTACAGCTAGATCGCGGCTACGCAGATCCAGCGCGAAGGCGGGACTTCGCACCAGCTTCCCACCATGGGAAGGCATCTGGCGAGGGCATACTTCGCCCAGCGCCCAACCATGCGCCAAAGGCCACACTCCGTATGCCACAAACTCCTCAACCAAATCGCGCCCGCTGCTCAGGCCGGCGGCGCACCGAAGGGCCCCTTCGTCCGCATCCCCCTCCGCCACTTCAAACGGCGGGTATGCTGAGTAATAATGCGAGCACATCTCGGCCACGGGGAGCCCTGGATGGTCTTCGACTGTGCCCTCCGCAACGTAGAACCAAAACTCATGCCAGTTGCCCCACTTGTTGCGGGCGCAAGGAACCAACTCAACTACCTCCATCGTGGTCTTGCCGGTCTTCGGCGTAAATGTACAGGACCCAAACTGGGCAACCTCATTCCCGATCATCCTTTTCTGCCAATGCAGGCAATAGTACTTCGCGAAGACTTCGACCGATGGCTGTCCGCCGTACGAAGTCGTCGCCCAGACATACTTCGACAGAGCCACCACGGCATTCGGAGTCAGCTGATGAATCTAGACGTTAAATTTGCACAGGACTTCTCCCACAAATCTGTGCGTAGGCAGGCGAAGACCAGCGGCAAAGAACGCCTCGAACACAACCAACTCGCCTTCCGCCTCGGGGACCTCCTCCGTCCCCGGGACATGAGCGACTCCGCCGCCAAAGTAACCAAGCCGCTGCATATCTTGCACGCGGACCGAGGACATTCGCGACACACCGAAATCCACCGTATCGCCGGCGCGCAACTCCTCCACCGCCACAGTGCTCAACGTCTCCTCAGACGACGCGTCGGCCGGCGGCGTAGCGGCAGCAGAAGAAGAAGAGGTCGGCATCGCTACGTACCGTTGGCGGCGGCGGGCGGTCTGCTTCACTCGGGCCAGATCTCCGGCGAACAAGAGCAAGGAAGGCGGACGAGCAGCAAGAAGGTGGAAAAAGCGGCTAGGGTTTTCATGGAGCGCGAAAGGATAAAATTCAAAACGCGCCGCACCCCCGCCCCCTTTTATACACAGGGCGCGGCGCTTCGGGAAACCCGCAGTCCAATAGTACGGTGTCAATCAACGGTCATGTCAAAAACCCCCACGGAACCACTTCGAGCGAGGGCAGCGTCTTCGCCATCTAGCGACGTCTTCGGCACCAGATGACTTAGTCGAACTGGTCCCTCGGAGGGCAAATGTTGGGGCGAAGGCGAAGACACCACCCTTCGCTCGATGCCTTCGCCGTAATCGTTGGACCAACGGAGACAAGACAACGGGCAGGCTCACCCTTCGTCCCATTCGTCACCGGACGAAGACCTGTGACGAGGTCGTCCTGTCTTGCGACCTCGTCCAGCACGCAGGCCCACGGCCACGCGGCCCATTGTAACTGGCCCTGCGTGGCCGCTGCGCATTACGGGCCTAATTTGTAAAGGCATCCCTATAATTACGGTCTGTAACCCCGCTTTATGGGAATATTCCGGGGATAACCTAGGTGTCTGAGGGCACATGCGTCCTTAACACAGGACGCTGGGCACTCAGATACCTATAAATACCCCCGCACAGTGCCCTTGAGAGGCTAGATGAACAGAGCTTTTGCCATCACGTGCTGAAACCCTGTTTGCGCTATTACACCCCCCGTTGGATCAACTTGCGCCAGTGAGCAAGTTCCAACATTTAGTTACAAGGATATGGAAACTCTTGAGCATGAGCTTGGACTATATATTGACAATGTACTGCATGATACAGAATTCTCAAACTTGCAAAGTATTGGTGATTTGGCTAAATTGATGGTGACTTCAAAAAAGAATTTTTCATATCCATTTGTGCATAGTCTCATTAAGCTAGCGCTAACGCTCCATGTTGCTACAACAACTGTAGAGAGATGCTTTTCAGCTATGAAAATTGTGAAGAATGCCTTGTGTAACAAAATTGGTGACAAGTATATGAGTTATTCACTAGTATGTTTTGTGGAGAAAGATATGTTGAACACATTTTCTAATGAAGTGATTGTGGAGCGTTTTCACGATGAAAGAGTGCAGAACTGAGCGTAAAAGCTAAATTGTAAGTAATGTCATCTTTACTTTTATTAAAAACTTTATCATGCTGATTATATTGTATTATTTCTAATATATATGTATATGTATATGTATGTGTACGATTTTTAGGGCATGCTATCTTGGTCACCTGATAATATTGTCGGTGTTTTGGACCCGCGAGGACCCTCAACCAACTAGTGAATTTGTTGCTGCGTGTCCCTGCCCAGATGGGTTGATGCAAGATAGAACACAAGAGGGTAATGAGGATTATGTTATCTTGCACCGGGGTGCTCGTAGTAGGGGTTACAAGCGTTGTGAGGGAGCGAGAGCGAGAGAGAGAGAGAAAGAGAGGGTTCGGCCTTGAGGTGAGCAGTCTGAGCCTGCCTCTACCGTGTCTCTCCTACTCTGCCTGCCTCTGCTCGCCTACCTTTGCCCGTTCGTACGTCGCACGTTCGTACGTTCCTCCCTCCTCCCCCCTAGAAGGCCCTGGACATCCCCTTTTATAGATACAAGGAGATGCCCAGCTATACAATGGGGGTGTTGCTATGAGCTAACGTGGCTGGTGGAGAATTGCCTTGAGCCCTGTACATGTACTAACGTGGCCGTCGGAGAAGTGCCTTGAGTCCTGTAGAAGCATAGCTGGCGGTGCGGCATGGATGTTGCTGATGTTCCCCTGCTTCCATAGGAGGTTGGGAGTAATCCGACGTCATGGGCGCACGCGGGGAACCATCATTACTTGTTACCGGAGTAGCCTTAGATGGGACACCGGTCTTGTTCCTTCATAGCCTGAGGTAGCTAGCTAGGAGTAGGGTAATGATGTATCCCCTGTAGTGTAGTTGGTCCGAGGCCAAGGTCGGGCGAGGCGGCGACTCCTCCGAGGCCAAGGCTAAGGTCGGGCGAGGTGGAGTCCTTCTCCCGAGGCCGAGGCTGAGGCCGAGGTCGAGGTCGATCGAGGCGGAGACCTTCTCCCGAGACCGAAGCTGAAGCCGAGGCCTGGGGTCGGGCGAGGCGGAGCTCTCTGTTGCGCTCGAGGCCGAACTCGGGAAAGGCCGTGACTGTTGTTAGTCTTTCCCTGGTGGCTGGCATAGTTGCCGGAGCGGGGCGAACAATGTTGTTTTCCTGTCAGAACGGTCAGTAAAGGGGCAAAGTGACTGCGGTCACTTCGACCTTGCCGACTGAGGCGCACGTGTCAGGATAAGGTGTCAGGCGATCCCCGCATTAAATGCGCATGTGATACGGTCGGTTGGTAAGGCAATTTGGGCGAGGTCGCTGCACGACAAAGTCTGCCCGAGCTGGGCTTCGGGCGAGCCGAGGGTGCGTCTGCTGATTGAGGGGACCCTCGGTCAAGGCATGAATCCGTCCGGGACTACCGTCCTTGCCCGAGGCTAGGCTCAGATGAGGTCGTGTCCCTTGGTAGACAAGGCCTGCGCTTTATCAGTCGTTTATGGTTTGTTCTGAAGATGTTTTTCAGCGGGATTAAGGAGCATTGGGGGTACCCTTAATTATGGTCCCCGATAGTAGCCCCCGAGCCTCGAAGGGAGTGTAGGTACTCGCTTGGAGGTTCTGCCGGATTTTTTGCAAGGGGACCGGCCCTTCTTGGTTATATTTTGTTCCGACGGGTGCGCGCGAGCGCACCCGCCGGGTGTAGCCCCCGAGGCCTCGGAGGAGTGGTTTGACTCCTCTGAGGTCTTAATCCTTTTTGCGATGCCTCGGTCAGCCTTGTTGTTCTCTCATGCGGCCTGGCCGCAGCCCGGGTGCACGGTCAGGCTCCGAGTTTTCAAGCTGGTTTGTTGACGTGGTCAACAGTTTGGCCATAGCTTGGTGCGAGAGCAGCCCTCGAGCCTCTGCACGGGGCGAGAGGACGATCAAGGACCGTCTCGACTTTTATTGTACGCCCCTTCGTCGCCTTTCCACAAGGAGGAAGGGGGGGAAAGTGTCGTGTTACCCTCGGAGGGCACCGAACACGGTGTTTCCAGTGAGTTGCTAACGGGTGATCCGAGTGGACGCCCGAGCCCCGTTCGATAAGGGTCGGCTAGTGGCCCAGAGGCGCGCTCCAAAAGTACCTGCGGGTGGTTTGCTGGACCCAGACCCATTCGATAGGGTCCGAGGGCTCGGTGCCTCCCTCCGGTGGGATTCCATTACAAATTGTTCCCGCTGGTCTCGGAAATGTCCTAGGGTACCTCGGGAGCGTAGCCCGAGCCTCGGCCATGTAACGGACGTACCTAGGGTCATCCCTGACTCTGCGTGCTCTGGGGCGGCTGTCGAACCCTTCCGAGGGGCCAGCCTTCGAACCCCTGATCAGTAAAGGGCTCGGAGCCCGAGTGCTCTAGGACGGTTGCCGAACCCCGGAGGGCGCAACCTTTGAACCCCTGATCAGTAGGAGGGCTCGGTGCCCGCTTCCTTCGCTGAGAAGGATCCTTTTCGAAATATCCTCTTTCCCGGTCCCTGTGGCAAGAGAGAGAGAGAGGAAAAGGAAAAGGATATGAATTTAAATAACGTGGCGCACCTTTTTGATGCGGTCATCATGACGGAGATGAAACGGCGCCCGCTTCGCCTGTCGAAGGTGTCGCTTGTCCTGCCAAGGAGTTAATGCGACGGGACGGGCGATTCGCGAGGCATCTGTTGCGCATGCGCGAGCCGTTCGAGGAACAGAAAAACCGTTTCACCTTCGAGTTTGAATTTCTCGACGGGCTCGGGCGAAGTTTTGGGTGGATTTTGCCCAGGCCTTTATATACCCGGAAGAGGGGCCGACGGTGGTTCTTTACCCTGCCATTCACGCTTGCCTTCTGCTTTGGTTTCCGCAACCTAAGAGAATAGCCAGAGAAGAAAAACCGCTCACCTCATCCCCTTCGCCTCCACCACCTCCGTTCGGCGATGGCTGATAAGGTGACCGTCGTTCCGCCGCACGACCCGTGGCCTTTTTCCACTGTTGCTATGGAGGATCTGGAGGCTCTTGTTGCCGATGGTTTGCTCTGTCCTCTCTCTGGTGGGCCACAACCGGAGTGGATGGCCCCCGCGAGCAAGGCAGACCCGACTCCGCCGCCGGGGTATGTGGTCAGTTTCATCCCCTTCCATGAGCGGGGGTTTGGAGTGCCAGCGAGTCGCTTCATGCGGGTGCTCCTGCACCACTACGAGGTGGAGCTGCATAACTTAAATCCCAACTCTATCGCGCAAGCGGCCATCTTTGCGGCGGTTTGTGAGGGTTTTTCGGGGATTAACCCTCACTAGGACCTGTGGACCCATCTCTTCTCCGCGGAGTTCTTCGCCACGACGACAGAGGCGAAGAAGGTCCGTATGGCGGTGCGAGTCGGTGGCTGCACCCTCCAGCTAAGGCCTGGGCGTGCGCAGCAGTACATCCCTGCCTCCCTTGTGTCTTCGAACAAGGGGTGGCAGAACCGGTGGTTCTATCTCTGGAACGACGGCGGAATGCTTCCACCATTTTCTCAACGAGTGGTGACTGCCGCCGGCAATAACTAGCACTAGGGGGCCACGCGTGAGAACCAGGAGAAGCTCCAGCCTATTCTGCAGGCCTTGCAGAAGTTACGATATGAGGGCCTTACCGCTACGGGGGTCGTCGCCGCTATCCATCGTCAGAGGGTGCTCCCTTTGGCAGAGAGGTGGTTGCGGCTTGCGGAGATGAAGCCGGGGGTCGATTTGGAGGGCACGCGGATGTCCTCGACCCCCCTCTCTGCCGACGACCTCCTCAAGCGGGTAGCAGGTACGGTAGGGAGGCTGGATGCTGGCGCCCTTAGCCAGCCCGTGATGCGTCCTGACCGCGGGTATGTGTCCCTGGTAAGCGCCCGGTCCTTCTCCTATTTTGCGCCGAGTTTTCTGCGCCTTTGATTCTTACTGTTGGGATTTTTGTTCGTCCCTAGGGGTTGAGGATTTATAAACCCGTACAGCCACCGGTACCGGAGGACGCGGCGGGCCGAGCCGTGCGGAGGCTTGCCGTGGAGAAGGAGAAGGAGAAGAAGGACACGGAAAAGGCCCGAGCTCGTGAGAGGATGCTAGCTCGGGAAGCCTTGGAGAAGCGTCGTCGGAGGCAGGCGAGGGATGGGCTTCCGAGGGAGCCGTCGCTGGAGACGCCTGACGACGACGACGATGATGATGATGATGACGACGAAGACGACGACATGGCGGCCCGACTTGGCCTCAGCCCGGACCCAAGGCTAGGCCATGGGTCACCGAGCCAGCCTCCAAGTGGGCTGGCACCACCAGTGCCTGGGGTCGAGACACCAAGGTCCCAATCCGAGGAGCGGAGGCAGGTCGAGGGGGTACTTGACCCCTTGGCTGAGATAATTGTTGTGACTCCGGGGGGTCAGGCCGATCCGCATGTGCCCCAAGAGCAGGTGCCTGCGCTGGCTGCACAGGAGGTCGGTCCCTCGGCCGTCGTGGCGAGGCCTGGGCAGGCCGCTCCCTCGGCGCCTCGGGCGTCCGAGGCAGAAATGGTGCCGAAGCCGGCGGAGGGGCAGCCCTCGGGAGCGCCTGCGGGGATAGGGGCCCGAGGGGCCTCCCTACATGCACGATTGGCCTTGCCCCGGAGTGGGTAAGTATCTGAGGATACCTCTGTTTCGGTCTTTCGCTGTGTGCCTTGAACTTGCTCTCTCTTTCTTTCAGCAAGCAGAGGCAGGGCTTGGCTGGTCTGGCCCCCACGAAGGCCCTTAAGACAAAGCCGGCTTCGGCGGCCGATGCTACGGCGCGCCATGCCAGTTGGTTGGCCTCCGCGCAAGGCGCCCTCCAACGGGGGGCCCAGGTGGCACGAGTTGCCATGGGGCAAGCCTCCCCGGCTGACCCCCCATTGGAGCGGCCATCATGCCGGGGGATGCTGCTGACGTGGCCGCGGCCCCGAGCTTGCCTGGCTTGTTGTCGGCGCCGGCATTGACTCCCGCCGGGGCCGTTGCCGATTCGCCCGTGGAGCCGCCCGTCGCTGCCGACATCGGAATGGTTGAGGTGCCACCGCCCGTGGTCATCCCCGACCTCCCCATTCTCGGCCACGAGGAGAGGGCGGCTGTCGTTGCCGAGGTTGGTGATCAGAGCCCCGCCACCTTAGCTTAGGGGAGGCCCAGTACGTCGACGGCGGTGGTACCCAACACGTCGGCTGCAGGGGGACCCGACACCTCGGTGGACGAGCGCGCAGAACCGTGGCCTATCCTGGGGAGCAGCGGCCTTACCCCTGCGCAGCTCAATCCCAATGAGTGGTGTGGGCAGCTGCTCCGGTTCTGGGGCCGCAGCACCTTGGAGCCCCTCCTCATCCTCAACGATGAGTTGGAGGAGAAGGCTCGGGATAGTTTCCGTGAGTATACCGAGGCGGCGATGAGGTCGCTGCGGTCGACCATGGAAACCCTTTCCAGGGATGTTCCTAGGGTTTTCCAGGTAAAGATTTAGACGTTCACCTCACGTGACCAGGGCATTCTTTGTGACATCTTGTTTTCTTTCGTTAGGAGCTCGCGGACGCGAGCACAGCCAAGTCGCTGTTCATCCGCTGCGAAAGCGACGTTTGGGAGTCGCTGCGATCCCAGCGGGCCGCGCTTGCCGAGGCCAACGAGCGCCTTGCCCAACGGAGCGCCGAGATGGCGGACCTTCGGTTGCTCTGCGACGAGCTGAAGTCAGAGGCAGCAGCGGCGCGGACAGAGGCGGCGTTGGCACGAGCAGAGGATTTGTCAGCCCGGGAGCAGGTGGCTTCCCAGGCCGAGGAGATGCGACAGCGGCAACTGGAGCTTGGCCAGGCTATCGGCGAGCGGGACCAATCTCGGAGCCAAGCTGCCAAGGCCGTAAGCCGGGCTGAGGCCCTTGCGGAGAGCCTGGCCGAGGCCGTCGGGTCTGCCCAGTCCACGCAAGCCGAGGCCTCGCAGCAGCGTGCCTGGGCCGAAGGTATGTTTTGCCCATTTTGTGACTTTGTTTTTGTCTCCATTATTCTCCTTGCGTCTGAAGAATGTTGTCCTGCTGCCTGCAGGGTTCGAGACGGCTCTTAACAAGTCCGTCAAGAACTGCAAGGCGCTCGCCCAGGCGGCTGAGCAGAAGGAGGCCGACCGTGTGGCCATGTCTGAGGCCATCTTGGCTTTCTACTAGGCCTTTGGCCTCGACGACGTCCCCTCGGGTAGCTCCCCCCAGAGTCACCTGTGGGCCTTGGGCGGCCATGTGCGCAGCTGACTCCGCGGGGTGCTGCACCACGACGTTATGCGGGCCTTCGCCGTGCTCCCTTCCCACTACGACGTGGATCTGGAGCGGATCAGCGAGGGGTACTGCTTACCCGACAAAGAGGAGGCTGCCTTAGCCGAGGTCCAGAGGCTTGACGTGGCTATCGAGGGCCCAAGCGCGGCGCTGGCTTCCTCCTTTGAGGTGGAGATCCTTCCGCCCGTGTCGCCGCCTGAGGCCGGGCCAAATTCTGCCGAGGGTGTTGTTCCTCCCCCTGCCAATGTCTGATCCTGCAGGAACAGTTTGTTTTAAGTATGCGTATGTCTTTTGCGGCCGCTTAGGCCTAAACATTTTTATTGTTGGATTATAAAGCTGCGTTTTCTTTCCTCTTGTTTCATGTGTTAGGACTTGCTCGGTAGCAGAATCACTTATCCGAGCGTGAGTCACTTTTCGCGGAAGGTGATGTGTGAGGTATCCGTATCCAGGAGGCGTAGGAGTCCCTCGGCTCGGTCGGCCTTGCCGCTTACGTGTTCTCTCGTCGTTTTTAGGATTCCGTTATCGATATAGTCGAAAAGCACAAAAAGTCGTTTTGGTAGAAAAGTTTTCGAGCGCTTAGGACTTGTTCGGTAGCAGAATCGCTTATCCGAGCGTGAGTTACTTTTCGCGGAAGGTGACGAGTGAGGTATTCGTATCCCAAAGGCGTAGGAGTCCCTCGGCTCGGTCGGCCTTGCCGCTCAAGGTCTCTCTCGCTCGTTTTTAGGATTCTGTTATCGACACAGTCGAAAAGCACGAAAATCGTTCTGGTAAAAGACTTTTCCGAGGAAAAGTTTTGACGCGGAGGGGGTTCCCCCCTTCTAGCCCCCGAGGGAGGGTCGGGCTTTGCCGAGGCAAGGCTGATCCTTCCTTGATGGTTAGACTTTATTTATGCATGTAAAGAAAGCGAGATACATGAATGACTTGAAACATTTTAAGGGTAAAAGTGACGTAGCTGTTCGATGTTCTAAGCGTTGCTGTAGACCTCGCCCTGATCGTTGGCCAGCTTGTATGTCCCGGGCTTCAAAATCTTGGCGATGATGAAGGGCCCCCCAGGGAGGAGTAAGTTTGTGGCACCCTCGGGCGTCTTGTCGCAGCCGAAGTACCAAGTCTCCCACTTGGAAGTCTCGGGGCCGAACCCTTCTGGCGTGGTAGCGTCGCAGAGACTGCTGATACCACGCCGAGTGTAGTAAGGCCACGTCCCGAGCCTCTTCCAGCTGGTCCAATGAATCCTCTCGGCTGGTCTGGTTGCTTTGGTCGTCGTAAGCCTTTGTCCTCGGGGAACCGTATTCCAAGTTCGTGGGTAAGATAGCCTCGGCCCCATAGACTAGGAAAAATGGCGAGAAGCCCGTGGCCTGGCTCGGCGTCGTCCTCAGACTCCAAACCACCGAGGGTAGTTCTTTTATCCACCGCTTGCCAAACTTGTTGAGGTCGTTGTAGATCCTCGGTTTTAGTCCCTGCAAAATCATACCGTTGGCGCGCTCTACCTGCCCATTTTTCATTGGGTGAGCTACAGCGGCCCAGTCCACATGGATGTGGTGGTCCTCGCAGAAGTCCAGGAACTTTTTCCCAGTGAACTGTGTGCCATTGTCGGTGATGATGGAGTTTGGGACCCCAAAGCGATGGATGATATTTGTGAAGAACGCCACCGCCTGCTCGGACCTGATGCTGGTTAAGGGTCAGACTTCGATCCACTTGGAGAATTTGTCGATGGCGACCAGTAGGTGCGAGAAGCCCCTGGGTGCCTTCTGCAAGGGACCGACGAGGTCCAGACCCCATACGGCAAACGACCAAGTGATGGGTATTGTCTGCAGGGCTTGAGCGGGCAGATGCATCTGTCTCGCGTAGAATTGACACCCTTGGTAGGAGCATACAATCCTAGTGGCGTCGGCTACCGCGGTTGGCCAGTAGAAACCTTGTCGGAAAGCGTTTCCCATGAGGGCCCGAGGCGCTGCATGGTGACCGCAAGCCCCCGAGTGTATTTCTTGTAACAGCTCTTGTCCTTGGGCAATGGATATGCATCGCTGGAGGATGCCCGAGGGGCTGTGGTGGTATAACTCTTTTTCATCACCTAGTAAAACGAATGACTTGGCGCGCCGAGCCAGTCACCGAGCTTCGGTCTTGTCGAGGGGCAGCTCTCCTCGGAGGAGATATTCCAGGTTTGGGGTCTGCCAGTTTTGGTTTGGCGCAACCCCGTTCTGTTCTCCCTCAACGTGCAGGGCCTCACCCTCGGCGGCCGAGGGTACCTCGGGCTGGGCCAAGGTCTCCTCAGGTTCGGGCGCGTCGTCGAGTTTGACGGATGGTTGATATATGTCCCTAGAGAAGACGTCCAAGGGAAATGTCGTTCGCCCCGAGGCTATTTTCGCCAGCTCATCCATAGTTTCGTTGTACCGTCGAGCAACATGGTTGAGCTCTAGCCCATAGAACTTGTCTTCCAAGTGCCAAACTTTGTCGCAGCAGGCCTCCATTTTTCGATCGCGGCAATGGGAGTTCTTCATGACCTGGTCAATAACGAGCTGCGAGTCGCCACGAGCGTCGAGGCGCCGAATCCCTAGCTCGACGGCGATGTGCAGTCCATTAACCAAGGCCTCGTACTCGACCACGTTGTTTGACGCCGGAAATGGAGGCGTAGTATGTAGCGCACATGTTTCCCGAGGGGCGAGATGAAGAGCAAGCCAGCACCTGCTCCTGTTTTCATAAGCGACCCATCGAAGTACATGGTCCAAAGTTCGGGCTGGATTGGGGCCGTTGGCAACTAGGTGTCAGTCCATTCAGCCAGGAAGTCGGCCAAGATTTGGGATTTTATGGCCTTCCGAGGGGCAAATGAAAGTGTTTCGCCCATGAGTTCCACTGCCCATTTTGCTATCCTACCCGAGGCCTCTCGGCTCTGGATGATTTCCCCCAGGGGGAAAGATGACACCACAGTAACCGGATGAGACTCGAAGTAGTGTCACAGCTTCCGCCGTGTCAGAATCACTGCGTACAGCAGCTTCTGGATTTGCGGGTAGCGGACTTTGGTCTCGGATAGCACTTCGCTGATGAAGTAGACTGGCCTTTGGACGAGCAGTGTGTGCCCTTTTTCTCGTCTCTTGACTACGACCGCAGCGCTGACCACCTGAGTGGTTGCGGCGATGTAAATCAAGAGGGCTTCTTCTGCAACGGGGGGCACCAAGATGGGCACATTAGTAAGGAGCACCTTTAAGTTTCCGAGGGCTTCCTCGGCCTCAGGAGTCCAAGTGAAGCGCTCGGCCTTCCTTAAGAGGCGGTACAAGGGCAATCCTTTCTCGCCGAGGCGTGAGATGAAGCGGCTCAGAGCCGCAAGGCATCCCATGACCCTTTGTACTCCTTTTAAATGTTTGATGGGTCCCATGTTGGTGATGGCCGCAATCTTCTCTGGGTTGGCCTCGATCCCTCGTTCGGAGACGATGAACCCTAGGAGCATGCCTCGGGGGACTCCGAAGACACACTTCTCAGGATTGAGTTTTACGCCCTTCGCACGCAGGAACCCGAAAGTTACTTCAAGGTCGGAGAGGAGGTCGGAGGCTTTTCTTGTCTTGACAACGATGTGATCGACGTAAGCCTCGACCTTTCTGCCGATGTGCTCCCCGAACACATGGTTCATGCACCTTTGGTAGGTTGCACCTGCATTCCTCAAGCCAAATGGCATAGTAGTATAACAATACATGCCAAAAGGTGTGATGAAAGAAGTCGCGAGCTGGTCGGACTCTTTCATCTTGATTTGGTGATAACCCGAAAAGGCGTCGAGGAAAGACAGGGTTTCGCACCCAGCAGTGGAGTCCACAATTTGATCGATGCGAGGCAGAGGGTAGGGAACCTTTTGACATGCCTTGTTTAAACCAGTGTAGTCCACGCACATCCTCCATTTCCCACCTTTTTTCTTTACAAGCATAGGGTTAGCTAACCATTCGGGATGGGAATACCTCTTTAATGAACCCTGCAACCATCAGCTTGTGGACCTCCTCGCCTATGGCCCTGCGCTTTTCTTCATCAAAATGGCGCAGGGACTGCTTCACGGGTCGGGCACCGGCTCGGATGTCCAGTGAGTGCTCGGCGACATCCCTCGGTATGCCGGGCATGTCCGAGGGACTCCACGCAAAAATTTCGGCATTTGCGCGGAGAAAGTCGACGAGCACTGCTTCCTATTTGGGGTCGAGCTCGGAGCCGATCCTGACTTTCTTGCCGGCGTCGTTGCTGGGGTCAAGAGAGACGGATTTAACCGCCTCGGCTGGCTTGAAGTTGCCGGCGTGGTGTTTCGCATCAGGCGCCTCTTTGGAGAGGCAATCCAGGTCGGCGATGAGGGCTTCGGACTCGGCGAGGGCTTCGGCGTACTCCACGCATTCCACGTCGCACTCGTAAGCGTGGTGGTACGTGGTTCCGACGGTGATGACTCCCTTGGGGCCAGGCATCTTGAGCTTGAGGTAAGTGTAGTTGGGGATGGCCATGAACTTGGCATAGCACGGTCTTCCCAGCACCGCGTGATAGGTCCCTCGGAACCCAACTACCTCAAAGGTGAGGGTTTCCTTTCAGAAGTTGGAGGGAGTTCCGAAGCAAACGGGCAAGTCAATCTGTCCGAGGGGCAGGATACGCTTTCCGGGCGCAATCCCGTGGAAGGGTGCTGCACCAGGCCGGATCTCGGACCGATCAACCCCTAAGAGCTCCAGGGTCTCGGCGTAGATGATGTTGAGGCTGCTGCCTCCATCCATGAGGAACTTGGAGAGCCTAACGTTGCTGATGATTGGGTCGACAACGAGCGAGTACCTCCCTAGGCTCGGCACGTAGTCGGGGTGGTCGCCTTGGTCGAAGGTAATGGGCTTGTCGGACCAGTCTAGGTAGACTGGCGCCGCTACCTTCACCGAGCAGACCTCCCGGCGCTCCTGCTTGCGGTGCCGAGCCGAGGCGTTCACCACTTGTCCGCCGTAGATCATGAAGCAGTTGTGGACCTCCGGGAACTCCTCTTCCTTGTCGCCCCCTTTGCCTTGGTCTTTGCCACCTTCTGCCGAGGGTCTAGCCTTGTTGAAGTAGCGTCGGAGCATGTCGCACTCCTCAAGGGTGTGCTTGACGGGACCCCTGTGATAGGGGCACGACTCCTTGAGCATCTTGTCGAACGTGTTGGCCCCTCCGGGAGGCTTCCGAGGGTTCCTGTGCTCGGCAGCAGCGACGAGATCCACATCAACGGCGTCGCGCTTTGCTTGCGCCTTCTTCTTGGCCTTCTTCTTCGTGCCACGCTGGACAGTCGCCTCGGGGGCATCTTCCTTCTGCCTTCCCTGAGGCTGCTTGTCCTTCCGGAAGATGGCTTCGACCGCCTCCTGACCAGAGGCGAACTTGGTGGCGATGTCCATCAACTCGCTCGCCTTGGTGGGAGTCTTGCGTCCCAGTTTGCTCACCAGGTCTCGACAAGTGGTGCCAACGAGGAATGCCCTGATGACATCTGAGTCGGTGATGTTGGGCAGCTCGGTATGCTGCTTCGAAAACCGCCGGATGTACTCTCGCAGGGATTCCCCTGGCTGCTGGCGGCAGCTTCGGAGATCCCATGAGTTCCTAGGGCGCATGTACGTACCTTGAAAATTTCCCGTGAAGGCCTTGACTAGGTCGTCCCAGTCGGAGATCTGCGCAGGAGGCAGATGCTCTAGCCAGGCCCGGGCAGCGTTGGAGAGGAAAAGGGGGAGGTTGCGGATGATGAGGTTGTCATCGTCCGTCCCTCCCAACTGGCATGCCAGCCGGTAATCCGCAAGCCACAACTCCGGCCTTGTCTCGCCTGAGTACTTAGTGATGGTGGTCGGGGCCCGGAACCGGGCCGGGAACGGCGCTCATCGTATGGCCCGGCTGAAGACTCGCGGACCTGGTGGCTCGGGTGAGGGACTTCGATCCTCCTCACTGTCGTAGCATCCCCCGCACCTGGGGTGGTAGCCTCGGCGCACCTTTTCCTCGAGGCGGGCTCGATGGTCGCGGTGGCGCTGATCGTCGTCGAGGCGATCCGGGGCCGCAGGCGTCCCGTCCCATGTGCGCTCGGTGTGCACCGAGGCCTCCCGCATGCATCAGGAGGGCATTGCGCGATGCTCCGAGGGGTCTCCTTGCCTCTGGGAGGCAGAGCTCTCGGCTTATCGGACAGTGGCGTCTTCTAGGAGGCCCTTGAGCTCGCCCTGGATACGCCGCCCCACGATGGTGGATGGCTCCGGCATTGTTCGAAGTAGCATCGCCGCTGCAGCTAGGTTCTGGCCGGTCCCGCTGAAGGCCGGGGGCAGCCCTGCCCTGGCATCATCAACGATACGGCGCTGGACGTCCCGGGCCCGATGACGTGCTCCTTCGACGAGTGTCCGGCCTGCCCACTCCTGCTCGATGTTTTGTTGAAGCTGCACAAGTCGCCCCGCTTCTTCATCGAGGTTGGCCTGCATCTCGTGGAGTTGCTCAAGCTGTGTGTCCTGACCCCCGCAGGGACTTGGACCACAGCTAGCTCCCACGGGATCTCAACGCGAGGCGCAGGTGCAAGGGCGCCGTCACTTCCTGGAATACCAAGGTGGTTTTCTCCGTCGTGATCTTCCTGATCGATGTGGTAGCACTCGCGAGTTGGGTCGCAACCCCCGTCGTCAAGGCTGTGACCATCATCAGAGCAGCCGAAGAGGCAGTGGTCACATGCGGACATGAAGTCGCACATGGCACTGGGATCACAGAGTTCGGAGAAATCCCAACTGACGTCGGGGTCGTCCTCTTCCTCAGAACCCGTAGGTCCGGAGGTTGAGACGGCCGTCAGTCGGTCCCAAGTTAACCACATATGGTACCCCGGAAGGTCAGGATATGCCCTCACGAACACGCTCACCGAAGCGGGGTCGCTTGGTGGGTCAAAGCTGAATCTAAAAGGGACAGGGTGGAAAACGGACGGTATCTTTTGGTCGATGGACGGTGGTGAAGTCACGTCGGGGACGGACTGCACCGTTATCTCAGGTACGAGGCTAATGCCCAGCAAGTCCTTCGCGAGGGTGTTGGCGTCATCAGTGCGCTTGGGGTTGGCACGTTGCGGGGAAGCGACACTCGTCATTGTCTCAGGTACGAGGACAACACCCGACATGTCCCCCGCAGGGGTGCCGGCATCGTCGACTCGCTCTGGTTCAACAGCCGATAAGGCGCCGCCTCCTACCTGGCCACGGTTGCCCTGTCTCCGTCTCCTCCGGCGAGGAGGGTGGCGGGGTTGACCCAGGTGTTCCTCTTCCACCACGTGGAGATGCCGTCGTCGTCGGGTTTGTCTCCGCCGGGCGAGCCGCCGACCGTCGTCATTGTCGTGCTGCGAGGGGAGCAGTACCATGTCATAGTCGCCGTCGAGGGACATGAACTCGAGACTTCCGAAGCGGAGCACCGTCCTAGGCTGAAGAGGCTGCTGAAGGCTACCCATCTGGAACTCAACGGGAAAGTATTCGTTAACACGCAGCGAGCCCCTACCTGGCGCGCCAACTGTCGGTGTTTTGGACCCGCGAGGACCCTCAACCAACTAGTGAATTTGTTGCTGCGTGTCCCTGCCCAGATGGGTTGATGCAAGATGGAACACAAGAGGGGAATGAGGCTTATGTTATCTTGCACCGGGGTGCTCGTAGTAGGGGTTACAAGCGTTGCGAGGGAGCGAGAGCGAGCGAGAGCGAGCGAGAGAGAGAGAAAGAGAGGGTTCGGCCTTGAGGTGAGCTGTCTGAGCCTGCCTCTACCGCGTCTCTCCTACTCTGCCTGCCTCTGCTCGCCTGCCTTCGCCCGTTCGTACGTCGCACGTTCGTACGTTCCTCCCTCCTCCCCCCTGGAAGGCCCTGGACATCCCCTTTTATAGATACAAGGAGATGCCCAACTGTACAATAGGGGTGTTGCTATGAGCTAACGTGGCTGGCGGAGAATTGCCCTGAGCCCTGTACATGTACTAACGTGGCCGTCGGAGAAGTGCCTTGAGTCCTATAGAAGCATAGCTGGCGGTGCGGCATGGATGCTGCTGACGTTCCCCTGCTTCCGTAGGAGGTTGGGAGTAATCCGACGTCATGGGCGCATGCGGGGAACCATCATTACCTGTTACCGGAGTAACCTTAGATGGGACACTGGTCTTGTTCCTTCATAGCCTGAGGTAGCTAGCTAGGAGTAGGGTAATGATGTATCTCCTGTAGCGTAGTCGGTCCGAGGCCGAGGTCGGGCGAGGCGGCGACTCCTCCGAGGCCAAGGCTGAGGTCGAGCGAGGCGGAGTCCTTCTCCTGAGGCCGAGGCTGAGGCCGAGGTCGAGGTCGGTCGAGGCGGAGACCTTCTCCCGAGACCGAAGCTGAAGCCGAGACCTGGGGTCGGGCGAGGCAGAGCTCTCTGTTGCGCTCGAGGACGAACTTGGGAAAGGTCGTGACTGTTGTTAGTCTTTCCCTGGTGGCTGGCACAGTTGCCGGAGCGGGGCGAACAGTGTTGTTTTCCTGTCAGAACGGTCAGTAAAGGGGCGAAGTGACTGCGGTCACTTCGACCTTGCCGACAGAGGCGCGCGTTTCAGGATAAGGTGTCAGGCGATCCCCGCATTAAATGCGCATGCGATACGGTCGGTTGGTAAGGCGATTTGGGCGAGGTCGCTGCACGACAAAGTCTGCCCGAGCTAGGCTTCGGGCGAGCCGAGGGTGCGTCTGCTGACTGAGGGGACCCTTGGTCAAGGCGTGAATCTGTCCGGGACTACCGTCCTTGCCCGAGGCTGGGCTCGGATGAGGTCGCGTCCCTTGGCAGACGAGGCCTGCGCTTTATCAGTCGTTTATGGTTTGTTCTGAAGATGTTTTCAGCCGGATTAAGGAGCATTGGGGGTACCCCTAATTACGGTCCCCGACAAATATCATATGAAGGATCTTCCATTTTGACTTCTATAAAGTGTAAGCAACAATTTACTAGCCTAGTAAATAGTAATCCTATATTAAATATTTGTTAGTAGTTCTTAGAGCAACTCCAAAAGAACGTGTAAATTAACCCCAAAATAGATATTAGTCAAGAATAATGTTTTTTCTTACTCCAACAGCTCCCTCATTGTTCCCCAAAAAATTAGCGTCCCGCATCCATAGCCTCCTCTCCCTCATATTTTGGTGTGTTTCATCCCTCCCCAATCCATTCTTCAACATATTAGATCATCCACGGCCTCCCGACGACTGTACAGATTGCGCCACATGTCACATTTAAATGGACTGTTGGAGTACCTATCATAATTCACTCTTCAAATTTTTTAGCCTACTCTTAATAATCAATTTTTGGAGTAAAATTTTTAACATCCTTTTGGAGTTGCTCTTATGCTGCTAAACTGCTTGAAGTATTGCCCCCACTCCAGTTTTGTTCTGGGTCCGTCCCTGGCAGATTGGTCGCATCTCTAGAGTCAGGCTCCAGCGGTCCTAGCTTATACAGCCAGGCTGTCGCAAAGTGTCAGGAGAGCTGATTTAGTTGCCAATGATTACTTTGCGAGAAACCCCGCCCGATATATAGTTGTCAGGAGAGCTGATGTAGTTGCCAATGGTCACTTTAAAGCGCGAGTATTTTATGTACCGTGGTGTTGTGCGTGTCAATTCTTCTCTCTCACTTCTCACCTACTAATAGATTGTTATGTCCCAGATGGACCGTGATAAACCATCTAAGCCCAACACGACATGAAGCCGCACGCAGCACAAGGTACCCTTATAGTACCACCTCGCTAGCTGAAGAAGTTCGAGCGACCAAACGATCTATAAAAAGGGCAGGGCTTCTTTTTAACTTGTACCTTTCTCGGTTTTGGCTAAGATAAAGTGTAGTGTTTGTTCTTATTAGTTTAATATCTTGTATGTGGATCATATGTCCAGTTTGACATTAAATTTATTTTTGTGGGAAGGTTCCATCACACTGGCTTGCCATTTGACTCTCGCGTGTCGTCCAACTATTGCACTACTATATGATTCTATGTCGTCGCAACATTGGAACATTATCCTAGTATAAGCTTATATGAGTGTAGTAGGGTAGTATATGAAGAGAGTGAACTAGAACCTTTGGAGCTAATAAATTTCTAGGTAGTCCATTGGTATTCGTTGGTGTGGGTGATTCCATGTTAAAGGTTGTTTAGACTGGTCGCAGCGCAGTCCTCTCTCCTAAACCTGTAGCATATTTAGGGGCTACAATGTGCCTCTAAATGGCATAGCAGTGCCCCTACCCGCCCCGCCCCCCTAAACGAGGGGGCTGTCTCTCCCCCTCAATCTGTCGTGCCCCCTAAACATTGTTGTGCCATCGGATTTCGTGCAGGAGAGCAACTGTTAGTTAGAGAAAAATGACTATAGATGATGGATAATGATATTTTATGGTTGTGTTGGAGTATACGGGGGAATTTAGGGCTTGTTTGGAGCTAGGATCCAGAGGGAATTGGAAGTTCCCTCTAAGATCCTGTCTCCCAAACAAGCCCTTAGAGTGAACCGATGTGGGAGAGGTAAAAGTAGGGGTGAAATCTTAATGATGTGACGTAAAAGTGGAATATATGAGGTGAAATTTGGAGAAAATAGTTGCGAATAGTCTTAGAACAGAGTCTAAAAAACAAGATATACTTTGAGCAGATCTAACTTGTATCTAGAATCTTGAGAGCTTTGAGAGAGCTCCACCGTAGATACAGGCCCAACAACCAGCCAATTTGGACCCAAGAGACAGCTCATAAGTGAAATGCCTTATTTCTCTTTGTCTCAATGACACTTTAGACCTGCTTCTTCTCTACTAAATAAAGCACCAGTTTCTCATCCTTCGCACTTTATGCAAAAACAAAGTAAAATTATGCATTCAGTGGATGTTCAAACCTTGGTTATTGAATCTACATTCACACCTATATCTAACCATCCAAATACACATATTTTTGTTTTTTATTAGAAACAATACTTATATAATATATAGAAGTTGTAGCAATGTATGTGCATCTGACTAGCATTTTTTCTAAATCTAAGAATAGGCTATGGTTTTCCTTCCTGCAAACCATGGGGCTGGGCAAGCGCGGCCGTCCAGGCACAGTGTGCGGTCGTCCAGGGCCGTTCATTTGAGAGGAGCATATCATAGTCCTCTAGTCCTATGCAAATGTAGAATTGAAGCCCACTATAGCCTATTTTCTTTCAGAGTTTAGAATAGGCAATTAGTGCGACCATATAATTGAAAGGTTAGTTGGAGCTTTTTCTTTAAAGAACTTCAAGTTAAACCTCTGACATGTATTGACTATTTTCTTCTCAATGGAGCACTTGAAAATATGACCACAAGGATTTTGATATTAGACGTGAATTCGAGGATACAATCAAATAGAAGTGTTGGATCATTACATATATTTTTACAATACATTTATGTGTAGATACAAATCTTGCTAATTTTTTTTATAAATCAAATCGAACTTAGCTCTTGTTTTTATACCAAAGGGCTTGAGTTGTCTTTTAACATCCAGAAGCAAGGTTGGATCAGCTTCCCAGATTGTAGAACCTGTACCCTCTCTAGACGGTATAAGCTGCGTGAAAAAAAATGTGGCTCTTCGGAGCTACTCGCATACTCCGGAAGCCAGCTTCCAGAATCCACTTGAATCAACGGGCGTTCTTAACAAAGTTTGCTTAGCACGAAAAACTAGACAAAAAAGATGCCGAGGGAGTAAGCACAAAAGAAAGAAAGAAAGAAAGAAAGAAAGTGTGGTTGCTTATTCCAAGAGATGGAACTGGTTCTGTAACCCCGCAGTACGTTCTTCAGTTTCCCTGCTTTGTTGCAGTCCGAAGAAGCGGTGCTTCTGATTGCAGGGCGTTTGACATGACCGACGTTTTCAGATGCAAATGGAACAGCGGTTCCAAATTCTTGGGCGTAGCATTTGTTATTGGCACAACACACGTTCTTCTTCTCTGATTCCAGCGAGAGCAAATTTCCTACTCGCTGATTGACATCTACTCTAAGACTACTAGCATGCAATTTACTACGCGGTAAACAAAAACAGACGAAGACAGTAGCTTGTCTGTCGAGATCAGATCGATGAGCATTTTCTCGTTGTCTAGGCTGATTGATCATTCTTTCCTTGATCACCTACCGTTCCGTTATTACATGTTCGTCTAGGCTGACAGTAACGGTGCAACCGCCTGTCGACAATTCTAGCGAGCCTTGCTTGTTTTTTTTTTCTTCTTCTTCTTTTTGTCCCTTTTTTTTAACTTGTTTTCGCTTTCGGTCCACGTGGTAATGATGCATGTCATATAGTTAGCTTAGCTTTCTTCTTCTTTTTGTCCTCTAAATTAGCTAGCTTAGCTTTCATACGGCCTAACTAACCAACGCGGATTACTCCTATAGTTAAAGACTCGTGTAGCTACTAGCTTCATTGGTGCATTGACATTGAGCAAGTAGTTAATTAAGATCCTATTTGGAAGCACCCAGTTTTTAAGAAACTGGTTTATAAAAATTGAGATAATTCTAAACATACTAGTTTGTGACTCAGCTTATAGAAATTAGATCCTCAGTTTCTTAAAAATCAATAGGCTCCTAGATAAAAGATAAAAACTAGATTGCTTCTAAATAGGGTCTAAGCAAAGCGGCAGAGAAGTGTGGCACGCATGCTGCCTAACCATCGTCAGCATCAAGCACCGACGGCAGGGATGGCAACCGCCTCAGGTACACGCTAAACTGTGCTACAATTCTTCAAAGCATGCATGATGTAGAATTGTTCAACAGAGGAGGCAGCCGCTGCAGGAGTAGTTGTTGACTTGTTGTTATATATATACCGTGCTGATCCTGAGCAGTGATGCAGTCTGCGCGCTGAATTGCTATTCTGTTCGGCTGGCTTGAGCTGCTGCTCCCTCTACCAGAGTACCAGCCTTCCAACGGCGTCCAATCAAGACGCGCTCACCCTGTCGGCGCTCCAGGGTGGAGCTGTGCTCCCCGGTGCAGTCCAACGATGCACCCTCGAGAATGGAGGGGGCCGGGTGAATTTCTCCCGTGGAAGCGGGAGTTCAAATCTTCTCTGTTCAGTCAACTTAACTGTAAAATTAACTTATTTTAAATTTAGTTATCCGGTAACAAATGTAATACAATACTATAAATATAGTAGTATTTTTTTAAAACTTCGAAAACTGATGTATAAAAATCAAATAACTTAGTTAAAAGATAAAGGGGAGCCGAATAGAGAAAATGGCTGGAGAGGAAATAAAATAGAGGATAATAGTTGAGGGGGTATATTTAAATATGAATAGAAAGTACGAATAGAGGGATTTGGGAGGGACATTGGTTGGAGTCAGCCTTAGGCTAGTGGCAACGCGGGCGGTAGCGCGGGCGAGAGAGAGCCGCTACCGCCCGCGCATGGGCGAGAGGCGGGCGAGAGAGGGTCGCCGGGCGACGGCGCTCGCGCCCGGCGAGAGCGAGCGGTATCGCCTCGCTCTCGCCCGCCCGAGCGAGAGGCGGGCGAGAGGGAGGCGAGAGCAAGGCGAGGCATTGGCGGGGTGAGAGCGCGGGGCGAGAGCGACGTGGCGCGATCTGACTGGTCCACGTGTCGCGATCTGATTGGTCCACGTGTGCTAGCCGTTGCAACTAGCCGTTTTTGACCGTTTGGAGTCCAAAAAATTCGAAAAAAAATTGCAAAAAATCACAAATTTCATCCCCAATCCCTCTATATATATCCCTACCCGGGTGGAGCTCATTCCACACACCATCTCATCTCATTTCTCTCTTCCAAACTCGTCTTTTCTACTCATCTTCACGTCATGTCTTTCTCGAGCACAAACTCAAGTGAAGGAGAAAAGGGGCAATGTGCAATGCATTGCAAGCAGCCATGGAGGAGGCTATGCTCAACCTCAATGAAGAGTCGTCGAGCCGGCCCAAGCGTCGTCGACGCTACATCAATCGTGATCGTGAGTCTGCCCATGATCGGCTTCATCAAGACTACTTCGCCGATGACTGTGTGTATCCTCCAAATTACTTTCGGCGCAGGTATCGCATGAGGCGACAACTTTTTTTGAGTATTATGCTTAGATTAGGTGAATACTCTCCGTATTTCACCCAAAGAGAAGATGCTCTAGGTCGACTCGGGCTCTCTCCCCTACAAAAGTGCACCGCAGCTCTGCGCTTGTTAGCCTATGGATCCGCTGCAGATTCGATAGATGAGTACTTAAAGCTAGCTAGATCAACTGCATTAGAGTGTCTAGAGAAGTTTTGTGAGAGTATCATTCATTGTTATGGGGAGGAGTTCTGTCGTCGACCAAATGTCGCTGATATTCAACGTCTACTAGCAAAAGCAGAAGAGCGTGGCTTTCCAGGCATGCTAGGAAGTATCGATTGTATGCATTGGCAATGGAGGAATTGTCCGGTCGCCCATGCCGGTCAATTCACAAGGGAGGATATCAAACATCCCACCATCATGTTAGAAGCTGTTGCATCGTATGATCGGTGGATCTGGCATGCTTTTTTTGGGGTGGCCGGGTCCAACAATGACATTAATGTACTGAATCAGTCGCTATTATTCAAGGATGTCCTTCAAGGTCAAGCACCCATAGTGAACTTCATGGTTAATGGACATGAACACAATATGGGATACTATCTTGCCGACGGCATCTACCCTTCCTGGCCGATGTTCATCAAGGGTATTCCGCTTCCACAAAGTGAGAAACATCAGTTATTCACAAATGCTCAAGCAGCATGGCGCAAAGATGTTGAGTGCGCTTTTGGAGTGTTGAAATCTCGGTTCAACATTATAGCAGTTCCTGGACGTTCTTACTCTCAACGTACTCTTGGTTTGATCATGCGTGCATGTGTCATTTTGCACAATATGATCATCGATGACGAGCGTGATGCCGATTTAGACGAGACATATGAGACAGTTGATTCTACAGTCGGCCCGTCGATCTACTACAATGCAACCCCGAGCCTAGCAGCTAGGATTCAAATGGACAACGAGATGACGGACACATCGATGTATACACAACTACTAAATGATTTGGTTGAACATGTATGGGGACATAATAATCATTAGATTTATGTAATTTTCTATTAATTATTATGTATTTTTAAATCGTCATGTAATTTTATTTTAATTATTACGTAATTTGTAATTTTTAATTCAATAAAAAAATATTATGTTGTGTGTTTTCTGAGCGTTGAAATAAATCCGCGTGAATTACTTAATTCTGAAATAGAAAAGCTGATGTGGCTATAGTCTGAGGCTGTAGCCTGCTGCAGCCTGTGCACTGGAGCAGCAGAGGCGAGAGTGGAGGCGAGAGCTGACGTGGGAGGGGCGAGAGGGAGGCTGTGCACTGGACTCAGCCTTATGCCCTTTTTAAGGTCCTGTTACAAACCTCAAACTAATAGTTAGTAGCTAAAATTAGGTAAAATGTTTAAAGCGGGTCAACTAATAGACTAACTAATTTTTAGTTAAACCTCTCAAACAGATATTAGTTGTTAGCTGCTCCATCCTAGCTAACAATTTATTAGTGGACTAATAATTAGCTCTACAGGTTAGTAATAGAGTCTAAACCTCTAAAGTTATAGAGGGTGTTTGAATGCACTAGAACTAATAGTTAGCTGGCTAAAAATTGTTAGTGGAATTAGCTAGCTAACAAATAAGTACGTAACTATTAACTAATTTACCAAAAATAGCTAATAGTTAAACTATTAGCTAGGGTGTTTGGATGTCTCAACTAATTTTAGCCACTAACTATTAGTTCTAGTGCATTCAAACATCCTAATAGTTAGCAATTAAAATTATCTGAGCGACCTAAAACTGAGCGACCAACGGGCGACGACGAGATGCCCAATATACACCAACTAATTGTTAGCCTCTCAAACAGCTGTTAATAGTTAGCTGCTTCATCTTAGCTAAAATTATGGTGTTGTTTGGTTTAAATATTTATAATGTGAACGATAACGTTAAACCATATTTAAACTTGTTACCACTGGTAATCCAGTGTGAATAATCACCATTGTCATTTATATTATATTTTGAGAATCAGACGACACTTATAACTTATTATTAGAGTAGCTGTAGAAGTCCGGAACATGACCTTAGACATAAAACACTAAAGGATGACGATGATGAGGACACGAGACAATGCGTTCAATGAAGCCACGTTCAACACAGGTACATCCCGTTACGCGGGGTTGTATGCGTCGACTGTCTTGGTAACACAAGTCCTTTTGTGGACGTGAGTGTTGTGCGTTATATTGGGCATATTGCCGTATCGTCGTCGTCGTGGCTACTCCGTCTAGTGTAGACGGCACAAGTCTAAAAATACCTTGGGTGTGTCATGGACGTCCTACTCCCACGGTCCTACGTACCCGTCTCAGAAACCACCACCAAGCGGCAACTACCAGCTGCGATCCATTCCTGGCAAGTGACGTTGATCGGCAGCACGGTGACGTGACGAAGGAAGGAAGGAAGCACACGCGGCAACGGCTCGGCGAGCCTGACGGACGCACGGAGCGGGCTCGGGCGCTCGGCGTGGCACACAGCCTGCTGGCCTTGCCGTCATTATTTGTTCGCGCAAACCCGGCCGACAATACGCAGCAACGGCTCCCGACACCCACCGTACCGGGGCCTTGCCGTGACCTGACCTGACTGCCTCCGCTCCGCGCGCACCTACCGCCCCAACGGCACGCTGCGACTCTGCGACGTCCGTCCGCCGGCCGGGCCCGTCGCGCTAGCGTAGCGCTCCTTCTCCTTCGAGTGTCCGCCTATTTAACCCGCCCGCCACGCCTCGCCGTGCCACTTCGATTCGCTCCCACGCACACACACTCCTGCCTGCGGTTGCCACTCGCGTAGCACCAGACAGCGGCAGCAGCACGCGCGCGACGTTCGCAATGGCGGCGCGGGCAACCGTCGTCCTCTGCGCCGCGTTCCTCGTCCTGCTCTCCGCCACCAGCTCCCTCGCGCAGTCCCCCGCGGCCGCGCCGGCCAAGGCGCCGCCCAAGTCCTCCTCCAAGGCCACGCCGGCGCCGGCCGCCGCGTCCGCGTCCACGCCGGCCGCCGCGCCCGCGCCCAAGTCCTCCTCCAAGGCCAGCCCATCGGCGCCGGCCGCCGTGCCAACCACCCCGGCACCCGCGGCGGCGCCGGCCACGGCAAAGCCCAAGGCCCCCGCGCCCGCGCCCGCTACCAAGGCCGCCGCCCCGGCCCCGGCCACCCCTGCTCCCGTTGCCACTCCCCCCGCGGCGACGCCTCCCGCCGCCGAGGCGCCCGTGCCCGCCGCGGCGCCTGCCCCCGAGACCAAGCCCGTCGAGGCCCCCGCCCCCGCCCCCGCGCCGGCCAAGAAGAAGAAGCCGTCGTCCCACTCCTCCAAGGACAAGAAGAAGAAGGGCGCGTCCGCCCCTGCCCCGGCCGCCGACGCCGACGCCCCTGTCGCCAAGAAGCCCAGGACCGCCGACGCGCCCACGTCCGCAGCCGAGGCTCCCGGGCCCAGCGGCGACGGCGTGGCCGCTGCCGACACCGCGGTACGCTTGCTAGCCACATTTTACTACCTTTCCTCGACCTCAATTACAGTGTCACTGCACGTCGTTTTATCACTACTGGACTGTTACAGTCCGGTCGCGGTCGCGGTCGCGGCCTCGCGGGGACCAGAGCAGGTGATTCCAGCCATCAAAAGAAACTGGAAGTTTACCAAACAGGGACGCCTCGCCTGATGTGGTGTGGCTAACGTAAATTACCCTGCTCTTCTGTTTATCAGCTGTGGCAGGGAGAGAAAAAAGAACGGTTTACTGACGTGCTTAACGCTGTGAAATGAAAATAAAAAAAACTGTTTGTGTTTCCCGTGCAGAGGGCCGCAGCGAGGAGGACACCGGCGGGCGTGATCGCGTCGTCGGCCGTCGCGGTGCTGCTGGGTGCGGCGGCCCTGCTCGCCTAGATAAGATCCCCGGATGCCACCATCACAGGATTTGATGCCCTTTTCCTGCTTTTACTTTTTCTTTCGCTATTTTGTGGAAAAAAGGGGTTTTCTTCTGTGTAGTAGAGTAGTACCGTAGTAGTAGACTAGTAGGGCGGATGATTTCTTCTGCTTCCAGAGATGATACGAGAGAGAGAGTGGTTAGAGTAGATAGGGGACTGCCCGTGTAATGTTCAGATTTATCTACATATTTATATATCCCTGTAATAGCTCCGTTCCCGCGTAACTTACACATCGTTTATTACTTGCGAAAACATGTCAGTGCACATTAGTCTCTTGTGCACGTATATTGCACATGAACTAACAAAGTTCATAAAAAAGTCATACATATTCTCATCCAATTATATAAAAAAATTTTAAATTCAAATTCTTATTATATAAAGAGTAATAAAGAAGATAAAATTTCTGATGATTTTAAATTAGAAAATCGTCTAAAATGTTCTCTATTTTAGTATAATGAATTTGAACTTGCACTTTTGTATATAATTGGAGTAGGGTAGAAATGTATGAAACTTTTTTAGAACTTTTTATGTGCAACCTATGTGCGCAAAAAGCTCATATGCACCGAATATGTTCCTGTTGAGCACCAAAAGTGGCGGATGATTCGGCCCTTGGGGCCTAGATTAACTCGGGTGATTATCCTTATTTCATGCGTGGTTATCCATCTAATCACGTGGGAGTTGTTGGCTATCAATAGGTCCAGACCTCCTCCCCTATAAATATTGTCGGCGTTTCGAAACCCGGGGGTCCCTGGACCGACGAGTAAATTGTCGCCGCGTGTCCCAGCCCAGATGGGTCGGCGCGAGGCGGAACGAGAAGGGGGGAAAAGCAGCCGGAGGGAGACAGGCGTGGGAGGTGGAACCCGCGGCCTTCGTGTTAGCCCCGCGCCCAGGTCGGGTGCGCTTGCAGTAGGGGGTTACAAGCGTCCACGCGGGAGGGAGCGAGCGGCCTTGCGCGAGCGCCGTCCCGTCCTTCCCCGCGCGGCCAACCCTCTGTAAGAGGGCCCTGGACCTCCCTTTTATAGGCGTAAGGAGAGGATCCAGGTGTACAATGGGGGTGTAGCAGTGTGCTAACGTGTCTAGCGGAGGAGAGCTAGCGCCCTAAGTACATGCCATCGTGGCAGCCGAAGAGGTTTTGGCACCCAGTTTGTGTGATGTCGTGGCCGTCGGAGGAGCGCTGGAGCCTGGCGGAAGGACAGCTGTCGGGGCTGTCGAGTCCTTGCTGACGTCCTCTTACTTCCGTAAGGGGGTTGAGAGCCGCCGTCGTCACAGGGCATGCGGGGCGCCATCATTACTCGTATAGTGGAGCGAGCCAGATGGGACGCCGGTTTTGTTCCCCGTAGCCTGGGTCAGCTCGGGGTAGGGTAATGATGGCGCCTCCTGTCGACGTGGTCGGTCCGTGCCCTAGGTTGGGCGAGGTGGAGGCTCCTCCGAGGTCGAGGTCGAGTTTGTCTTCCAAGGTCGAGGTCGAGTCCGAGCCCCCGGGTCAGACAAGGCGGAGCCCGTCGGCTGAGGCCAGGGCTGAGTCCGAGCCCTGGGGTCGGGCGAAGCGGAGTTTGTCGTCCTTCGGGGCTGAGCCCGAGTCCGAGCCCTGGGGTCGGGCGAAGCGGAGTTCGTCGTCTTCCGGGGCTGAGCCCGAGTCCGAGCCCTGGGGTCGGCGAAGCGGAGTTCGTCGTCTTCCGGGGCTGAGCCCGAGTCCGAGCCCTGGGGTCGGGCGGAGCGGAGTTCGTCGTCTTCCGGGGCTGAGCCCGAGTCCGAGCCCTGGGGTCGGGCGAATCGGAGTTCGTCGTCTTCCGGGGCTGAGCCCGAGTCCGAGCCCTGGGGTCGGGCGGAGCGGAGTTCGTCGTCTTTCGGGGCTGAGCCCGAGTCCGAGCCCTGGGGTCGGGCGGAGCGGAGTTCGTCGTCTTCCGGGGCTGAGCCCGAGTCCGAGCCCTAGGGTCGAGCGGAGCGAAGTTTGTCGTCTTCCGGGGCTGAGCCCGAGTCCGAGCCCTGGGGTCGGGCGGAGCGGAGTTCGTCGTCTTCCGGGGCTGAGCCCGAGTCCGAGCCCTGGGGTCGGGCGAAGCGGAGTTCGTCATCTTCCGGGGCTGAGCCCGAGTTCGAGCCCTGGGGTCGGGCGAAGCGGAGTTTCCTATGACGCCTGAGGCCGGACTTGGCTGCTGCCAGCCTCACTCTGTCGAGTGGCTCAGCAGTTGGAGCGGCGCAGGCGGCGCTGTCCTCTTGTCAGACCGGTCAGTGGAGCGGCGAAGTGACTGCGGTCATTTCGGCTCTGTCGACTGGAGGGCGTGCGTCAGGATAAAGGTGTCAGGCCACCTTTGCATTAAATGCCCCTGCAACTTGGTCGGTTGGCGTGGCGATTTGGCCAAGGTTGCTTCTTGGTGAAGACTGGGCCTCGGGCGAGCCGAAGGTGTGTCCGTTACTGGAGGGGGTCCTCGGGCGAGACGTAGATCCTCCGGGGTCGGCTGCCCTTGCCCGAGGCTAGGCTCGGGCGAGGCGTGATCGCGTCCCTCGAATGGACCGATCCTTGACTTAATCGCACCCATCAGGCCTTTGCAGCTTTGTGCTGATGGGGGTTACCAGCTGAGATTTAGGAGTCTTGAGGGTACCCCTAATTATGGTCCCCGACAGTAGCCCCCGAGCCTCGAAGGGAGTGTTAATACTCGCTTGGAGGCTTTTGCCGCACTTTTTTGCAAGGGGACCAGCCTTTTTTGGTTGCATTTTGTTCCGGTGGGTGCGCGCGAGCGCACCCGCCGGGTGTAGCCCCCGAGGCCTCGGAGGAGTAGTTTGACTCCTTCGAGGTCTTAGTGCGTTTCGCAACACTTCGGCTGGTCTGGTTGTTCCCTCATGCGAGCTGGCCGTAGCCCGGGTGCACGGTCGGGTCCCAAGTTCTCGGGCTGGTATGTTGACGCTGTCAACGGTTTGGCCGGAGCCGGGTTTGCGAGAGCAGCCCCCGAGCCTCTGCACAGGGCGAAAGGACGGTCAAGGACAGACTCGACTTTTTTACATACGCCCCTGCGTCGCCTTTCCGCAAGGAGGAGGGGGGGGGAAAGCGCCATGTTTCCCTCGGAGGGCGCCGAACATGGTGTCTCCGGTGAGCTGCTGGTGGGTAATCCGAGTGGACGCCCGTGCCCCATTTGTTAGGGGTCGGCTAGAGGCCCGGAGGCGCGCTCCAAAAGTACCTGCGGGTGATCTGCTGGACCCGGTCCCCTTTTGACGGGGTCCGAGGGCTCGATGCCTCCCTCTGATGGGATTCCGTTACAAGATCGTTCCCGCTGGTCTCGGAAATGTCCTAGGGTACCTCGGGAGCATAGCCCGAGCCTTGGTTATGTATCGAACGTACCCAGGGTCATCCCTCGCTCTGTGTCTGAGGCGACTGTGAACCCTTCGAGGGCCAGCCTACGAACCCCTGATCAGTAGTGGGCGCGGAGCCCGAGTGGCCTGAGGCGGCCGTTGAACCCTTCCGAGGGGCCGGCCATCGAACCTCTGACTAGTAGTGGGCGCAGAACCCAAGCGCTTTGAGGCGGCCGTTGAACCCCTCCGAGGGGCCAGCCTTTGAACCTCTGATCAGTAGGGAGGCTCGGGGCCTGTTTCCTTCACGGAGAAGGATCCTTTTCGGGGTATCCCCCTTTCCCGGTCCCTGTTGTAAGAGAGAGAAAGAGGAAAAGGAAAATGATACGAAATCGAATGACGTGGCATACCTTTTTCGATGCGGTCATTATGGCGAAGGCGAAGCGTCGCTTGCTTCTCCTGCCTGAGGCGCCGCCTGTCCCGCCGTGGAGTTAATGCGACGGGGCGAGTGGTTCGCGAGGCGGCCGTTGCGCGTGTGCGAGCTGTTCGAGGAACGGAACACGGGCGCGCCGTCTTCACGCCGTGAGAGAGGGTTCTCTCGCTGCCCCTAGATGGGACGTAAGCTTGGCTGACGACGCGACCGCTGCTCCTGCCCGCCTGCCACCGTCATTATTGCCGGCCCATTTTTGGCCGTATTGACCGTCGCGCCTGGCTGGCACTGCTGGGTCATACGCAGGGTTGCCTCGAGTCGCGGTACTGGTTCCACAGTCGAGGAGGCGCGGTAGTGGTGCGAGTGGCGGTGCAGTTGCTCGCACGTAGCAACCGGCGCGCCGGTTGCATGACGTGTGGGCCTAGGCCTCCATGCTGGGCGCGTTGGAGTCGAAGGGGCGCGCAACTTGGCGCGGTTGCATGCCGACTGCATGGCTGTCCACCCTTTCACCCGCTGGTCTGGGCGAAAGTAGAGGAATGCTTGTAACCGCTGGGCAGTTGCATGCCCTGCGCGCGGCGGTTTGGCTTCTTCTGCCCTGGACCGGCTTGCATGACGCGTGGGACCCAGCCCCCGCGCCGTAGGGGGAGGACCTTGGAGCGTGTTGGAGAAGACTCAGCCCGCAACGGCTGAGGATGCAAGTGGGGAGAGTTGCCTTTAAAAGGAGGGTGACCCCCTTGAAAGACGACCATGTCTTCGCGTTGCCTTATGCGTCGTGTCTTTCCACCTTCCGAGCCCCCGGATGGGGGACGCCCGCAATCCTTCCGCCTTGTCGTCGGAGGAACGCAACTTCGTGGAAGTTGGTACCTTTCAGCCATCGTTCGGCTTCAAGGATTTTCATCATGCAGCCCGGCTGCATCCCCTCGCCGGTGGTCACCCAAGACGGTTACCACCAGCCCCTGGGTGGGGAGAAGCAAGCCGGGCTGCGATCTTGGTCCCGCCCTCAGCTTCAAGGATGTTCATCATCCTTGCTGGGGCGGAGGCCGGGCTGAGCCGGAGCTCTACCTCCCGCGCAGGTTTGTGGGTCAGCCTCCCCTTCAGCATTCAAGGGAGAGGGCGCTCACTGGCCCTGCGAGCGGGGCGGACTTCGACAACGCGGGGCTGGTCGACGGCGGGCGTCGCCAGCTTCAGCACGTTGGGCTCGCCGGCTTGGCTCCCGGTGCCCCCTCCCACCGCAAGGGCGGTTGTCGCGCCGTGCGCACGGGTGGACCACCCAAGACATCGTGCGCCGCTAGGGCGGCGTTCGTGTTCTGGGGCTGTCCTGCCTTTGCACCGGTACGGCGCCTCTGCGCGGAGGTCGGTGCCCCGCTCGTCCGGGAGGATCCGAGTGGGGATCCGCCGATGGGCTGACGGCTCCAGTCGTCGGTGCCGAGGTGGATGCGGCTCGAGAAGTCCCCGTCGCCGACGGGATCACCGCCACCATCCGCGCTCCGGGCCTCCGGCTCTTTGTACTTGTCCTCGCCCCTCGAGCATCGGCGTGGGCGAGGGCAAGGTTGCAGCGGCGTCCGCCCTGAGGCCATCGCTGCTGCAGTTCGGCCACCCGGAGCGGGGGTCGTTGTCGCTGCTACCGGAGCGGGCGACGCCGAGCCACCCGTCGGCCTTCTGTTGCTCCGCAGGCCCCCCCAATCGTGTGGGGTTGTTCGTACCTGCGGAGGTGGAACCGGGGTTCCGTTTGTATTGGCACCTTGTGTGCCGGTCTTTTGTTCATTGTGGCTGTCGGGGCCTGAACATGCATGTATTTTCGGCGCAGAGCCATGTTTTTTCCTCATTTTCGAGCACTAAGACTCGCCTGTTGGTTATCTGAACCGCTTCACCAAGCGTGAGTCGCCTCGTGCAAAGGTGATGAGTGAGGTATCCGTATCCCGGAGGCGTAGGAGTCCCTCGGCTCGGTCGGCCTTGCTGTCCGAGGCTTCTCTTGCTTAGTTAAAGGGACCCCTCGGCCGCTCTTCGATGAGCCGAAGCCGGAGGTAGCGGTGTCAGCACGGACAAAGGCAGAGTTGGCTCGAAAAGAAGATTTGGTCGGCCAGAGCCTGGCTGGGTCGTCCGCTGGCGGGACCGACGCCGGAGTTGAGTTGCTGAGGCCACAAGCCGGGCTGATGTCTTCAGGGGACAGCCGGCCGAGGCCTCGGGGTGGCCGGCCGAGCCGTCCGCTCGAGCCGGATTCCTGGAGAAGACCCTGGCGGCGATGGCCTGGGTGTGGTGCTGATGTCGTCCTTCGGGGTGGAGATCCTCCAACCGCGTCGCCGTCCGAGGCTAGGTCAGACCCCGCCGAAGGTGTAGTTGACGCCGAGGGTGCTGTTTCCCCCTTCAACTGCCGACATTCGAGCCTGCAGGATCGGGTTGTCTTGTAGTGTGTGTATGTTTTCTGCGGCCGCCGAGGCCCAAACACACTGTCGTCGAGTTGTGAAGCTGTGTCCCTTTTCCTCTTGTTTCGAGTATCCGGACTTATTCGTCGGTAATAGAATTGTTTGTGCGGGCGAGAGTTGCTTTTCACGGAAGGTGATGAGTGAGGTATCCATATCCCGGAGGCGTAGGAATCCCTCAGCTCGGTCGGCCTTGCCGCTTACGCGCACTCTTACTCGTCCATAGGGTTCTGTCACCGACGCAGTCGAGAAGGCCCGAAAAATCGTTCCGGCAGAGGAGCTTTCGAGCGTGAAGACTTGTTCGGTCCGCGGAATCACTTATCCGAGCGCGAGTTACTTATCGCAGAAGGTGATGAGTGAGGTATCCGTATCCCGGAGGCGTAGGAGTCCCTCGGCTCGGTCAGCCTTGGCTGCTTATGTGTACTCCATCATTTTCAGGATCCACTTTCGAAGTAGTCGAAAAGCACGAAATGCATTCTGGCAGAAAAGATTTTTTTCTTTTTTCGAGGAAAATTTCGACGCAGAGGGGGTTCCCCCCTTCTAGCCCCCGAGGGAGGGTCGGGCTTTGCCGAGGCAAGGCTGACCCTTCCTTGACGACCAGACTTTGTGTGTGAACGAGGTGTACGAATAACTTGGAAGCATCTTAAGGGTAGAAGCGACGTAGCTGTTGGATGTTCCAAGCGTTGCTGTAGACCTCGCCTTGACTGTTGGCCAGCTTGTATGTTCCAGGCTTCAGAACCTTGGCGACGACGAACGACCCTTCCCAGGGAGGCGTGAGTTTATGCCACCCTCGGGCGTCTTGTCTTAGCCGAAGCACCAGGTCGCCCACCTGGAGGTCTCGGGACCGAACCCCTCGGGCGTGGTAGCGTCGCAGGGACTGCTGGTACCGCGCTGAGTGTAGTAAGGCCATGTCCCGAGCCTCTTCCAGCTGGTCCAGTGAGTCTTCTCGATTAGCTCGATTGCTTTGGTTGGCGTAGGCCCTCGTCCTCGGGGAACCGTATTCTAAGTCTGTGGGCAAGATGGCCTCGGCCCCATAGACTAGAAAGAACGGTGTGAAGCCCGTGGCTCGGCTCGGCGTTGTCCTCAGACTCCAGACCACCGAGGGGAGTTCCTTCATCCATCGCTTGCCGAACTTGTTGAGGTCGTTGTAGATCCGAGGCTTGAGTCCTTGCAGAATCATGCCGTTGGCACGTTCTACCTGCCCATTTGTCATGGGGTGGGCCACGGCGGCCCAGTCCACCCGGATGTGGTGATCCTCGCAGAAGTCCAGGAACTTTCTGCCGGTGAACTGGGTGCCGTTGTCGGTGATGATGGAGTTCGGGACCCCAAAGCGCTGGATGATGTTGGTGAAGAACGCCACCGCCTGTTCGGACCTGATGCTGTTTAGGGGTCGGACCTCGATCCACTTGGAGAATTTGTCGATGGCGACCAGCAGGTGCGTGTAGCCCCCGGGTGCCTTCTGCAAGGGGCCGACGAGGTCCAGACCCCACACAGCAAACGGGCAGGTGATGGGTATGGTCTGCAGAGCCTGAGCGGGCAGGTGGGTCTGCCTTGCATAGAACTGACACCCTTCGCAGGTGCGGACAATTCTAGTGGCGTCGGCCACCGTCGTCGGCCAGTAGAAACCTTGTCGGAAGGCGTTTCCAACAAGGGCTCGAGGTGCTGTGTGATGGCCGCAAGCCCCCAAGTGTATCTCTTGTAAGAGCTCCTGGCCTTCGGCGATGGAAATGCATCGCTGGAGGATGCCCGAGGGGCTGCGGTGGTAGAGCTCCTTCCCATCTCCCAGCAAGACGAACGACTTGGCGCGCCGCGCCAACCGCCGAGCTTCGGCTTGGTCGAGGGGTAGCTCTCCTCGGCGGAGATATTGCAGGTACGGGGTCTGCCAGTTATGATTAGGCGTGACCCCGCTCCGCTCCTCCTCGATGCGCAGTGCCTCACCCTCGGGGGCCGAGGGTACCTCGGGCCGAGCCGAGGGTGCCTCGGGTTGAGCCTAGGGTGCCTCGGGCCGAGCCGAGGGTACCTCGGACTGTGCCGAGGGTGCCTCGGGCTGGGCCGAGGCCTTCTCGGGCTCGGGCGTGTCGTCGGTCTTGACGGAGGGTTGATGCAGGTCTCGGGAGAATACGTCCGGGGGAACCGTTGTTCGCCCCGAGGCTATTTTAGCCAGCTCGTCCACAGTCTCGTTGTAGCGTCGGGCGATGTGGTTGAGCTCGAGCCCGTAGAACTTGTCTTCCAGGCGCCGAACCTCATCGCAGTAGGCTTCCATCTTTGGGTCGCGGCAGTGGGAGTTCTTCATGACTTGGTCGATGACGAGCTGTGAGTCACCGCGAGCATCGAGGCGTCGGACCCCTAGCTCGATGGCGATTCGCAACCCGTTTACCAGAGCCTCGTACTCAGCCACTTTGTTGGACACCGGGAAGTGGAGGTGTTGCACGTAGCGTAGGTGCTTCCCGAGGGGCGAGATGAAGAGCAGGCCCGCGCCGGCCCCCGTCTTCATCAGCGACCCGTCGAAAAACATGGTCCAGAGCTCCAGTTGGATCGGAGCTGTTGGGAGCTGGGTGTCGACCCATTCAGCCACGAAGTCCACCAAGACCTGGGACTTGATGGCCTTCCGAGGGGCGAACGAGATCGTCTCGCCCATGATCTCCACCGCCCACTTTGCAATTCTACCCGAGGCCTCTCAGGACTGGATGATCTCCCCCAGGGGGAAGGATGACACCACAGTTACCGGATGAGACTCGAAGTAGTGTCGCAGCTTCCGCCGCGTCAGGATCACCGCGTACGGCAGCTTCTGAATTTGTGGGTAGCGGATCTTGGTCTCGGACAGTACCTCATTGATGAAGTAGACTGGCCTCTGGACGGGCAATGCATGCCCCTCTTCTCGTCTCTCAACCACAATCGCGGCGCTAACCACCTGAGTGGCAGCGGCGACGTAGATCAAGAGGGCTTCTCCGGCAGCGGGGGGCACCAAGATGGGCGCGTTCGTGAGGAGCGCCTTTAGGTTCCCGAGGGCTTCCTCGGCCTCAGGGGTCCAAGCGAAGCACTCGGCCTTCCTTAAGAGGCGGTACAGAGGCAGGCCTCTTTCGCCGAGGCGCGAGATGAAACGGCTCAGAGCCTCGAGGCATCCCATGACCCTCTGTACGCCTTTCAAGTCCTTGATGGGCCCCATGCTGGTGATGGCCGCGATCTTCTTCGGGTTGGCCTCGATGCCCCGCTCGGAGACGATGAACCCCAAGAGCATGCCTCGGGGGACCCCGAAGACACACTTTTCGGGATTGAGCTTCACGCCTTTCGCCTTGAGACATCGGAATGTCACTTCAAGGTCGGAAAGGAGGTCGGAGGCTTTCCTCGTCTTGACTATGATGTCATCGACGTAGGCCTCGACCGTTCGGCCAATATGTTCGCCGAACACATGGTTCATGCACCGTTGGTACGTTGCACCCGCATTCCTCAAGCCGAACGACATGGTAACATAGTAGTACATGCCGAAGGGTGTGATGAAAGATGTCGCGAGCTGGTCGGACTCTTTCATCCTGATCTGGTGATACCCTGAGTAGGCATCGAGGAAAGACAGGGTTTCGCACCCAGCAGTGGAATCCATGATTTGATCGATGCGAGGCAGAGGGTAGGGAACTTTTGGACATGCTTTGTTTAGACCAGTGTAGTCTACACACATCCGCCATTTCCCCCCTTTCTTTCTCACAAGCACAGGGTTGGCAAGCCATTCGAGATGGAATACCTCTTTGATGAACCCTGCCGCCATTAGCTTGTGGATCTCCTCGCCTATGGCTCTGCGCTTTTCTTCGTTGAATCGGCGCAGAGGCTGCTTCACGGGTCGGGCTCCAGCTCGGATATCCAGCGAGTGCTCGGCGACTTCCCTCGGTATGCCGGGCATGTCTGAGGGACTCCACGCGAAAACGTCGGCGTTTGCGCGGAGAAAGTCGACGAGCACTGCTTCCTATTTGGGGTCGAGCTCGGAGCCGATCTGGATCTGCTTGGAGGCGTCGTTGCAGGGGTCGAGAGGGACGGACTTAACCGTCTCCGCTGGCTCGAAGTTGCCGGCGTGGCGCTTCACGTCTGGCGCCTCCCTAGAGAGGCTCTCCAGGTCGGCGAGGGCCTCGGTGTACTCCACACACTCCACGTCGCATTCGTACGCGTGTCGGTACGTGGGCCCGACGGTGATGACCCCGTTAGGGCCCGACATCTTGAGCTTGAGGTAGGTGTAGTTGGGGACGACCATGAACTTGGCGTAGCATGACCTTCCCAGCATTGCGTGGTAGGTTCCTCGAAACCCGACCACTTCGAACATGTGGGTCTCCCTTCGAAAGTTGGAGGGCGTCCCAAAGCAGACGGGTAGATCGAGTTGTCCGAGGGGTTGGACGCGTTTCCCGGGGATGATCCCGTGGAAAGGCGCAGCGCCCGCCCAGACCGAGGACAGATCGATCCACAGGAGCTCGAGGGTCTCGGCGTAGATGATGTTGAGGCTGCTGCCTCCGTCCATGAGGACCTTGGTGAGCCTGACGTTGCCGATGATGGGGTCGACAATGAGCGGGTATTTCCCCGGGCTCGGCACATGGTTGGGATGGTCGCCCTGGTCGAAGGTGATGGGCTTGTCGGACCAGTCTAGGTAGACTGGCGCCGCCACCTTTACCGAGTAGACCTCCTGACGCTCTTGCTTGTGGTGCCGAGCCGAGGCATTTGCCACTTGCCCACCATAGATCATGAAGCAGTCGCGGACCTCGGGGAACTCTCCTGCCTTGTGATCTTCCTTCTTAGCGTCGTCGAGAGCCTTGCCACCCTCCGCGGGTGGCCCGGCCTTGTGAAAGTGGCGTCGAAGCATGGCACACTCCTCAAGGGTGTGCTTGACGGGCCCCTGATGATAGGGGCACGGCTCCTTGAGCATCTTGTCGAAGAGGTTGGCACCTCCGGGAGGTTTCCGAGGGTTCTTGTACTCGGCGGCGGCGACAAGGTCCGCGTCGATGGCGTCGCGTTTCGCTTGCGACTTCTTCTTGCCTTTCTTCTTGGTGCCGCGCTGAGTTGACGCCTCGGGAACATCTTCCGGTGGGCGGCCCTGGGGCTGCTTGTCCTTCCGGAAGATGGCCTCAACCGCCTCTTGGCCAAAGGCGAACTTGGTGGCGATGTCCATCAGCTCGCTCGCCTTGGTGGGGGTCTTGCGACCCAGCTTGCTCACCAGGTCGCGGCAAGTGGTGCCGGCGAGGAACGCGCCGATGACATCCGAATCGGTGACGTTGGGCAGCTCGGTGCGCTGCTTCGAGAATTGCCGGATGTAGTCCCGGAGAGACTCTCCTGGCTGCTGGCGGCAGCTTCGAAGATCCCAGGAGTTTCCAGGGCGCACATACGTGCCTTGGAAATTGCCACTGAAGGCTTGGACCAGGTCGTCCCAGTTGGAGATCTGCCCCGGAGGCAGGTGCTCTAGCTAGGCTCGAGCGCTGTCAGAGAGGAACAGGGGGAGGTTGCGGATGATGAGATTATCATCGTCCGTTCCACCCAGTTGGCAGGCTAGCCGATAGTCCGCGAGCCACAGTTCCGGTCTCGTCTCCCCCGAGTACTTTGTGATAGTAGTCGCGGTTCGGAACCGGGTCGGGAACGGCGCCCGTTGTATGGCGCGGCTGAAAGCCTGCGGACCGGGTGGTTCGGGTGAAAGACTCCGATCCTCCCTGCTGTCGTAGCGTCCCCCACGCCTGGGGTGTAGCCTCGGCGCACCCTCTCATCGAGGTGGGCCCGATGGCTGTGGTGATGGTGCTCGTTGCCGAGGCAACCCGGGGCCACAGGCGCTGTGTTGCGCGTGCGCCCGGTGTGGACCGAGGCTTCCCGCATGAATCGAGAAGTCGCGGCGCGATGTTCCGAGGGGTACCCCTGCCTTCGGGAGGCGGAGCTTTCGGCCCGTCGGACCGTGGCGTCCTCCAGGAGATTCTTGAGCTCTCCCTGGATACGTCGCCCCTCGGTGGTTGATGGCTCTAGCATCGCACGGAGAAGCATTGCCGCTGCAGCCAGGTTCTGGCCGACTCCACTGGAAACCGGTGGCGGCCTTACCCTGACGTCGTCGGTGATGCGGTGCTGGATGCCCTGGGGGAGATGACGCGCTTCTCCGGCCGGAGGTTGGCCCGCCCATTCCTGCCCGATGTCCCGGTGGATCGGCTCAAGCGTTCCTGCTCCCTCATCGAGCCTGGCCTGCATCTCGCGGATTTGCTCGAGCTGTGGGTCATGACCCCCCGCCGGGACGGGGACCACAGCTAGCTCCCGAAGGATGTCGACGCGAGGCACGGACCTAGGGGGATCACCGTTCTCCGTTATACCAAGATGGTTGCCTTCGCCGGGACCCCCTAGATCGATGTGGAAACATTCACGACTTGGGCCGTAGTCCTCATCGCCGAGGCTGCGGCTACCGTCGGAACAGTCGGAAAGGCAGTAGTCGCATGCGGTCATGAAGTCCCGCATGGCACTGGGGTTACCAAGTCCGGAGAAATCCCAACAGAAGTCGGGCTCGCCATCTTCCTCGGACCCTGAGGGCCCGTAGGTCGAGGCGGCCGTCAGCCGGTCCCAGGGTGACCGCACACGATACCCCAGAGGGTTTGGACTCGCCTCTATGAGAGTGTCCACTGAAGCGGAGTTGCTTGGCGGGTCGAGGCCGAATCCAAAAGACGCGAGATGGGAATCGGTCGGTACCTTTTGGTCGACGGGCGGTGACGAAGCCACGTCAGGGACTGACTGCACCGTCGTCTCAGGTACGAGGGTGACGCCCAGCAAGTCCTTCGCGAGCGTGCTGGCGTCGTCCGTTTGCTTGAGGTTGGTGTGTTGCGGGGAGACGGCGCTCGTCTTCGTCTCAGACGCGAGGCCGATGCCCGACGCGCTCTCCGTTGGGGCGCCGGCACCGTCGACTCGCTCGACAGCCAACGAGGTGCCGCCTCCTGCTTGGCCTTGGTTGCCCCGCCTCCTCCTCCGTCGGCGGGGGAGGGGACGGGACAAGCCCGAATGTCGCCCTTCCACCACGTGGGGAAGGCGTCGTCGATTTCCCCGCCGGCGGGCGGGTTGTCTACCGCCATTGTCGCTGTCGCGCGGCGGGGAACGAGTATCATGTCGTAGCTGCCGTCGAGGGACATGAACTCAAGACTCCCGAAACGGAGCACCGTCCCGGGCTGGAGAAGTTGCTGGAGACTGCCCATCTGGAGCTTGATGGGAAGCTGTTCGTCAACACGCAGCAGGCCCCTACCTGGCGCGCCAACTGTCGGTGTTTCGAAACCCGGGGGTCCCTGGACCGAGAGTAAATTGTCGCCGCGTGCCCCAGCCCAGATGGGTCGGCGCGAGGCAGAACGCGAAGGGGGGAAAAGCAGCCGGAGGGAGACAGGCGTGGGAGGTGGAACCCGCGGCCTTCGTGTTAGCCCCGTGCCCAGGTCGGGTGCGCTTGCAGTAGGGGGTTACAAGCGTCCACACGGGAGGGAGCGAGCGGCCTTGCGCGAGCGCCGTCCCGTCCTTCCCCGCGCGGCCAAGTGGCTAAAGAGAAGTCTCAACAAAACACAATACCACAAGAGATCAAGCACAGAGGTGACACAGTGGTTTATCCCGTGGTTTGGCCAAGACCAACGCTTGCCTACTCCACGTTGTGGCGTCCCAACGGACGAGGGTTGCAATCAACCCCTCTCAAGCGGTCCAAAGACCCACTTGAATACCACGGTGTTTTGTTTTTCCTTTCACTATCCCGTTTGCAAGGAATCTCCACAAATTGGAGTCTCTTGCCCTTACAAGTATATGATCACAAAGAAGCACAGAGTAAGGGAGGGAAGCAACACACACAAATCCACAGCGAAACGCGCACACACACGGCCAAGAATCGAGCTCACAAGAGTATCACAAAGTTCTCACTAGAACGGAGCTCGAAACACTTAGAATGACAAACAATTGCGCAGAGACTGAGTGTGGATGATCAAGAATGCTCAAAGGTTGCTTGTGTATCTCCTCCATGCGCCTAGGGGCCCCTTTTATAGCCCCAAGGCAGCTAGGAGCCGTTGAGAGCAAATCCGGAAGGCCATCCTTGCCTTCTGTCGTCGGGGGCACCGGACAGTCCGGTGCACACCGGACACTGTCCGGTGCCCGATTTGTTTCCATAACTGGCGCTTCCGACCGTTGCCGACCGTTGTAGATCTGGGAGCCGTTGGCGCACCGGACACGTCCGGTGCACACCGGACAGTCCAGTGCAGTCTTCCGACCGTTGGCTCGGCCACGTGTCCCGCGCGGATTGCGCGGCCGACCGTTGGCCCCGGCCGACCGTTGGCTCACCGGACAGTCCGGTGCACACCGGACAGTCCGGTGAATTTTAGCCGTACGCCGTCGGCAAATTCCCGAGAGCGGCCACTTCGCGCCGAGTCGGCCTGGCGCATCGGACACTGTCCGGTGCACACCGGACAGTCCGGTGCTCCAGACCGAACTAAGTCTTGGCTGCACACAGCCAAGTCTTTGTCTCCTCTTTTCTTTTCTTCTACTTTCTGTTTCTAACACTTAGACAAGTATATTAGTACTCAAAACCAATGTACTAAAGCTTAGAAACATACCTTTATCCTTGATTTGTACTTTGTCCACCATTTTACAATTAGGCACCTGTGTTGGGCACTAAATCACCAAAATACTTAGAAATGGCCCAAAGGCACATTTCCCTTTCAAGCTGTCGGGGCTATCGAGTCCTTGCTGACGCCCTCTTGCTTCCGTAAGGGGGCTGAGAGCCGCCGTCATCATAGGGCATGCAGGGCGCCATCATTACTCGTATAGTGGAGCGAGCCAGATGGGACGCCGGTCTTGTTCCCCGTAGCCTGGGTCAGCTCGGGGTAGGGTAATGATGGCGCCTCCTGTCGACGTGGTCGGTCCGTGCCCTAGGTTGGGCGAGGTGGAGGCTCCTCCGAGGTCGAGGTCGAGTCTGTCTTCCAAGGTCGAGGTCGAGTCCGAGCCCCTAGGTCAGACAAGGCGGAGCCCGTCGGCTGAGGCCAGGGATGAGTCCGAGCCCTGGGGTCAGGCGAAGCGGAGTTTGTCGTCCTTCGGGGCTGAGCCCGAGTCCGAGCCCTGGGGTCGGGCGAAGCGGAGTTCTTCGTCTTCCGGGGCTGAGCCCGTGTCCGAGCCCTGGGGTCGGGCGGAGCGGAGTTCGTCGTCTTCCGGGGCTGAGCCCGAGTCCGAGCCCTGGGTCGGGCGAAGCGGAGTTCGTCGTCTTCTAGGGCTGAGCCCGAGTCCGAGCCCTAGGGTCGGGCGAAGCGAAGTTTCCTATGACGCCTGAGGCCGGACTTGGCTGCTGTCAGCCTCACTCTGTCGAGTGGCTCAGCAGTTGGAGCGCGCGCAGGCGGCGCTGTCCTCTTGTCAGACCGGTTAGTGGAGTGGCGAAGTGACTGCGGTCACTTCGGCTCTGTCGACTGGAGGGCGTGCGTCAGGATAAAGGTGTCAGGCCACCTTTGCATTAAATGCCCCTGCAACTTGGTCGGTTGGCGTGGCGATTTGGCCAAGGTTGCTTCTTGGTGAAGACTGGGCCTCGGGCGAGCCGAAGGTGTGTCCGTTGCTGGAGGGGGTCCTCGGGTGAGACGTAGATCCTCCGGGGTCGGCTGCCCTTGCCTGAGGCTAGGCTCGGGCGAGGCGTGATCGCGTCCCTCGAATGGACCGACCCTTGACTTAATCGCACCCATCAGGCCTTTGCAGCTTTGTGCTGATGGGGGTTACCAGCTGAGATTTAGGAGTCTTGAGGGTACCCCTAATTATGGTCCCCGACAAATATACAGGGGTATAGCCGATTGAGAACCCCCGAACACATTTCAATCGAACCAATTACTTTATTTACCTTTCCTGCCCTATGAGTAGATGTAGCGTAGTTCTAGTTGTAGCCTTCCGCATATCCATCTCCACCCCTATTCGACTCTACGTCGTCTAGATCCGTCCTAGGGTGGCCTGCCGACCCCTAGACGACCCTATGATCTTTACCCCTCCTGAGGGGCAAGATCTACTTCGTCTACTTCAATTAAGGTCTATTCCTCGAATTAATCCCTTAATTTCTAGGCGACTCTACATCATCCAAAGACGCTCCGGGTGACCTGCTGACTCGGAGCACCATAAGGTCTCCCCCCCAGGGGACGAGATCTAGGTCATACGAGGAGAAGAAGACGACCATATGCCATCACGGACCGTCCAGCCCAGAGCTCGGACCGTTCGGACTACGTGCAGGGAAGGCGTCGCTTCTGCCGCCAGGTTGCGGACTGCCCGGCCCAGAGCCGCGGACCGTCCACGCCCCCGCAGCGAGCACTGTCAGGCGACCGGGCGACCCGTCGCAGACCGTCGCCACTATTCACCTCGCGGAGCCGAACCTGCTCATCACGAGAAGGCCCTAGGGTTCGTTGTTGTTTGGTCCCAAATAGGTGGTGACCATCATAGAGGTGTTGCCCCACATTTAGGATAACCACTTTATTTGACCCTATACCATCTAAAGGTGCTAAGTACCGCCAGACGATTCATTATATTGTTTGGTGACAAAAAGGCGCCAACACACTTTTTGGCGACTCCGCTGGGGACGAGAAATCGGATCTATCAAATCCGATCCATTAGATTAGATCTATTTAATTAGACCTATCAGGTCGGTAGCAATGACCAATCCCAAAGATCACAACAATGTTGTCCTAGACGTTAACACAAGGCTGACTAACTCATCGGCCGATGAGGATGAGAAATTAGAAGACCACATGAAAAGGTTGGACGAGGAATTTCAACGACATCTGGGTCAAATAAGCAAGGTGGCGGAAAAGTGGTACCTCTCGCACTTCAAGGTAGATCACCACCAGAAGGTCGTCAAGAAGAGGGAAGTAAAGTATGATTCACTGTCAGCCTTACTGCATCAGCTTCCCATTGTAAGTAACACCACACCATTAGCCGATATTGAATCTGTTAAAATTTCTTTTGATAATCGGATTAAAATTATAATGGAGGATATAGAGAATATGACACATGTATTAGAAAATATTAATACACATGATTTTTTGTCACATAAATTGGGCACTAAAATAACTGCGTCAAAAACATCGGCGACAAATGGGGCTCCTCAGTCCCAACCATATTATGTTATGTCGATGAACTCATATCCACGGGAAATGTTGTCACCATCCTCACTGCATGATAGATCGGCTCTGGGCACGGCCGGATAGTCCGCGCACGATCATAGACCGTCCGGCCCTTCAATGGACCATCCGGCACCTTACACCGGACAGTCTGGAGTCGCACTGAGCCTGTCACAAGTCTCGCAGGCAAAGCCCTGCACAGCCGGATAGTCCGGATACAATACCATATCGTCCGGTCCCTCTGCGGAATGTCCGATCACCAAGATCGGACTGTCCGGGTGTGCATACGTAGACCAGGAAACTGCGTGTCACACACAATCTTCATGCTGCACCACACCTGCAGCGCACCATAGTCGCAGCATGCCATCACCCGTGCATGAGGCCGAATGCCTTTCGACCCCTACAAAGCCAGAAAAAATACAGGTCGCTGAGCTTGTTTGGCTTGCTAAGGCCAAATCTGCTACTCTCTCTCCCCTGCATTTGACACAAAAGGGGAAAGTCAAGTTCACATTTAATATTACTAAGTGTGATAAAATATTTGATGAGTTACTTAAACATGGTAATATTAAATTGTCACACATAATTCCTTCGGTTGAGGAATTAAAAGGACGTGTATATTGTAAATGGCATGGCTCTTTTCTTCATAACACCAATGATTGTACTGTCTTTCGTCGGCAAATACAATCGGCTATAAATGAAGGCCGCTTGAGGTTTCAAAAGGATGTGAGGATTGACAGGCCACCTGTCCCTGACACCACATTAGAGCCGACGAGCAAAAAAATTCATAGTTCGGCCTTGTGCGACCGATAAAAGCAAAGATAAAATATCATCATTGGTGATCCCTGCACACCAAATATGTCACGCAGAGTGGTTACTCGGAAGGCTCCAGACAAAAGAAAGTCCAGAGGCGCCGGGGGCAAGCACGATCGGACACCCGATCACGGTCACCTGTCCTGCGTACGTGCGGACGGACCGGGTACTAAGGTCGGATAGTCCAAGACAGGCGTGAACAGTCCGGTTATGATGGCCAGACGGTCAGAAGCAACAACCTCAGACCATCGGACCACAACGTTCCAAAACAAGTGTTAGGAAGCAAAACACTTCTAAGACGTCTGGACGACTCAGTAGAGTCGGCCCTACATTTCAAAAGTTGCTTGCTAAAGAAGGCCGTTCCACACAATCGGCCAATAAAACCAACGAAGTCAAAAAGGCGATCTGCGCGAAAGCAAAAGCCGACTAAAACGGCCCAAAAGGTAGCACAACCAAGATCGCCTAGTCATCCTCCTCCAGGGATAGCGTGGTACTTCTCGTTCTATCCATCGCCGATGCGTTGTCCTACTCATGTGTGGGGTGGTACGGTGATAAATCTGTATTACTGGCCCAATCTGTTTGCTTATTTGGGCTGGGGGCACCACAAGTTTTTGCCTATTGATAGGTTGATCAGGCAGACATGGCCGAAGAGGATGCAATTCGAAACGGCCCGGTGTAACACTATAAAAACCATCAACTAAAAATAATGCATTTAGATTATTAATGGTAGAAATGGTAATGCATTTTTCTTTCAAGTGTTTAATGTTATTTTCATTGAGAATAATTTTGTTTGCTCATATTTGATTTTTGGATGTTGAATAGAATTTATTCTATATTGAAAATCCAATTAATTAATATAGAAATATTGGTCCAAAATTAAATATTTTAGTTATAAATAATTTTGGTATAAATATTATGATTTTTAGAATTTTTAAAAAATATATTTATTTATATTTTTAAATAGAAAAGAAAAGAAAAAAAAGAGAATTCGGAAAACCCTAACCCTAGCCGAATTCGGCCCATTAGGGGCCCAATCGGCCAGCCGCCCACCCCCTCCCCTCTTTCTCTCTATGATGCACGGGCCCCACCCGCTTGTCTTCTTCCACCTTTGGCCGCCGCCGCCGTCGTGCCCGGGCGTGCGCAAGCGCCGCGCCCCCGGCCGAGCCCGACCCTGTGACCCCTCCTCTCCCTCGCGCACCCGAAACGGACGGCTCCTCCCTTTCCTCTCCCCTCATAACCTCCCTCAATCAAAGGTGTAATCGACGCCATTAATGGCCGATTGAAGTAGCCGCCGGTGCCCACTCCTCTCCCCCTCTCTATAAAAACCGACAACCAAGCTCTCTTCTCTCCCTCCCCTGCCCGGGCGTGTCCGTGACCGTCGGCCGCCTTTCGTCGTCGCCGGAGCTCGAGCCTCGCCATTCGCACCTGTCCCCAGCCACCCCGATGCCGAGACCGCCCCTGCCCTGCTCCCTGGCCGCGTCTGTCTCGCCCCTCCCTGCTCATCGAGTCCCCTGCGCGTGAGCACGAGCTCAAGGTAGAAGAACGCTAATTTTGCATTTTAGTCCCTAGTTTTGTAAATTAAATTAATTCCAAAATTTTCAGTTTGGAAATTATCGAGATGAGACTCCGATGTATACGTGTAATCATAAACAAGCCTCGCAACAATATTTTGACAGGTGTATGAATTTATATTTTGAAAAATAAATTATGTCACTAGTCACTAACTTGGTGATTTTCACACTAGAAACGGTTTACGGTTAGTTTTGCTTTAGCACATGAACGATAATTGTTAATAGTATTTTAAGTATAATTTCATTGATATAAGAAGGTAGAAGAAAATACTAGGCCACGTATTTATGGTCAGATGAAAATAGATTTTTACTAGTCAGAATAAATGTGTTCATAAGTATAGCACTTAATTACTTAGAATTTGTAAAATACTTGTTTATGTCATAATAAGCATGATTATGTTATTAAAAGTCCAATTAGTAGTTTACATTAATTCTTAGAATAATAATGTTAGAAGAATTATAAATAATCAATTTTTAGCTATACGTATAATTTCTATTTAGAAATAAAAGGGATAAAACTTAAAAGTCTATTATTAGTAATAAATTCCATAAAGATTGTTAATACATGTTTATCTATATTATACTAGATAAAACTAGTGTCATAATCACTTACTCATATTTTCACCAATAATGACTCGCTGTAATAGTCATAATGAATTAATAAGTATTTACGCTTTAAGACATATTTATGGGTATAAATGTGTGATGTATGAATGTGTATGTAATGGTGAATGATTATGTGGGGGACAGATATCCCCCGGGTCCACTGGAAGGATAAAAGACCTCACGAAAGGCCCAAGGGTCCAATAAGTCGTAAGGTCATCCCTTCGTGGGCCTGGGGAGGAATGACCAGTGAAGCAGATCGACACAAGGCTGGGTCGATACGAACTCAGACGACCCAGTAACTTCAAGCAAGTAATCACAACAGTGACCCGACCTTCCCGCGCTGGAAGCCCGTACGACGGAACCAAGCGAGGATGGGTCGGCGGAATTATAGGAAGATAGACTCAATCGGTTCACTATTTCTTAGGTGCACGTGATTATCATATCTACATGTACTGCCCCACGGTTGAATATATAAGGCCTAGGGGGCACCCCTTCAGAAGGAATCGAGCTCACCACTTAGCCATCCACCCCAGCTTCATACGCATTAGAGAATCACCTTGTAACTCACCATATACAACACTCTCGCCAGGACGTAGGGTGTTACGCACTTCAAAACGACCCGAACCTGTAAATCATTGTCTGCCGTCTCTCGTGCAACTAGCACGAACCATTAAACTACAGTTGACAACACCGTCCTACTCCTAAAAGCACCTTGAGGGGCAACCCCGGGTGTGCGGTCGGACCCAAAACACTGACAGCTGGCGCGCCAGGTAGGGGGTGTGTCGTCGATCCAAGCTAGTTCAATGGCCGTCACTTTCCTGCCCAAGATCGTCTTCCGCCCTGGGTCCACATTCTGCTTCGGAACCATCTCAGCTGTAGCGGATGAGGAGGGAACTCTGCATCGCATTGCGGACCTGACAGAGAGAAGATCTTCCTCAAAAATCTTCGCGAAAATCGGGGAAAAGCAGGAAAAGGCGCAACCTCCAACACTCCGAAAAAAGATCGCCTCCGGCAGGACAGAGGCCCGAGGCCCGCCAACCCGGAAAACTCCATTGTCTACCTCTCCGACGGAAGAATGGACACAAGTCACAAGAAAGAAAGAAACAAATAAAATCGGGAGGAAGCAAGTCGTTCTTTCTGCGCCTCCGCCCTCAAAGGAAAACAAAAAGAAGATCGTCACAATAGCTACGCCATTCTACCCCAACGTCCTCTTCACCGGGAGAGTGGAGTCGCCCCCCATCTCCGACAACGAGCCGACTGTACCCGGAGAGGAACCTCCTCAGAGAGATTCCCGCCGACGAAGGAACCGACACCAAAATATCCGGAGACATCACGAGGCCGGAGAGCAGGACCCGGCGCAACCTGTATCGCGAGACGAGGTCTCAGAGATGGGAGAAACCCCGGAAGAGCGTGTCTTCCAGGAAAGGACGAATTCCCGACGACGCGATCGCCGGCGAGCTCAAGAACAGGCCGAACAGGAAACGAGACAACGTCGGGAAAATCCTCTCTTCGGGCGCAACCTGAACCCCGACTTCGCCCGAGCCTTGAACACGCCAAGTGAAGTCGGCGGAGTACTGGCTCGGATAGCCGACGGTCTCCCTCGGACTCCCGATGCCGAGGGCTACCGGCGACTGTTCACTCGAGCGGCCAACCATCTTCTACCTCTCGCACATCCACCGAATGATCTACGACATACCATCAATAGTCGGCTGGACGCACGGAGCTCCATCAACGCTTCGCGCGAACGACGACATGAGAGCGAGATCCGTCACCGGGAAGAGTATGACAGGGATCACGACATCCCAACCCAGAGTCAGGCCACCAGGACCGAGTCGGCAACGGCTTCGACTGGCGGCACTACCTGGGGACGGTCGAAGCACCACGACAACCACTCCCCCCGGGATAGACATTATCCTCGATGACAAGAGGACACGTGCGGAGTGTCGGCACTTAATCCGCGCCTCAGAGCCATTCAATGGCCTCCTAACTTCAAGGTATCCAACGTTGACAAATATGAACCTAAGCAGGACCCGGGAGGCTGGCTGACCATCTACACTACCGCTGCCCGAGCCGCCGGGGCAACCGAGGACGTAATGACCGCATACTTGCCCGTCGTCCTCGGGCAAGACACACTGCAATGGCTGCGACACCTACCACGACACTGCATCGATGACTGGAGTGATTTTAGTCGACGCTTCATCGCCAACTTCCAGTCCCTCTCCGACAAGCCGGCGCAACCGTGGGACCTAAAATCCATCAAGCGCCGGGGGGACGAAACTCTCAGGTCATACCTCAAAAGGTTCCAGACCATGAGAAATCGTATCCCCGAGGTCGCGGAGGCAGCAGTAATCGAGGACTTCTACAGAGGCTCCAATGACGCGGCCTTCGTCCGCGCCATATTACAGAAAGCGCCAACTACCTCCGAGCAGCTATTCAGGGAAGCCAACCTCTACATCACCGCCGACGAACGGGCTCGGGGCCTCATCGGAGGAGCGAAGCTAGCACCGGCAGCGCCACGACGCGACACGAACCAGCAGCCCGACAAGCGTTGGGAGAAGAGGCCTCGCGAAGAAGTTCACGCCGCTGGACCACCCGCCTCTCGCGCCCGAGGAGGACCTCGTGGAGGCGAGCGCACGCTGGATGACATACTCGACGCCCAGTGCCCGTACCACAAGGACATGCGCCACACCCTTCGGAACTGCCGGGACTTCAAGCACTCCGTTGGGCACGACCGACCTTTCCAGCCTCTACCTCCTCCTCCGCCACGGGGAGGACCAGGAGATCCGCGACAACCCCAGCAACAAGAGGAGGGCAGAGGTGGAGCCTTCCCGCGCATCGATAGAGAGGTCAACGTCATCTTCGGCGGACATGGATCGCAGGAGAACAAGAGACAACAAAAGATCAACGATCGCCAAATATTGGTAGCGACCACCGGTCCTCCCGCTCCGTACCGATGGTCGGAGCACCCGATCACTTTCACTCAGGTAGATCAGTGGCTCAACTTCGACCACCCTGGCAAATACCCGCTCCTCATCGATCCGGTGATCCGAGAGAGCCGGGTGAAGAAGGTGCTAGTGGACGGGGGAAGCAGCATCAACGTCACCTTCCCCCGGACGCTTCAAGGCTTGGGAGTTCACCTCAAAGAGCTCCACGAGTCCGATACTCCTTTCTTCGGCATCGTGCCGACCGAAGGAGAATACCCGCTAGGCCACATCTACATGCCGGTCACCTTCGGAACTCCGGAGAACTACAGAACCGAGTTCCTGAGGTTCAAGGTGGCGAACTTCGACTGCGGGTACAACACCATCATCGGGAGGCCTGGATTGGCAAAATTCATGGCCATTCCCCATTACACCTACATGATACTGAAGATGCCAGGGCCGCAAGGGATCATAACTGTGCGCGCTGACTTCCAAGGCGCCGCAGAATGTTTCCGGGTGGCCATCCGGGCGGCCCTCACCACCAAACCGTCGGCGACTTATTCTGTGCAGGCAAACTCTAAGCCTGAAGAAAACCTCGTGGTACCTGCGAACGAGGCTCAAGCTGCGACCTCTATGCGGCCGACTGAAGAAACTAAAAGGATCACCACTCGGAGCAACTTGCAACGATTCAGTAGGGACCAATTCAGTGACATCGACAGAACCCAAAACCTTGTCATCAGGTACGCTGGCCTCTAAAGCGACCCCCTGACCAAAGGCTTGGGCTGTTACCACGCAACCAGAATGTGGAGGAGAGGACCCTACGTGAACATCCATGGAAGTGCAAGAGGGAGAACCCGCTCGGACACCCTCGGGGGCTGGATCATAGCTTGCACTACCCATCCGAGCCGGATCATCTCCGGCAGCACCCTCGGGGGCTAGGTAGTAGCTGGCACTATCCATTTAAGCCGGATCATCTTCGGCAGCACCCTCGGGGGCTGAGTAAAGGCTAGCACCATCATTGTGGGTCGAGTTCTCTGCAGCAGTCGCTTCTAAGGCTGAAGGTCCCTCGGTCACTTCCATGGGAGCAGGGGAATCCAAACCAGCCTCCTGACCCTCAAGACCGCGCTCCAAGGTCGGTGAGGCGCGGGACGTTGCTCGGGAAGACCCCAACCCGGCGTCAAGCACATCAACACAAACATCCATTGCGTCACCATCCACCGGTTCTGATAGCAGATCTTCTGGAACCATGTCCTCAAGAGCTTGATCAAAGTTTGCTAGAGATAATTCTTGCAGACCAATGAGGGCAGACAAGGCAGGAGAAGGAACACCACTACTTTCCCCACTGGCAACATAACACCAGCTGTTCTTCCGATTCAGAGGGACTTCGTCCTTTTCTTCACCATCCTCGTCAACAACACGGACATCACACCCATTGGGATCAGATTCAGCAAATTCAGGCATGGGCACTTCCTCAGCAGCAGGAGCAGAAGAACCAGCATCCTGATCCAGGCTAGACACCCGGTGAAGACGTCTCTTTTTCTTTTTTTGCTCATCAGCGGGAGAAGTAGGCTGATTGGCCCGGCAAAGGCGTTTCGGGCGAATACTGTCAGGCCTATGAATATCCAAGGTTTTACTAGCTTCTGGGAGAGGCGCCACTACTAATGTTCCAGCAGGAGCGGCATCAGAAGAGTCCTCGGCCAACATATCAAGCATAGCACTTATCTCTGCATCACTAGGATCCAAAGGCACCTCAAAGTGGACCTGCCGTTCATCATCAGGAATTTCCCCAAGCGAAGCAACCAAAGCACTAACTTCTTCAGCAGAGGGTCGCACTCTAAGGCCCAAACCGCCATCAGCAGCAGGAGGATTAGACACGAAGTAAGTAAAGGCTTTAGAAGGAGGCAGGTTCCAGGCCGAGTACGCAACAGGGGCGCCTACATTTGATACTTTGCCTCTAAGTATCATTTCAAGCTGGCTCACCAAATCCACAGCAGGAATTCTTCTGTTGGTAACCCGAGTTGAGTCAGTCAGGCCTCGGTACAGATAGGTCGGGTATGCCCTATCCTTCAGTGACTGAATATTCTTGAAGACAAAGTCATCAACCACAGCCTTGGCAGTCAGACCCCTCTCCTTCAGCAATCCAACTTCAGCTAGCAGAGCCCCTGCCTCAGCCACCTCCCGGTCTGTGGGGGACTCGGTCCAACTCAGAGTACGAACATCCTGTTGTCTCCCTGACCATGGGGGGAGGGAAGCTCCGTGATTCTCAACGATAAACCACTCCAAGCACCATCCTTTAATACTGTCCTTGAGTGGGATGTCAAGATAATCAGTCTTCCTCCCACGGCGCATCTCCAAGCTCGCGCCCCCTACCAGTTGATGCTGCCCTCCGGCCATCCCAGGGCGACAGTGATACAAATATTTCCACAGCCCAAAATGTGGCAGGATGCCAAGAAAAGCCTCACATAAATGAACAAAGATGGAGATTTGTAGAATGGAATTGGGATTCAAATGGGTCAGATTCAAGTGATAGAAATCAAGTAGACCGCGGAAAAAGGGGGAAATAGGAAGAACGAGACCGCGGAGAAGAAAAGGAACATAAACAACGGATTCGTGGGTATCCTCTGCTGGAACAGTGACCCCGTGGCAAATCTGCCAAGAACAGAGCTCCTTCGGAGGAAGGACTCCAATGGACACGAGATGGAGAAGGCCAGGCTCAGAAACAACAGACATATGGTTACCTGCGAAAGGCAACTAGCTATTGGGATCGATGGGGGGGATGGCAGCAGCGGACGAACTCGAAGCTTTCCGCTTAGGTGCCATCTCAACCTCGCCGGCGAGCAGAGCGGAAGCAGAATTGCAAAGCGGCAGAGAGGATCTGGAAGCAGGAAAGCAAGAACTAGGGCACGGAAAGCAAGGCGTGCGACGGCGCAGTGAATAAGGGGGTTTTTTCCCGGGCCGAACGCCGTCTCCAAAAACTGCCCAGTCATCACCCGGCTGCTGTTTCTAAAAAAGCTGGCGTTGCATGTCATCACTCGGCCATTATTTCCGAAACAGCCGACGTGGCTCATTCTAACTCGGTCGTTGCCTCTAAAACGCCGACGCTGCCATCAGTCACTCGGCCGTTGCCTCTAAAACGCCGATGCCGCCGTCAGTCACTCGGCTGTTACCTCTATAACGCTGGTATCAACAGTAACCACTCAGACGTTAATTCTAAAAACGCCAACTGTGGCCCCACCATCATTCGGATGCTATTTCAGAAGCGTTAATGTTGTCGATAATAACTCGGCTACTGTTTCTAAGACACCATCGTCGCAGGAAGCAATGAAATCAACACAGGGAGAGACTATATCATTCTTCATGAAAGGGAAGTTATAGAACTTGCAAATCAACTCGTTATGAGTTGATACTTCCCTACTACTACTACTACTACATTACATTACACTATTCTACACTACTACCACTACTACATTACACTTTACTACTCTATACTACTAACTACTACTACATTATTTCATTATACTACTTCTAATCTATACTAACATCTAAAAACCAGTGGCATTTAGCCACTGGCCTTGCTGCCGCCGCCGCCGCCACCGCCGCCACCGTCGCCGCTGCCGTCACCGCCCTTGTCGCTGCCGTCGCCACCGTCACCGTCGCCTCCGTCGCCGTCGTCGTCCTTGCCATCGCCGCCGCTGCCCTCCTCGGATGAGTCCAAGGAGTCCTCCTCGTCCGAGGAGTACTCCGACTCATCCGAGCCCTCGAGCCCGGCGCGCTCGACGGCCCAGATGTAGGTCCAGACCTCCGCGGCAATCCCCTGGGAGTCGTCTGAATCATCAGACAACGCCGGGGGAGAGACGGGAGCCGGAGACCCCTCGGACTCGGAGGAGAACTCCTCCTCCGAGTATTCCGAGTCGCCGAAGTCCTCCGATGTGTGACAGAACCTTCCAAGTCATTAGGCCCACCTACAGTTGTCCTTGTCTAACAGACATCAGACAACCCTGTAGATGTTCCTAAATCACTTGACAAGTTCGGTATCTTTTCTTACCTTTCCAGGAACGTTTCACCCGTCTTGCAGACATTACAGAACATCGGAGATATCGAAATGCGGAAGTGATTACATAAACTTACATTTATTTAAAAAGTAAGATTAAGTTACTTATACAGACCAAAAAATATAAACGAGTGCAGAGTAATATTATTACATAACCAAGGGAGGCAAAAACTCCTCCCGATAAGTTTTACATAAAAGTTTTCTTATGGAGGACCAAGTCCTCCCGCATCCTCACTCTTGCTTTCCTTCCTGAGGAACCACCTTGGTACAGAAGCAACAGAAGTCTGCTACTTCCTCACCTAAAAACAACGAGGGAATAAACCCTGAGTATGGAATTACTCAGCAAGTCTTACCCGACTAAAGAAAAGACTTTCAAGGATACGCTGGTTATAAGGGAGTCAAGGTAAGGTATCTCAAGATCAATGACTCTATTGTTGCATATATGCTTACTAAAAGTGGATCCTTAAAAATCCATTTTTATTATCAAGTTAGGTAATCTTACCTACATCTAGAGTTCTTGCTAGCCTAGTTCAAACACTCATCCTGAACTAGCCAAGTTCTTAATCCACCCTTCATCTTTACTGGAGTTCTACGTATAGGGCAGTGACCAAGTCTTCATGACCGCGAAGGTACAGCGATCCGAATTGATTATACTCAGCCGAGGATCTCCAATTACACGACATATGTAGCACTTAACCCTTGCATATGTCAACCCGCCACCAGGTTTCTTAAGACCAGATCAGGTTCACGCAAACCGAGAGCACAGATACACCACCGTCCAGCCTCTTGCTACGGAGGGTACACGCTACTCTCGCCACCGCTCCACGCCCATTTCATGTTATCTTATTCTGGCCTTAGTCTGCCTGAGGCAAGGCTTACCCATGACGAGGCATGTGACCAGTTAAAGGGTCCTCGATCATCAAGCCTATATCGACAAGGTCCTTAATCGACTCAGACGGAGACACTACACCGAGACTCTCTTCTCGTGCAAGTCACTCGCCCGGTCTCAGCTTAATCATTTCAACCCAAAAACTTGGTACCTGGCAGAGGTACATCTTTTCCGATGTTGAATCCATCACGGCCGTGATGGATCCACCATCAAGTTTTATTTTTAAAAACAAACCACCCACTTTGCCAATCATCTTTTGTAAAACAAAATCTTTTGTTTTGCTAGAGCAATGCTAAGCATGGTAAAAACGTTTTGTAAAACAGGGTATCAAGGAAGGTAATCAAGATCAAGGAAGGTAATGCAGGAATTGTTTAGCAATCAACTCCTATTACTTAATGCAGCAAGCAAGTGAGAAAGATTTTAAAAACATCAAGGAAGGTGGCAAATGCACCGGGGCTTGCCTTCGTTAGCAGGTGAGTCTGGCTCAGGCCCGCAGATGTCAAAATAAAGATAAGATCCTGCCTGAGAGTCCGAAGGTGGTGGTGCCTTTTCTTCACTCACTTCAACTTCTTCTTCGTTTTCTAAACATAACCACATATATGTATAAGAATGAATGCCATGTAATGCTCATGAGAGTGCAAAGATAATATAAACTTATTATCTAAGTCTTGAATACAACTTTCCTTCACAAAACTCCGGAGAACTTAGGGTTTCCGGAGTCAGTAAAGGAGTTCATAGAGCAGGGGTGGGGGTTTTGGGGTTTAGGTGTCAAACAAGGTCCAAATCAATTCAAACTCTACCCAAGGCTTCTAAATAATGTATAGGACTCATATAAAAAGTTTGGACATTTTTGGAAATTCCATTTATTTTCTAAAAATCCAGAACCACTACCTTAAACTACTTTAAATACCTTAAAATTCCTAATTTAACCTAAAAATCATGAAACTATTTTTATTAAATCCTAGGGAAAATAAGAAGCCTAGGAAAATTGGTTTCACAATTTTAGGATTTTTCTACAATTTTCTACAAGTTATTTGGTTCTGAAGTAAAAAGAAAAGGAAAAAGGCATCAACAGTAATGGGCTGACTTTGGCCCACACGGCCCAGACCTAAGCAGAAGCGCGCCCGCTGCCCGCACGCTGGCGGCTTTGTAGAAAAGCCCTCAGGGTTTTTACTATCTGGGATCCGGGTTCTGTATTATTACTCAGGGTCACTGACAACTTACGAAAAGGCCCCTTTACTTTGTTTTCTTCCCCACGAGTACCCCTGGCCATGGCGTGCACACAGATCAACCCTTGCACAGCCCGTACTGGTCATGGCAGGGTATTGACTACTACGATTAGCGATCGGAAAGGCTTTACCGACTAACAGGGACCTCAGAACACCCAACAATTTGACACAAATGCACTGAGAACGGCCTGTCCATGTGCACGGCGGAAACCGTGACCACGGGCACGCGTTCCCGCTCAACCAGGGTCGGATTTAGTAATCGGGCGCCCTGGTGAGCATCACAAGCGTACGGAGTTGTGGAAACAACATGTGATTTGGGCAGAGCTTTACCAGAGCGGCTCGGCCACGGTGGGGGTGAGTTTCACGGCGGTAGAGACTGGTTTGGGGAGAATTCCAAATTCGTGGATCCTAGCGTATGGTCGAGGCTGGTTCGTGGTGGCTAGTTAGCTTACTACCCTACGGAGCTTGTGGTGCACTCAATTTATAGGCGCATCCGGCGATGGTGACGAATTCGGCCGAGGGGTGCTGGCGGCCGGAGAGGGGAGGCGAGCGCGGTGCGAGGGAAAAGTGGCTTTCACCGTGGCAGTGGCTCCGGTGATCGCCGGACATGCAACCCGTGAGTCACCGCGATGAAGTCCCGTGCTGAGACACGTGGCGCGCAATGGTGGTAGCTTAACGGCAGCGAGGTTATCCACCCGACCGACGAGCTGGGGAAGGAAATACGGCGGCCTTAGCCGCAGCTCGGTCCGGTGCCGGATTTTTACCAGGTCGAGCTTATCTGCGGCATACGATGCACGAATCGCAACAAGAGATCGACCACCGGCGACAGCTCACCGGTGACGAGCGGGGGGGGGGGGGGGGTTTAAGTCGGGATCTTCTTCAGTTCAGGATCTACTGTACCATGGGATATGTTCATTAGTGTGCCTGACAGCCAATTTTGAAGCTAAATTCTCTCTCGATTTCCAATAACAACTCAAACCAATCCCTGCAGCAAAGTTGTAGAGCAACATGCCATCTACAATATTGCTATATGGTGTTGCCACAAAAAGCCAGCAGATCATGCATAAAATTGGGCTTGAAGTTGATGTCAGTCCACTGTCAGCCTGAAATTCAGACATAGGTACCCCTGACAGCCCAACTTTAGGCTTAGCTATCTCTGGATTTTTCTTAACAACTATGCTCACACCCTTAAACAAAGTTGTTCTTCTATGATTGGGCTACACTTTTGATGTGGTGACCTAGGGCAAAAACCCTATACTTTGAAAGTTACAAGGGCTCAAAGTTGAAGAAAACACACTGATTTCAGACTTAGGCTCAATAGAGCTAAAGGGGTGATTTTTGCAAATTAGTCCAAAACTTAGGGTTTGGCTTGTAAATTCACATATGAGTGACCCAAATGACTTAAGATACTTATTTAACTTGGTTTTTGCACTTTAGTCCAAAAGTGGACTAATTTTGCACATAGGTCCCTAGGGTTTGGTTTTAGGGTTTTCTAGGGTTCCAATTAGGGTTTCTAGTATCCTAGGGGTATAAATGTGATTCAACTTTATTCTTGGGAACATTTTATGACTATTCCCCTAGGGCTTTTAGGGTTTTTCTCAATTTGGGTTATGTCTTACCCCTTTAATCCCTCTTTAGGGTTAAGTTCCCTATCCAGGGTCCTATTTGCAAAATACTAGAACAATACAACTTGTTTGAAATTTTTACCTAGTGATTGCACTCTAGGTGTGTCAAACATATGCAATGCCAATGTTTATGATGCCATGCTCAAGTTTTAGTTGCAATAACACCAGGGGTGTTACATCCTCCCCCCATAAAAGAATCTCGTCCCGAGATTAAAAGTCCTAGGGTGAGTAATGGAAAAGGAAATGTGTCACAATTTTATTTCCTTATTTCTGGTACAAGGCAGGGGGTGGTGTGGGGGTCACTTCTTTATTACAACACTAAATATACTTTACAAATTACATGAGGCTAAAAAGCCTAGGAAATTCCTATCTAAAAAGTCTTGAGTTTCCCATGTAGCCTCTTCTTCAGAATGTTGGTTCCACTGTATCTTATAGAATTTGAGAGTTTTTCTCCGGGTAACCCTGTCCTTTTGATCCAAGACTCGAATAGGGTGCTCAGAGTATGTCAAGTCCGGTTCAAGGACAACATCTGTTACTTCAATGGTTCGATCGGGAACCCGAAGACACTTCTTCAATTGTGACACATGGAACACATTATGTATAGCAGACAAAATTTCGGGGAGCTGCAGTCGATACGCCACTGGTCCACATTGCTCAAGTACCGGGAATGGACCAATGTACCTGTGTGCAAGCTTCCCTTTAACCCCAAAACGCGATACTCCTTTCATTGGTGAAACCTTCAGGTAGACATAGTCCCCTTCATGAAAATACAAGGGCATTCGTCGTTTGTCTGCATAACCCTTTTGACGAGCTTGTGCTTTCTTCATATTATGAATAATTTTCTGAACCTTTTCCTTGGCCTCCTTCACCATATCAGGCCTAAAGAAGTACCTTTCCCTAGGTTCAGACCAATTTAGCGGAGTACGACATCGTCGTCCATATAAAGCTTCGAAGGGTGCCATCTTGATACTTTCTTGATAGCTATTATTATATGAAAACTCCGCCAAGGGCAAACATTCATCCCATTTCTGTGAGAAGTCCAGAACACATGCCCGCAGCATATCTTCGAGTATTTGGTTAACCCTCTCGGTTTGCCCACTGGTTTGTGGATGATAGGCCGAACTGTGGAGCAGCTTAGTACCCAGGGACTTATGAAGTTCTTCCCAAAATTTGGATACAAATTGGGATCCACGATCCGACACTATAGTCTTCGGAACACCGTGCAAACTGAGAATGCGAGCAATGTATAATTCCACATAGGTGATGACAGGATATTTTACTTTAACCGGGAGGAAGTGGGCGATCTTGGTAAGTCGATCAATGATAACCCAAATAGAGTCATACCCCTTTGCGGTCCTGGGCAATCCCACAATGAAGTCCATACTTATGTCTTCCCATTTCCATGTCGGTATTGGTAGTGACTGTAATGGACCGGCAGCTTTCAAATGTATGGCTTTGACACGTCTGCAGGTGTCACATCTTGCCACATAGCGTGCAATTTTGATCTTCATCTTTGTCCACTAGTAATGTTGCTTCAAGTCGTGGTACATCTTAGTGCTTCCGGGATGAATAGAATAGCGGCTAAGATGTGCTTCATCAAGGATTTGCTGGAGGATCTCTTCATTCTTCGGCACCACTATGCGGTTATTAAACCATACAATGCCTTGATCATATTCTTTGAAACATTTGGCTTTTCCAGCCCTTAACTTCTCATGAATGTGTTTCATACCCTCATTATCCTTTTGAGCATCAATTATCTTTTGCAAGAGGACTGACTCAAGCTTTAGCTGATTAAGAGTTTCTTGTTGGACCATTCCTAGGTTTAGCTTCTCCATCTCCTGGCATAAAGTGTTGTCAGAGGTCTCCACCGTAAGACAGTGACAGGAAACCTTACGGCTCAGTGCATCTGCCACAACATTGGCTTTGCCTAGGGTGATAATGAATTTCCAGTTCATAGTCCTTAATAAGCTCAAGCCATCGCCTTTGTCTCATATTCAATTCTGACTGGGTGAAGATATACTTCAAGCTTTTATGATCTGTATAAATGTGACAGATATTTCCCAGCAGATAGTGACGCCAAATTTTCAGGGCATGAACCACAACAGCTAGCTCCAGATCATGAGTTGGGTAATGCTGCTCATGTCGGCGCAACTGCCTTGAAGCATATGCAATCACTCGGCCTTCTTGCATTAATACACAGCCGAGTCCACTGCCTGATGCATCACAATATACATCAAAAGGCTTGGTGATGTCCGGTTGAGCCAATACCGGAGCAGTGGTTAATAATGTCTTCAATTGTTCAAAAGTTTCATTACACTTAGAAGACCAATTGAATTTAATATCATTCTTCAATAAACTTGTGATTGGCTTCACAAGCTTAGAAAAATCTGGTATGAATCTGCGGTAATATCCCGCCAGTCCAAGAAAACTTCGGACTTGATGAACAGTGGTTGGGGGTTTCCACTCCAAAATGTCCTTGACTTTGCTGGGGTCTACCGCAATCCCTCTGGCAGATAGAACATGTCCCAGGAATTGAATTTCCTCCAGCCAAAACGTGCATTTGCTGAACTTGGCATACAACTGATGTTCCCTCAGGCGCGTTAACACGATCCGTAAATGTTGAGCATGCTCCTCTTCATTCTTGGAATATATTAGAATATCGTCAATGAAGACCACCACAAACTTGTCTAGCTCGGGCATGAATACCGAGTTCATCAAATATGTGAAGTGGGCCGGAGCATTTGTTAACCCGAAAGACATTACCAGATATTCAAACAACCCATACCGCGTAGTGAATGCGGTTTACGGTATATCCTCGGGCCAAATACGGATCTGATGATAGCCCGACCTGAGATCAATTTTGGAGAATACCCTCGCCCCAGTCAGTTGATCAAATAAGATGTCAATCCTTGGAAGAGGGTACTTGTTCTTAATAGTGACCTCATTCAGGGGTCGATAATCCACGCACATCCGTAAGGTTTGATCCTTCTTCTTGACGAATATGGCTGGACAACAACATGGCGACGAGCTTGGCCGGATGAATCCTTTCGCTAGGAGATCTTGTAATTGAATCTTCAATTCTGCCAACTCATTCGGAGGCATCCGGTACGATCTTCGAGAAATGGGAGCCGTACCAGGCTTTAACTCAATTACAAACATTACATCCCTTTCAGGTGGCAATCCCGACAAATCCTCAGGAAAGACATCGGGAAACTCGCATACTATCGGAATATCCTTGATTTCCGGTACCATGACTTCATAAACTCTGCCAGTAGTTTTGTTTGGAGTGGGGATGGGCAAGAAAATTTCTTCTTGATTGTGACTCAACCTGATGGTTCTTTGATCAGTATTGAGTGTTGCTTTATGCTTGGACAACCAATTCATACCCAAAATAACATCTATGTCTTGGCCTTTCAGAATGATCATATTGGTAGGAAAGTCCCGTCCGGCCAATGATACGGGCACTTGATAGGCCACTTCTCTAGTAAAGATTTGTCCCCCAGGTGAGTGAATTTTAAACCCCTCTTTTGATTCATGACATGAAATGTGATATTGCTCCACAAATTTCTTGCTAATGAACGTATGCGAAGCACCAGAATCAAAAAGAATGACTGCAGGATGATTGGCCACGAGGAACATACCCATCATTACCGGCTCTCCGTCCGGTGTAGTGGCCACTTATGTATAGTATACGCGTCCCGTTTTCTTGATATTTTTGCCCTTAATATTTCCCTTGCCTTGAGATGAATTCCCCGATCCTTGCTGATTATTTGACTGATTCTGCTTGGGATAGGGGCAATCTTTGATGAAATGCCCAGACTTGCCACAATTGAAACATCCGGTTGAAGAGCTGGGCAAAGCAGGGAATCGAGTGCCTGGGGCACCCGGCTGACTTGGGGCAGTGGGGGCATTATTGGGACGAATAATTATTGGCTGCTTGAAAGGGAAGGATGGTGCCCGTGAACGATTCTGGTTAGAAGGCCGGAGAATAAACCGTTGCCTCTTTACCGGGCCCTGACTAGGCCTATCACCTCCAAATCCCTTAGAAACACCTGCATACTTTGCTTCCACAGCTAAGGCTGTACTGACAGCTCTTCCATACGTAAGATCTATGCAAGTTGCCATTTTTCTCTGCAGTCGATCATTTAGACCTCTCATAAAGCAATTCTTCTTTTCAAATCAGTGTTCACTTGATCGATTGCATATTGTGACAGATGATTGAACTTATTGAGATACTGATTAACAGTATCCCCTCCTTGCTTTAGCTTCATGAATTCTTCTTGCTTCATATGTAGAACACCTTCGGGTATATAATGCTCGTGGAAGGCCACTTTGAATTCTTCCCAGGTTATTTGATGATTGGTCGGTTGAACGGCTATGCAATTTCCCCACCAAGTGCTGGCAGGGCCGCGTAGTTGCTGGGCTGCAAATAAAGGCTTCTGGGTCTCCGAACAATGTAGAAGTCCGAATTTTTGTTCAATCACTCGAAGCCATTCATCGGGTTCCAACGGATCTTCAGCTTTAACAAACAAGGGTGGACGTGTCTCCGAGAAGTCCAGGTAAGAAGTTTCGCGGGGGCCCTGTTGATAACCCCGCCCACCTTGCTGCTGGAACTGTTGGCCCGCCATTTCTCTCAGAAAGCGGGTATTATCAGCAGTCGCGTTTACTAAGGCGGCAATCGCCTCAGCCAGTGTGGGAGGAACAGGAGGTGGATTTGGTGTAGATTCCTTTCCACTAGTGGGTCCCGCTGCATCCTGGGATCGGGTCTTGGACGGCATCTGTGGCAACAAACATTTGGAAACAAATATAATATGCCAAAGATAAAACAATCCAATTTACATTACCAAAAAGAGTAATATACAGACTCGATTTTGCAACAGGATACATTACCCAGTATACAATATCATTACCTATTATACAATAGTACAACCTACAATACACTATTTCTATTTCTACCACTACAACCCTATTCCTGCTTTTGGTTTTCCCTGGCCGCCTCGTCGTCGGGTGTGGGAGACCATTCATCGACCAGCCTCATAGAAGGAGGGGGCTTAAAAAGGTCTAGCTCACCACTAAGCGCTTCTCCCGCAACGTGCGAGGGTCCGGCTTCCGACCCGACAGGATCCATAGGGGCACTGGGATGTAGTTGCGAATACAGTACATGGACTTCCTCATGTAGGGTATTGCAATACGCCTGTAGGTTGTCCATGGCAGAACTCAGTTCCTCGACTCGAGCTCGAGCCTTTGCTGCTTTAGCCCAAGCCACTGAACGAGACTGTACCACCTAGTCGAGCGCTAAATCCCGATTAGCAAGCTGATCCTGCAGACGGCGGATATAACTCCTTAATTCGTTTATCCTATCGCCATTCGTGACCCACATACTGGTCCTGCGTTGCAGTTCCGTTTGAAGTTGATTCACGCGGGCTTCGAGATCCCCAATTGGATCGTTACTTCCGCTACTACTATCCTCATCCTGCGGGGCAAGTTGATGACGAGGTACTCCAATTGGGCCTGTTGACTTACGTGCAGTCTTCCTCGTGCGTGGCGGCATTTCTCTAGGGAGAAAATTTTATTAGTATAATTCTTAGCATGATGCATGTGTAATTACACAATCAACCTTAGTTGATTCATACCTTCTATACATTGCACTCCTCCTATCTGGCCTTTCATAAAGACTTTTCAGATATGGGGGATAAGAATAGAAGAAATTTTTCTAGGTGAGTTTTTAGAAAACACTTTTGAAAATGCCTCATAATATCTGCGAAGAAGGGTTACGCTCCGATACCAACTGTGACGGAACCTTCCAAGTCATTAGGCCCACCTACAGTTGTCCTTGTCTAACAGACATCAGACAACCCTGTAGATGTTCCTAAATCACTTGACAAGTTCGGTATCTTTTCTTACCTTTCCAGGAACGTTTCACCCGTCTTGCAGACATTACAGAACATCAGAGATATCGAAATGCGGAAGTGATTACATAAACTTATATTTATTTAAAAAGTAAGATTAAGTTACTTATACAGACCAGAAAATATAAACGAGTGCAGAGTAATATTATTACATAACCAAGGGAGGCAAAAACTCCTCCCGATAAGTTTTACATAAAAGTTTTCTTATGGAGGACCAAGTCCTCCCGCATCCTCACTCTTGCTTTCCTTCCTGAGGAACCACCTTGGTACAGAAGCAACAGAAGTCTGCTACTTCCTCACCTAAAAACAACGAGGGAATAAACCCTGAGTATGGAATTACTCAGCAAGTCTTACCCGACTAAAGAAAAGACTTTCAAGGATATGCTGGTTATAAGGGAGTCAAGGTAAGGTATCTCAAGATCAATGACTCTATTGTTGCATATATGCTTACTAAAAGTGGATCCTTAAAAATCCATTTTTATTATCAAGTTAGGTAATCTTACCTACATCTAGAGTTTTTGCTAGCCTAGTTCAAACACTCATCCTGAACTAGCCAAGTTCTTAATCCACCCTTCATCTTTACTGGAGTTCTACGTATAGGGCAGTGACCAAGTCTTCATGACCGCGAAGGTACGGCGATCCGAATCGATTATACTCAGCTGAGGATCTCCAATCACACGACATATGTTACATAGGGATGTTCCTAAAACATCCGAATTATATCACAAATCTAATATTTTAGCATAGGTATACATATAATTTAAAGCTAATTTTTGGCAATGTTATGAAGAATATTATGAAGTATTTAAATAAATTTTTGTATAATTTTTTATGTACATTATTTTCTCCATACAACAAAAAAGATGCAAAAACATCCGAATCCGTATTCGGATAGACATCCGAATTTTATATCAATTATTTAAAAATATCTAGAACGAATTTAATGTTTATTTTTTTGTGAAGATTAATAGCCTCAATGCTAAAAACAAGAATATAAATTTATATATCAAATTCTATATGTTATTTGTTCACAATCAAAGAAAGAAGACCAAAAAATTGACATCAGAATAAATATCCGGATCCATCCCTACATATGTAGCACTTAACCCTTGCATATGTCAACCCGCCACCAGGTTTCTTAAGACCAGATCAGGTTCACGCAAACCGAGAGCACAGATACACCACCGTCCAGCCTCTTGCTACGGAGGGTACACGCTACTCTCGCCATCGCTCCACGCCCATTTCGTGTTATCTTATTCTAGCCTTAGTCTGCCCGAGGCAAGGCTTACCCATGACGAGGCATGAGACCAGTTAAAGGGTCCTCGATCATCAAGCCTATATCGACAAGGTCCTTAATCGACTCAGACGGAAACACTACACCGAGACTCTCTTCTCGTGCAAGTCACCCGCCCGGTCTCAGCTTAATCATTTCAACCCAAAAACTTGGTACCTGGCAGAGGTACATCTTTTCCGATGTTGAATCCATCACGGCTGTGATGGATCCACCATCAAGTTTTATTTTTAAAAACAAACCACCCACTTTGCCAATCATCTTTTGTAAAACAAAATCTTTTGTTTTGCTAGAGCAATACTAAGTATGGTAAAAACCTTTTGTAAAATAGGGTATCAAGGAAGGTAATCAAGATCAAGGAAGGTAATGCAGGAATTGTTTAGCAATCAACTCCTATTACTTAATGCAGCAAGCAAGTGAGAAAGATTTTAAAAACATCAAGGAAGGTGGCAAATGCACCGGGGCTTGCCTTCGTTAGCAGGTGAGTCTGGCTCAGGCCCGCATATGTCAAAATAAAGACAAGATCCTGCCTAAGAGTCCGAAGGTGGTGGTGCCTTTTCTTCACTCACTTCAACTTCTTCTTCGTTTTCTAAACATAACCACATATATGTATAAGAATGAATGCCATGTAATGCTCATGAGAGTGCAAAGATAATATAAACTTATTATCTAAGTCTTGAATACAACTTTCCTTCACGGAACTCCGAGAACTTAGGGTTTCCGGAGTCAGTAAAGGAGTTCATAGAGTAGGGGTGGGGGTTTTGGGGTTTAGGTGTCAAACAAGGTCCAAATCAATTCAAACTCTACGCAAGGCTTCTAAATAATGTATAGGACTCATATAAAAGTTTGGACATTTTTGGAAATTCCATTTATTTTCTAAAAATCCAGAACCACTACCTTAAACTACTTTAAATACCTTAAAATTCCTAATTTAACCTAAAAATCATGAAACTATTTTTATTAAATCCTAGGGAATATAAGAAGCCTAGGAAAATTGGTTTCACAATTTTAGGATTTTTCTACAATTTTCTACAAGTTATTTGGTTCTGAAGTAAAAAGAAAAGGAAAAACGGCATCAACAATAATGGGCTGACTTTGGCCCACACGGCCCAGACCTAAGCAGAAGCGTGCCCGCGCCCGCGCGCTGGCGGCTTTGCAGAAAAGCCCTTAGGGTTTTTACTATCTGGGATCCGGGTTCTGTATTATTACTCAGGGTCACTGACAACTTACGAAAAGGCCCCTTTACTTTGTTTTCTTCCCCACGAGTACCCCTGGCCATGGCGTGCACACAGATCAACCCTTGCACAACCCGTACTGGTCATGGCGGGTATTGACTACTATGGTTAGCGATCGGAAAGGCTTTACCGACTAACAGGGACCTCGGAACACCCAACAATTTGACACGAATGCACTGAGAACGGCCTGTCCATGTGCATGGCGGAAACCGTGACCACGGGCACGCGTTCCCGCTCAACCAGGGTCGAATTTAGTAATCGGGCGTCCTGGTGAGCATCACAAGCGTACGGAGTTGCGGAAACAACATGTGATTTGGGCAGAGCTTTACCAGAGCGGCTCGGCCATGGTGGGGGTGAGTTTCACGGCGGCAGAGACTGGTTTGGGGAGAATTCCAAATTCGTGGATCCTAGCGAATGGTCGAGGCTGGTTCGTGGTGGCTGGTTAGCTTACTACCCTACAGAGCTTGTGGTGCACTCAATTTATAGGCGCATCGGGCGACGGTGACGAATTCGGCCGAGGGGTGCTGGCGGCCGAAGAGGGGAGGCGAGCGCGGTGCGAGGGAAAAGTGGCTTTCACCGTGGCAGTGGCTCCGGTGATCGCCGGACATGCAACCCGTGAGTCACCGCGATGAAGTCCCGCGCAACGGCGGTAGCTTAACAGCGGCGAGGTTATCCACCCGACCGACGAGCTGGGGAAGGAAATACGGCAGCCTTAGCCGCAGCTCGGTCCGGTGCCGGATTTTTACCAGGTCGAGCTTATCTGTGGCATACGATGCACGAATCGCAACAAGAGATCGACCACCGGCGACAGCTCACCGGCGACGAGCGGGGGGGGGGGGGGGGGGGTTAAGTCAGGATCTTCTTCAGTTCAGGATCTACTGTACCATGGGATATGTTCATCAGTGTGCTTGACAGCCAATTTTGAAGCTAAATTCTCTCTCGATTTCCAATAACAACTCAAACCAATCCCTGCAGCAAAGTTGTAGAGCAACATGCCATCTACAATATGGCTATATGGTGTTGCCACAAAAAGCCAGCAGATCATGCATAAAATTGGGCTTGAAGTTGATGTCAGTCCATTGTCAGCCTGAAATTCAGACATAGGTACCCTGACAGCCCAACTTTAGGTTTAGCTATCTCTGGATTTTTCTTAACAACTATGCTCACACCCTTAAACAAAGTTGTTCATCTATGATTGGGCTACACTTTTGATGTGGTGACCTAGGGCAAAAACCCTATAGTTTGAAAGTTACAAGGGCTCAAAGTTGAAGAAAACACATTGATTTCAGACTTAGGCTCAATAGAGCTAAAGGGGTGATTTTTGCAAATTAGTCCAAAACATAGGGTTTGGCTTGTAAATTCACATATGAGTGACCCAAATGACTTAAGATACTTATTTAACTTGGTTTTTGCACTTTAGTCCAAAAGTGGACTAATTTTGCACATAGGTCCCTAGGGTTTGGTTTTAGGGTTTTCCAGGGTTCCAATTAGGGTTTCTAGTATCCCAGGGGTATAAATGTGATTCAACTTTATTCTTGGGAACATTTTATGACTATTCCCCTAGGGCTTTTAGGTTTTTCTCAATTTGGGTTATGTCTTACCCCTTTAATCCCTCGTTAGGGTTAAGTTCCCTATCCGGGTCCTATTTGCAAAATACTAGAACAATACAACTTGTTTGGAATTTTTACCTAGTGATTGCACATTAGGTGTGTCAAACATATGCAATGCCAATGTTTATGATGCCATGCTCAAGTTTTAGTTGCAGTAACACCAGGGGTGTTACACGATGGAGGAGTCGGCTCGCGCTTGCGTTTGTTACTCTTGCCCATGGTGGAGAGGAAAGAAGAAGAAGAAAGCAAACAACAGAGAGCGGTAAGAGATGTGAAAACTCCGGGGAAGCAAGAGCACTATTTATAGAAGAAGAAGAAGAAGAGAGCAACCGTTCGCTTCCTACCACGATCACTGAACAGTCGCAACAATTCAATGGACAATTCAAATCGTCTGAAGATACGTCAGACGGCTGACGCCGCTTCACGCAACACAACACCCATTGGGACTCCAGTCAACTGCGTGGGTGATATGATTACACCCGCGGTCACATCAAGTTAATACTCAGAAGCAGTTCGCCAAACACTAAGTGTTCCAAGCCGTCCCTTACCCACACCCATTGGGGGGGACGCCCAGGAATTATCAGTATATTTTCCAAAACTGTCACATCCGTGCAGTGCATGTAATGAATACCTCAAGACAAAAGTGAGATATCAGCAAGGATTAAAGGAAAGCCAAATATAGCCGGTGAACTGCAAGTTTGATTGATAGAAGCGACATGAAGACTAGCCAGGGTCACCTGTCGAACGTCCAATCAGTCACAGATCAAATAAATCGCATTGCCTAGCAAGATATGAGCAGACCACGGGCTCGACCTCAAAGACCAAATATACGCTGACCTCTAAAGCATAATACCAATAACATAGTGCTGACCTCCAAAGCATTCGACAAGAAGGGAAGAAGATTACTGGAAAAAGGCATAAAATGAAGACCTTCGAGTGGATTATTTTCAAAAATCCACTCGAAGCTCGGGGGCTACACCCATTAGGAACACCTTCGGCGCACCCAATGAATCATTATCTCGGATCAAGACAATGCTGACCTCTAAAGCATAGGGTAAGATCAATGCAAGGTTAACCTCCGACAAAATACAAGTGGAAGATGAAGGTGACTTCTGATAATACTCAAAGTGAAGACCTTCGAGTGGATTATTTTCAAAAATCCACTCGAAGCTCGGGGGCTACACCCATTGGGTGCACCTTTGGTGCACCCAATGAATTTCGAAGTCCTGCAGTACGAAATGCTGACCTCAGAAGCAAAAGTCTAAGACAAAACACCAACTTTCAAGTGATAAAAGCAGAAGGAGACAATAAGGAATCATTTTTACCAGATTACCCAGAAAGTACCTCCTGTTACAAACAAAGACCGCAAGCTGGACTTAGGATCTCCGGGCCGATTATTTCAAAATCAACCCAAAGATCAGGGGCTTGTAGGGGACAGATATCCCCCGGGTCTACTGGAAGGATAAAAGACCTCACGAAAGGCCCAAGGGTCCAATAAGTCGTAAGGTCATCCCTTCGTGGGCCTGGGGAGGAACGACCAGTGAAGCAGATCGACACAAGGCTGGGTCGATACGAACTCAGACGACCCAGTAACTTCAAGCAAGTAATCACAACAGTGACCCGACCTTCCCGCGCTGGAAGCCCGTACGACGGAACCAAGCGAGGATGGGTCGGCAGAATTATAGGAAGATAGACTCAATCGGTTCACTATTTCTTAGGTGCACATGATTATCATATCTGCATGTACTGCCCCACGGTCAAATATATAAGGCCTAGGGGGCACCCCTTCAGAAGGAATCGAGCTCACCACTTAGCCATCCACCCCAGCTTCATACGCATTAGAGAATCACCTTGTAACTCACCATATACAACACTCTCGCCAGGACGTAGGGTGTTACGCACTTCAAAGCGGCCCGAACCTGTAAATCATTGTCTGTCGTCTCTCGTGCAACTAGCACGAACCATTGAACTACAGTTGACAACACCGTCCTACTCCTAAAAGCACCTTGAGGGGCAACCTCGGGTGTGCGGTCGGACCCAAAACACCGACAGATTACTCCTGTAATGGTGTATGTTTATTTATTTGGCGTATGTATTCTTTTGTATGTATGATACGCAAATCGATACTAGAAGTTGACTATGCGGTAGACGAACCAAACTCGTTCGAGGACGACCCACAGAACACTTTCGTGCAAGGCAAGTGGATTCTCCCTCTGCATATTCTATTTGTACCCAAGTAATGCATATAATAATATTTACTTTTTGGATATATTGCATAATTTGATGGGATTTGCCTAAATAAGATTTCCTAGATTTACCAACCCTAATCCTTGAATTACCCTGGGATAAATGCTTTGCTTAGCAATTTTTGCTATTGCTCAACTTGATGAATATGATGTCACTCATTTAATGATACTGTGTTCCGGAAAAGTTTTTGTCGGGGACCATAATTAGGGGTACCCTCAAGGCTCCTAATTCTCAGCTGGTAACCCCCATCAGCATAAAGCTGCAAAGGCCTGATGGGTGCGATTAAGTCAGGGATCAGTCCATTTGAGGGACTCGATCACGCCTCGCCCGAGCCTAGCCTCGGACAAGGGCAGCCGACCCCGGAGGATCTCCGCCTCGTCCGAGGCCCCCCTCCAGTGGCGAACATATTTCCGGCTCGCCCGAGGCCCTGTCTTCGCCAAGAAGCAACCCTGACCAAATCGCCGCACCAACCGACCAAATCGCAGGAGCATTTAATGCAAAGGTGGCCTGACACCTTTAACCTGACGCGCGCCCCTCAGCCGACAGAGCCGAAGTGACCGCCGTCACTTCGCCGCTCCAATGACCGGTCTGACAGAAAGACAGCGCCGCCTGCGCCTGCTCCGACTGCGGTGCCACTTGACAGAGTGAGGCTGACAGGCAGTCAGGCCCGGTCGCACGCACCATAGGAAGCTCCGCTCCGCCCGACCCAGGGCTCAGACTCGGGCTAAGCCCCGGAAGACGGCGAACTCCGCTCCGCCCGACCCAGGGCTCGGACTCGGGCTAAGCCCTGGAAGACGGCAAACTCCGCTCTGCCCGACCCAGGGCTCGGACTCGGGCTAAGCCCCGGAAGACAGCGAACTCCGCTCCGCCCGACCCAGGGCTCGGACTCGGGCTAAGCCCCAGAAGACGGCGAACTCCACTCTGCCCGACCCAGGGCTCGGACTCGGGCTAAGCCCCAGAAGACGGCGAACTCCGCTCCGCCCGACCCCAGGACTCGGACTCGGGCTAAGCCCAGGAAGATGGCGAACTCTACTCTGCCCGACCCAGGGCTCGGACTTGGGCTCAGCCCCTGAAGATGACGAACTCCGCTTCGCCCGACCCCAGGACTCAAATTCCGCCCTGGCCTCAGCCAACGGCCTCCGCCTCGCCCGACCTAGGGGCTCGGACTCGACCTCGGCCGTGGAAGACGGACTCGACCCCGACCTTGGAGGAGCCTCCACATCGCCCCAACCTAGGGCGCAGGCCGGGCACGTCAACAGGAGGCGCCATCATTACCCTACTCCAAGCTGACTTAGGCTACGGGGAACAAGACCGGCGTCCCATCTGGCTCGCTCCGCCAGATAGGCAATGATGGCGCCTCGAACGCACCCTGACGATGGCGGCTCTCAGCCCCCTTACGGAAGCAAGAGGACATCAGCAAGGACTCGACAGCCCCGACAGATGTCCCTCCGCCAGGCTCCAGCGCTCCTCCGACGGCCACGACATCACACAAACCGGGCGCCAGAATCTCTCTAGCCACCACGATGGCGTGTACTTAGGGCGCTAGCTCTCCTCCGCTAGACACGTAGCACTTTGCTACACCCCCCATTGTACACCTGGATCCTCTCCTTACGCCTATAAAAGGAAGGACCAGGGCCCTCTTAGAGAGGGTTGGCCGCGCGGGGACGAGGACGAGACAGGCGCTCGCGTGAGGCCGCTCGCTCCCTCCCCCGTGTGGACGCTTGTAACCCCCTACTGCAAGCGCACCCGACCTGGGCGCGGGACGAACACGAAGGCCGCGGGATTTCCACCTCTCTCACGCACGCCTCCGGCCACCTCACTTCCCCCCTTCGCGCTCGGCCTCGCGCCGACCCATCTGGGCTAGGGCACGCGGCGACACTTCACTCGTCGGCTTAGGGACCCCCCGGTCTCGAAACGCCGACAGTTGGCGCGCCAGTTAGGGGCCTGCTGCGTGTTGACGAACAGCTTCCCGTCAAGGTCCAGATGGGTAGTCTCCAGCAACCTCTTCGGCCCGGGATGGTGCTTCGTTTCGGGAGCCTTGAGTTCATGTCCCTCGACGGCAACTACGACATGATACTCTTTCCACCGCCGGGTGACAGCGACAATGGCGGCCGACAGTCCGCCCGCCGGCGGCGGGATCGACAACGTCTTCCCCGCGGGGTGGAAGAACAACCTTCGAGCTCGCCCCGTCCTCTTCCCCGTCGACTGGAGGAGGAGGCGGGGTAACCAAGGCTAAGCAGGAGGCGGCGCCTCGTCGGCCGTCGAGCGAGTCGACAATGCCAGCACTCCAACGGGGGGCGCGCCGGGCATCGGCCTCGCGCATGAGACGAAGACGAGCGCTGTCTCCCCACGACACTGCTAATCCCGAGCGAACGGACGACGCCAGCACGCTCGCGAAAGGCTTGCTGTGTGTCACCCTTGTACCTGAGACGATGGTGCAGTCAGTCCCCGACTGTGACTTCATCACCGCCCGTCGACCAAGAGGTACCGACCGATTCCCATCCCACGGCCTTTCGGATTCAGCCTCGACCCGCCTAGCGGCTCCGCTTTGGCGGACGCTCTCGCAGAGGCGAATCCGAACCCTCTGGGGTTTCGTATGCGGTCACCTTGGGACCGGCTGACGGACGTCTCGACCTATGGGCCCTCTGGGTCCGAGGAAGACGACGAGCCTAGCTTCTGTTGGGATTTCTCCGGACTTGGCAACCCTAGTGCCATGCGGGGCTTCATGACCGCTTGCGACTACTGCCTTTCCGACTGTTCCGACGGTAGCCGTAGCCTCGGCGACGAGGACTGCGGCCCGAGCCGCGAATGTTTCCACGTCGATCTAGGGGGTCCCTCCGAAGGCAACCATCTCGGCATGCCGGAGGATGGTGATCTCCCTAGGCCGGTGCCTCGCGTTGACATCCCACGGGAGCTAGCTGTGGTCCCCGTTCCGGCGGGGGGTCACGACCCACAGCTTGAGCAAATCCGCGGGGTGCAGGTTAGGCTCGACGAGGGAGCAGGAGCGCTTGAGCCAATCCGCCGGGACGTCGGGCAGGCATGGGCGGGCCAACCTCTGGCCGGAGAAATGCGTCATCTATCCCAGGGCTTCCAGCACCGCATCGCCGACGATGTCAGGGTCAGGCCGCCACCCGCATCCAGTGGGGTCGACCAGAACCTGGCTGCAGCAGCAATGCTCCTCCGCGCGATGCCGGAGCCATCAACCACCGAGGGGCGGCGAATCCAGGGAGAGCTCAAGGATCTCCTGGAAGGCGCCACGGTCCGGCGGGCCGAGAGCTCTGCCTCCCGAAGGCAGGGGTACCCCTCGGAACATCACGCCACGACTTCCCGATTCATGGGGGAAGCCTCGGTCTACACCGGGCGCACGCGCAACACAGCGCCTGCGGCCCCGGGTCGCCTCAGCAACGAGCACCATCACCGCGACCGTCGGGCCTGCCTCGACGAGAGGGTGCGCTGAGGCTACCACCCCAGGCGTGGGGGACGCTACGACAGCGGGGAGGATCGGAGTCCCTCGCCCAAACCACCCAGTCCGCAGGCCTTCAGCCGGGCCATACGATGGGCGCCGTTCCCGACCCGGTTCCGACCCCCGACTACCATCACAAAGTACTCGGGGGAGACGAGACCGAAACTGTGGCTCGCGGACTACCGTCTGGCCTGCCAACTGGGTGGAACGGACGATGACAACCTCATCATCCGCAACCTCCCCCTGTTCCTCTCCGACACCGCTCACGCCTGGTTGGAGCACCTGCCTCCGGGGCAGATCTCCAACTGGGACGACCTAGTCCAAGCTTTTGCCGGCAATTTCCAGGGCACATACGTGCGCCCCGGGAATTCCGGGGACCTCCGGAGCTGCCGACAGCAGCCGGGAGAGTCTCTCCGGGACTACATCCGGCGATTCTCGAAGCAGCGCACCGAGCTGCCCAACATCACCGACTCGGATGTCATCGGCGTTCCTCGCCGGCACCACCTGCCGCGACCTGGTGAGCAAGCTGGGTCGCAAGAACCCCACCAGGGCGAGCGAGCTGATGGACATCGCCACCAAGTTCGCCTCCGGCCAGGAGGTGGTCGAGGCTATCTTCCGGAAGGACAAGTAGCCCCAGGGCCGCCCATTGGAAGATGCCCCCGAGGCGTCAACTCAGCATGACGCCAGGAAGAAGGGCAAGAAGAAGTCGCAAGCGAAACGCGACTGCCGCCGACGCGGACCTTGTCGCCGCCGCTGAGTACAAGAACCCTCGGAAACCCCCCGGAGGTGCCAACCTCTTCGACAAGATGCTCAAGGAGCCGTGCCCCTACCACCAGGGGCCCGTCAAGCACACCCTTGAGGAGTGCGTCATGCTTCGGCGCCACTTCCACAGGGCCGGGCCACCCGCGGAGGGTGGCAGGGCCCGTGACGACGACAAGAAGGAAGATCACCAGGCAGGAGAGTTCCCCGAGGTCCGCGACTGCTTCATGATCTACGGCGGGCAAGCGGCGAACGCCTCGGCTCGGCACCGCAAGCAAGAACGCCGGGAGGTCTGTTCGGTGAAGGTGGCGGCGCCAGTCTACCTAGACTGGTCCGACAAGCCCATCACCTTCGACCAAGCCGACCACCCCGACCATGTGCGGAGACCGGGGAAATACCCGCTCGTCGTCGACCCCGTCATCGGCGACGTCAAGGCTCACCAAGGTCCTCATGGATGGAGGCAGCAGCCTCAACATCATCTACGCCGAGACCCTCAGGCTTCTGCATATCGATCTGTCCTCGGTCTGGGCGGGCGCTGCGCCTTTCCATGGGATCATTCCCGGGAAGCGCGTCCAGCCCCTCGGACAACTCGATCTTCCCGTCTGCTTCGGAACACCCTCCAACTTCTGTAGGGAGACCCTGATGTTCGAGGTGGTCGGGTTTCGAGGAACCTACCACGTGGTATTGGGGAGGCCATGCTACGAGAAGTTCATGGCCGTCCCCAACTACACCTACCTCAAGCTCAAGATGCCGAGCCCCAACGGGGTCATCACCGTCGGCCCCACGCACAAACACGCGTTCGAATGCGACGTGGAGTGCGTGGAGTACGCCGAGGCCCTCGCCGAGTCCGAGGCCCTCATTGCCGACATGGAGAGCCTCTCTAAGGAGGTGCCAGACGTGAAGCATCATGCCGGCAACTTCGAGCCAGCGGAGACGGTTAAGTCCGTCCCCCTCGACCCCAGCAGCGACGCCTCCAAGCAAGTCCGGATCGGCTCTGGGATCGATCCCAAATAGGATGCAGTGCTCGTCGACTTTCTCCACGCGAACGCTGACGTCTTCGCGTGGAGTCCCTCGGACATGCCCGGCATACCGAGGGATGTCGCCGAGCACTCGCTGGACATCCGAGCCGGAGCCCGACCCGTCAAGCAGCCTCGGTGCCGATTCGACGAGGAGAAGCACAGAGCCATAGGCGAGGAGATCCACAAGCTAATGGCGGCAGGGTTCATCAAAGAGGTATTCCATCCCGAATGGCTTGCCAACCCTGTGCTTGTGAGAAAGAAAGGGGGGAAATGGCGGATGTGTGTAGACTACACTGGTCTGAACAAAGCATGTCCGAAGGTTCCCTACCCTCTGCCTCGCATCGATCAAATCGTGGATTCCACTGCTGGGTGCGAAACCCTGTCTTTCCTCGATGCCTACTCAGGGTATCACCAAATCAGGATGAAAGAGTCCGACCAGCTCGCGACTTCTTTCATCACACCCTTCGGCATGTACTGCTATGTCACCATGCCGTTCGGCTTGAGGAATGCGGGCGCGACGTACCAGCGGTGCATGAACCATGTGTTCGGCGAACACAATGGCCGCACAGGTCGAGGCCTATGTCGATGACATCGTAGTCAAGACAAGGAAAGCCTCCGACCTCCTTTCCGACCTTGAAGTGACATTCCGATGTCTCAAGGCGAAAGGCGTCAAGCTCAATCCCGAAAAGTGTGTCTTCGGGGTGCCCCTGAGGCATGCTCTTGGGGTTCATCGTCTCCGAGCGGGGCATCGAAGCCAACCCGGAGAAGATCGCAGCCATCACTAGCATGGGGCCCATCAAGGACTTGAAAGGCGTACAGAGGGTCATGGGATGTCTCGCGGCTCTGAGCCGCTTCATCTCACGCCTCGGCGAAAGAGGTCTACCTCTGTACTGCCTCTTAAGGAAGGCCGAGTGCTTCACTTGGACCGCTGAGGCCGAGGAAGCCCTCGGGAACCTAAAGGCGCTCCTCACGAAGGCGCCTATCTTGGTGCCCCCAGCTGCCGGAGAAGCCCTCTTGGTCTACGTCGCCGCGACCACTCAGGTGGTTAGCGCCGCGATTGTGGTCGAGAGGCAAGAAGAGGGGCATGCATTGCCCGTTCAGAGGCCAGTCTACTTCATCAGTGAGGTACTGTCCGAAACCAAGATCCGCTACCCACAAGTTCAGAAGCTGCTGTACGCGGTGATCCTAACACGGCGGAAGTTGCGACACTACTTCGAGTCTCATCCGGTAACTGTGGTGTCATCCTTCCCCCTGGGGGAGATCATCCATTGCCGAGAGGCCTTGGGTAGGATTGCAAAGTGGGCGGTGGAAATCATGGGCGAAACAATCAAGTTCGCCCCTCGGAAGGCCATCAAATCCTAGGTCTTGGCGGACTTCGTGGCTGAATGGGTCGACACCCAGCTACCAACAGCTCCGATCCAACCGGAGCTCTGGACCATGTTCTTCGATGGGTCGCTGATGAAGACAGGAGCCAGGCGCAGGCCTACTCTTCATCTCGCCCCTCGGGAAGCACCTACGCTACGTGCTACGCCATCCACTTCCAGGCGTCCAACAATTTAGCTGGGTACGAGGCTCTCGTCAACGGGTTGCGGATTGCCGTCGAGCTAGGGGTCCGACGCCTCGACGCTCGCGGTGACTCGCAGCTCGTCATCGACCAAGTCATGAAGAACTCCCACTGCCGCGACCCGAAGATGGAGGCCTACTGCGATGAGGTTCGGTGCTTGGAAGACAAGTTCTACGGGCTCGAGCTCAACCACATCGCTCGGCGCTACAACGAGACTGCGGACGAGCTGGCTAAAATAGCCTCGGGGCGAACAACGGTTCCCCCGGATGTCTTCTCCCGAGATCTGCATCAACCCTCCATCAAGATCGACGACGCGCCCGAGCCTGAGGCACCCTCGGCCCAGCCCGAGGTACCCTCGGCACAGTCCGAGGCACCCTCGGCTCGGCCCGAGGCACCCTCGGTTCGGCCCGAGGTACCCTCGGCCCCCGAGGGCGAGACGCTGCACGTCGAGGGGGAGCAAAGCAGGGTCACGCCTGATCAAAACTGGCAGACCCCGTACCTGCAATATCTCCACCGAGGAGAGCTACCCCTCGACCGAGCCGAAGCTCGACAGTTGGCGCGGCGTGCCAAGTCGTTCGTCTTGCTGGGAGAAGGGAAGGAGCTCTACCACCGCAGCCCTTCAGGCATCCTCCAGCGATGCATCTCCACCACCGAAGGTCAGGAACTCCTCCGAGAAATACACTCGGGGGCTTGCGGCCACCACACAGCACCTCGAGCCCTTGTCGGAAATGCTTTCCGACAAGGTTTCTACTGGCCAACGGCGGTGGCCGACGCCACTAGAATTGTCCACGCCTGCGAAGGGTGTCAGTTCTACGCAAGGCAGACCCACCTGCCCGCTCAGGCTCTGCAGACGATACCCATCACATGGCCTTTTGCTGTGTGGGGTCTGGACCTCGTCGGCCCCTTGAAGAAGGCACCCGGGGGCTACACGCACCTGTTGGTCACCATCGACAAATTTTCCAAGTGGATCGAGGTCCGACCCCTAAACAGCATCAGGTCCGAGCAGGCGGTGGCGTTCTTCACCAACATCATTCATCGTTTCGGGGTCCCGAACTCCATCATCACTGACAACGGCACCCAGTTCACCGGCAGAAAGTTCCTGGACTTTTGCGAGGGTCACCACATCCGGGTGGACTAGGCCGCCGTGGCTCATCCCATGACGAATGGGCAAGTAGAGCGTGCCAACGACATGATTCTACAAGGGCTCAAGCCTCGGATTTACAACGACCTCAACAAGTTCGGCAAGCGATGGATGAAGGAACTCCCCTCGGTGGTCTGGAGCCTGAGGACGACACCGAGCCGAGCCACGGGCTTCACGCCGTTCTTTCTAGTCTATGGGGCCGAGGCCATCTTGCCTATGGACCTGGAATACGGTTCCCCGAGGACGAGGGCCTATGCCGACCAAAGCAACCAAGCTAGTCGAGAAAACTCGCTGGACCAGCTGGAAGAGGCTCGGGACAAGGCCTTACTACACTCGGCGCGGTACCAGCAGTCCATGCGACGCTACCACGCCCGAGGGGTCCGGTCCCGAGACCTCCAGGTGGGCGACCTGGTGCTTCGGCTGCGACAAGACGCCCGAGGTCGACACAAGCTCACGCCCCCCTGGGAGGGGCCGTTCGTCATCACCAAAGTTCTGAAGCCCGGAACGTACAAGCTGGCCAACAGTCAAGGCGAGGTCTACAGCAACGCTTGGAACATCCAACAGCTACGTCGCTTCTACCCTTAAGATGTTTTCAAGTTGTTCATATACCTCGCTCCCATGCAAAGTTTAGTCATCAAGGAAGGGTCAGCCTTGCCTCGGCAAAGCCCGACCATCCCTCGGGGGCTAAAAGGGGGGAACCCCCTCTGCGTCGAAATTTTCCTCGAAAAAAGATCTTTTCTGCCAGAATGTCTTTCGTGCTTTTTGTCGGCGTTTCGAGACCGGGGGGTCCCTAAGCGGACGAGTGAGTGTGCCGCGTGCCCCAGCCCAGATGGGTCGAGCGCGTGGGCGAGCGCGAAGGGGGGAAAAGCGAGGTGGCCGGAGCCGAGTCGTGAGGGAGGTGGAGATCCCGCGGCCTTCGTGTTCGTCCCGCGCCCAGGTCGGGTGCGCTTGCAGTAGGGGGTTACAAGCGTCCACGCGGGTGAGGGAAGCGAGCGGCCCCTAAGAGAGCGCCTGCCCCTGCCCTCGTTCCCGCGGGGCCAACCTTCTCTAAGAAGGCCCTGGTCCTTCCTTTTATAGGCGTAAGGAGAGGATCCAGGTGTACAATGGGGGTGCAGCAGAGTGCTACGTGTCTAGCGGGGGAGAGCTAGTCCCCTAAGTACATGCCAAGGTGGCAGCCGGAGAGATCTTGGCACCCAGCTGGTGTGGTGTCGTGGCTGTCGGAGGAGTAACGGAGCCTGGTGGAGGGACAGCTGTCGGAGCGGTTGGGTCCTTGCTGACGTCCCCCTGCTTCCGTAAGGGAGATGAGAGCCGCCGTCGTCATGGGTCTAGCGGGGCGCCATCATTGCCTATCTGGCGGAGCTAGCCAGATGGGACGTCGGTCCTGTTCTCTGCGGCCCGAGTCGGCTCGGGGTAGGGTGATGATGGCGCTTCCTGTTGACATGGCGGACTTGTGCCCTAGGTCGGGCGTCGTGGAGGCTCCTCCGAAGCCGAGGTCGAGCCTGTCCTGCATGGCCGAGGCCGAGCCCGAGCTCCTGGGTCGGGCGAGGCGGAGGTCGTTCGGCAGAGGCCAGGGCAGAGTCCGACACCTGGGGTCGGGCGAGGCGGAGTTCGCCGTCTTCTGGGGCCTTAGCCCGAGTTCGAGCCCTGGGTCGGGCGGAGCGGAGTTCGTCGTCTTCCTGGGGCCTTAGCCCGAGTCCGAGCCCTGGGTCGGGCGGAGCGGAGTTCGTCGTCTTCCGGGGCCTTAGCCCGAGTCCGAGCCCTAGGTCGGGCGGAGCGGAGTTCGCCGTCTTCCGGGGCCTTAGCCCGAGTCCGAGCCCTGGGTCAGGCGGAGCGGAGTTCGCCGTCTTCCGGGGCCTTAGCCCGAGTCCGAGCCCTGGGTCGGGCGGAGCGGAGTTCGCCGTCTTCCGGGGCTTTAGCCCGAGTCCGAGCCCTGGGTCGGGCGGAGCGGAGTTCGCCGTCTTCCGGGGCCTTAGCCCGAGTCCGAGCCCTGGGTCGGGCGGAGCGGAGTTCGCCGTCTTCCGGGGCCTTAGCCCGAGTCCGAGCCCTGGGTCGGGCGGAGCGGAGTTCGCCGTCTTCCAGGGCCTTAGCCCGAGTCCGAGCCCTGGGTCAGGCGGAGCGGAGTTCGCTGTCTTCCGGGGCTTTAGCCCGAGTCCGAGCCCTGGGTCGGGCGGAGCTTCCTATGGCGCCTTTGGCAAGGCCTGGCTGCCTGTCAGTCTCACTCTGTCAAGTGGCACTGCAGTCGGGATGGCGCAGGCGGCGCTGTCCTTGTAACAACCTAAAACTATATTCCTGGTAAATTTGGAAAGATTTCTCAAGATCTAAAATTCTTGTGTGTTGAAGCAAGGTAATCGATGAAAAGAACCTCTAGGGACTTAAATAATTAAACATTAAATCTTATGCTTTAAACTATTCTCTAAAATAATTATACGAAAGTGTTGTTTCATGAAGATTTCATGGTAATAAACATTTAAATCTTGAAAAAAAAAGTTATTACTAACTCTATTTAATAGCACGAGAAGTGTACTTAATTATTTAATTGTATGATTCATTCTTTATGTGTTGAGTCATGTTTATTTAGAAAAATAGGAATAATAAAATAAATATACTTTGCATTATATTGGAATTTTGAATGTGCATTTAGAATTTGTTTAAATTTAAATTTGAATTTGAACTTTATGAACTCAGCCAAAAACAAGAAAATAAAATAAAAAAAAGAAAAGGAATGCTCCCATTGGCCAGATGGGCCAAATCTGCGCGGCCCACTCCATCCCTGCTCCTGTGTGGCCCACGACCCAGGCTACCACTGCGCCGTGGTGGCAAACGCGCGAGCTTGTGCTGGTTTCGTCACCGACCGGTGGGGCCCTCTGGCCAGCCGCCACCACGCGCGCCTTCTTCTTCCACCATCCGAAGACCCCGGCTGCATCCCAATAGCTCGCGCGTGATTTCCGTGGTCAACAGGTCGATCCCTCCGCCTCCGCGCGACAAAGCCACCCTCCACCTCCTCAACGAACTCCGAGATCCGGCCGGGATCTTCGGCGAACCTTTCCTGCTCTCGCCCTATAAAGCTGTGAACCTTGCGTGGCCGTCTGGTTCGTTGCCGTTGAGAGAAGAGAGAGAGAGTTGAGACGATCTCACTGCCGCCCTGTTCTTCACCACGACTTCCACCGCTCAAGCTTCAATTTGTGTTCGCGAGGGTCCACCGGTGGCCGGGAATCGCGTGGGCCTAGGTCGCCACTCGCAAAGTCGACGACTGTATGCTCGATCCCTCGTCGGATAGTGCGGCGGATTCACCGGTCTGCGCTCCATCGTGCCAGCGCCCTTCTCTTTGGCGTCCTTGGTGAGTCTACCCTCCTCGCGTCCTCGCCATATTTCTCACTACTGTTTATCTGCTCCTCGCTCGATGGCTGGGACACCAGTGTTCTCGGGTACCCGTCACTACGACGGCGCCGCCGCGGGACATGTTCCGTCGCCACCCATGGTAAGGTCACCGTCTGCGTGTGCGCGCGAAGCCCTCGCTGCGGGTCTGGGCCTCACCGGTGACGTGCGCGGTGGAAGGCGCTCGGAGGGGAGTGCGTTCGCCGCGTGGTGCGCGGACGGTGTTGGCATTCGGTCGTGGAAAAAGAGAGAGAGAGGGAGCCGGGGTTGAAGACGACGTGTAGGCCGTGGATTTAGATTTCGATGGCCAGGATTAAAAGTGACAACCCTTCGCTGCATTTGATCCGATCCTGGCCGCCGATCAAGCCATCAACGACCAAGATTAGACGGCCCTGTACCGTTTCATCCGGGCGATCTTGGGCCGTTGGATCGAAATCCAGTGACCCCGGGAGCGTACCGATTCATCATTTAATCTGGGCCGTTTATTGTAATCTGTGCGGCCGAGATCCCACGATACCCTTTCGGCTGCGTAGTATTGCAAAAGAGTCCCTGGACTTTGCGGAAATCAACCCGCCGTCCACCTTGGGATTTTCTGAGTCTTAGGAATTTTTACGCGCCAGCCCCTGTACTTCATTGATATTGAGGCCCAGTCCAGAACTTGTTTAAATTGAATAAATAAAATAGAAAATAGATTTTTAATATGAAAATAATTGCTAGAACTTAGATAATTCATAGAAAATTCATTTTAGCTCCAAATTGAGTCACTCCAATTCCTAAGATTTTGTAATAATATTCTCTATCATTTAGAATCACTGTTTTGACATGAACTCTGTTAGGAAATTAATTTATCATCTAATCCTATTATAATCACCTTAAATCTTAGGAAATTCATAACTTGAATTCTATAACTCAAAAATTAATAATTCTTTTTCCTGTGATCTTATTTTAATGTGTAGATTATTATTATGTATTTTGTTTACTTGTTTGGTGTGATGTTAAATTTTGCTTGCACTGTTTGTTTGTATTACTACGACTAGCAGTGAGGTCACGAGAACCTGAAGATCATCCTGGTACCTGGAATCTCAAGGCCCAGGCAAGTTGTGCCCTTGATCACTTCTTTTTACCCACTCATGTTCTGATTAATCATAATGATCTGCATAGGTTAATTTTGATGGGACCCAATAGGTTACCCTAGTTTGTCTATCTTTATACCTTGTTTACCACTAAACTTTCTGGGTAGTACTTGCTAGTGCTATATGTGGTTTTGGGTATGAAGATTACACTATTCATGATTATACTTTTGTTATCAGTTGTTATTTATGGTTCATGTTAAGATCATTATGTTAATTGGAACATGGAGAACCACCCGGGAAAACAGTGCTACCACGAGGGTGGAATGGGACACCCTTGGCTGATTAATTAGGAAAGCTAGTGGAAGACTACCTTACCCGAAAGGGGCAAGGGCAGTAGGGGAGAGGTCAGTGTAGGGAGGCCCTCGGGAGGATTTTGCTGCGATGGCGGTCCTGCAAGGGATTCCTGCACTGGATCTTCCTATAAACTGTAGCGGGTTTTCGGAAGCTAGTGGAACTTTGTAAAGGCCTCGTAGTGGATCCCTAGCCATTCACCTCGGAAGTGTCTAAGGGCCTTGCAAACCCTGGCGACATGGGATACACGACTTGTGGGTAAAGATGCGCAACCTCTGCAGAGTGTAAAACTGGTATACTAGCCGTGCTCACGGTCATGAGCAGCTCGGACACTCACATGATTAATTTATGGAACTAAATTCAATTTGTCATAAGCATTGCATTGCAGGTGATGTTGTTAATACTTTTGTTCTACTATTTAATTGGGTTGGTATTTACTTATACTTAGTAACTGCTAATAAAATTTTGACCAACTTTAAAAGCAATGCTCAGCTCTAACCATCTTCTTTGGTAAGCCTTACACTTCACGTGAGCTCCCACCTTTGGCGAGTTCATGCACATTATTCCCAACAACTTGTTGAGCGATGAACGTATGTGAGCTCACTCTTGCTATCTCACATACACCACAGGTCAAGACCAGGTACTGCAGGATGATGCTCATGGAGGATGCTGTGTTGAGTTCGTGAGTGGTCTAGGCCGTCGTCTCCCAGTCAACTTTGGGTTGCTGGACCGTTGTCTCCTTATAATGTAATTATTTATTTTGTATAGAACTCCTGTTATATATAAAGTTGTGACATTCGATCCTGTGCCACTATACATCATATGTTTGAGACTTGGTCCCAGCATACCTGGTGTTTATGTTAACCCCGGGTTTTGGACCCCTAAAATCCGGGTGTTACAGAAGTGGTATCAGAGGAATGTTGACTGTAGGACGAAACCTAGATAGAACTGGACAACCAATACTTACTTACCTCTGCTACTCTGATCTTTTCTAAAACTTATCTTAATCCTTTCTCATCTATTTCCGCTTACTCTGATTATTCTTACCTTTTTCCTTCTAAAGACAAATGTGGATTTCACACTTTGAAATCCTGTGCCTAAAGTGACCTTTAGGAATAGGAGACCTATTCCTAGGAACAAAAACAAAACTATTTTTATAAGTGTTTATGTACTTGAATGTTTGTTCTCATGATACTTGTATGATTTGGATCTTTGTTTGAGTGTGATGAGTTGTGGAGTAATGTCCACAATTGCATCCGCATATACACATAAGGTATAAAAATATGTTTATAAAATAACTAGACAGCCTAGATTATCCCCATTGGAACCTATCTAGCTTAAGAGATTTATCTTACCCTAAAAGATTTCATTCTAACCAATTCATCTTATCTTAAAAGGATTCTCCCTTATCTTAATAAATCCATCTCATCTTAAAAAAAATACTCATCTTATCTTGAAAAGATCTTATCCTTATCCTAACGGATCTAACTGGCCTCAGAAGGTTCTATCTTATCTTTATGAATCTGTCTTATCCTAATAAGCATACTCATCCACCCTAGTTTAACAACCATGATCTAATGCAAATTAACTAGAACTTATCTAGTCAAACTAGTCACACCAATCTAATCTAGATCTGATCAAATCTAAAGTGACTTATCAAACATGTTAGATAATACTGATGAAATAGTTTAGACTCTACCCCTATAAAACAGGTCTTAACTTAGTTCACCCTGCACTAAAATAAGAATGACAGATCGACTTGGCCATATGCAACTACTTTAACCATCTGATAGTTGCATAACCCCTCAATTTTAAACTAGCAAGAGATTTTATCTTATCATAACATATCTAATTAATCTTAAAACATCCTAACATATCTTAATAAAACATATTCTACCCTGCTGGACCTATCTAACCTAAACTAGTCTAATCTAGTTATATCCAACCTAATCCAGATTCTATTTAATCTAAACATGACCCAATCTAAAGTGAGTTATTAACAAGTTAGTTAAGTTGGTGATATAGGTTAGACACTGTCTCTACAAATATATCTTAACCTAAATTAATGTCTTATACCAACTCATCCTTGAACAATGGCCTACCTATATCATATAACCCATCCTATCTTAAAAGATTCTAACATATCCTAATAATATTTATCCTACCCTTATAGATCTAGCTAATCTTAACTAGTTTAATCTAGTCATACCAACCTAATCTAGATTTTATCTAATCCATTATGATCTAATCTAGAGTAAGTTACATAATGATGGTACAAAAGATAAGGCCATACCCTTCATGCACTTAAAACTAAACTAGTGCCTTAAACCAACTCAACCACATGCATGAGATCTGATCCAACCAATAGAGTCATGAAGAATTGCATAGTTTGTCTATCCCCACCTAACATCAAACAAACTTTTGACCTACATCATGTAGTCTATCTCATTCATACCTATATTAACCATATTCCCCAGCCCAATAATATACACTAACTCCTAATCAATGAGACAAGACCGAAGAAGATGATCAACTTCATCAAGGAAGGATGAGCACCAACTCAAGTCTTCAAGGATCAAGTGAGGTCACCAAGATGAGTCAAGATCCACAATCTTGGATGGAGTCTTTCTTTACCCCATTCTTTCTTGCCCAAACCTATATAGGCTTTAAAAGATATCTTTTATCCTGCATAAAAAAAATGTCTATAACCATATATACCTATGCTCTCCTAATAACTAACAAAAAAAAAAGAGAGACTCTTGATTTTGAACTAATTAGAAACTAAAAGCTAGATTTTGAATCACTCTTCCTATATCCTCTTTCTTACAAATCTCGAGGACGAGATTATTTTTAAGGGGGGTAGAATTTGTAACAACCTAAAACTATATTCCTGGTAAATTTGGAAAGATTTCTCAAGATCTAAAATTCTTGTGTGTTGAAGCAAGGTAATCGATGAAAAGAACCTCTAGGGACTTAAATAATTAAACATTAAATCTTATGCTTTAAACTATTCTCTAAAATAATTATACGAAAGTGTTGTTTCATGAAGATTTCATGGTAATAAACATTTAAATCTTGAAAAAAAAAGTTATTACTAACTCTATTTAATAGCACGAGAAGTGTACTTAATTATTTAATTGTATGATTCATTCTTTATGTGTTGAGTCATGTTTATTTAGAAAAATAGGAATAATAAAATAAATATACTTTGCATTATATTGGAATTTTGAATGTGCATTTAGAATTTGTTTAAATTTAAATTTGAATTTGAACTTTATGAACTCAGCCAAAAACAAGAAAATAAAATAAAAAAAAAGAAAAGGAATGCTCCCATTGGCCAGATGGGCCAAATCTGCGCGGCCCACTCCATCCCTGCTCCTGTGTGGCCCACGACCCAGGCTACCACTGCGCCGTGGTGGCAAACGCGCGAGCTTGTGCTGGTTTCGTCACCGACCGGTGGGGCCCTCTGGCCAGCCGCCACCACGCGCGCCTTCTTCTTCCACCATCCGAAGACCCCGGCTGCATCCCAATAGCTCGCGCGTGATTTCCGTGGTCAACAGGTCGATCCCTCCGCCTCCGCGCGACAAAGCCGCCCTCCACCTCCTCAACGAACTCCGAGATCCGGCCGGGATCTTCGGCGAACCTTTCCTGCTCTCGCCCTATAAAGCTGTGAACCTTGCGTGGCCGTCTGGTTCGTTGCCGTTGAGAGAAGAGAGAGAGAGTTGAGACGATCTCACTGCCGCCCTGTTCTTCACCACGACTTCCACCGCTCAAGCTTCAATTTGTGTTCGCGAGGGTCCACCGGTGGCCGGGAATCGCGTGGGCCTAGGTCGCCACTCGCAAAGTCGACGACGTATGCTCGATCCCTCGTCGGTAGTGCGGCGGATTCACCGGTCTGCGCTCCATCGTGCCAGCGCCCTTCTCTTTGGCGTCCTTGGTGAGTCTACCCTCCTCGCGTCCTCGCCATATTTCTCACTACGTTTATCTGCTCCTCGCTCGATGGCTGGGACACCAGTGTTCTCGGGTACCCGTCACTACGACGGCGCCGCCGCGGGACATGTTCCGTCGCCACCCATGGTAAGGTCACCGTCTGCGTGTGCGCGCGAAGCCCTCGCTGCGGGTCTGGGCCTCACCGGTGACGTGCGCGGTGGAAGGCGCTCGGAGGGGAGTGCGTTCGCCGCGTGGTGCGCAGGACGGTGTTGGCATTCGGTCGTGGAAAAAGAGAGAGAGAGGGAGCCGGGGTTGAAGACGACGTGTAGGCCGTGGATTTAGATTTCGATGGCCAGGATTAAAAGTGACAACCCTTCGCTGCATTTGATCCGATCCTGGCCGCCGATCAAGCCATCAACGACCAAGATTAGACGGCCCTGTACCGTTTCATCCGGGCGATCTTGGGCCGTTGGATCGAAATCCAGTGACCCCGGGAGCGTACCGATTCATCATTTAATCTGGGCCGTTTATTGTAATCTGTGCGGCCGAGATCCCACGATACCCTTTCGGCTGCGTAGTATTGCAAAAGAGTCCCTGGACTTTGCGGAAATCAACCCGCCGTCCACCTTGGGATTTTCTGAGTCTTAGGAATTTTTACGCGCCAGCCCCTGTACTTCATTGATATTGAGGCCCAGTCCAGAACTTGTTTAAATTGAATAAATAAAATAGAAAATAGATTTTTAATATGAAAATAATTGCTAGAACTTAGATAATTCATAGAAAATTCATTTTAGCTCCAAATTGAGTCACTCCAATTCCTAAGATTTTGTAATAATATTCTCTATCATTTAGAATCACTGTTTTGACATGAACTCTGTTAGGAAATTAATTTATCATCTAATCCTATTATAATCACCTTAAATCTTAGGAAATTCATAACTTGAATTCTATAACTCAAAAATTAATAATTCTTTTTCCTGTGATCTTATTTTAATGTGTAGATTATTATTATGTATTTTGTTTACTTGTTTGGTGTGATGTTAAATTTTGCTTGCACTGTTTGTTTGTATTACTACGACTAGCAGTGAGGTCACGAGAACCTGAAGATCATCCTGGTACCTGGAATCTCAAGGCCCAGGCAAGTTGTGCCCTTGATCACTTCTTTTTACCCACTCATGTTCTGATTAATCATAATGATCTGCATAGGTTAATTTTGATGGGACCCAATAGGTTACCCTAGTTTGTCTATCTTTATACCTTGTTTACCACTAAACTTTCTGGGTAGTACTTGCTAGTGCTATATGTGGTTTTGGGTATGAAGATTACACTATTCATGATTATACTTTTGTTATCAGTTGTTATTTATGGTTCATGTTAAGATCATTATGTTAATTGGAACATGGAGAACCACCCGGGAAAACAGTGCTACCACGAGGGTGGAATGGGACGCCCTTGGCTGATTAATTAGGAAAGCTAGTGGAAGACTACCTTACCCGAAAGGGGCAAGGGCAGTAGGGGAGAGGTCAGTGTAGGGAGGCCCTCGGGAGGATTTTGCTGCGATGGCGGTCCTGCAAGGGATTCCTGCACTGGATCTTCCTATAAACTGTAGCGGGTTTTCGGAAGCTAGTGGAACTTTGTAAAGGCCTCGTAGTGGATCCCTAGCCATTCACCTCGGAAGTGTCTAAGGGCCTTGCAAACCCTGGCGACATGGGATACACGACTTGTGGGTAAAGATGCGCAACCTCTGCAGAGTGTAAAACTGGTATACTAGCCGTGCTCACGGTCATGAGCAGCTCGGACACTCACATGATTAATTTATGGAACTAAATTCAATTTGTCATAAGCATTGCATTGCAGGTGATGTTGTTAATACTTTTGTTCTACTATTTAATTGGGTTGGTATTTACTTATACTTAGTAACTGCTAATAAAATTTTGACCAACTTTAAAAGCAATGCTCAGCTCTAACCATCTTCTTTGGTAAGCCTTACACTTCACGTGAGCTCCCACCTTTGGCGAGTTCATGCACATTATTCCCCACAACTTGTTGAGCGATGAACGTATGTGAGCTCACTCTTGCTGTCTCACATACACCACAGGTCAAGACCAGGTACTGCAGGATGATGCTCATGGAGGATGCTGTGTTGAGTTCGTGAGTGGTCTAGGCCGTCGTCTCCCAGTCAACTTTGGGTTGCTGGACCGTTGTCTCCTTATAATGTAATTATTTATTTTGTATAGAACTCCTGTTATATATAAAGTTGTGACATTCGATCCTGTGCCACTATACATCATATGTTTGAGACTTGGTCCCAGCATACCTGGTGTTTATGTTAACCCCGGGTTTTGGACCCCTAAAATCCGGGTGTTACAGTCCTTCTGTCAGACCAGTCAGTGGAGCGGCAAAGTGACGGCGGTCACTTCGGCTCTGCCAGGGGGCGCGCGTCAGGATAAAGGTGCCAGGCTACCTTTGCGTTAAATGCCCCTGTGACTTGGTCGGTCGGCAGCGGCGATTTAGTCAGGCTTGCTTCTTAACGAAGGCAAGGCCTCGGGCGAGCCGGAGATGCGTCTGCCGTAAAAAAGGGGGCCTCGGGCGAGACGGAAACACCTCAGGGTCGGCTGCCCTTGCCCGAGGCTAGGCTCAGGCGAGGCGTGATCGAGTCGCTCGCATGGACTGATCCCTGACTTAATCGTACCCATCAGGCCTCTGCAGCTTTATGCTGATGGGGGTTACCAGCTGAGAATTAGGCGTCTTGAGGGTACCCCTAATTATGGTCCCCGACAGTAGCCCCCGAGCCTCGAAGGGAGTGTTAGCACTCGCTTGGAGGCTTTCGTCGCACTTTTTTGCAAGGGGACCAGCCTTTCTCGGTTGCGTTTTGTTCCGGTGGGTGCGCGCGAGCGCACCCGCCGGGTGTAGCCCCCGAGGCCTCGGAGGAGTGGTTTCACTCCTTCGAGTTCTTAATGCCTTGCGTAACGCTTCGGCTGGTCTGGCGGTTCCCTCATGCGAACTGGCCGTAGCCCGAGTGCACTGTCGGGGCCCAAGTTCTCGGGCTGGTATGTTGACGCTGTCAACGGTTTGGCCTGGAGCCGGGTTTGCGAGAGCAGCCCCCGAGCCTCCGCACAGGGCGAGAGGGCGATCAGGGACAGACTCGGCTTTTTTACATATGCCCCTACGTCGCCTTTCGCAAGGAGGAGGGGGGGAGAGCGCCATGTTACCCTCGATGGGCACCGAACATGGTGTCTCCGGTGAGCTGCAAGCGGGTAATCCGAGTGGACGTCCGTGCCCCGTTCGTTGGGGGTCGGCTAGGGGCCCGGAGGCACGCCCAAAAGTACCTGCGGGTGATCTACCGGACCCTGGTCCCCCTGGCGACGGGGTCCGAGGGCTCGATGCCTCCCTCCGATGGGATTCCGTTACAGGATCGTTCCCGCTGGTCTCGGAAATGTCCTAGGGTACCTCGGGAGCGCAGCCCGAGCCTCGGTTATGTATCGAACGTACCCCTGGTCATCCCTCGCTCGGTGTCTGAGGCGACTGTGAACCCTTCGGGGGGCCAGCCTTCGAACCCCTGATCAGTAATGGGCGCGGAGCCCGAGTAGCCTGAGGCGGCCGTGGAACCTTTCGGGAGGCCGACCTTTGAACCTCTGACCAGTAGTGGGTGTCGGGCCCACGCGATCTGAGGCGGCTGTTGAACCCTTCGGGGGGCTAGCCTTCGAACCCCTGATCAGTAAGGAGGCTCGGAGCCTAGTTCCTTCACGGGGAAGGATCCCTTTAGGGGTATCCCCTTTCCCGGTCCCTGTTGCAAGAGATAGAGAAAGATGAAAAAGGAAAAAGGATACGAAATTGAACGACGCGGCGTACCTTTTTTGGCGCGGTTGTTTTGGCGAAGGCGAAGCGTCGCCAGCTGCTCCTGCCAGAAGCGTCGCCTGTCCAGCCGCGGAGTTAATGCGACGGGGCGAGTAGTTGGCGAGGCTGCCGTTGTGCGTGCGCGTGCCGTTCGAGGAATGGGTTCACGGGCGCGTCGTCTTCACGCCGTGAGAGGGGGTTCTCTCGCTGTCTCCGGATGGGACGTGAGCTTGGCTGACAGCGTGACCGCTGCTCCCGTGTGCCTGCCACCGTCAATACTGCCGGCCCACTTTTGACCGCATTTGACCGCTGTGTCAGGCTGGCGCTGCTGGGTCGCGCGCTGGGTCGCCTTGGGTCAGCGGTATCGGTTCCGCGATCGAGGAGGTGCGGTGGTGGCACAAGTGGTACAGTTGCTTGCATGCAGCGCCCGGCGCGCCGGTCGCGCGACGCGTGGGCTTGGGCCTCCGTGCTGGCATGTGCAGGAGTCGGAGAGGCGCGTCCACTTGGCGCGGTTGCATGCCGCCTGCGTGGCTGCCTGCCCCTTTCGCCCGTTGGTCTGGGCAAAAGTGGAGGGTCACTTGTAACCGCTGGGTGGTTGCGTGCGCCGTGCGCGGCGGTTTGGCTTCTTCTGCTCGGAGCCGGTCTGCATGACATGCGGGACCCAGCCCCCGTGCCGTAGGGGAGGGCTTTGGAGGCGTGTTGGAGAAGACTCAGCCCGTGACGGTCGGGGGCGCAAGCAGGGAGAGTCGCCTTTAAAAGGAGGGCGACCCCCTCCGTAAGGGGACCACGTCTTCTTTCTCCCTTATGCACTGTGTTTTTCCACCTTCCAAGCCTCCGGATGGGGGAAACCACCGTCTTTTCGCCTCATCATTGGAGGAACGCGACTCCGTGGGAGTTGGTACCTTTCAGCCATCGTTCGGCTTCAAGGATTTTCATCACGCAGCCCGGCTGCTTCCCTCCGCTGGTGGTCACCCAAGGTGGTGACCTCCAGCTCCTAGATGGGGAGAGGCAAACTGGGCTGTGGTCTCGGCCCCACCCTCAGTGTTGAGGGTGTTCGCCATCCTCGCCGGGGCGGGGAGTGAGGCGAGCCGGGGCTCTGCCTCCTGCGCAGGTCGGCGGACCACCTCTTCTTCCAGCTTCTGGTGGTGGCAATTGCCCCTTAGCCCCACGGCGGAGACGTCCTCCAGCCATGTCGGGGAAGGAGAACTGTTGCTGCCCAGCTAGGATGCAACATTCCGTCCCCTTCCTCGCACTCGCGGTGGGGACGGCTACGAGGATCTGCCGGGACGCTTGAGGCGACCTGCGTTTTGCTGGTGATTCGCCCAGAGCTTGTCGCTCCACGGGCTTCCCCAGCGTGGAGGTTGTCCATATCCGTGGAAACGGAACCGGAGTTCCGTTTGTAATGGCACTTCGAATGCCAGGGGTTTTTTTGTTCATTTCGGCTTTCGGGGCCTGAACATATATGTAATTACGGCACGGAGCCGTGTTTTTTCCTCGTTCTCGAGCGCTAAGACTCGTCTGCTGACTATCTGAACCGCTTCACCAAGTATGAGTCACCCCGTGTCAAGGTGACGAGTGGGGTATCCGTATCCCGGAGGCGTAGGAGTCCCTCGGCTCGGTCGGCCTTGCTGTCCGAGGTTCCTCTAGCTTAGTTAAAGAGACCCCTCGGCCGCTCTTCGTCGAGCCGAGGCCAAGGGTAGCGATATCAGCATGAACAGAGGTGGAGTCGGCTCGAAAATGAAACCTGGTTGGCCGGAGCCTAGCCGGGTTGTCTGTTGGCCGGATCGACGTCGGAGCTGATCAGCCGAGGCTTCGGACCGGGCCGGCGCCCTTGGAAGATGGTTGGCCGAGGCCCCGGAGGTGGCCGGCCGAGCTGCCTGCTCGGGCCGGATTCCCGGAGAAGTCCCTGACAGCGATTGCCCGGGCGTGGTGATGACGTCGTCCTTCGGAGCGGAGACTCTCGGGCCGCATCGCCGTTCGAGGCTAGGTCAGGCCTCGCCGAAGGTGCCGTCGATGCCGAGGGTGTTGCTGCCCCCTTCCAGCGTCAAGACCCGAGCCTACAGGATCAGATTGTCTTGTAGTGTGTGCCTTGTGCGGCCGTTGGGGCCAGAACGCACACCCTCGCTGCGTTGTAAAGCTGCGTCTCTTTTCCTCTTGTTTCGAGTATCTGGACTTTTTGTCGGTAACAGGGATGTTAGTGCGAGCGAGAGTTGCTTCTCGCGGAAGGTGATGAGTGAGGTATCCGTATCCCGGAGGCGTGGGAGTCCCTCGGCTCGGTCAGCCTTGCCGCTTACGCGTACTTTCACCCGTCCGTGAGGCCCTGTCGCCGACTCGGTCGAGAAGGCTCGAAGGATCGCTTCGGCAGAAGGGCTTCCGAACGTAAAGACTTGTTCGATCCGCGGAGCCACTTTATCCGAGCGCGAGTTACTTATCGTAGAAGGTGACGAGTGAGGTATCCGTATCCCGGAGGCGTAGGAGTCCCTCAGCTCGGTCAGCCTTGGCTGCTTACGTGTACTCCATCGTTTTCAGGATCCACTTTCGAAGTAGCCAAAAAGCGCGAAAGGTATTCTGGTAAAAGAGATTTTTTTCGAGGAAAATTTTGACGCGGAGGGGGTTTCCCCCCTTTTAGCCCCCGAGGGAGGGTCGGGCTTTGCCGAGGCGAGGCCGACCCTTCCTTGTTGACTAAACTTTGCGTGGGTGCGAGGTATATGAACAACTTGGAAACATGTTAAGGGTAGAAGCGACGTAGCTGTTGGAGGTTCCAAGCGTTGCCGTAGACCTCGCCTTGACTGTTGGCCAGCTTGTACGTTCCGGGCTTTAGAACTTTGGCGATGACGAATGGCCCCTCCCAGGGGGGCGTGAGCTTGTGCCTCCCTCGGGCGTCTTGCCGCAGCCGAAGCACCAGGTCGCCCACCTGGAGGTCTCGGGGTCGGACCCCTCGGGCGTGGTAGCGTCGCAGGGACTACTGATACCGCGCCGAGTGTAGTAAGGCCCTGTCCCGAGCCTCTTCCAGCTGGTCCAGCGAGTCTTCTCGGCTAGCTTGGTTGCTTTGATCGTCATAGGTCCTCGTCCTCGGGGAGCCGTATTCCAGGTCAGTGGGCAAGATGGCCTCGGCCCCGTAGACCAGGAAGAACGGCGTGAAACCCGTGGCTCGGCTCGGCGTCGTCCTCAGGCTCCAGACCACCGAGGGGAGTTCCTTCATCCATCGCTTGCCGAACTTGTTGAGGTCGTTGTAAATCCGAGGCTTGAGCCCTTGTAGAATCATGCCATTGGCACGCTCTACTTGCCCATTCGACATGGGATGAGCTACGGCAGCCCAGTCCACCCGGATGTGGTGATCCTCGCAAAAATCCAAGAATTTTTTGCCGGTGAACTGGGTGCCGTTGTCGGTGATGATGGAGTTTGGGACCCCGAAGCGATGGATGATGTTGGTGAAGAACGCCACTGCCTGCTCGGACCTGATGCTGTTCAGGGGTCGGACCTCGATCCACTTGGAGAATTTGTCGACGGCGACCAGCAGGTGCGTGTAGCCCCCGGGCGCCTTCTGCAGAGGGCCGACGAGGTCCAGACCCCACACAGCGAAGGGCCAGGTGATGGGTATCGTCTGCAGAGCCTGAGCGGGCAGGTGGGTCTGCTTTGCATAGAATTGACACCCTTCGCAGGCGCGGACAATTCTAGTGGCGTCAGCCACCGCCGTCGGCCAGTAGAAGCCTTACCGGAAAGCGTTCCCGACGAGGGCTCGAGGCGCTGCATGATGGCCGCAAGCCCCTGAGTGTATCTCTTGCAGGAGTTCCTGACCTTCGGCGATGGAGATGCATCGCTGGAGGATGCCTGAGGGGCTGCGGTGGTAGATGATATTGAGGCAGCTGCCCCCATCCATCAGGACCTTGGTGAGCCTGACGTCGCCGATGATGGGATCGACGACGAGCGGGTACTTCCCCGGGCTTGGCACGTGGTCGGGGTGGTCATCTTGGTCGAAGGTGATGGGCTTGTCGGACCAGTCTAGGTAGACTGGCGCCGCCACCTTCACCGAGCAGACCTCCCGACGCTCTTGCTTACGATGCCGAGCCGAGGCATTCGCCGCATGCCCTCCGTAGATCATGAAGCAGTCGCGGACCTCGGGGAACTCTCCTGCTTGGTGATCTTCCTTTTTGTCGCCGTCGCGAGCCCTGCCACCCTCTGCGGGTGGCTCGGCCTTGTGGAAGTGGCGCCGAAGCATGACGCACTCCTCGAGGGTGTGCTTGACGGGCCCCTGATGGTAAGGGCACGTCTCCTTGAGCATCTTGTCGAAGAGGTTGGCACCTCTAGGGGGCTTCCGAGGGTTCTTGTACTCGGCAGCGGCGACAAGGTCTGCGTCGGCGGCGTCGCGTTTCGCTTGCGACTTCCTCCTGCCTTTTTTCTTGGCGCCGCGCGGACTAGACTGCCTCGGGAGCATCTTCCGACGGGCGGCCCTAGGGCTGCTTGTCCTTTCGGAAGATGGCCTCGACCGCCTCCTGGCCAGAGGCGAACTTGGTGGCGATGTCCATCAGCTCGCTCGCCCTGGTGGGGGTCTTACGACCCAACTTGCTCACCAGGTCGCGGCAGGTGGTGCCGGCAAGGAACGCGCCGATGACATCGGAGTCGGTGATGTTGGGCAGCTCGGTGCGCTGCTTTGAGAATCGCTGGATGTAGTCCCGAAGAGACTCTCCCGGCTGTTGCCGGCAGCTTCGGAGGTCCCAGGAATTCCCGGGGCGCACGTACGTGCCCTGGAAGTTGCCGGCGAAAGCTTGGACCAAATCCTCCCAGTTGGAAATCTGCCCCGGAGGTAGGTGCTCCAACCAAGCGCGAGCAGTGTCGGAGAGGAACAGGGGGAGGTTACGGATGATGAGGTTGTCGTCGTCCGTTCCACCCAGTTGACAGGCCAGGCGGTAGTCCGCGAGCCACAATTCCGGTCTCGTTTCCCCCGAGTACTTTGTGATAGTAGTCGGGGGTCGGAATCGGGCCGGGAACGGCGCCCGCCGAATGGCCCGGCTGAAGACCTGCGGACCGGGTGGTTCAGGCGAGGGACTCCGATCCTCCCCACTGTCGTAGCGTCCCCCACGCCTGGGGTGATAGCCTCGGCGCACCCTTTCGTCGAGGCGGGCCCGACGGTCGCGATGAGGGTGCTCGTCGCCGAGGTGGCCTGGGGCCGCAGGCGCGGTGTTGCACGTGCGCCCGGTGTAGACCGAGGCTTCCCGCATGAGTCGGGAAGTCGCGGCACGAGGTTCCAAGGGGTACCCCTGCCTGCGGGAGGCAGAGCTCTCGGCCCGCCGGGCCGCAGCGCCTTCCAGGAGATGCTTGAGCTCTCCCTGGATTCGCCGACCCTCGGTGGTTGATGACTCCGGCATCGCGCGGAGGAGCATCGCCGCGGCTGCCAGGTCCTGACCGGTCCCGCTGGATGCGGGTGGCGGCCTGTCCCTGGCATCGTTGGTGATGCGGTGCTGGAGACCCTGGGGCAGGTGACGTATTTCTCCGGCCGGGGGCTGGCCCGCCCATACTTGCCCGACGTCCCGGCAGATCGACTCGAGCGCTCCTGCCCCCTCGTCGAGCCCGGCCTGCGCCCCACGGACTTGCTCGAGCTGTGGGTCGTGACCCCCCACCGGAACGGGGACCACATCTAGCTCCCGCGGGATGTCGGCGCGAGGCACTGGCCTAGGGAGATCACCATCCTCCGGCATGCCGAGACGGTTGCCTCCGGAGGGATCCCCTAGCTCGACGTGGAAACATTCGCGGCTCGGGCCGCAGTCCTTGTCGTCAAGGCTGCGGCTGCCGTCGGAACAGTCGGAGAGGCAGTAGTTGCATGCGGTCATGAAGTCCCGCATGGCACTGGGGTTGCTAGATCCAGAGAAATCCCAGCAGATGCTGGGGTCGTCATCTTCCTCGGACCCAGAGGGCCCGTAGGTCGAGACGCCCGCCAATCGGTCCCAAGGCGACCGCACACGAAACCCAAGAGAGGTTACACTCGCCTCAACGTGAGCGCCCGCCAGAGCGAGGTCGCTAGGCGGGTTGAGGCCGAGTCGAAATGACGAAGGATGGGAATCGGTCGGTACCTTTTTGTCGACGAGGAGCGACGAAGTTACATCGGGGGCTGACCGTGCCGTCGTCTTGGGTTCGAGGGCGACATCCTGCAGGCCCTCCGTGAGCGTGCTGGCGTCGTCCACTTGCTCGGGGTTGGCGTGTTGCGGGGGGACGGCGCTCGCCTTCGCCTCAAACGCGAGGGTGACGCCCGACGCGTCCTCCGTTGGGGCGCTGGGGATGTCGATTCGCTCGACAGCCGACAGAGCGCAGCCTCCCGCTCGGCCCTGGTTGCCCCGCCTCCTCCTCCGATGGTGAGGGAGAGGATGGGGCGAGCTCGAATGTCGTTCTTCCCCCACGTGGGGAAGACGTCGTCGATTCCGCCGCCGGCGGGCGGGCTGTCGGCCACCATTGTCGTCGTCGCGCGGCGGTGGAAGGAGTATCATGTCGCAGCTGCCGTCGAAGGACATGAACTCGAGACTCCCGAAACAGAGCACCGTCCCGGGTTGGAGAGGTCGTTGGAGACTGCCCATCTGGAGCTTGACGGGAATCTGCTCGTCAACACGCAGCAGGCCCCTACCTGGCGCGCCAACTGTCGGCGTTTCGAGACCGGGGGGTCCCTAAGCCGACGAGTGAGTGTGCCGCGTGCCCCAGCCCAGATGGGTCGAGCGCGTGGGTGAGCGCGAAGGGGGGAAAAGCGAGGTGGCCGGAGCCGAGTCGTGAGGGAGGTGGAGATCCCGTGGCCTTCGTGTTCGTCCCGCGCCCAGGTCGGGTGCGCTTGCAGTAGGGGGTTACAAGCGTCCACGCGGGTGAGGGAAGCGAGCGGCCCCAAGAGAGCGCCTGCCCCTGCCCTCGTTCCCACGGGGCCAACCTTCTCTAAGAAGGCCCTGGTCCTTCCTTTTATAGGCGTAAGGAGAGGATCCAGGTGTACAATGGGGGTGCAGCAGAGTGCTACGTGTCTAGCGGGGGAGAGCTAGTGCCCTAAGTACATGCCAAGGTGGCAGCCCGAGAGATCTTGGCACCCAGCTGGTGTGGTGTCGTGGCTGTCGGAGGAGTAACGGAGCCTGGTGGAGGGACAGCTGTCGGAGCGGTTGGGTCCTTGATGACGTCCCCCTGCTTCCGTAAGGGAGCTGAGAGCCGCCGTCGTCATGGGTCTAGCGGGGCGCCATCATTGCCTATCTGGCGGAGCTAGCCAGATGGGACGTCGGTCCTGTTCTCTGCGGCTCGAGTCGGCTCGGGGTAGGGTGATGATGGCGCTTCCTGTTGACGTGGCGGACTTGTGCCCTAGGTCGGGCATCGTGGAGGCTCCTCCGAAGCCGAGGTCGAGCCTGTCCTGCATGGCCGAGGCCGAGCCCGAGCTCCTGGGTCGGGCGAGGCGGAGGTCGTTCGGCAGAGGCCAGGGCGGAGTCCGACCCCTGGGGTCGGGCGAGGCGGAGTTCGCCGTCTTCCGGGGCCTTAGCCCGAGTCCGAGCCCTGGGTCGGGCGGAGCGGACTTCGTCGTCTTCCGGGGCCTTAGCCCGAGTCCGAGCCCTGGGTCGGGCGGAGCGGAGTTCGTCGTCTTCCGGGGCCTTAGCCCGAGTCCGAGCCCTGGGTCGGGCGGAGCGGAGTTCGCCGTCTTCCGGGGCCTTAGCCCGAGTCCGAGCCCTGGGTCGGGCGGAGCGGAGTTCGTCGTCTTCTAGGGCCTTAGCCCGAGTCCGAGCCCTGGGTCGGGCGGAGCGGAGTTCGCCGTCTTCCGGGGCCTTAGCCCGAGTCCGAGCCCTGGGTCGGGCGGAGCGGAGTTCGCCGTCTTCCGGGGCTTTAGCCCGAGTCCGAGCCCTGGGTCGGGCGGAGCGGAGTTCGCCGTCTTCCGGGGCCTTAGCCCGAGTCCGAGCCCTGGGTCGGGCGGAGCGGAGTTCGCCGTCTTCTGGGGCCTTAGCCCGAGTCCGAGCCCTGGGTCGGGCGGAGCGGAGTTCGCCGTCTTCCGGGGCCTTAGCCCGAGTCCGAGCCCTGGGTCGGGCGGAGCGGAGTTCGCCGTCTTCCGGGGCTTTAGCCCGAGTCCGAGCCCTGGGTCGGGCAGAGCTTCCTATGGCGCCTTTGGCAAGGCCTGGCTGCCTGTCAGTCTCACTCTGTCAAGTGGCACTGCAGTCGGGATGGCGCAGGCGGCGCTGTCCTTCTGTCAGACCGGTCAGTGGAGCGGCGAAGTGACGGCGGTCACTTCGGCTCTGCCAGGGGGCGCGCGTCAGGATAAAGGTGTCAGGCTACCTTTGCGTTAAATGCCCCTGTGACTTGGTCGGTCGGCGCGGCGATTTAGTCAGGCTTGCTTCTTAACGAAGGCAAGGCCTCGGGCGAGCCAGAGATGCGTCTGCCATAAAAAAGGGGGCCTCGGGCGAGACGGAAACACCTCAGGGTCGGCTGCCCTTGCCCGAGGCTAGGCTCGGGCGAGGCGTGATCGAGTCGCTCGCATGGACTGATCCCTGACTTAATCGTACCCATCAGGCCTCTGCAGCTTTATGCTGATGGGGGTTACCAGCTGAGAATTAGGCGTCTTGAGGGTACCCCTAATTATGGTCCCCGACACTTTTCGACTACTTCAAAAGTGGATCCTGAAAACGACGGAGTACACGTAAGCAGACAAGGCTGGCTGAGCTAAGGGACTCCTACGCCTCCGGGATACGGATACCTCACTCATCACCTTCTGCGATAAGTAACTCACGTTCGGATAAGTGATTCCGCGGACCGAACAAGTCTTCACGTTCGGAAGCTCTTCTGCCGGAGCGATTCTTCGAGCCTTCTCGACTGCGTCGGCGACAGAACCCCATGGACGGGCAAGAGTGCGCGTAAGCGGGAAGGCTGACCGAGCCGAGGGACTCCTACGCCTCCAGGATACGGATACCTCACTCATCACCTTCCGTGAGAAGCAACTCTCGCTCGCACAAACAGTTCTGTTACCGACAAAAAAGTCCAGATACTCGAAACAAGAGGAAAGGAGACGCGGCTTTACAATACGGCGAGGGTGTGTTTCGGCCTCGCCGGCCGCAGAAAACACACGCTACAAGAGGATCCGATCCTGCAGGCTCGGATCTTGATGGCTAAAGGGAGCAGCAGCACCCTCGGTGTCGACAACACCTTCGACGAGGTCCGACCTAGCCTCGGACGGCGACGTGGTCCAAGGGTCTCCGCTCAGAAGGACAACGTCATCACCAAGCCCGGGCCATCGCCGCCAGGGTCTTCCCCGAGAATCCGGCCCGAGCAGGCGGCTCGACCGGTCACCCTAGGGCCTCCGCCAGCTGTCCCCCAAGGACATCAGCCCGGCCCGAGGCCTCGGCAGATCAATTCCGGTGTCGGCCCCGCTAACGGACGACCCGGCCAGGCTCCGGCCGACCAGGCCTTCTTTTCGAGCCAACTCTGCCTCTGTTCGCGCTGGCACCGCTACCCCTGGCCTCGGCTCATCAAAGAGCGGCCGAGGGTTTTCCTCTAACCAAGCAAGGGAAGCCTCGGACAACAAGGCTGACCGAGCCGAGGGACTCCTATGCCTCCGGGATACGGATACCTCACTCGTCACCTTTACACGGGGCGACTCACGCTTGGTGAAGCGGTTTAGACAACCAATAGGCGAGTCTTAGTGCTCGAAAATGAGGAAAAAACACGGCTCCGTGCCAAAATTACATACATGTTCAGGCCTCGACAGCCACAATGAACAAAAACACTAGCATTCGAAGTGCCATTACAAACGGAACTCCGGTTCCACCTCCGCAGGTACGAATGACCCGAACTCGGCACACTCCCCTCCCCAGCCCTGGTGATGAAAATCCTTGAGGCTGAGGGAGGGGCAGAGGCCGTGGCCCGGTTCGCTCTCCCCCGCCATCGAACTGGAGGTCACCATCTTGGGTGACCGCCGGCGGAGGGGTGCGACCGGGCTGCATGATGAAAATCCTTGAAGCCGAACGACGGCTGAAAGGTACCAACTCCCGCGGAGTTGCGTTCCTCCAATGACGAAGCGGAAAGACGGCGGATATCCCCCATCCGGGGGCTTGGAAGGTGGAAAGACACGATGCATAAGGGAGCGCGAAGACACGGTCGCCTTCCAAGAGGGTCACCCTCCTTTTAAAGGCGACTCTCCCTACTTGCGTCCCCAGCCGTCGTGGGCTGAGTTTTCTCCAGCACGCTCCAAGGTCCTCCCCTACGGCGCGGGGGCTGGGTCGCACACGTCATGCAAGCCAGCCCAGAGCAGAAGAAGCCAAACCGCCGTGCGCGGTGCGTGCAACCGCCAAGCGGTTGCAAGCGGCTCTCCACTTTTGCCCAGACCAGCGGGCGAAAGGGCGGGCAGCCACGCAGGCGGCATGCAACCGCGCCAAGTGGGCGCACTTCTCCGACTCCCAACACGCCCAGCATGGAGGCCCAGGCCCATGCGTCATGCAACCGGCACGCCGAATGCTTCGTGCATGCAACTGCACCGCCACTTGCGCCACCACCGCGCCTCCTCGACTGCGGAACCAATACCGTGACTCGAGGCGACCCGGCGCACGACCTAGCGGCGCCAGCCTGGCACGACGGTCAATGCGGCCAAAAATGGGCCGGCAGTAATGGTGGTGGCAGGCGGGCAGGAGCAGCGGTCACGTCGTCAGCCAAGCTTACGTCCCATCCGGGGGCAGCGAGAGAACCCTCTCCCACGGCGTGAAGACAACGTGCCCGTGTTCCGTTCCTCAAACGGCTCGCGCACGCGCAATGGCTGCCCCGCGAACCACTCGCCCCGTCGCATTAACTCCGCGGCAGGACAGGCGGCGCCTCTGGCAGGAGAAGCGAGCGATGCTTCGCCTTCGCCATAATGACCGCGTCAAAAAAGGTACGCCGCGTCGTTCGATTTCGTATCCTTTTCCTTTTTTCCTCTTTCTATCTCTTGCAACAGGGACCGGGAAAGGGGGATACCCCGAAAAGAATCCTTCCCCGTGAAGGAACCAGGCTCCGAGCCTCCCTACTAATCAGAGGTTCGAAGGCTGGCCCCTCGGAAGGGTTCAACAACCGCCTCAGAGCACGTGGGCTCCACACCCACTACTGGTCAGAGGTTCGAAGGCCGGCCCCTCGAAAGGGTTCAAAGGCCGCCTCAGGCTACTCGGGCTCCGCGCCCACTACTGATCAGGGGTTCGAAGGCTGGCCCCCGAAGGGTTCACAGCCGCCTCAGACACAGAGCGAGGGATGACCATGGGTACGTTCGATACATAACCAAGGCTCGGGCTGCGCTCCCGAGGTACCCTAGGACATTTCCGAGACCAGCGGGAACGATCTTGTAACGGAATCCCATCAGAGGGAGGCATCGAGCCCTCGGTTCCCGTCGCCAGGGGACCGGGTCCGGCAGATCACCCGCATGTACTTTTGGGCGCGCCTCTGGGCCTCTAGCCGACCCCTAACGAATGGGGCACAGACGTCCGCTCGGATCACCCGCTTGCAGCTCACCGGAGACACCATGTTCGGCGCCCACCGAGGGCAACATGGCGCTCTCCCCCTCCTCCTTGCGGAAAGGCGATGCAGGGGCGTATGTAAAAAAGTCGAGTCTGTCCCTGATCACCCTCTTGCCCTGTGCAGAGGCTCGAGGGCTGCTCTTGCAAACCCGGCTCCGGCCAAACCGTTAACAGCGTCAACATACCAGCCCGAGAACTTGGGACCCAACCGTACACCCGGGCTACGGCCAGCTCGCATGAGGGAATGACCAGACCAGCCAAAGCATTGCGCGAGGCGTTAAGACCTCGGAGGAGTCAAACCACTCCTCCGAGGCCTCGGGGGCTACACCCGGCAGGTGCGCTCGCGCGCACCCACCGGAACAAAACGCAACCGAGAAAGGCTGGTCCCCTTGCAAAAAAGTGCGACGAAAGCCTCCAAGCGAGTGCTAACACTCCCTTCGAGGCTCGGGGGCTACTGTCGGGGACCATAATTAGGGGTACCCTCAAGGCTCCTAATTCTCAGCTGGTAACCCCCATCAGCATAAAGCTGCAAAGGCCTGATGGGTGCGATTAAGTCAGGGATCAGTCCATTCGAGGGACTCGATCACGCCTCGCCCGAGCCTAGCCTCGGACAAGGGCAGCCGACCCCGGAGGATCTCCGCCTCGCCCGAGGCCCCCCTCCAGCGGCGAACATATTTCCGGCTCGCCCGAGGCCCTGTCTTCGCTAAAAAGCAACCCTAACCAAATCGCCGCACCAACCGACCAAATCGCAGGAGCATTTAATGAAAAGGTGGCCTGACACCTTTAACCTGACGCGCGCCCCTCAGCCGACAGAGTTGAAGTGACCGCTGTCACTTCGCCGCTCCAATGACCGGTCTGACAGAAAGACAGCGCCGCCTGCGCCGCTCCGACTGCGGTGCCACTTGACAGAGTGAGGCTGACAGGCAGTCAGGCCCGGCCGCACGCACCATAGGAAGCTCCGCTCCGCCTGACCCAGGGCTCGGACTCGGGCTAAGCCCCGGAAGACGGCGAACTCCGCTCCGCCCGACCCAGGGCTCGGACTCGGGCTAAGCCCCAGAAGACGGCGAACTCCGCTCCGCCCGACCCAGGGCTCGGACTCGGGCTAAGCCCCAGAAGACGGCGAACTCCGCTCCGCCCGACCCAGGGCTCGAACTCGGGCTAAGCCCCGGAAGACGGCGAACTCCGCTCCGCCCGACCCAGGGCTCGGACTCGGGCTAAGCCCCGGAAGGCGGCGAACTCCGCTCCGCCCGACCCCATGACTCGGACTCGGGCTAAGCCCTAGAAGACGGCGAACTCCGCTCTGCCCGACCCAGGGCTCGAACTTGGGCTCAGCCCTAGAAGACGACGAACTCCGCTTCGCCCGACCCCAGGACTCAAATTCCGCCCTGGCCTCGGCCAACGGCCTCCGCCTCACCCGACCTAGGGGCTCGGACTCGACCTCGGTCGCGGAAGACGGACTCGACCCCGACCTCGGAGGAGCCTCCAAATCGCCCCAACCTAGGGCGCAGGCCGGCCATGTCAACAGGAGGCTCCATCATTACCCTACTCCAAGCTGACTCAGGCTACGGGGAACAAGACCGGCGTCCCATCTGGCTCGCTCCGCCAGATAGGCAATGATGGCGCCCCGAACGCACCCTGACGATGGTGGCTCTCGGCCCTCTTACGGAAGCAAGAGGACATCAGCAAGGACTCGACAGCCCCGACAGCTGTCCCTCCGCCAGGCTCCAGCGCTCCTCCGACGGCCACGACATCACACAAACCGGGCGCCAAAATCTCTCCGGCCGCCACGATGGCGTGTACTTAGGGCGCTAGCTCTCCTCCGCTAGACATGTAGCACTCTGCTACACCCCCATTGTACACCTGGATCCTCTCCTTACGCCTATAAAAGGAAGGACCAGGGCCCTCTTAGAGAGGGTTGGCCGCGCGGGGACGAGGTTGAGACAGGCGCTCGCGTGAGGCCGCTCGCTCCCTCCCCCGTGTGGACGCTTGTAACCCCCTACTGCAAGCGCACCCGACCTGGGCGCGGGACGAACACGAAGGCCGCGGGATTTCCACCTCTCTCACGCACGCCTTCGGCCACCTCACTTCCCCCCTTCGCGCTCGGCCTCGCGCCGACCCATCTGGGCTAGGGCACGCGGCGACACTTCACTCGTCGGCTTAGGGACCCCCCGGTCTCGAAACGCCGACAGTTTTATTATGTTGTTAACCCGATGGTTAAACAAGAACATTTTGTGTTAAATGGAACATGGAGTGACCACCCAGGATAACAGTGCAACCACGAGTGCTATTATGGCTCTGGCTTTGGTAATTAGCTCTATAGACTTAGTGCTTAGCAACCCTACCTAAAAGATGGGCAAGAGGGGGCAGCAGTGGTTTGGTGGCAGCTCATGTTAACATGGGGTGGTAGTCTTGTCTAAGTTACCTCACGTAGAGGGCCATCAATACTTGTCGGGGACCATAATTAGGGGTACCCTCAAGGCTCCTAATTCTCAGCTGGTAACCCCCATCAGCACAAAGCTGCAAAGGCCTGATGGGTGCGATTAAGTCAGGGATCAGTCCATTCAAGGGACTCAATCACGCCTCACCCGAGCCTAGCCTCGGACAAGGGCAGCCGACTCCGGAGGATTTCCGTCTCGCCCGAGGCCCCCCTTCAGCGGCGAACACGTTTCCGGCTCGCCCGAGGCCCTGCCTTCACCAAGAAGCAACCCTGACTAGATCACCGCACTGACCGACCAAATCGCAGGAGCATTTAATGCAAAGGTGGCCTGACACCTTTATCCTGACGCACGCCCCCCAGCCTGCAGAGCCGAAGTGACCGCCGTCACTTTGCCGCTCCATTGGCCGGCCTGACAGAAGGACAGCGCCGCCTACGCCACTCCGACTGCGGTGCCACTTGACAGGGTGAGACTGACAGGCAGTCAGGCCTGGCCAAAGGCACCATAGGAAGCTCCGCTCCGCCCGACCCAGGGCTCGGACTCGGGCTAAGTCCCAGAAGACGGCGAACTCCGACCGACCCAGGGCTCGGACTCGGGCTAAGTCCCGGAAGACGGCGAACTCCGCCCGACCCAGGGCTCGGACTCGGGCTAAGTCCCAGAAGATGGCGAACTCCACCTGACCTAGGGCTCGGACTCGGGCTAAGTCCCAGAAGATGGCGAACTCCGCCCGACCCAGGGCTCAGACTCGGGCTAAGTCCCGGAAGACGGCGAACTCTGCCCGACCCAGGGCTCGGACTCGGGCTAGGCCCCGGAAGACGACGATCTCCGCCTCGCCCGACCCTAGGGCTCGGACATGGGCTTGGCCCCGGAAGACGACGATCTCCGCCTCGCCCGACCCAGGGCTCGGACTTGGGCTCGGCCCCAGAAGATGATGAACTCCGCTTCGCCCGACCCCAGGGCTCGGACTCCGCCCCGGCACCAGCCGGCGATTTCCGCCTCGCCCGAACCTGGGGCTCGGACCCGACCTCGGCCACGGAAGACAGACTCGACCTCGGCTTCGGAGGAGCTTCCACATCGCCCAACCTAGGGCGTAGACCAGCCATGTCAACAGGAGGCGCCATCATCACCCTACCCCGAGCTGACTCGGGCCGCAGGGAACAAGACCGGCGTCCCATCTGGCTCGCCCCGCCAGATAGGCAATGATGGCGCCCTGCATACTCTATGACGACGGCGGCTCTCAACCCCCTTACGGAAGCAAGAGGACGTCAGCAAGGATTCAACCGCTCCGACAGCTGTCCCTCCTCTAGGCTCCATCGCTCCTCTGACGGCCACGACATCACACCAGCTGGGTGCCAAAATCTCTCCGGCTGCCACAACGGCATGTACTTAGGGTGCTAGCTCTCCTCCGCTAGACACATAGCACTCTGCTACACCCCCCATTGTACACCTAGATCCTCTCCTTACGCCTATAAAAGGAAGGACCAGGGCCCTCTTAGAGAAGGTTGGCCGCGCGGGGATGAGGACGAGACACGTGCTCGCTTGGAGCCGCTCGCTCCCTCACCCGCGTGGACGCTTGTAACCCCCCTACTGCAAGCGCACCCGACCTGGGCGCGGGACGAACACGAAGGCCGCGGGATTCCCACCTCTCTCACGCTGGTCTCCGGCCACCTCGCTCTCCCCCCTTCGCGCTCGCCCTTGCGCTCGACCCATCTGGGCTGGGGCACGCGGCGACATTCACTCGTCGGCTCAGGGACCCCCCGGTCTCGGAACATCGACAGTTGGCGCGCCAGGTAGGGGCCTGCTGCGTGTTGACGAACAGCTTCCCGTCAAGCTCCAGATGGGCAGTCTTCAGCAACCTCTCCAGCCCGGGACGGTGCTCTGTTTCGGGAGTCTTGAGTTCATGTCCCTCGACGGCAGCTACGACATCATACTCCTTCCACCGCCGTGCGACAACAACAGTGGCGGCCGACAACCCGCTCGCCGGCGGCGGAATCGGCGACGTCTTCCCCGCGTGGTGGAAGAACAATCTTCGAGCTCACCCCGTCCTCTCCCCCGCCGACGGAGGAGGAGGCGGGGCAACCAAGGCCAAGCAGGAGATAGCGCCTCGTCGGCTGTCGAGGGAGTCGACGGCTCTAGCGCCCCAACGGGGGGGCGCACCGGGCGTCGACCCCGCGTTTGAGACGAAGGTGAGCGTCGTCTCCCCGCGACGTGCCAACCCCGAGCAAGCGGACGACGCCAGCACGCTCGTGAAAAGCTTGCTGGACGTCACCCTCGTACCTGAGACGACGGCGTAGTCAGTCCCCGACGTGACCTTATCACCGCCCGTCGACCAAAAGGTACCGATCGATTCCCATCCCACGTCTTTCGGATTCAGCCTCAACCTGTCTAGCTACTTCGCTTTGGCGGGCGCTCTCGTAGAGGCAAGTCCAAACCCTCTGGGGTTTCGTATGCGGTCACCTTGGGACCGGCTGGCAGACGTCTCGACCTACGGGCCCTCTGGGTCCGAGGAAGACGATGAACCCAGCATCTGTTGGGATTTCTCTGGACTTGGCAACCCCAGGGCCATGCGGGACTTCATGACCGCATGCGACTACTGCCTTTCCGACTGTTCCGACGGTAGCCGTAGCCTCGGCGACGAGGACTGCGGCCCAAGTCGCGAATGCTTCCACGTCGATCTAGGGGGTCCCACCGAAGGCAACCATCTCGGCATGCTGGAGGACGGTGACCTCCCTAGGCCGGTGCCTCGCGTTGACATCCCACGGGAGCTAGCTGTGGTCCCCGTTCAGGCGGGGGGTCATGACCCACAGCTCGAGCAAATCCACGGGGTGCAGGCCAGGCTCGACGAGGGAGCAGGAGCGCTTGAGCCGGTCCGTCGGGACGCCGGGCAGGCATGGGCGGGCCAACCTCCGGCCGGAGAAATACGTCATCTACCCCAGGGCTTCCAGCACCGCATCACCGACGACGTCAGGGTCAGGCCGCCACCCGCATCCAGTGGGGTCGGCTAGAACCTGGCGGCAGCAGCAATGCTTCTTCGCGCGATGCCAGAGCCATCAACCACCGAGGGGCGGCGAATCCAGGGAGAGCTCAAGAATCTCCTGGAAGGCGCCGCGGTCCGACGGGCCGAGAGCTCCGCCTCCCGAAGGCAGGGGTACCCCTCGGAACCTCATGCTGCTACTTCCCGATTTATTCGGGAAGCCTCGGTCTACACCGGGCGCACGCGCAACACCGCGCCTGCGGCCCTGGGTCGCCTCGGCAACGAGCACCATCACCGCGACCGTCGGGCCCACCTCGACGAGAGGGTGCACCGAGGCTACCACCCCAGGCGTGGGGGACGCTACGATAGCGGGGAGGATCGGAGTCCCTCGCCTGAACCACCCGGTTCGCAAGCCTTCAGCCGAGCCATCCGACGGGCGCCGTTCCCGACCCGTTTCCAACCCCCGGCTACTATCACAAAGTACTCGGGGGAGACGAGACCGGAACTGTGGCTCGCGGACTACCGTCTGGCCTGCCAACTGGGTGGAACAGACGATGACAACCTCATCATCCGCAACCTCCACCTGTTCCTCTCCGACTCCGCTCATGCTTGGTTGGAGCACCTGCCTCCGGGGCAGATCTCCAACTGGGATGACCTAGTCCAAGCTTTCGCCGGCAATTTCCAGGGCACATATGTGCGCCCCGAGAAATTCCTGGGACATACGAAGCTGCCGACAACAGCCGGGAGAGTCTCTCCGAGACTACATACGGCGATTCTCGAAGCAGCGCACCGAGCTGCCCAACATCACCGACTCGGATGTCATCGGCGTGTTCCTCGCTGGCACCACCTGCCGCGACCTGGTGAGCAAGCTGGGTCGCAAGACCCCCACCAGGGCGAGCGAGCTGATGGACATCGCCACCAAGTTCGCCTCCGGCCAGGAGGCGGTCGAGGCTATCTTCCGAAAGGACAAGCAGCCCCAGGGCCGCCCATCGGAAGATACTCCCGAGGCGTCAACCCAGCGTGACGCCAAGAAGAAGAAGGGCAAGAAGAAGTCGCAAGCGAAACACGACACCACCGACGCGGACCTTGTCGCCACCGCCGAGTACAAGAACCCTCGGAAGCCCCCCGGAGGTGCCAACCTCTTCGACAAGATGCTCAAGGAGCCGTGCCCCTATCACCAGGGGCCCGTCAGGCACACCCTTGAGGAGTGCGTCATGCTTCGGCGCCACTTCCACAGGGCCAGGCCACCCGCGGAGGGTGGCAAGGTCCGCGACGACAGCAAGAAGGAAGATCACCAGGCAGGAGAGTTCCCCGATGTCCGCGACTGCTTCATGATTTATGGTGGGCAAGCGGCGAACGCTTCGGCTCGGCACCGCAAGCAGGAGCGCCGGGAGGTCTACTCGGTCAAGGTGGTGGCGCTAGTCTATCTGGACTGGTCCGACGAGCCCATCACCTTCGACCGAGACGATCACCCCGACCATGTGCCGAGCCCGGGGAAATACCCGCTCGTCGTCGACCCCGTCATCGGCGACGTCAGGCTCACCAAGGTCCTCATGGACGGAGGCAGCAGCCTCAACATCGTCTACACCGAGACCCTCGGGCTCCTACGTGTCAATCTGTCCTCTGTCCGGGCAGGCGCTGCGCCCTTCCATGGGATCATTCCCGGGAAGCGCGTCCAACCCCTCGGACAGCTCGACCTTCCCATCTACTTCGGAACACCCTCCAACTTCCGAAGGGAGACCCTGACATTCGAGGTGGTTGGGGTCCGAGGAACCTACCACGCGGTACTGGGGAGGCCATGCTACGCGAAGTTCATGGCCGTCCCCAACTACACCTACCTGAAGCTCAAGATGCCGGGCCCCAACGGGGTCATCACCGTCGGCCCCACGTACAAACACGCGTTCGAATGCGACGTGGAGTGCGTGGAGTACGCCGAGGCCCTCGCCGAGTCCGAAGCCCTCATCGCCGACCTGGAGAGCCTCTCCAAGGAGGTGCCAGACGTGAAGTGTCACGCCGGCAACTTTGAGCCAGCGGAGACGGTTAAGACCGTCCCCCTCGACCCCAGCGGCGACACCTCCAAGCAGATCCGGATCGGCTCCGGGCTCGATCCTAAATAGGAAGCAGTGCTCGTCGACTTTCTCCGCGCGAACGCCGACGTCTTCGCGTGGAGTCCCTCGGACATGCCTGGCATACCGAGGGATGTCGCCGAGCACTCGCTGGACATCCGAGCCGGAGCCCGACCCGTCAAGCAGCCGCTGCGCCGATTCGACGAGGAGAAGCGCAGAGCCATAGGCGAGGAGATCCACAAGCTAATGGCGGCAGGGTTCATCAAAGAGGTATTCCATCCCAAATGGCTTGCCAACCCTGTGCTTGTGAGAAAGAAAGGGGGGAAATGGCGGATGTGTGTAGACTACACTGGTCTCAACAAAGCATGTCCGAAGGTTCCCTACCCTCTGCCTTGCATCGACCAAATCGTGGATTCCACTGCTGGGTGCGAAACCCTGTCTTTCCTTGATGCCTACTCAGGGTATCATCAAATCAGGATGAAAGTCCGACCAGCTCGCGACTTCTTTCATCACACCCTTCGGCATGTACTGCTATGTCACCATGCCGTTCGGCCTGAGGAACGCGGGCGCGACGTACCAGCGATGCATGAACCATGTGTTCGGTGAACACATTGGCTGCACGGTCGAGTCCTACGTCGATGACATCGTAGTCAAGACAAGGAAAGCCTCCGACCTCCTTTCCGACATTGAAGCGACGTTCCGATGTCTCAAGGCGAAAGGTGTCAAGCTCAATCCCGAAAAGTGTGTTTTCGGAGTACCCCGAGGCATGCTCTTGGGGTTCATCGTCTCTGAGCGGGGCATCGAAGCCAACCCGGAGAAGATCGCAGCTATCACCAGCATGGGGCCCATCAAGGACTTGAAAGGCGTACAGAGGGTCATGGGATGCCTCGCGGCTCTAAGCCGCTTCATCTCCCGCCTCGGCGAAAGAGGTCTACCTCTGTACCGCCTCTTAAAGAAGGCTGAGTGCTTCACTTGGACCCCTGAGGCCGAGGAAGCCCTCGGGAACCTAAAGGCACTCCTCACAAAGGCGCCTATCTTGGTGCCTCCAGCTGCCGGAGAAGCCCTCCTGGTCTACGTCGCCGCGACCACTCAGGTGGTTAGCGCCGCGATTGTGGTCGAGAGGCAAGAAGAGGGGCATGCGTTGCCTGTTCAGAGGCCAGTCTACTTCGTCAGCGAGGTACTTTCCGAAACCAAGATCCGCTACCCACAAGTTCAGAAGCTGATGTACGCGGTGATCCTGTCACACCCGGATTTTAGGGGTCCAAAGCCCGGGCGCAAACATAATCACCAGGTGTGCTGGGACCAAGTCTCACACATATGATGAATCATGGCACAGGATCGAATGTCACATCTTTACTATATAATAGGAGTTCTATACAAAGTAAATAATTACATTATAAGGAGACAACGGTCCAGCAACCCGAAGTTGACTGGGAGACGACGACCTAGACCTCTCACGAACACATCGCAGCATCCTCCATGCGCCTCATCCTGTGGTACCTGTTCTTGACCTGTGGGGGGGGGGTGTGAGACAGCAAGAGTGAGCTCACATATGTTCATAGCTCAACAAGTTGTGGGGAATAATGTGCATGAACTCGCCAAAGGTGGGAGCTCACGTGAAGTGTAAGGCTTACCAAAGAGGATGGTTGAAGCTGAGCATTGCTTTTAAAGTTGGTCAAAATTTTATTAGCAATTACTAAGTATAAGTAAATACCAACCCAATTAAGTAGTAGAACAAAAGTAACAACATCACCTGCGATGCAATGCATATGACAAATTGAATTTAGTTCCATAAATTAATCATGTGAGTGTCCGAGCTGCTCATGACCGTGAGCACGGCTAGTATACCAGTTTTACACTCTGCAGAGGTTGCACATCTTTACCCACAAGTCATGTTACCCATCTGCCAAGGGATCGCGACTTCCCATACACCTCTACCGAGGAGGCGAGGCAGGGTAACACTACGAGGCCTTTACAAAGTTCCACTAGCTTCAGAAAACCCGCTACAGTTTATAGGAAGCTGTGGGGGATAGATATCCCCCGGGTCCACTAAAAGAGTAAAGGACCTCACGAAAGGCCCAAGGGCCCAATAAATCGTAAGGTCATTCTTTCGTGGGCCTGGGGAGAAACAGCCAGCGAAGCAGAACGACATGGGGCCGGATTGGTACAAGCCCGGACGGCCCACAGCATCGAGCGAATGACCGCAACAAAGATCCGACTTTCCCGCGCCGGAGCCTCCATGCAATGAAGCCACGCGAGGATAAGTCGGCGAGGGTTACGTAGGGATAATCTCAAGAGGTTCACTATCTTTTAGCTACTCGTTGCTATCTTATCCATGTGTACTGCCCCACGGTCGAGTATATAAGGCCTAGGGGGCACCCCTTCAGAACGATCGACCCTTTACTTAGCCACCCACATCAACTCTCTGTATTCTCGATCCAGAGAGCTCCCTTGTAGCCACATCCATCAAGCATACTCATCAGGACGTAGGGTGTTACGCATCTCTAAGCGGCCCGAACCTGTAAAACTTGTCCACTGTCCCTCGTGCGATAAGCGCGAACCATTTTGCTACAGTTGTCGACACCGTCCTACTCCTAAAACACCTTGAGGGGCAACCCCGGGTGTGTGGTCGGACCCAAAACACCGACAGCTGGCGCGCCAGGTAGGGGGTGTGTCGACAATCCAAGCTAGCTCAATGGCCATCTCCTTCTACAGCAAGATCACCCTGTGTCCCGGATCCGTGCTCTGCTTCGGAACAATCTCATTTGTAGTGGATGAAGAAGGAATTCTGCACCGCATCGCGGATCCGCCGGAAAAAAGGTCTCCCCCAACAAACTCCGAAAATACCGGAGAAGCACAACCTCCAGCTCTCCGGATGAGGATCGTCTCCGGAAAGCCGGGAGCCGAGAGCTCGCTGACCCGGAGAACTCCGTTGCCTACTTCTCCGACAAAAGAGTGGACACAGATCGCAAGAAAAAAGGTAACCGGGGGGAAGCAAGTTGCTCTTTCCATCCCTCATGCCTCAAAGGGGGACGGGAAGAAGATCACCACAACAACAGCACCGTTCTACCCCGACGTCCTCTTCATCGGGAGAGCGGAGTCACCCATTGTCTCCGACGACGAGCCGACTGTACCCGGGGAGGAACCGCCTCAACGAGAGTCCCGTCGACGGAGGAACCGGCGCAGGAACGTTCGACGACATCACGCAGCCGGAGAGCGGAATCCGGAACAGCCAGTCTCACGAGACGAGGTCTCGGAGGTAGGAGAAACTCCGGAAGAACGCGTCTTCAGAGAGCGAAGGAACTCCCGACGACGTGATCGCCGACGAGCTCAGGAACAGGCTGAGCAGGATGCAAGGCAGCGTCGAGAGAATCCATTCTTCGGGCACAACCTGAATCCCGACTTCGCCCGAGCTATGAACACGCCGAGCGAAGTCGGAGGGGTACTGGCTCGGATAGCTGAGGGACTTCCACGGACTCCTGACGCCGATGGCTACCGACGACTGTTCACCCAGGCGGCCAACCATCTTCTACCGCTTGCTCACCCGCCGAACGATCTACGACACGCCATCAACAGTCGCCGAGACGCGCGAAGCTCCATCAATGCTTCACGCGAGCGGCGGCATGAGAACGAGATTCGCCGTCAGGAGGAGTATGACCGGGATCACGGCATCCCGACCCAGAGCCAAGCTACCAGAACTGAGTCGGCAACGGCCTCAACTAGCAGAATCACCCGGGGGCGGTCGAGGAACCACAATCACAACTCCCCTCCCCGGGACAGACATCGTCCCCGACGACAGGAGGACACGTGCGGGGTGTCCGCTCTTACTCCGCGCCTTAGGGCCATCCAATGGCCTCCCAACTTCAAGGTATCCAATGTTGACAAATATGAACCTAAGCAGGATCCATGGGGTTGGCTAGCCGTCTACACCACCGCTGCTCGAGCTGCCGGGGCGTCCGAAGATGTGATGACCGCGTACTTACCCATTGTCCTTGGGCAAGACGCGCTACAATGGCTGCGACATCTACCCCGACACTGCATCGACGTCTGGGGCGACTTCAGTCGACGCTTCACCGCCAACTTCCAGTCCCTCTCCGACAAGCCAGCGCAACCGTGGGACCTCAAATCCATCAAGCGCCGGGGGGACGAGACTCTCCGGTCGTACCTCAAAAGGTTTCAGACCATGAGAAATCGTATCCCCGAGGTCACGAAAGCGGCCGTGATCGAGGACTTCTACAGAGGATCCAATGACTCGGCTTTCGTCCGAGCCATACTACAGAAGGCACCGACTACCTCCGAGGAGCTGTTCCGGGAAGCCGACCTCTACATCACCGCCGACGAGCGAGCCCAGGACCTCATCGGAGGAGCAAAGCCCGCACCGGCAGCACCACGACGCGACACGAACCAGCAACCCGACAAGCGATGGGAGAAGAGGCCTCGCGAAGAAGTGCACGCTGCCGGACCACCTGCCTCTCGCGCCCGAGGAGGACCTCATGGAGGCGAACTGTAATACTCAAAATTCTAAATAAAGAATATAGAGAGACCTTCTCATTTTATGTGCCTTATTTGCATCATAAAAAGAGCACATATAATTAATAGTACTTGATTAAAAACAAATGATACAAAAAAGTGCATCCTATTAGAGTTTTTGTTTGTGCACTTAATAAAATAATAACATGGATAAGAGTATAAAAAAAAAATGAGAAAGGAAAAGTTCATAAAACCCTTTTATTCCCCCATGAGTAAAAGGGAAGGGAATGAATCATAATATTTTAAAACACTAAAGTTATATTCACATTAAGGAATATTTGGCTCTTGGAATTTGAAACTCAAACAAGGAATTCAAATTTGAGTTCAAAGTGAATTCAAAATGGAATACAAACAGAAAATTAGAAAAAGAAAAAAAAGAAAAGACCACCTGGGCCGATTCTGGCGTCCTTGGCCCAGCTCTCCACTCCCTCTCGGCCCACCAGGAAATCCTCCACGCGCAGCCCACCTAAGCCCACGCTTTGCGCTGTGTCTCTTCCAGGCGGGACCCGCGCGCCAGCCGTCCAGTTCCTATCGCACGACACTGGGTGCTCGGGCCCACTGGCCAGGAGCTTCTTCCTCCCGGACTCCACTCGCGTAGTGCGAGTTTGTTGCCGCAACGAACGCCGTGCGCATCGCGCGCTCCACCGACCGGATTCCTCGGGCGCGGACTCCCCTAGCTATAAATTCGTACCGAGCTCGCCTCCCTCCCTTCATCTCCCCACTGCCAGCCACCATCGCCGAGAACGCAGAGAGAGAACGTGAGATGCCGCCGCGGGGACTTGAGCTAATGGCGATGGCGGGTCTTCAGAATTGGACCCACGGGCCTCACCATGCCGCTCGGAGTACCGTCGTGACCTCATCATGGACGAAGACCTCGGAATCGCTTGCCATGGATGCATCGTCGCCGCGGTTCCGCCTGCTTCCATGGCCAGCTCCGTTGCAACTCCTTCGTGGTAAGAAATCACCCCCAAAATGTTCCCTGTTCTCTGCTCTACGTGGTTCTCGCTTCCGGTAGGAGGATTAGGGACCTGGGCGTCGAATCGACTGTACGCCGGTATAGCTCCGCCGTGTGAAGGATTCTGGCGCCGCCTCAGGCCAGCGAGGAAGGGGGGGAAGGCGCGCGGCCGTCGGATCTTGATGGATGGTCGGGATCGCACGCTCGTAGCGCTTCGGCTCGGGAACGCACGGTCCATTCGATCGAGATCCGAGGGCCACGGCTCGGTCTCTCCTTCATTAAATTCAGACGGTTGATCTCGCATCAGAGGGGGGGGATCGCATACCGGTTCGATCTAATCCTAGCTCTTGGATTATAATCCAACGGCCCTGATCCGTGGATACCCCTTCGGGCTGCCCAGTTTTCAAAAGAGCCCCTCGGTTTTCACATAATAAACCCGCCGTCCTGTGCGGGTGTAGCCTGAGTCTTAGGTTTATTTGCGCCAAGCCCCCTGCGGTTTTCTGAAAATGAGGCCCAGTCCAGAGAGTTATAAAATCAGGAAAATAAATTAGAAAATGAGTTTTTAATATAAAAATAATTCCTAGAATTTATATAATTCATAGAAAATGCATATGAACTCCAAATTAATCCATTCCACTTCCTATAATTTTGTAATATTATTGTTTATCAATTAGTGCCACTGGTTTTACATAAAAGTCACATTAAAATTGTTATCTTAACTAATCTTGTAATAAGCACATATAATCTTTGGAAAATCATAACTTAAAATCTACAACTCCAAATTTAGTGATTCCAGTTCCTGTGGTTTTATTTTAATGTGTAGATTATTAATATGTATTTTGCATATATGTTTGGTGTAATGTTAATTTTGCCTATACCATGTATGTTTGTATTGCTACGACTAGCAGTGAGGTCACGAGGATCTGAAGAATCATCCTGGTACCTGGAATCTCAAGTCCCAGGCAAGTTGTGCCCTTGATCACTTCTTTTTACCCAGCCATGTTCTAATTAATCATAATGATCTGCATAGGTTAATTTTGATGGGACCCAATAGGTTACCCTAGTTTGTCTATCTTTATACCTTGTTTACCACTGAACCTTTTGGGTAGTACTTGCTAGTGCTATATGAGGTTTTGGGTATGAAGATTACACTATTCATGATTATACTTTTGTTATCAGTTGTTATATATGGTTCATGTTAAGATCATTATGTTAATTGGAACATGGAGAACCACCCGGGAAAACAGTGCTACCACGAGGGTGGAATGGGACGCCCTTGGCTGATTAATTAGGAAAGCTAGTGGAAGACTACCTTACCCGAAAGGGGCAAGGGCAGTAGGGGAGAGGTCAGTGTAGGGAGGCCCTCGGGAGGATTTTGCTGCGATGGCGGTCCTGCAAGGGATTCCTGCACTGGATCTTCCTATAAACTGTAGCGGGTTTTCGGAAGCTAGTGGAACTTTGTAAAGGCCTCGTAGTGGATCCCTAGCCATTCACCTCGGAAGTGTCTAAGGGCCTTGCAAACCCTGGCGACATGGGATACACGACTTGTGGGTAAAGATGCGCAACCTCTGCAGAGTGTAAAACTGGTATACTAGCCGTGCTCACGGTCATGAGCAGCTCGGACACTCACATGATTAATTTATGGAACTAAATTCAATTTGTCATATGCATTGCATTGCAGGTGATGTTGCTATTACTTTTGTTCTACTATTTAATTGGGCTGGTATTTACTTATACTTAGTAATTGCTAATAAAATTTTGACCAACTTTAAAAGCAATGCTCAGCTCTAACCATCTTCTTTGGTAAGCCTTACACTTTATGTGAGCTCCCACCTTTGGCGAGTTCATGCACATTATTCCCCACAACTTGTTGAGCGATGAACGTATGTGAGCTCACTCTTGCTGTCTCACATACACCACAGGTCCAGACCAGGTACTGCAGGATGATGCTCATGGAGGATGCCGTGATGAGTTCGTGAGCGGTCTAGGTCGTCGTCTCCCAGTCAACTTTTGGGTTACTGGACCGTTGTCTCCTTATAATGTAATTATTTATTTTGTATAGAACTCCTGTTATATATAAAGATGTGACATTCGATCCTGTGCCACTATACATCATATGTATGAGACTTGGTCCCAGCATACCTGGTGTTTATGTTAACCCCGGGTTTTGGACCCCTAAAATCCGGGTGTTACAGAAGTGGTATCAGAGGAATGTTGACTGTAGGACGAAACCTAGATAGAACTGGACAACCCCTACATACTTATCTTTGCTACTCTGATTCTTCTAAAACTTTTCTTAATCTTTTCTTATCTATTTCCGCTCACTCTGATTACTCTTATCTTTTTCCTTCTAAAGACAAAACTTGGATTTCACACTTTGAAATCTTGTGCTTAAAGTGACCTTTAGGAATAGGAGACCTACTCTTAGGAACAAAAACAAAAAAAAAATTATTTCTCTTTTATATAGATATCTTTGAACTTGAATGTTTGTTCTTATGATACTTGTTTGATTTGGATCTTTGATTGAGTGTGATAAGTTGTGGAGTAATGTCCACAATTGCATCTGCATATACACATAGGTATAAAAAATATATATATATAATTATAAAATGATTAGACAACCTAGATTGTCCCCATTGGAACATATCTAGCTTAAGAGATTTATCCTATCCTAAAAGATCTCATTCTAACCAATTCATCTTATCTTAAAAGATTCTTCCTTATCTTAATAGATCCATCTCATCTTAAAAGATACTTATTTTATCTTGAAAAGATTTTATCCTTATCCTAATAGATCTAACTGACCTCAGAAGATTCTATCTTATCTTTATGGATTCATCTTGTCCTAATAAGCATATTTACCCCACCCTAGTAACAACCAAGATCTAATCCAAAGTAATTAGATATTATCTAGTCTAAACCTAATCCAGATTCTATCTGACCTAAATATGACCCAATCTAAAGTGAGTTATTAACAAGTTAGTTAAGTTGGTGATATAGGTTAGACACTGTCTCTACAAATATATCTTAACCTAAATTAATGTCTTATACCAACTCATCCTTGAACAATGACCTACCTACATCATATAATCCACCCTATCTTAAAAGATTCTACCATATCCTAATGATATTTATTCTACCCTGGTAGACCTAGCTAATCTTAACTAGTTTAATCTAGTCATACCAACCTAATCTGGATTCTATCTAATCCAACATGATCTAAGCTAGATTGAGTTACTTAATGCTGATACAAAGGATAAGGCCATACTCCTAAATCACTTAAGCCTAATTTGGAGACTTATATCAACTTGGCCATACACAACAACTCGACCTATATAACAAGTTGCATAACTTACCCAATCAATAAAGTCTTAATGGATTGCATAGTCTATCAACCCCTACCTAAAACAAACTTGTAACCTACATCATGTAGTCCATCTCACCCATAACTATTCTAACCATATTTCCCCAACTCCGATAATATACACTAACTCCTAATCAATGAGACAAGACCAAAGAAGATGATCAACTTCATCAAGGAAGGATGAGCACCAACTCAAGTCTTCAAGGATCAAGTGAGGTCACCAAGATGAGTCAAGATCCACAATCTTGGATGGAGTCTTTCTTTACCCCACTCTTTCTTGCCCAAACCTATATAGGCTTAAAAAGATATCTTTTATCCTGCCTAATAAAGTGTCTATAACCATATATACCTATGCTCTCCTAATAACTAACTAATAATAAAAAAAAAAGAGAGAGACTCTTGATTTTGAACTAATTAGAAACTAAAAGCTAAATTTCAAATCACTTTTCCTATATCCTCTTTCTTACAAATCTCGAGGGCGAGATTATTTTTAAGGGGGGTAGGATTTGTAATACTCAAAATTCTAAATAAAGAATATAGAGAGACCTTCTCATTTTATGTGCCTTATTTGCATCATAAAAAGAGCACATATAATTAATAGTACTTGATTAAAAACAAATGATACAAAAAAGTGCATCCTATTAGAGTTTTTGTTTGTGCACTTAATAAAATAATAACATGGATAAGAGTATAAAAAAAATGAGAAAGGAAAAGTTCATAAAACCCTTTTATTCCCCCATGAGTAAAAGGGAAGGGAATGAATCATAATATTTTAAAACACTAAAGTTATATTCACATTAAGGAATATTTGGCTCTTGGAATTTGAAACTCAAACAAGGAATTCAAATTTGAGTTCAAAGTGAATTCAAAATGGAATACAAACAGAAAATTAGAAAAAGAAAAAAAAGAAAAGACCACCTGGGCCGATTCTGGCGTCCTTGGCCCAGCTCTCCACTCCCTCTCGGCCCACCAGGAAATCCTCCACGCGCAGCCCACCTAAGCCCACGCTTTGCGCCGTGTCTCTTCCAGGCGGGACCCGCGCGCCAGCCGTCCAGTTCCTATCGCACGACACTGGGTGCTCGGGCCCACTGGCCAGGAGCTTCTTCCTCCCGGACTCCACTCGCGTAGTGCGAGTTTGTTGCCGCAACGAACGCCGTGCGCATCGCGCGCTCCACCGACCGGATTCCTCGGGCGCGGACTCCCCTAGCTATAAATTCGTACCGAGCTCGCCTCCCTCCCTTCATCTCCCCACTGCCAGCCACCATCGCCGAGAACGCAGAGAGAGAACGTGAGATGCCGCCGCGGGGACTTGAGCTAATGGCGATGGCGGGTCTTCAGAATTGGACCCACGGGCCTCACCATGCCGCTCGGAGTACCGTCGTGACCTCATCATGGACGAAGACCTCGGAATCGCTTGCCATGGATGCATCGTCGCCGCGGTTCCGCCTGCTTCCATGGCCAGCTCCGTTGCAACTCCTTCGTGGTAAGAAATCACCCCCAAAATGTTCCCTGTTCTCTGCTCTACGTGGTTCTCGCTTCCGGTAGGAGGATTAGGGACCTGGGCGTCGAATCGACTGTACGCCGGTATAGCTCCGCCGTGTGAAGGATTCTGGCGCCGCCTCAGGCCGGCGAGGAAGGGGGGGAAGGCGCGCGGCCGTCGGATCTTGATGGATGGTCGGGATCGCACGCTCGTAGCGCTTCGGCTCGGGAACGCACGGTCCATTCGATCGAGATCCGAGGGCCACGGCTCGGTCTCTCCTTCATTAAATTCAGACGGTTGATCTCGCATCAGAGGGGGGGATCGCATACCGGTTCGATCTAATCCTAGCTCTTGGATTATAATCCAACGGCCCTGATCCGTGGATACCCCTTCGGGCTGCCCAGTTTTCAAAAGAGCCCCTCGGTTTTCACATAATAAACCCGCCGTCCTGTGCGGGTGTAGCCTGAGTCTTAGGTTTATTTGCGCCAAGCCCCCTGCGGTTTTCTGAAAATGAGGCCCAGTCCAGAGAGTTATAAAATCAGGAAAATAAATTAGAAAATGAGTTTTTAATATAAAAATAATTCCTAGAATTTATATAATTCATAGAAAATGCATATGAACTCCAAATTAATCCATTCCACTTCCTATAATTTTGTAATATTATTGTTTATCAATTAGTGCCACTGGTTTTACATAAAAGTCACATTAAAATTGTTATCTTAACTAATCTTGTAATAAGCACATATAATCTTTGGAAAATCATAACTTAAAATCTACAACTCCAAATTTAGTGATTCCAGTTCCTGTGGTTTTATTTTAATGTGTAGATTATTAATATGTATTTTGCATATATGTTTGGTGTAATGTTAATTTTGCCTATACCATGTATGTTTGTATTGCTACGACTAGCAGTGAGGTCACGAGGATCTGAAGAATCATCCTGGTACCTGGAATCTCAAGTCCCAGGCAAGTTGTGCCCTTGATCACTTCTTATTACCCAGCCATGTTCTAATTAATCATAATGATCTGCATAGGTTAATTTTGATGGGACCCAATAGGTTACCCTAGTTTGTCTATCTTTATACCTTGTTTACCACTGAACCTTTTGGGTAGTACTTGCTAGTGCTATATGAGGTTTTGGGTATGAAGATTACACTATTCATGATTATACTTTTGTTATCAGTTGTTATATATGGTTCATGTTAAGATCATTATGTTAATTGGAACATGGAGAACCACCCGGGAAAACAGTGCTACCACGAGGGTGGAATGGGACGCCCTTGGCTGATTAATTAGGAAAGCTAGTGGAAGACTACCTTACCCGAAAGGGGCAAGGGCAGTAGGGGAGAGGTCAGTGTAGGGAGGCCCTCGGGAGGATTTTGCTGCGATGGCGGTCCTGCAAGGGATTCCTGCACTGGATCTTCCTATAAACTGTAGCGGGTTTTCGGAAGCTAGTGGAACTTTGTAAAGGCCTCGTAGTGGATCCCTAGCCATTCACCTCGGAAGTGTCTAAGGGCCTTGCAAACCCTGGCGACATGGGATACACGACTTGTGGGTAAAGATGCGCAACCTCTGCAGAGTGTAAAACTGGTATACTAGCCGTGCTCACGGTCATGAGCAGCTCGGACACTCACATGATTAATTTATGGAACTAAATTCAATTTGTCATATGCATTGCATTGCAGGTGATGTTGCTATTACTTTTGTTCTACTATTTAATTGGGCTGGTATTTACTTATACTTAGTAATTGCTAATAAAATTTTGACCAACTTTAAAAGCAATGCTCAGCTCTAACCATCTTCTTTGGTAAGCCTTACACTTTATGTGAGCTCCCACCTTTGGCGAGTTCATGCACATTATTCCCCACAACTTGTTGAGCGATGAACGTATGTGAGCTCACTCTTGCTGTCTCACATACACCACAGGTCCAGACCAGGTACTGCAGGATGATGCTCATGGAGGATGCCGTGATGAGTTCGTGAGCGGTCTAGGTCGTCGTCTCCCAGTCAACTTTTGGGTTACTGGACCGTTGTCTCCTTATAATGTAATTATTTATTTTGTATAGAACTCCTGTTATATATAAAGATGTGACATTCGATCCTGTGCCACTATACATCATATGTATGAGACTTGGTCCCAGCATACCTGGTGTTTATGTTAACCCCGGGTTTTGGACCCCTAAAATCCGGGTGTTACACGAACGCACGTTGGACGACATCCTCGACGCCCAGTGCCCGTACCACAAGGACATGCGCCACACTCTTCGTAACTGCCGAGACTTCAAGCACTCCGTTGGACACGGCCGACCCTTCCAACCTCTACCTCCTCCTCCGCCGAGGGGAGGACCAGATGAACCATGACAACCCCATCGGCAGGAGGAGGGAGGAGGAGGAGGAGCTTTTCCACGCGTTGACAGGGAGGTCAACGTCATCTTCGGCGGACACGGATCGCAGGAGAGCAGAAGACAGCAAAAGCTCAACGATCGCCAGATACCGGTGGCGACCACCGGCCCTCCCGCCCCATACCGGTGGTCGGAGCACCCGATCACCTTCACTCGGGTGGATCAATGGCTCAACTTCGACCATCCGGGCAAATACCCGCTTCTCGTCGATCCGGTGATCCGAGAGAGCCGGGTAAAGAAGGTGTTAGTGGACGGGGGGAGCAGCATCAACGTCACCTTCCCCCGGACACTCCAAGGCTTGGGAGTTCACCTCAAAGAGCTCCACGAGTCGGACACTCCTTTCTTCGGCATCGTGCCGACGGAAGGGGAATACCCGCTGGGCCACATCTACATGCCAGTCACCTTCGGAACTCCAGAGAACTACAGAACCGAGTTCCTGAGGTTTGAAGTGGCGAACTTCGACTGCGGATACAACGCCATCATCGGGAGGCCTGGATTGGCCAAGTTCATGGCCATTCCGCATTACACATACATGATACTGAAGATGCCAGGACCGCAAGGGATCATAACTGTGCGCGCCGACTTCCAAGGCGCCGCAGAGTGTTTCCGAGTGGCTATTCAAGCAGCCCTCAACGCCAAGCCATCGACAGCTCCCTCCACAATGGCGAACTCTAAGCCTGAGGAGGACCTCACAGTACCGGCAAGCGAAGCTCAGACCGCGACCTCTATGCGGCCGACTGAAGAAACCAAGAGAATCAACCTGGGGTTCGCTGATGAGCGCAAGACGGCTATCATCAGCTCCAGCTTGGATGACAAATAGGAAAGCGCGCTCGTCCGGTTTCTGCAAGATAACCGAGATGTATTCGCATGGCAACCTGCGGATATGCCGGGAGTCCCAAGAGAACTGGCCGAGCACAAACTGAAGGTTTACCCCCAGGCAAGGCCGATTCGGTAAAAACTACGCCGTTTCACGCCTGACAAGAGAGAGGCCATTCGCGCCGAGTTAGCTCGCTTGGTCGCAGCTGGATTCATTAGAGAAGTATTACATCCCGAGTGGTTAGCCAACCCCATTCTTGTACTCAAAAAGAATAAAGTGGATTGGCGCATGTGTGTTGATTATACTGATCTCAACAAACACTGTCCGAAGGATCCTTTCGGGCTCCCGAGGATAGATCAGGTGGTGGACTCCACCGCTGGATGTTCTATGATGTCTTTCCTGGATTGCTATTCTGGATACCATCAGATTAGTCTGGCAAAGGAAGACGAAGAAAAAACGGCATTCATTACTCCGTTTGGTGCTTTCTGTTATACCTCCATGTCGTTTGGCCTCAAAAACGCTGGAGCAACTTACCAGAGAGCCATTCAAACATGCTTAGCCGATCACTGGGGCAAGCGTGTGGAAGCCTATGTGGATGATGTGGTAATCAAAACACAGGACTCAAAAGACTTCATCGAAGACTTGCAACTGGTTTTCAACAGTCTGAGGCGGTATAGATGGAAGCTTAATCCCGAGAAATGTGTTTTCGGGGTGCCAGCCGGAAAGTTGCTCGGGTTTATTGTCAGCCACCGGGGAATTGAAGCTAATCCAGATAAGATTGAAGCTATCATGAAGATGGAAGCACCTCGATCGCAAAAGAAGGTTCAACGACTTACTGGATGCATGGCAGCTCTAAGCAGATTTATATCCAGGCTGGGAGAAAAAGGTCTGCCATTTTACAAGTTACGCAAGAAGGTGGATAAATTCCAGTGGACTTCAGAAGCGCAAGAAGCTCTAGATGCTCTGAAAAAATTCTTGACAACACCACCAGTACTGAAACCACCTCGGCGAGCCACTTCAACTCAACCAGCTGAAGATTTGCTACTGTATATCTCTTGCACGACTCACGTGGTAAGCACCGCATTAGTAGTCGAGCGAGTAGAAGAAGGACATGCCTATCCAATACAGCATCCTGTCTACTTCATTAGTGAAGTCCTAGGCCCCTCAAAGAAAAAGTACCCTCAAATTCAGAAGCTATTGTACGCAGTACTTCTAACTGCCCGCAAGCTGCGTCACTACTTTGACGACCACAAAGTCATAGTAGTCACAAGTTTTCCAATAGGGGATATTCTTCACAACAAGGAAGCCATCGGTCGAATAGCCAAGTGGGCTTGCGAGCTGGGATCTCACGACATCGAGTTCCGACCTCGCACCGCCATCAAAACTCAAGCACTGGTCGATTTCGTATCGGAGTGGACTGAACAACAAGTGCCAGACAACCCGGAGACTGCAGAAGTATGGCGAATGTATTTTGATGGCTCAGTAAAGCTGCAGGGAGCAGGAGCAGGGATTCTCTTCACTGCGCCTGGAGGTGAACACCTCAAGTACGCCCTCCAGTTGCTATTCCCAGCCTCCAACAATGCAGCCGAGTATGAAGCTTTGATCCATGGATTGAACATTGCCATATCGTTGGGTGTCAAAAGACTAATGGTATACGGAGACTCTCTGGTAGTCATCAGTCAGATAAACAAGGAGTGGGATTGCTCAAGCGATTCAATGGGAAAATACTGCACTGCCGTCCGAAAACTGGAAGATAAATTCGAGGGTCTGGAATTTCATCATGTAGAAAGAGACCGGAACACAGCAGCCGATGTACTGTCCAAACTGGGGTCCGGTCGAACTCAGGTTCCACCCGGGGTTTTCGTGCAAGAAATTCTGCAGCCAAGTATCTCAATGGATCAGACGGAAGAATGCAACATCATAGATCAACCCGAGTCAGACCCTGATGACTGGAGGAGGCCGATCATTAAGTATATAAAGAATGAAGAAGAACCAGACGACAAAAATTTGGCAGAGCGCATTGCAAGACAGTCGGCTCACTATACACTTATTGGGGAGACATTATACAGAAGGGGTGCATCAGGCGTCTTCATGAAGTGCATTCTCCCATCCACTGGAAAGCAACTTCTGGAGGAAGTCCATGCTGGGCAATGTGGAATACATGCAGCCTCCAGAACACTAGTCGGGAAGGTCTTCAGGTCAGGATTCTATTGGCCAACAGCAAAGAATGATGCAGCCGAGTTAGTTCAGAGGTGCGAAGCCTGCCAATACTTGTCAAAGCAACAACACATGCCAGCACAGCAACTGCAGACCATACCAGTAACTTGGCCTTTCGCATGCTGGGGACTGGATATGATTGGACCTTTCAAGAAAGCTCAAGGGGGATACACTCATGTATTGGTAGCAATTGACAAATTCACTAAATGGATAGAGTTCAAGCCCATTGCCTCCTTAACCTCTGCTAAGGCCGTGGAATTCATACAAGACATAATATTCAGATTCGGGATACCAAACAGCATCATAACTGATTTAGGATTCAACTTCACAAGTTCAGAATTCTTTGACTTCTGCGAGCAAAAGAGCATTCAGATCAAATATGCATCTGTAGCCCATCCAAGAGCCAACGGGCAAGTTGAGCGAGCCAACGGGATGATATTGGATGCACTCAGGAAAAAGATCTTCGATAAGAATGAAAAATTCGCAGGAAAGTGGATAAGGGAATTACCCTATGTTGTTTGGAGCCTAAGAACCCAACCTAGTCGAGCTTTGCATGGAAACACTCCTTTCTTCATGGTCTATGGGTCGGAGGCAGTGCTACCTGCTGATCTCAAGTTTGGGGCGCCAAGGCTGATCTTTGAAAGCATAGCAGAAGCTGAGACCACCAGGCTGGAGGACATAGATGTACTCGAGGAAGAACGGCTAAACGCAATAATCCAATCAGCAAGGTACCAGCAGACTCTAAGGCGCTATCACGACAAGGCTGTGCGACAACGATTCTTCTCAGTAGGAGACCTCGTCCTCCGCCGAATTCTAACGGGGGAGGGACGGCACAAGTTATCACCCTTATGGGAAGGACCCTTCGTGGTAGCAGAAGTCACTCGGCCCGGATCGTATCGCCTCACTCAGATGAATGGCACAGAAGTTGGGAACTCCTGGAACATAGAACACCTCAAAAAGTTTTATCCCTAGCTGTACCTCAAAACTGCTGGGACGATGATGATGTACTCTGTAAAGTGGAAATATGTCATCAATAAAAAAGAGGTCTCAAGGATACTCAATTCATTCACGATTGACTTGCATTCTTACTTAACTCGGGGTGACCACTATGCCCTGCCAACGGAGCAATCGACTTAAGTCGGCAACGACTTAAGGCGGTGCAACATGCTCACGCTTACTTAACTCGGGGTGACCACTATGCCCTGCCAACGGAGCAATCGACTTAAGTCGGCAACGACTTAAGGCGGTGCAACATGCTCACGCTTACTTAACTCGGGGTGACCACTATGCCCTGCCAACGGAGCAATCGACTTAAGTCGGCGACGACTTAAGGCGGTGCAACATGCTCACGCTTACTTAACTCGGGGTGACCACTATGCCCTGCTAACGGAGCAATCGACTTAAGTCGGCAACGACTTAAGGCGGTGCAACATGCTCACGCGTACTTAACTTAGGGTGACCACTATGCCCTACAAACGCAGCAATCGACTTAAGTTGGCAGCAACTTAAAACCGGTGCAACATGCTCGCGCCTATATAATTCGGGGGATGACTTCCATATCCCGCAAACAAAATTCATAATCATCATGCGTCATTACTGCCAAACTCATTAACTAATAAATTCTGATACAATGAGAGAGTAATTATGTCATTCGAATGGTAAACTGGTGTCCTCTAACAAATATTCAATCATGCAAACCGCGCGCTTGGAGCACGCAAAATGTTTTTCTATTTTGCAACGTCTTTCTCAGGAGCGACCAACGAAGAAGGGCGACTCGAGGAATCAGGGGCGGCGTTCACGTCAGCCCTTATGTCTTCAGGAATAACTACGCCGGGTCTCCTCATCAAGATTCGTCCCGCCCGAATAGCCTTGTCCAGGGCTTTGTCGCGTTGGGCCTTGAGAGTAACAGAAGTTTCTTCAGCAGTTTTAGCAGCCAGTCGAGCGCTTTCTAACTCCTGGGCAATGGAGTTTTTGGAAGCTCGGAGCCCTTTGATAGTAGCATCTTTCGCTGATATCAACTGCTTAAGCCGGGTTACCTCCTCCATGGATTCCTGCAGCTTACGACGTTGGAGGTCTAATTCTTCCATGGTGAAGCGATGACTTCTTTCCAAGATGGTCAGCGAATTGCTAGAATCTCGATACAACCTGTCAAGATTGTCACGAGAAGCAGCAAGGATACGTTTTTCTTCCTGCGAGCACAAGTCAGTTCCTTCAAAAAACCAAGCAAGTAATAGGAGCACAGCAAGGCAAAGCACAGTTTTGTGTATCACCTTTTCAGAGTCGAGCTGAGCATGAAGAGAAGAACTCAGTGCATTGGCATCATCTAAGGCAGCGGAGACCTGACTCAGCTCAATCTGACTTTGAGAGTACTTTTCCTCAAAATCAGTGCATCGCTGGGCCAATTCAGCCTGATCTCGAGAATGTTTTTCCTCAAGAATTGCAATCTGCCGAGTCATTCCTAGCAAGAGGTAATCAAACAAAACGAGGTCAGAAGGTAAAACAGTCCACAACAAAGGCGAAGAAAAGAAAAAGGGCACTAACCAGTGTTAGTCGCCTCCAACTCGGATACACGACGATGAAGTGACACTGGATTCCAACACGTAAGAGACGAAGCCACTTCTGGGACGGAAGCACCCTGCGATCTCAGCTGGCTGGCCATCCCATCCACCAAAACCTGATGAGAAGAACAGATGAGCATAATGACAAAAGCTCATGCAACGTAAAGATAAAGCTAAAAACAGCACAGTACCTGGAGGTTGGAAAAGAACGAAGGGATCCCCAAATCAGGAGAAATTAGCCGATAATCAGGCGCAAGGCCGCCACCCGAAGCAGCTTGCAACGGACCAGTAGGAATCAGCTCAGCACCTTCAACAGAGCCAAATGCCCGATCAATGGGGACGCTGCCCTCTAAAGCGACCCCCTGGTCCAAAGTTTGGGCTACCACCATGCAGCCAGAGTGTGGAGGTGATCCCGCGTGAACGTCCATGGAAGTGCAGGAAGGAGACCCTGCTTGGGGACCCTCGGGGGCTAGGTCATAGTTGGCACTGCCCACTTGAGCCGGATCATCCCCGGCAGCACCCTCGGGGGCTGGGAAGTGGCTTACACTCTTCATCCGAGCTAAGTCATCCCCGGCGACATCCTCGGGGGCTGGGCATGTGTCAGCACCATTCTTGAGGTCCAGACTCCCCGCAGTAACCACCTCTAAGGTTGACGGGCCCTCAGCCACTTCCATGGAACCAGGACAATCCAAGTTAGCATCCCGACCCTCGAGATCGCGCTCTAAGGTCGACGAGGCACGGGATGACCTCAACCCAGCATCAGGCATGGCAGCGCAAGCCTCCATCGCATCATCATCCACTGGCTCTGATAACAAGTCCTCTGGGACCATATCCTCAAGAGTCTGATCAAAGTTGGCCAGGGACAGTTCTTGCAGACCAATGAGGGCAGACAAAGCAGGAGAGGGAACTCCACTACTTTCACCACTGGCAAGAAATTGCCGACTGTTCTTCCGAGTCAGAGGGACTTCATTCTCTTCCTCCCTGTCGTCTTCATCAGCAACACAGGCAACACCCCCATTGGGATCAGCGACAGATGGAGCACACCCATTGGGATCAACAACAGACATACCACACCCATTGGGGTCAGCATCAGTAAATTCAGGCACGGGAACCTCCTCAGCAGCAGGAACCGATGGACCAGCGCCCCGATCCAAACTAGATACTTGCCGAAGACGTCTCTTTTTCTTTTTCTGCTCATCAGCAGAAAGATCAGTTTGATTGGCTCGGCAAGGACATCTCGGGCGAACACGGACAGGTCTCTGAACACCCAAGGATGTACCAGCTTCGGGGAGAGGCGCCACCGCCAATGTCCCAGCAGGAGCAGCATCAGAAGAATCTTCAGCCAGCATATCAAGCATGGCACTTATTTCTGCATCATTAGGATCCAAAGGCACCTCAAAATGTACTTGTCGTTCGTCATCAGGAATCTCCCCAAGCGAGGCAACCAAAGCACTGACCTCTTCATCAGAGGGTCGCGTTCTAAGGCCCAAATTGCCGTCAGTCGCAGGTGGATTTGACACGAAAAGAGTGAAGGCTTTGGCAGGAGGCAAATTCCAGGCCGAGTACGCCACCGGAGCACCAACATTGGACACCTTGCCCCTAAGAATCATTTCCAGTCGGCTCACCAAGTCTGCAGAAGGGATTCTCCTGTTGGTAACCCGAGTTGAGTCGGCTAGCCCTCGATACAAATAAGCTGGGTGGACCCTATCTTTCAGTGGCTGAATGTTCTTGAAAACGAAGTCAGCAACCACAGCTTCAGCAGTTAGACCTCTCTCTTTCAGCAGTCCAACTTCAGCTAGCAACACACCGGCCTCAGCTACCTCCTCATCTATGGGAGACTCGGTCCAGCTTGGGGTGCGAACGTCTGGCTGTCTTCCCGACCGGGGGGGAGAGAATTTCCATAATTATCAACTATAAACCACTCCAGACGCCATCCCTTAATGCTGTCTTTAAGGGGAATCTCAAGATATTCAGTCTTCCGTCCCCGGCGCATCTCCAAACTGGCACCTCCGACCAACTGATGTTGTCCCCCGGCCATCCCAGGGCGACAATGATACAGGTATTTCCATAAACCGAAGTGCGGCAGCACGCCAAGAAAGGCTTCGCATAAGTGAACGAAGATGGAGATTTGCAGAATTGAGTTAGGGTTCAGATGGGTCAGGTTAATGTGGTAGAAATCAAGGAGACCACGGAAAAAGGGAGAGATGGGAAGGCCAAGGCCGCAGAGAAGAAAAGGAGCGTAAACTACAGACTCGTGGGTATCCTCTGTCGGGACAGTAGTCCCGTGGCAAATCCGCCAAGAACAGAGTTCCCGCGGAGGAAGAACCTCGATGGACACGAGGTGGAGGAGTTCAGCTTCGGAAATGATAGACATGTGGTTGCCTGCAAAAGGCAACTGGCTGTTGGGATCGATTGGAGGAATCACCACAGCGGACGAGCTCGCGATTTTCCTCTTGGGAGCCATCTCGATTCTACCAGTGAGCAGATTGGAGGCGAGCGGTAGAGAGGATTCGGAAGCGGGAATGCAAGAACTAGGGCGCGGAAAGCAAAGGCGGCTAAAAGCGCAGCTCTTATAGGATATTCTCGAGCCAGATACCGTTTCAAAAAGTGCCCAGTCATCACCCGGCGGTTATTTCCAAAACCCCAGCATGCCACGTGGTCATTCGGCAGTTATTTCCAAAAAGCCGATGGGCCACCTCATCACTCGGTTATCATCCTCAAAATAGCTCATGCGGCCTGCTATCACTCGGCGTTGCCTCTAAAACGCCGATCTCGTGTTCAATCGCTCGGCATTACTTCCAAAATGCCGATGGCGACCTTTAATCACTCGGCGTTGCCTCTAAAACGCTGATCTCGTGTTCAATCGCTCGGCATTACTTCCAAAATGCCGATGGCGACCTTCAATCACTCGGCGTTGCCTCTAAAACGCTGATCTCATGTTCAATTGCTCGACATTACCTCTAAAATGCCGACGTCGACCTGCTCTCAATCGGTGTTGACTCTAAAACGCTGATTTCATACTCAGCCGCTCGGCATTACCTCTAAAGTGCCGACGTCACCATCCAATCACTCGGCGTTGCCTCTAAAACGTTGATCTCGTGTTCAATAGCTCGGCATTACTTCTAAAATGCCGACGGCGACCTTCAATCACTCAGCGTTGCCTCTAAAACGCTGATCTCATGTTTAATAGCTCGGCATTACTTCTAAAATGCCGACGGCGGTGACCTTCAATCACTCGGCGTTGCCTCTAAAACGTTGATCTCGTGTTCAATAGCTCGGCATTACTTCTAAAATGCCGACGGTGACCTTCAATCACTCAGCGTTGCCTCTAAAACGCTGATCTCATGTTTAATAGCTCGGCATTACTTCTAAAATGCCGACGGCGACCTTCAATCACTCAGCGTTGCCTCTAAAACGTTGATCTCGTGTTCAATAGCTCGGCATTACTTCTAAAATGCCGACGGCGACCTTCAATCACTCAGCGTTGCCTCTAAAACGCTGATCTCATGTTTAATAGCTCGGCATTACTTCTAAAATGCTGACGGCGACCTTCAATCACTCAGCGTTGCCTCTAAAACGTTAATCTCGTGTTCAATCGCTCGGCATTACTTCTAAAATGCCGACGGCGACTTTCAATCACTCGGCGTTGCTTCTAAAACGCTGATCTCATGTTCAATCGCTCGGCATTACTTCTAAAATGTCGACGGCGACTTTCTATCACTCGGCATTGCCTCTAAGACGCGGGTATAGCGTTCGGTCGCTTGGCATTACCTCTAAAACGTCGATGCAGACTACAAGATTACTCGGCAACTACTTCTGGAAGCGTCAGTATGATGTCCAAGTTATTCGTCTACTATCTCAAAAGAATCAGTCTTATAATCAAGCAAAGCAAGTCAACAAGAAGAAGCCAACGACATTCTTTCATTAAGGGAAGACAATAAGCTTACAAATCAACTCTTTGCGAGTTGATGCTTCCCTACTATTACTACATTACATTACTACTACTACTACACTACGCTATACTACTCTACATTACTACTACATTATTCTAACTATACTAAACTATACTAATATCTAATAAGACCAGTGGCGTCTAGCCACTGGCCCTGCCCCTGCCGCCGCCGCCGCCCTTGGTGCTGCCCTTGCTGCTGCCGCCTTTGGTGCTGCCCCTGCTGCCGCCGCCATCACCGCCCCTGCCGCCGTCACCGCTGCTCCTGCCGCCGCCACTGCCGTCGCTGTCGCCACCGTCGTCGCCGTCGCCGTCGTCGTCGTCGTCGTCCTCGTCCTCGCCGCCGCCGTCCGAGTCCTCCTCATCCGAGGAGTACTCCGACTCATCCGAGCCCTCGAGCCCGGAGCGCTCGACGGCCCAGATGTACGTCCAGACCTCCGCGGCTATCCCCTGGGAGTCGTCCGAGTCATCGGACGACGCCGGGGGAGAGACGGGAGCCGGAGATCCCTCGGACTCGGAGGAGAACTCCTCCTCCGAGTATTCCGAGTCACCGAAATCCTCCGATGGAGGAGTCGGTTCGCGCTTGCGCTTGTTGCTCTTGCCCATGGCGGAGGTAGACGGGGGAGAAGAGAAGGAAGCAGTAAAGAACAGCGAAGAGATGTGAAAAAATCAGAGGGGTAACAGCGTTATTTATAGAAGGGAAAGGCAACCGCTCACCTCCAACCGCGGTCACTGAACAGTCGCAAAGCATTCAATAAGCACTTCCACCCATCTGGAGACACGTCAGGCGGCTGACGCCGTTTCATGCAACACTACACCCATTGGGACTCCAGTCAACAGCGCAAAGGATATGATTACACTCGCCGTCCCATCACATTACTACTCAGAAGCAGCCGGCTAAAACACTCAGCGTACCAAGCCGTCCCTTGCCCACACCCATTGGGGGGGGACGCCCAGGAATTATCAGTATATTTTTCAAAATGGTCACATCTGTGCAGGGCATGCAGTGAATGCCTCAAGACAAAAATGAGATATCACCAAGAGTTAGAGGGAAGCCAAATATAGCCAGCAGAGTGCAAAATATGGTCGACAGACACGACTTGAAGACTAGACAGAGAACGTCCATCAAATGTCCAATCAGTCACAGAGCAAATAAATTACACTACCTAGCAAGATACGGATGGATTGCAGACTCGGCTGCAAAAGACAAAATACATGCTGACCTCTGAAGCATAATATTGATGACATAGCGCGGATGACATCATGCCAACTTTTTTACAAGCAGAAAGGATAATCTTCAGCAAAAGGACATAAAAAGAAGACCTTCGAGTGAATTATCCTCAAAAATCCACTTGAAGGTCGGGGGCTACACCCATTGGGTGCACCTCCGGTGCACCCCATGGATTATCATTCCAAGCCGAGATAGTGCTGATTTCTAAAGCATGGGACAAGATTAAAAAAGCCAACCCTCAACCAAAATGAGCGAACACAAATAGAAATGATCTCTACTGAAGACCTTCGAGTAGATTATTTTCTAAAATCTACTCGAAGCTCGGGGGCTACACCCATTGGGTGCACCTCTGGTGCACCCAATGAAGTTCAGAATCCTACAAATCGGAATGCCGACCTCTAAGGCACAGGCACGAAGCCAGGTTTTGGTCAACGAATGGTCGGAGCAGGAGAAGACAACCGGAAGCCATCTTTCTTCAAATTACCTGCAAGCTGGACCTGAGATCTTCGGGTTGATTATCTCTAAATTAACCCAAAGATCGGGGGCTTGTGGGGGATAGATATCCCCCGGGTCCACTAAAAGAGTAAAGGACCTCACGAAAGGCCCAAGGGCCCAATAAATCGTAAGGTCATTCTTTTGTGGGCCTGGGGAGAAACAGCCAGCGAAGCAGAACGACATGGGGCCGGATTGGTACAAGCCCGTACGGCCCGCAGCATCGAGCGAATGACCGCAACAAAGATCCGACTTTCCCGCGCCGGAGCCTCCATGCAACGAAGCCACGCGAGGATAAGTCGGCGAGGGTTACGTAGGGATAATCTCAAGAGGTTCACTATCTTTTAGCTACTCGTTGCTATCTTATCCATGTGTACTGCCCCACGGTCGAGTATATAAGGCCTAGGGGGCACCCCTTCAGAACGATCGACCCTTTACTTAGCCACCCACATCAACTCTCTGTATTCTCGATCCAGAGAGCTCCCTTGTAGCCACATCCATCAAGCATACTCATCAGGACGTAGGGTGTTACGCATCTCTAAGCGGCCCGAACCTGTAAAACTTGTCCACTGTCCCTCGTGCGATCAGCGTGAACCATTTTGCTACAGTTGTCGACACCGTCCTACTCCTAAAACACCTTGAGGGGCAACCCCGGGTGTGCGGTCGGACCCAAAACATCGACAGAAGCTCCAATGCAGGAATCCCTTGCAGGACCGCCATCGCAGCAAAATCCTCCCGAGGGCCTCCCTACACTGACCACTCCCCTACTGCCCTTGCCCCTTTCGGGTAAGGTAGTCTTCCACTAGCTTTCCTAATTAATCGGCCAAGGGCGTCCCATTAAACCCTTGTGGTAGCACTGTTTTCCCGGGTGGTTCTCCATGTTCCAATTAACATAATGATCTTATCATGAACAGTAAATAGCAACTGATAACAAAAGTATGAATAATATGTACCTCAATGCCCAAATCCACATATAGCACTAGCAAGTACTACCCAGAAAGTTTAGTGGTGAACAAGGCATAAAGACAGACAAACTAGGGTAACCTATTAGGTCCCATCAAATTAACCTATGCAGATCATTATGATTAATTAGAACATGAGTGGGTAAAAGAAGTGATCAAGGGCACAACTTGCCTGGCACTGGAGATTCCATGTACCAACTTGCTCTTTAGATGACACGTGTTCTCACTGCTAAATGTAGCAATACAGACAAACATGTATAGGCAAAATTAACATCACACCAAACATAAGAATAAACTACGTAATAATAATCTACGCGTCGTAATGAGATCGTAGGAACAGGAACCACTAAATTCGGAGTTACGGTTAAGAAGCTATGATTTATTGAAGGTTTAAGTGTCGGATACAAAAGAAACTAGGCACATAATTTTTAATCTATGTTTCATGACAAACTGAGGTTACTAGATGATCAACAGTATTAAAATGAATTTAATGCAACTGGAATAGATCAATTTGGAGTTAAAATGGATTTAATATGAATTAACCAAGTTTCAAGATTTATTTTTGTGCTAAAATCCTTTTCCTAAATTAATTTATCCCCTAATACTCGCTGGCGGGACTAGGGACACTATTCTGCAGAAGAACAGGGGGTTCTGCGTAAATTCCAGGCTTTAAAAGTAATACTTTTAGTGTTGAGGTGGACTGCGGGTTTATTATAACAACACCGAGGGGCTCTTTAGAAAGAAAGCTAGGGCGAAGGGGTATAGTCGATCTTGGGCCTAACGATAGAAACCGGACGGGCCAGATTAGACACTGATCAATCCGAACCGGTACGCACCACTGGCCGTTGGATCAGCGCCTGATGGCTCAGATTAGACTAAGCGTATTATGAACCCGTGAACGACGTAAACCGCACGATCGCGATCTAGCGTACAGGATTCCTTGGACCGAAACGTTATTCCCTGGTTTAATCCGGACCGATCATCCTGAGATCAACGGTAACAGCGCTTTCTTCTTCCCATCGCCCACGCTAAGACCCGAGGCGGCGCCACCCGATTACTCCAGCGAGCCCGCCGGGGCTGGGCACCATGGTGTCCAACCAAGACATTGAACCAGTGCAATTCTACGAGGAGGCTATGACGAACACAATGGGTGGCTCCCTACCGGTCGCCGCGCAGTGGAGCAGGCTGCCCACGGTGACTGACCCGCCGGCGTTGGGCGTAGATGCCCAGGGGCACCACACCACGAATCGCCACGAGCAAAACATAGGATGACGCAAGGAAAATATGTGATGGCGGAACTCACCGGTGGTTTAAGTAGTACGGTTCCCGGCCACGGTAGCCCACTGGTTCGCGACAGCATAACACCGGAGCAATGGTTGGCGAGTTGGAGCACGGGAGCAGGCCGGGTTAGCGTGGTTGGCCGTTGGGCAGGGACGAGCACAGGCATGGCCAGATGGAAGATGGAGGCAGGATCTGCCCATGGAGGTGCAGAGGCACGGCTCCATGGCCAGGAGATGGATTTATACCGTCCAGACCTTGACTCCGAGCGGCCAGCCGGCACGAGAAGGATTTTTTATGCGAGCTATTTTGTTGCTGCATGCGGCCATGCGGGGGAATTCGCGGAGCAGTTGGCGACTAATGCGGCGAGGAAGATAGACCTGGGAACGAGTTTGCATGCGTACAGGCATCGGAGACCGCCACCGAGGCCCCACTGAACAACGCCCCAAGAGCCAGCATCGATTGAAAATAGACATGCGGATGTGAGCTAGCTTGTTGACGTCATGGGTGACGATATGGTGATTTTCATTTTCGGCAAGGAAATAAACAAAGATGGAAAATCATGCATGAACGTGTGGGCCTACTTGAGCCAAGAAAATGGCTCAATGGATGGAGGTTTTTTTTCTTTTTCTCATTTCTATTCTATTTGCTAATTCTATTTTCAGATTTAAATTCCCATTTTAAATCCCTTTTAATTTAAGTTGGATTTTTAACTTCAATCCAAATGCACAAACAAAAACTTAGCATGATATGCATAATCCACTTTATTTATTTATTTATTATCTTATTTTATGCATTAATCACATGCCTTTGAATATGAAACTCATATAAACACAATACTATTCTAGAAAAAAAAATCAGCATATCATATTAATATTTTAGTGAATATTTATAAATACTAAATCATCTTAAATAAATTAATTTGTGTAAGAATCTTTTATTCGGTCTCTACAAAAAAAATGTTCATAAACACAAAATTTATTTAATAATAGTTCACCATTTAAACATTTGGTTCTTTTTCTCTCTTTTATCTTACGTTTATTCAAACTCCAATATTAATTCCCATAAAAGAATCTTATTAATTTACAGGGTTTACAAATCCTACCCCCTTAACAGAAATCTCGTCCTCGAGATTTGTAAGAAAGAGGATATGGGAAGAGTGTTTTAGAATTTTAGCTTTTAGTTTCGAATTAGTTCAAAAATCAAGAGTCCTTTTTTCATTAGTGAGTGATTAGGAGAGCATGGGTATCTTCAATGTTTAGAAACACAGTTAGGTAAGAAGAGAGATGGCAGAGTGAGGTTAGCTGATGGTAAGAAGAACTTGGTAATGGAAGACTCCATCCAAGGTGGTAAATCTTGAATCATCTCGTGATCTGATTTGACTCCTATTCTTCCATGTCGAGGTTGGTCTCCTCCTTCTTGCTCTTTGGTGTCTCCATCTGGGTTTGGGACAAGAGGCTAAGATTGATCTGTTATGTAGGTCAAGTTGTTGGGTATAGCCGAGTTGATTTAAGTCACCAATTTAGTCTTAAGTGAATTAGGAGTATGGGCTTATCCTTTGTACCAGCATTAAGTAACTTACATTAGGTTTGCTCAACTTAAGGTTAGCCTTCATTACGTTAGATTATTCTATCACACTGGATCAGATCTAGGTTAGATTGTTATGACTAGATAGACTAGATGAGACCTCCTTAATTAGATCATGGTTGTTACTTTAGGATGAGATAAGTAAAGTGGTTAGGATAAGATGAACCTATTAGGATAAGATAGAATCTTTTAAGATAAGATGGATCTATTAAGCTAGATACATTTTTTTATGAGGGACAATCTAAGTTTGATTAGTTATATATATGCCTAAGTATATGTAGATGCAATTGTGGACACTACTCCACAACTCATCCCACTCAATCAAAGATCCAAATCAGACAAGTATCATAAGAACAATCATTCAAGCATATAGAAAAAAAATAGTTTTGTTTTTGTTCCTAAGATTAGGTCTCTTATTCCTAAAGGTCGCTTTAGGCACAGGATTTCAAAGTGTGAAATCCACATTTGTCTTTAGAAGGAAAAAGGTAAGAATAATCAGAGTAAAGCGGAAATAGATGAGAAAAGATTGAGAAAAGTTTAGAAAAGAATCAGAGTGGCAAAGGTAAGTAGAGAATGGTTGTCCAGTTCTATCTAGGTTTCGTCCTACAGTCAACATTCCTCTGATACCACTTCTGTCACACCCGGATTTTAGGGGTCCAAAGCCCGGGCGCAAACATAATCACCAGGTGTGCTGGGACCAAGTCTCACACATATGATGAATCATGGCACAGGATCGAATGTCACATCTTTACTATATAATAGGAGTTCTATACAAAGTAAATAATTACATTATAAGGAGACAACAGTCCAGCAACCCGAAGTTGACTAGGAGACGACGACCTAGACCTCTCACGAACACATCGCAGCATCCTCCATGCGCCTCATCCTGTGGTACCTGTTCTTGACCTGTGGGGGGGGGGTGTGAGACAGCAAGAGTGAGCTCACGTACGTTCATAGCTCAACAAGTTGTGGGGAATAATGTGCATGAACTCGCCAAAGGTGGGAGCTCACGTGAAGTGTAAGGCTTACCAAAGAGGATGGTTGAAGCTGAGCATTGCTTTTAAAGTTGGTCAAAATTTTATTAGCAATTACTAAGTATAAGTAAATACCAACCCAATTAAGTAGTAGAACAAAAGTAACAACATCACCTGCGATGCAATGCATATGACAAATTGAATTTAGTTCCATAAATTAATCATGTGAGTGTCCGAGCTGCTCATGACCGTGAGCACGGCTAGTATACCAGTTTTACACTCTGCAGAGGTTGCGCATCTTTACCCACAAGTCATGTTACCCATCTGCCAAGGGATCGCGACTTCCCATACACCTCTACCGAGGAGGCGAGGCAGGGTAACACTACGAGGCCTTTACAAAGTTCCACTAGCTTCAGAAAACCCGCTACAGTTTATAGGAAGCTCCAATGCAGGAATCCCTTGCAGGACCGCCATCGCAGCAAAATCCTCCCGAGGGCCTCCCTACACTGACCACTCCCCTACTGCCCTTGCCCCTTTCGGGTAAGGTATTCTTCCACTAGCTTTCCTAATTAATCGGCCAAGGGCGTCCCATTAAACCCTTGTGGTAGCACTGTTTTCCCGGGTGGTTCTCCATGTTCCAATTAACATAATGATCTTATCATGAACAGTAAATAGCAACTGATAACAAAAGTATGAATAATATGTACCTCAATGCCCAAATCCACATATAGCACTAGCAAGTACTACCCAGAAAGTTTAGTGGTAAACAAGGCATAAAGACAGACAAACTAGTGTAACCTATTAGGTCCCATCAAATTAACCTATGCAGATCATTATGATTAATTAGAACATGAGTGGGTAAAAGAAGTGATCAAGGGCACAACTTGCCTGGCACTGGAGATTCCATGTACCAACTTGCTCTTTAGATGACACGTGTTCTCACTGCTAAACGTAGCAATACAGACAAACATGTATAGGCAAAATTAACATCACACCAAACATAAGAATAAACTACGTAATAATAATCTACGCGTCGTAACGAGATCGTAGGAACAGGAACCACTAAATTCGGAGTTACGGTTAAGAAGCTATGATTTATTGAAGGTTTAAGTGTCGGATACAAAAGAAACTAGGCACATAATTTTTAATCTATGTTTCATGACAAACTGAGGTTACTAGATGATCAACAGTATTAAAATGAATTTAATGCAACTGGAATAGATCAATTTGGAGTTAAAATGGATTTAATATGAATTAACCAAGTTTCAAGATTTATTTTTGTGCTAAAATCCTTTTCCTAAATTAATTTATCCCCTAATACTCGCTGGCGGGACTGGGGACACCATTCTGCAGAAGAACAGGGGGTTCTGCGTAAATTCCAGGCTTTAAAAGTAATACTTTTAGTGTTGAGGTGGACTGCGGGTTTATTATAACAACACCGAGGGGCTCTTTAGAAAGAAAGCCAGGACGAAGGGGTATAGTCGATCTTGGGCCAAACGATAGAAACCGGACGGGCCAGATTAGACACTGATCAATCCGAACCGGTACGCACCACTGACCGTTGGATCAGCGCCTGATGGCTCAGATTAGACTAAGCGTATTATGAACCCGTGAACGACGTAAACCGCACGATCGCGATCTAGCGTACAGGATTCCTTGGACCGAAACGTTATTCCCTGGTTTAATCCGGACCGATCATCCTGAGATCAACGGTAACGGCGCTTTCTTCTTCCCATCGCCCACGCTAAGACCCGAGGCGGCGCCACCCGATTACTCCAGCGAGCCCGCCGGGGCTGGGCACCATGGTGTCCAACCAAGACATTGAACCAGTGCAATTCTACGAGGAGGCTATGACGAACACAATGGGTGGCTCCCTACCGGTCGCCGTGCAGCGGAGCAGGCTGCCCACGGTGACTGACCCGCCGGCGTTGGGCGTAGATGCCCAGGGGCACCACACCACGAATCGCCGCGAGCAAAACATAGGAAGACGCAAGGAAAATATGTGATGGCGGAACTCACCGGTGGTTTAAGTAGTACGGTTCCCGGCCACGGTAGCCCACTGGTTCGCGACAGCATAACACCGGAGCAATGGTTGGCGAGTTGGAGCACGGGAGCAGGCTGGGTTAGCGTGGTTGGCCGCTGGGCAGGGACGAGCACAGGCATGGCCAGATGGAAGATGGAGGCAGGATCTGCCCATGGAGGTGCAGAGGCACGGCTCCATGGCCAGGAGATGGATTTATACCGTCCAGACCTTGACTCCGAGCGGCCAGCCGGCACGAGAAGGATTTTTTATGCGAGCTATTTTGTTGCTGCATGCGGCCATGCGGGGGAATTCGCGGAGCAGTTGGCGACTAATGCGGTGAGGAAGATAGACCTGGGAACGAGTTTGCATGCGTACAGGCATCGGAGACCGCCACCGAGGCCCCACTGAACAACGCCCCAAGAGCCAGCATCGATTGAAAATAGACATGCGGATGTGAGCTAGCTTGTTGACGTCATGGGTGACGATATGGTGATTTTCATTTTCGGCAAGGAAATAAACAAAGATGGAAAATCATGCATGAACATGTGGGCCTACTTGAGCCAAGAAAATGGCTCAACGGATGGAGGTTTTTTTTTCTTTGTCTCATTTCTATTCTATTTGCTAATTCTATTTTCAGATTTAAATTCCCATTTTAAATCCCTTTTAATTTAAGTTGGATTTTTAACTTCAATCCAAATGCACAAACAAAAACTTAGCATGATATGCATAATCCACTTTATTTATTTATTTATTATCTTATTTTATGCATTAATCACATGCCTTTGAATATGAAACTCATATAAACACAATACTATTCTAGAAAAAAAATCAGCATATCATATTAATATTTTAGTGAATATTTATAAATACTAAATCATCTTAAATAAATTAATTTGCGTAAGAATCTTTTATTCGGTCTTTACAAAAAAATGTTCATAAACACAAAATTTATTTAATAATAGTTCACCATTTAAACATTTGGTTCTTTTTCTCTCTTTTATCTTACGTTTATTCAAACTCCAATATTAATTCCCATAAAAGAATCTTATTAATTTACAGGGTTTACAGATCCTGACGCGGCGGAAGCTGCGACACTACTTCGAGTCTCATCCGGTAACTGTGGTGTCATCCTTCCCCCTGGGGGAGATCATCCAGTGCCGAGAGGCTTCGGGTAGGATTGCAAAGTGGGCGGTGGAGATCATGGGCGAGACAATCTCGTTCGCCCCTCGGAAGGCCATCAAGTCCCAGGTCTTGGCGGACTTCGTAGCTGAATGGGTCGACACTCAGTTACCGACGGCTCCGATCCAACCGGAGATCTGGACCATGTTCTTCGACAGGTCGCTGATGAAGACAGGAGCCGGCGCAGGCCTACTCTTCATCTCGCCCCTCGGGAAGCACCTACGCTACGTGCTACGCCTCCATTTCCCGACATCCAACAATGTGGCTGAGTACAAAGCTCTAGTCAACGGGTTGCGGATCGCCATCGAGCTAGGGGGCCGACGCCTCGACGCTCACGGTGACTCGCAGCTCGTCATCGACCAAGTCATGAAGAACTCCCACTGCTGCGACCCGAAGATGGAGGCCTACTACGATGAAGTTCGGTGCCTGGAAGACAAGTTCTACGGGCTCGAGCTCAACCACATTGCTCGACGCTACAACAAGACTGCGGACGAGCTGGCTAAAATAGCCTCGGGGCGAACGACGGTTCCCCCCGGACGTCTTCTCCCGGGATCTGCATCAACCCTCCGTCAAGATCGACGACACGCCCGAGCCCGAGGCACCCTCGACCCAGTCCGAGGCACCCTCGGCCCAGCCCGAGGTACCCTCGGATCAGCCTGAGGCACCCTCGGATCATCCCGAGGCACCCTCGGCTCAGTCCGAGGCATCCTCGACTCAACCCGAGGTACCCTCGGCCCCCGAGCGCGAGGCGCTGCACTGTTGAGGGGGAGCAAGGCGGGGTCACTCCTGATCAGAACTGGCAGACCCCGTACCTGCAATATCTTCACCAAGGAAAGCTACCCTCCGACCAAGCCGAGGCTCGGCGGGTGGTGTGACGCGCGAAGTCGTTCGTCTTGCTGGGTGATGAGAAGGAGCTCTACCACCGCAGCCCCTCCGGCATCCTCCAGCGATGCATCTCCATCGCTGAAGGTCATGAACTCCTGCGAGAGATACACTCGGGGGCTTGCGGCCATCACGCACCGCCTCGAGCCCTTGTCGGGAATGCTTTCCGGCAAGGCTTCTACTGGCCAACGGCGGTGGCCGACGCCACTAGAATCGTCCGCACCTGCGAAGGGTGCCAGTTCTACGCAAGACAGACCCACCTGCCCGCTCAGGCTCTGCAGACAATACCCATCACCTGGCCCTTTGCTGTGTGGGGTCTGGACCTCGTCGGCCCCTTGCAGAAGGCACCCGGGGGCTACACGCATCTGCTGATCGCCATCGACGAATTCTCCAAGTGGATCGAGGTTCGGCCCCTGAACTAGCATCAGGTCCGAGCAGGCGGTGGCGTTCTTCACCAACATCATCCATCGCTTTGGGGTCCCGAACTCCATCATCACCGACAACGGCACCCAGTTCACAGGCAGGAAGTTCCTGGACTTCTGTGAGGATCATCACATCCGGGTGGACTGGGCCGCCGTGGCTCACCCCATGTCAAATGGACAAGTAGAGCGTGCTAACGGCATGATTCTACAAGGGCTCAAGCCTCGGATCTACAACGACCTCAACAAGTTCGGCAAGCGATGGATAAAGGAACTCCCCTCGGTGGTCTAGAGTCTGAGGACAACGCCAAGCCGAGCCACGGGCTTCACGCCGTTCTTCCTAGTCTATGGGGCCGAGGCTGTCTTGCCCACAGACCTGGAATACGGCTCCCGGAGGGCGAGGGCCTACTCCGACCAAAGCAACCAAGCTAGACGAGAAGACTCGCTGGACCAGCTGGAGGAGGGTCGGGACAAGGCCTTACTGCACTCGGCGCGATACCAGCAGTCCCTGCGACGCTACCACGCCCGAGGGGTCCGGTCCCGAGACCTCCAGGTGGGCGACCTGGTACTTCGGCTGCGACAAGACGCCCGAGGGCGGCACAAGCTCACGCCCCCCTGGGAGGAGCCGTTCGTCATCGCCAAAGTTCTGAAGCCCGGAACGTACAAGCTGGCCAACAGTCAAGGCAAGGTCTACGGCAACGCTTGGAACATCCAACAGCTACGTCGCTTCTACCCTTAAGATGTTTTCAAGTTGTTCATATATCTTGCGCCCAGCGAAAGTTTAGTCATCAAGGAAGGGTCGGCCTCGCCTCGGCAAAGCCCGACCCTCCCTCGGGGGCTAAAAGGGGGGGAACCCCCTCTGCGTCGAAATTTTCCTCGAAAAAAGATCTTTTCTACCAGAAGGTCTTTCGGGCTGCCTGACTACTTTCGGGCTGTTTAACTACTTCGAAAGTGGACCCCAAGAACGAACGGATTGTGGCCGAGGCTGACCGAGCCGAGGGACTCCTATGCCTCCGGGATACGGATACCTCACTCGTCACCTTTACCCGGGGCGACTCACGCTTGGTGAAGCAGTTCAGACAACCAACAGGCGAGTCTTAGTGCTCGAAAATGAGGAAAAAACACGGCTCCGCGCCAAAAAATACATACATGTTCAGGCCCCGACAGCCACAATGAACAAAAACACTGGCATTCGAAGTGCCATTACAAACGGAACTCTGGTTCCATCCCCGCGGGTATGAACAACCTCGAGCCTGCGGGGCAACGAACACCGGGGGACCTGCCAGTGACCTCTGCAGTAGTGGCCATGATCCCAAGACGGACACGGCCGCCGGAGGGCTCTCGTTCGCGTTCCCGCTCAAGGGACGCGAACCAGCTATTAAAGCCAAAGAGCGGGCCGCTCCCAAGCGCACCGGCGGGTCCTCGCTGCCGTCCTTGCCTCGAATGCAAGGAAGAGGGCGGAATGTTGCATCCTAGCTGGGCAGCAACAGTTCGCCTTCCCCGGCATGGCTGGAGGACGTCTCCTCCGCAGAGCTGGAGGGCGAATTGCCACCACCAGAAGCTGGAAGAAGAGGTGGCCTGCCGGCCCGCGCGGGAGGTAGAGCCCCGGCTCGCCTCGCTCCCCGCCCCAGCAAGGATGACGAACACACTCGAGGCTGAGGGCAGGACCAAGATCATAGCCCGGCATGCCTCTCCCCATCCAGGGGCTGGAGGTCACCGTCTTGGGTGACCACCAGCGGAGGGGTGCAGCCGGGCTGCGTGATGAAAATCTTTGAAGCCGAACGATGGCTGAAAGGTACCAACTCCCACGGAGTTGTGTTCCCCCAACGACGAGGCGGAAAGACGGCGGGTCTCCCCCATCTGGGGGCTTGGAAGGTGGTCACCCTCCTTTTAAAGGCGGTTCTCCCTACTCGCGCCCCCAGCCGTCATGGGCTGAGTCTTCTCCAACACACTCCAAGGTCCTCCCCTACGGCGCGGGGGCTGGGTCCTACACGTCATGCAAGCCGACTCAGAGCAGAAGAAGCCAAACCGCCGCGCGCGGTGCGTACAACCGCCCAGCGGTTACAAGCGACCCTCCACTTTTGCCCAGACCAGCGGGCGAAAGGGCGGGCAGCCGTGCAGGCGGCATGCAACCGTGCCAGGTGGGCGCACTTCTCCGAATCCTAACACATCCGGCATGGAGGCCCAGGCCCACGCGTCATGCAACCAGTGCGCCGGTTGCTACGTGTGAGTAACTGCACCGCCACCTGCGCCACCGCCGCGCCTCCTCGATTGCGGAACCAATACCGCGACTCGAGGCCACCCAGCGCACGACTCAGCGGCTCCAGCCTGGCGCGACGGTCAATACGACCGAAGACGGGCCGGCAGTAATGGCGGTGGCAGGCGGGCAGGTGCAGCGGTCACGTCGTCAGCCAAGCTCACGTCTCGTCCGGGGGCAGCGAGAGGACCCTCTCTCACGGTGTGAAGGCAACGCGCCCGTGACCCGTTCCTCGAACGACCCACGCACGCGCAACGGCTACCCCGTGAACTACTCGCCCTGTCGCATCAACTCCTCGGCGGGACACGCGACGCCTCTGGCAGGAGAAGCGAGCGACGCTTCGCCTTCGCCGTAATGACCGCGTCAAACAAGGTACGCCGCATCGTTCGATTTCGTATCCTTTTCCGTTTTTCCTCTTTCTCTCTCTTGCAACAGGGACCGGGAAAGGGGGATACCCCGAAAAGGATCCTTCCCCGAGAAGGAACCAGGCTCCGAGCCCCCCTACTGATCAGAGGTTCGAAGGCTGGCCCCCCGGAAGGGTTCAACAGCCGCCTCAGATCACGTGGGCCCTACACCCACTACTGGTCAGAGGTTCGAAGGCCGGCCCCTCGAAAGGGTTCCACGGCCGCCTCAGGCTACTCAGGCTCCGTGCCCATTACTGATCAGGGGTTCGAAGGTTGGCCCTCGAAGGGTTCACAGCCGCCTCAGACGCCGAGCGAGGGATGACCATGGGTACGTTCGATACATAACCGAGGTTCGGGCTGCGCTCCCAAGGTACCCTAGGACATTTCCAAGACCAGCGGGAACGATCTTGTAACAGAATCCCATTAGAGGGAGGCATCGAGCCCTCGGACCCCGTCACCAGGGGACCGGGTCTGGTAGATCACCCGCAGGTACTTTTGGGCGTGCCTCTGGGGCCCTAGCCGACCCCTAACGAACGGGGCACGGACGACCACTCGGATTACCCGCTTGTAGCTCATCGGAGACACCATGTTCGGCGCCCATCGAGGGCAACATGGCGCTTTCCCCCCCTCCTCCTTGCGGAAAGGCGACGCAGGGGCGTATGTAAAAAAGCCGAGTCTACCCCTGACCGCCCTCTCGCTCTGTGCAGAGGCTCGAGGGCTGCTCTCACAATCCCGGCTCCGGCCGAACCGTTGAAAGCGTCAACATACCAGCCCGAGAACTTGGGACCCGACCGTACACCTGGGCTACGGCCAGCTCGCATGAGGGAACGACCAGACCAGCCGAAGCACTACGTGAGGCAGTAAGACCTCGAAGGAGTGAAACCACTCCTCCGAGGCCTCGGGGGCTACACCCGGCGGGTGCGCTCGCGCGCACCCACCGGAACAAAAAAGCGCAACCGAGAAAGGCTGGTCCCCTTGCAAAAAAGTGCGACGAGAGCCTCCAAGCGAGTGCAAACACTCCCTTCGAGGCTCGGGGGCTACTGTCGGGGACCATAATTAGGGGTACCCTCAAGGCTCCTAATTCTCAGCTGGTAACCCCCATCAGCATAAAGCTGCAAACGCCTGATGGGTGCGATTAAGTCAGGGATCAGTCCATTCAAGGGACTCAATCACGCCTCACCCGAGCCTAGCCTCGGACAAGGGCAGCCGACTCCGGAGGATTTCCGTCTCGCCCGAGGCCCCACTTCAGCGGCGAACACGTTTCCGGCTCGCCCGAGGCCCTGCCTTCGCCAAGAAGCAACCCTGACTAGATCGCCGCACCGACCGACCAAATCACAGGAGCATTTAATGCAAAGGTGGCCTGACACCTTTATCCTGACGCACGCCCCCCAGCCTGTAGAGCCGAAGTGACCGCCGTCACTTCGCCGCTCCACTGGCCGGCCTGACAGAAGGACAGCGCCGCCTGCGCCACTCCGACTGCGGTGCCACTTGACAGGGTGAGACTGACAGGCAGTCAGGCCTGGCCAAAGGCACCATAGGAAGCTCCGCTCCGCCCGACCCAGGGCTCGGACTCGGGCTAAGTCCCGGAAGACGGCGAACTCCGCCCGACCCAGGGCTCGGACTCGGGCTAAGTCCTGGAAGACGGCGAACTCCGCCCGACCCAGGGCTCGGACTCGGGCTAAGTCCCGGAAGATGGCGAACTCCGCCCGACCTAGGGCTCGAACTCGGGCTAAGTCCCGGAAGACGGCGAACTCCGCCCGACCCTGGGCTCGGACTCGGGCTAGGCCCCGGAAGACGACGATCTCCGCCTCGCCCGACCCAGGGCTCGGACATGGGCTTGGCCCCGGAAGACGACGATCTCCGCCTCGCTCGACCTAGGGCTCGGACTTGGGCTCGGCCCCAGAAGATGACGAACTCCGCTTCGCCCGACCCCAAGGCTCGGACTCCGCCCCAGGCACCAGCCGGACGATCTCCGCCTCGCCAAAACCTGGGGCTCGGACCCGACCTCGGCCACGGAAGACAGACTCGACCTCGGCTTCGGAGGAGCTTCCACATCGCCCAACCTAGGGCGTAGACCAGCCACGTCAACAGGAGGCGCCATCATCACCCTACCCCGAGCTGACTCGGGCCGCAGGGAACAAGACCGGCGTCCCATCTGGCTCGCCCCGCCAGATAGGCAATGATGGCGCCCGGCATACTCTATGACGACGGCGGCTCTCAACCCCCTTACGGAAGCAAGAGGACGTCAGCAAGGGTTCAACCGCTCTGACAACTGTCCCTCCGCCAAGCTCCGTCGCTCCTCTGACGGCCACGACATCACACCAGCTGGGTGCCAAAATCTCTCCGGCTGCCACAACGGCATGTACTTAGGGCGCTAGCTCTCCTCCGCTAGACACGTAGCACTCTGCTACACCCCCCATTGTACACCTGGATCCTCTCCTTACGCCTATAAAAGGAAGGACCAGGGCCCTCTTAGAGAAGGTTGGCCGCGCGGGGACAAGGACGAGACACGCGCTCGCTTGGAGCCGCTCGCTCCCTCACCCGCGTGGACGCTTGTAACCCCCCTACTGCAAGCGCACCTGACCTGGGCGCGGGACGAACACGAAGGCCGCGGGATTCCCACCTCTCTCACGCCGGTCTCCGGCCGCCTCGCTCTCCCCCCGTCGCGCTCGCCCTCGCGCTCGACCCATCTGGGCTGGGGCACACGGCGACATTCACTCGTCGGCTCAGGGACCCCCCGGTCTCGGAACGCCGACAATACTGACGTGGAAATCTTAGCGGGTGGCTTTGTACTAAGGATATTTTGTGAAAGCCTCATAATGGATCCTTAGCCATTCACCTCGACAGTGTTTACGGGTCCGATCAACCTAGGCTAGATGGGATACATGGCTTGTGGGTAAAGTTGTACCACCTCTGCAGAGTGTAAAACTGATGTGTCAGCCGTGCTCATGGTTAAGAGCAATCTAGACCCTCACATGATAATTGAACTTAAAGATGGACAATAAATAGAGATATGATGATCTACCAATGGTTTGCTTAAGTGGTTTTCACTTAAGTGCTTTTGATATAATTTATATCTTTGATTAATTGGGATACTTGGGATACACACTTATTAGTAATACAGGTGTTGCTAATAAAATATTGACCAACTAAAATGCTTACCGCACTTGCATTAATTTTTCCCCCACTTGTTGTGCTCCGACCATAAGTGAGCTCACCCTTGCTAATATTTTGATCAGAGGGTGATGCTGAAGATTTCGCGGATGACGATGATGAGTTTTAAGTCTAACGATGCGCCAGTCACCTTCCTATGGAAGAGTGCCCATATTTAATTCCACCCTACTTTGATTTTGATACTTGTTAAAGATACAATGATTCAGATGATGTAATAAAGTACTCTACTCTCTTTACGCCTTTATTGCATTGTCTTTTGATATATTACACTTGTGACGTCAACATATGTGTGGGAAATGGATCCTAGCCCATATATGCTATGCATTTGGTTTTGCCCCCAGAACCGGGTGTGACACCCGGACAGTCCGCGTGCCTCGCGATTAGATTAACTTGGGTGACTATCCTTATCTCTTGTGTGGTTATCCATCTAATCACGTGGGAGTTGTTGGCTATCCCCTAGGAATTGGTCTAGACCTCCTCCCCTATAAATATAAAGGGGTACGGCCGATTGAGAACCCCCGAACACATTCCAATCAAACCAATTACTTTATTTACCTTTCCTGCCCTAGGAGTAGATGTAGCGTAGTTCTAGTTGTAGCCTTTCGCATATCCACCTCCACCCCTATTCGACTCTACGTCGTCTAGATCCATCTTGGGGTGGCTTGCCGATCGCAAGATGACCCTATGATCTTTACCCCTCCTGAGGGGCAAGATCTACTTCGTCTACTTCAATCAAGATCTCTTCCTCGAATTGATCTCTTAATTTCTAGGCGACTCTACGTCGTCTGGAGACGCTCCGGGTGACCTGCTGACCCTGAGCACCATAAGGTCTCTCCCCCAGGGGACGAGATCTAGGTCATACAAGGAGAAGAAGACGACCTTGTGCCATCGCGGACCGTCCGACCCAGAGCTCAGACCATCCGGATTACACGCAGGGAAGGCGCCGCTTTTGCTGCTAGGTTGCGAACCGTCCGACCTAGAGCCGCGGACCGTCCACGCCCCCGCAGCGAGCACGGCCAGGCGACCGGGCAACCTGTCGCAGACCACCGCCACTGTTCACCTCGCAGAGCCGAACCCAAGGTATTACTCATCACAAAAAGGCCCTAGGGTTCATTGTTGTTTGGTCCCAAATAGGTGGTGACCATCATAGAGGTGTTGCCCCACATTTAGGATAACCACTTTATTTGACCCTACATCATCTAAAGGTGCCAAGTATCGCCAAGCGGTTCATTATAGTGTTTGGTGACCAAAAAGGCACCAATAGTTCCCTTATTACTTGATTTAGTGCTGCTAGTCTCCATATAGCATATTCAAGTCCTGATAAAAAAAGAAGGATTATTGTCGACATAGTGAGCCAATGTCAAGTAGATAAAAACCTGAGAGAAATGTGTTGTGCCATAATTTCCTTAGCAACACGTCATATCAAAATGTGTATGGCATTGTATATGCAAGGAACGGGTCGACGTCACGCGCACAATGGATCACGATCTGATGCCACTTCACTTTGGAAGCAACCTGAAGATTTAAAGGCTTCTCAAGAGGCACAGAATGTTGGTACGGCGGATGTCTTCCTTTGCCTGGATTTCTCTTGCCCCTTCATCTGTTTAACTCTTGTGAGGTTTTTTCAGCTATGGCCCGAGGGTATTTTGATATTGAAGAGAAGCTGGTTCGGAGCCAATCAAAACTTGATCAGGTTGCTGGATTTCTTGACGGGGTGCAAGCAATGAACACCTGTCACACCCGGTTTTGGAAGGTAAACCGAATGCAAACCATGTACGTGCCAGGATCAGAACTCACGTACACAACGATTACATAATTGGACATCATCACACAATGCTTGAATTAAGTAGCGGAAAGGTACTTAGTTACATCAAGATGTCTGAGACATCCACAGAGTCTAATACATAACCATAGTGTTTAACATTAAATCAAAGTGCGGAGTAACAAAACGTAGAATGTAAGCCTACACAGGCAGCTGACTGGGGGTTTGCCACTAAAGTAAACTAGAACTCATCGTAGTCCTGTAACTCCTCAAAGTCCTCCATGTTGCCAGCTTCACCTCCTGAGCACTGAGTACAATGGGGACAACCTGGGGTGGGGTGGTTTGTAAAGTAGTTGCTTTTAGTTGGTCAAGTTTTATTACTATAAGTATAGCCAAATTTTAATAATGACCCGGTTATTACCCAGAGGCACTCCCTCCAAGAGGAAATACTAGAGATCAGAATTATAATCATCATCATCAAAGTAACCAAAGTTCTTCTAATCGAAGAGGATCCCAAGGCCGCTCATAACCGTGAGCACGGCTGATATATCAGCTTCTAACACTCTGCAGAGGTTGCACACTTTACGCACAAGCCGTGATTCCCATTCTGCCCGAGGTTCTAGCCTCCCCATTTATCACTACCAAGGTGACCTAGCAGGGTCTCACTACGTAGCCTTTACAAAGATTTCCTAGAGGTCATAGCCGTCCGTTAGGTTTCTCCAGTTTGATAAACACAGTACATCACCCCAGAGGAAGGGTGACTAACAAAACCAAATCAAAGAACCTCTGCAACCAGCCTCGGCAGAGCAAGTACTGTGCCCGGACCCCATTGACGGCCCTACGGTGAAGCCAACTTCTCCTCTTGTTCCTCTAATTAATCAGTTGAGAGCATCCCATTCCACTCTCATGGTTGCACTGTTATCCCGGGTTGTCACTCCCCAAACAGGTCCTTACAGAGAGGTACATAGGAAACAGCCTGAGCCCCCTAAAGTAATCACAAGGACCCCATCGAGATAACATCATAGTATCATAGGTCACATCATGTTCATTGATTAAGTTAAAGCAATAGCATCAGCTAACCATGATTAACCCAAAAAGGTAAACAAGGGTAAGGTAAATATAGACTAGTCAATCCTTAAGTTTCATTAATGTAATGCAGGACAGTGAATTATAAAGTAAAGTAGGACATGATAGGTCTGAGGACACTTGCCTTCACCAGGTTGTTGCTCAAGGAGGTCTCCAACAACACACTCAGGAACCTCGGACTGCTCGTTGTCTAAGTAAAGCGAGCATACATTCAATACATTTGGAATGAACAACACATCAAACATGTACAAACATTGGCACACAACTCAAAAAGGTATAGTATTAAGTACAGGGGAATAATATCAAGGTATAGTATTAAGTACAGGGGAATTATCCTTTAAATATTATCCATAATTACCTACCTAATTCTTTTGATCTCATTAAGGCCTAAAGGTTAAACCAAAAACGAATCCATGAAATGCATAACACTAACCTCACAAGATTAAATATACTTTATTCCTAGGATTTTCCTTTTATTTATTTCATTAAATAAATAAATCAACATATACTTTAATTCTACATTCTAAGTGTATAAATTAAAGTATACACAGTTGATCATATTTTATTTGAACAGAGAATAATCTTGTGAACATTTTGCAATTTGAACCACTAAATTTGGAGTTCATATGAAAAAGATATGAAATAAACAAGTTTTGAAGTTTGAAATATGAAATTAGGGCTAAATCTGTAATTAAATAAAAGTCCAGGGGGCTATTCTAAAGAACCCAGGGACCTATGCGCTAATTCAGAGGATGGTGGGTTGATTTCCTAAAACCAGGGGGCTCTTAAGCAAAACAACCATGCGAAGGGGTATCGGGCTCCCTCAACCGTTGGATTAGAAACCGATGCCTGAGATTAGATCGCGCGGGCGCGCGTGGGCGCGGGCGACAAGCGGGGCCAGGGCGTCAGCGGGTCAGGGCGGGCTGACCAGCCGGGCCCAGAGGCAGAGGCGCGGGTGAGGGGGAGAGAGGGGGGGCGGTCAGATCCCGATCCAAGGGCTAGGATTAGATCTACTCGGGTTGAGACTAAACCATCCGATCTCAGACGGACGACCGAGATCTAACGACCCGGGGCTGACTTGGGCGCGGTGGCGCCGCTCGGTCCCGCGGCGAGAGTTCGCCGGAGACGAGCAGACCGGCCACAGCATGGCACTAGAGGCTCGGGGACTAGCCTAGGCGCAATCAGAGAGGTCTGGCGAAACTCGGCCATGGCCTTCACACCGGCACGGGGGCACCAGCGAGCACAGACCACGGTGGGACAGGCTAATGGCGGCGCTGGATTGCTTCGGTGAGCAATCGCGTGAGCTATAGAGCAAGGAAGACCAAATTAAGGGCACGGGCAGGTTGCTCACCTCGAGCAGAAGCGCTGGCGTCGCGAAGCAACGATGGAGGCGCAAGGGTTCGATGGGGCAACGATGGCGGACTCCGGCTGCGCAAGAAAACGCTCCGGTGAGTGCGGACCGGATGAGACAGAGAGGGAGAGAGCACGCTAAAGGGTGTCCCGAGTAGCTGACGGCAAGGCGAAGCTCACCATGGCACTGGACGGGGCACTGGCGCAACGGCGGCCATGGAACAGGCATAGGGCGTTGGCGGGCGGTGGCAGAGCTCTCAGTTCACACGGGCAGAGCGAGCGAGAGGGCGAGGGAGCTGGGAAGAGGGCGCAAATGAGAGAGGGGAGGTGGGCGAGCAGGGCATGGGGCTCAAAAGGGGCACGGGGGCACGAACATGGACGGAGAAAGCGCGGACGTGGGCGCATCCACGGTGAGGAGATCGTGGGTGGGAGTTTAGGGACGGGCTGACAGGTGGGGACGGCGGGGCAGAGAGAGAAGCGGGCGCGCATGCGAGAGGACGACGCCGACAAGCCTGGCCCATGGGTGTCACACCCGGATTTTAGGGGTCCAAAACCCGGGCGCGAACATAATCACCAGGTGTGCTGGGACCAAGTCTCACACATATGATGAATCATGGCACAGGATCGAATGTCATATCTTTACTACATAACAGGAATTCTGTACAAAATAAATAATTACATTATAAGGAGACAACGGTCCAGCAACCCAAAGTTGACTGGGAGACGACGGCCTAGACCTCTCTCGAATACACCACGACATCCTCCAAGCGCCTCATCCTGCGGTACCTGTTCTTGACCTGTGGGGTGTGTGAGACAGCAAGAGTGAGCTCACATACGTTCATCGCTCAACAAGTTGTGGGGAATAATGTGCATGAACTCGCCAAAGGTGGGAGCTCACGTGAAGTGTAAGGCTTACCAAAGAAGATGGTTAGAGCTGAGCACTGCTTTTAAAGTTGGTCAAAATTTTATTAGCAGTTACTAAGTATAAGTAAATACCAGCCCAATTAAATAGTAGAACAAAAGTAACAACTTCACCTGCGATGCAATGCATATGACAAATTGAGTTTAAGTTCCATAATTTAGTCATGTGAGGGTCCGAGCTGCTCATGACCGTGAGCACGGCTAGTATACCAGTTTTACACTCTGCAGAGGTTGCGCATCTTTACCCACAAGTCGTGTATCCCATGTCGCCAGGGTTTGCAAGGCCCTTAGACACTACCGAGGTGAATGGCTAGGGATCCACTACGAGGCCTTTACAAAGTTCCACTAGCTTCCGAAAACCCGCTACAGTTTATAGGAAGTTCCAATGCAGGAATCCCTTGCAGGACCGCCATCGCAGCAAAATCCTCCCGAGGGCCTCCCTACACTGACCACTCCCCTACTGCCCTTGCCCCTTTCGGGTAAGGTAGTCTTCCACTAGCTTTCCTAATTAATCAGCCAAGGGGTCCCATTCCTCCCTTGTGGTAGCACTGTTTTCCCGGGTGGTCGCTCCATGTTCCAATTAACATAATGATCTTAACATGAACAATAATAATAAACAGATAATAAAAGTGTGATCATGAATAATGTATCTTCATACCCAAAACCACATAAAGCACTAGCAAGTACTACCCAAAAAGGTTCAGTGGTAAACAAGGTATAAAGATAATCAAACTAGGGTAATCTATTGGGTCCCATCAAAATTAACCTATGCAGATCATTATGATTAATTAGAACATGAGTGGGTAAAAAGAAGTGATCAAGGGCACAACTTGCCTGGGACTTGAGATTCCAGGTACCAGGATGATCTTCAGATTCTCGTGACCTCACTGCTAGTCGTAGCAATACAAACAAACAGTGTATAGGCAAAATTAACATTACACCAAACATGTATGCCAAAATACATATTAATAATCTACATATTAAAATAAGATCACAGGAAAAAGAATTATTAATTTTTGAGTTATAGAATTCAAGTTATGAATTTCCTAAGATTTAAGGTGATTATAATAGGATTAGATGATAAATTAATTTCCTAACAGAGTACATGTCAAAACAGTGATTCTAAATGATAGAGAATATTATTACAAAATTTTAGGAATTGGAATGACTCAATTTGGAGCTAAAATGAATTAAATATGAATTATACAAGTTTTAAGATTTATTTTTATACTAAAAATCAATTTTTAATATTAATAATCTTATTTCTCTGTTATCTGGACTGCGCGTCAAATAAAAAGAAACCCAGGGGCCACAGCGCAAGAAACCCGAGACTCAGTCAACAGTGCCCGTGGGACGGCGGGTTGATTCACTGGAACCCGAGGGGCTCTTTAACAAAAATGGATGCGCGAAGGGGTATTCACTAATCTGGACCGTTCGATCAAACGCGGATGGCTTGGATTAGATCCACCCATCACCCGAACCGGTATGCGACATGAGCGCTCCGATCTTAATCCAACGACTCGAATTTAATGAAGCCGAGATCTACTCACAGCCATCCGATCCCGATCGGACGGCCCGCGCTAATCTAACCCAATCGGTATGCGATGATCTAATCCGAGCCGCATATCAGGGATCCAACGGCCACAGCGCATTCCCCCCAATCCAGCTCGGGACGGCGGCGCCGCCCGCAATCACGGCGAACCATCGCCGGAGAAATGGCAATCCGACGCCCTGGCACGATATTCTAGAAATTAAATGGTGCGCCACGCAGCCGAGGGTATGGCGAACGTGGTAGAGGGGTTATTACCGACAGTCACGGCGCGCAGAGGGTCCGGCGACGGCGAAGGCGGACCCGCGGCGAAGATGAGTCGACGGTGACGAATTCCGGAGCCGCCGGTGTACAATCCTTGGTAATTCAGTCGCGGTTGCCTTCAATGCAGCCGAAGGGAGCCCCTGGTTTCCCCAATTCGAGCCCGGTCGTCGGCGAGCCCGGATTTGCCCGCGGCGGGTATCTCACGGCGGACGCGATTATGGTGGTGGCGGCGGCTCACGGGTGGATGGAGTGAAGGGGTCGCGGAGCTTCGGCTTTTATGCACCACGGTGAAGTCCGAGGGGTGACGGCGGTAGGAGCGAGATCCCCGGCGGTGAGTTCGCGCGGTCCGCCCGGCGCGCTCGGCAAAGCTGTTGAAGACGAGCCTGATGTGCGGGCCCCGAGGATCAGCGAAAGAGGCAGGGAGAAGCGAGCGCGGTGGAGACCGACGAGTAGGGCCCACAAGGCGGTGGGATAGCAGGCGCGCGCGCGAGGAGCGGCCGACGCGCTGGCCCCACCCCGCAGTGACTGAACACCAGAGCGCAGGAGAGCAGCAGAGGGAACGGCTGACGGGGCGGGCCCACCTGTCGGCGCCGCGGGGATGGAGTTGGGCCGCGCGGTGATGATTCCCCAAGTGGGCCGAAAATGGTGCAGCGAGCCCAGGTAAGGTTTTTATTCTTTTTTCTTTTTATTTTCTATTTTCTTTTCTCCATTTTCAAATCCAATTTGAGTTCAAGTTTAAATTCAAACTTTGTGAATAACTTGTCCTCAGTTTGAAAGTTATAATTTAATAATATAAGTGTGAAGGATGTTTATTCTGATTTTTATTTTATTTTATGTAGTATTTTTCTTAGTTCTTCCCTTCTCCTTTATTTTTTTTCTATTTTCTATTCCAAATTCAAATTTATACTTCTATTTTAGTTTTCAGATTTTTCAAATGTATTAATTGAAACCCAAAGGTGAATATAAACTATACTATTTTAATTTTACTAATTTAGGCTTTATTCTCCTTGTTATTTATTTCATGGGATGTATAAATGGTTTTCTTTAAAAGAAAAATCCTTTTCCCATCTTTCTTATTCCCTTATTTCCAAAGCATTATGATACTTTATATATTTTTTTTTCTTCTAATTTTGGGTCTTACAAATCCTACCCCCCCTTAAAAATAATCTCGTCCTCGAGATTTGTAAGAAAAGGGATGTACACTCATATTGTTCTCGGAACATATGCACAAACAAAGAAATCTCAGCATGAGGTATAATTCTTCAACAAAACATAGGGTCAATAGACCTTATTGTTCCTTCTAAAATAATATCATATCATCTACTAACTAAAATAACATCTAGACCTTACAAATCATCATAATTTATATCTATGTAGCTTGGTGAAGCTGGTGGTGGTGATGGAGGTTGTTGTTGCTGTTGTCTCACCAACCGTGCTTGCCTTATTTCTTGACGGACCTGACGTATTTCCTCGCGTTGTTGTCTTATCTGGTTTTGCATCTCGGTCACCAGGTATGTTAATTGTTGTATTACCAGTCTTTGGGCAGCAACCACTTGATCGATTTCAACAGGTGGAGGATTTGGAGGATTCATTTCTGTTTGCTGTTACGTGATAATCTTTCCTTTCCTGGTATTGACCATGAAAGTTAGAAGCATATGGTAATAGTTTTGCAAAGGAAATTATTCAATAAGCGGAATGAATAAGCTAGTAGTTGGTTATAATCTGAAGATTCTTTAGTAGGGCTTAATCTTTGTTTTACGTCCAGTTTGGGGTAACCAGTTGTATAAGGTGAATATCCAAGGGTAAGATGGAATCTGTCAAGATGAGAGATATATATGGGTGAGATAGACTACAAGATGTAGGTTAAAAGTTTGTTTGTTATTAGGTGGGAATAGAAAGGTTATACCATTCATCATGGCTCTATGGGTTGGGTTAGCTCATGGTTGAGTTGATCCAATGTGCTAAGTTAAGTTAATACATGGCTAGTGGGGTCTAATCTCTTCTACTAGTGTCATTAATCTGTTTAAGTGGACCACATTAAGTTAGATAACATTAGACCACACTAGATCAGGTCACATTAGGTAAGATAAGATCTAGATTAAATTGGATATGACTAGATTAGACTAGTTTAGGTTAGATAGGTCCAACAGGGTAGAATATGTATTATTAAGATATGTTAGGATGTTTTGAGATTAGTTAGATATGTTATGATAAGATAGAATCTCTTCAAGATAAGATGAATTTATTAAGGTAAGAAGAACCTTTTAAGATGAGGTGGATCTAGTAAGATATGAGGGAATCTTATAAGATACGATGAATCTATTAAGGTAAGAGAGTATCTTTTAAGATAAGATGAATGAGATCTTTTAGGATAAGATAAATCTCTTAAGCTAGATATATTTTAATGGGGATAACCTGGGTTGTCTAGTTATTTTGATGAGCATTTTTTTTTATATGTATATGCAGATGTAATTGTGGATATTACTCCACAACTCATCACACTCAATCAAAGATCCAAATCAAACAAGTATCATAAGAACAAACATTCAAATACATAGATACTTATAAAAATAGTTTTGTTTTTGTTCCTAAGAGTAGGTCTCCTATTCCTAAAGTCACTTTAGGCACAGGATTTCAAAGTGTGAAATCCACATTTGTCTTTAGAAGGAAAAGGTAAGAATAATCAGAGTATAGCGGAAATAGATGAGAAAAGGCCAAGAAAAGTTTAGAAAAGAATCAGAGTAAGATAAGTATTTAATGGTTGTCCAGTTCTATCTAGGTTTCGTCCTACAGTCAACATTCCTCTGATACCACTTCTGTCACACCCGGATTTTAGGGGTCCAAAACCCGGGCGCGAACATAATCACCAGGTGTGCTGGGACCAAGTCTCACACATATGATGAATCATGGCACAGGATCGAATGTCATATCTTTACTACATAACAGGAATTCTGTACAAAATAAATAATTACATTATAAGGAGACAACGGTCCAGCAACCCAAAGTTGACTGGGAGACGACGGCCTAGACCTCTCTCGAATACACCACGACATCCTCCAAGCGCCTCATCCTGCGGTACCTGTTCTTGACCTGTGGGGTGTGTGAGACAGCAAGAGTGAGCTCACATACGTTCATCGCTCAACAAGTTGTGGGGAATAATGTGCATGAACTCGCCAAAGGTGGGAGCTCACGTGAAGTGTAAGGCTTACCAAAGAAGATGGTTAGAGCTGAGCATTGCTTTTAAAGTTGGTCAAAATTTTATTAGCAGATACTAAGTATAAGTAAATACCAGCCCAATTAAATAGTAGAACAAAAGTAACAACTTCACCTGCGATGCAATGCATATGACAAATTGAGTTTAAGTTCCATAATTTAGTCATGTGAGGGTCCGAGCTGCTCATGACCGTGAGCACGGCTAGTATACCAGTTTTACACTCTGCAGAGGTTGCGCATCTTTACCCACAAGTCGTGTATCCCATGTCGCCAGGGTTTGCAAGGCCCTTAGACACTACTGAGGTGAATGGCTAGGGATCCACTACGAGGCCTTTACAAAGTTCCACTAGCTTCCGAAAACCCGCTACAGTTTATAGGAAGTTCCAATGCAGGAATCCCTTACAGGACCGCCATCGCAGCAAAATCCTCCCGAGGGCCTCCCTACACTGACCACTCCCCTACTGCCCTTGCCCCTTTCGGGTAAGGTAGTCTTCCACTAGCTTTCCTAATTAATCAGCCAAGGGGTCCCATTCCTCCCTTGTGGTAGCACTGTTTTCCCGGGTGGTCGCTCCATGTTCCAATTAACATAATGATCTTAACATGAACAATAATAATAAACAGATAATAAAAGTGTGATCATGAATAATGTATCTTCATACCCAAAACCACATAAAGCACTAGCAAGTACTACCCAAAAAGGTTCAGTGGTAAACAAGGTATAAAGATAATCAAACTAGGGTAATCTATTGGGTCCCATCAAAATTAACCTATGCAGATCATTATGATTAATTAGAACATGAGTGGGTAAAAAGAAGTGATCAAGGGCACAACTTGCCTGGGACTTGAGATTCCAGGTACCAGGATGATCTTCAGATTCTCGTGACCTCACTGCTAGTCGTAGCAATACAAACAAACAGTGTATAGGCAAAATTAACATTACACCAAACATGTATGCCAAAATACATATTAATAATCTACATATTAAAATAAGATCAAAAGAAAAAGAATTATTAATTTTTGAGTTATAGAATTCAAGTTATGAATTTCCTAAGATTTAAGGTGATTATAATAGGATTAGATGATAAATTAATTTCCTAACAGAGTTCATGTCAAAACAGTGATTCTAAATGATAGAGAATATTATTACAAAATTTTAGGAATTGGAATGACTCAATTTGGAGCTAAAATGAATTAAATATGAATTATACAAGTTTTAAGATTTATTTTTATACTAAAAATCAATTTTTAATATTAATAATCTTATTTCTCTGTTATCTGGACTGCGCGTCAAATAAAAAGAAACCCAGGGGCCACAGCGCAAGAAACCCGAGACTCAGTCAACAGTGCCCGTGGGACGGCGGGTTGATTCACTGGAACCCGAGGGGCTCTTTAACAAAAATGGACGCGCGAAGGGGTATTCACTAATCTGGACCGTTCGATCAAACGCGGATGGCTTGGATTAGATCCACCCATCACCCGAACCGGTATGCGACATGAGCGCTCCGATCTTAATCCAACGACTCGAATTTAATGAAGCCAAGATCTACTCACAGCCATCCGATCCCGATCGGACGGCCCGCGCTAATCTAACCCAATCGGTATGCGATGATCTAATCCGAGCCGCATATCAGGGATCCAACGGCCACAGCGCATTCCCCCCAATCCAGCTCGGGACGGCGGCGCCGCCCGCAATCACGGCGAACCATCGCCGGAGAAATGGCAATCCGACGCCCTGGCGCGATATTCTAGAAATTAAATGGTGCGCCACGCAGCCGAGGGTATGGCGAACGTGGTAGAGGGGTTATTACCGACAGTCACGGCGCGCAGAGGGTCCGGCGACGGCGAAGGTGGACCCGCGGCGAAGATGAGTCGACGGTGACGAATTCCGGAGCCGCCGGTGTACAATCCTTGGTAATTCAGTCGCGGTTGCCTTCAATGCAGCCGAAGGGAGCCGCTGGTTTCCCCAATTCGAGCCCGGTCGTCGGCGAGCCCGGATTTGCCCGCGGCGGGTATCTCACGGCGGACGCGATTATGGTGGTGGCGGCGGCTCACGGGTGGATGGAGTGAAGGGGTCGCGGAGCTTCGGCTTTTATGCACCACGGTGAAGTCCGAGGAGTGACGGCGGTAGGAGCGAGATCCCCGGCGGTGAGTTCGCGCGGTCCGCCCGGCGCGCTCGGCAAAGCTGTTGAAGACGAGCCTGACGTGCGGGCCCCGAGGATCAGCAAAAGAGGCAGGGAGAAGCGAGCGCGGTGGAGACCGACGAGTAGGGCCCACAAGGCGGTGGGATAGCAGGCGCGCGCGCGAGGAGCGGCCGACGCGCTGGCCCCACCCCGCAGTGACTGAACACCAGAGCGCAGGAGAGCAGCAGAGGGAACGGCTGACGGGGCGGGCCCACCTGTCGGCGCCGCGGGGATGGAGTTGGGCCGCGCGGTGATGATTCCCCAAGTGGGCCGAAAATGGTGCAGCGAGCCCAGGTAAGGTTTTTATTCTTTTTTCTTTTTATTTTCTATTTTCTTTTCTCCATTTTCAAATCCAATTTGAGTTCAAGTTTAAATTCAAACTTTGTGAATAACTTGTCCTCAGTTTGAAAGTTATAATTTAATAATATAAGTGTGAAGGATGTTTATTCTGATTTTTATTTTATTTTATGTAGTATTTTTCTTAGTTCTTCCCTTCTCCTTTATTTTTTTTCTATTTTCTATTCCAAATTCAAATTTATACTTCTATTTTAGTTTTCAGATTTTTCAAATGTATTAATTGAAACCCAAAGGTGAATATAAACTATACTATTTTAATTTTACTAATTTAGGCTTTATTCTCCTTGTTATTTATTTCATGGGATGTATAAATGGTTTTCTTTAAAAGAAAAATCCTTTTCCCATCTTTCTTATTCCCTTATTTCCAAAGCATTATGATACTTTTTATATTTTTTTTTCTTCTAATTTTGGGTCTTACAATGGGGCAGCGAGAGAGAGAGAGGGGGAGAGAGCGTGCTGGTTGGCGCCGACAGGAGGGGCCCGCTTGTCAGGCACAGGGGGGCACGTGGGCTGGGCTAACTGGGTCGACCTGGGCTGAAATTGGTTTTTCCTTTTTCCTGGAATTTCTATTGCCTTTTCTATTTATTTTCTCTAGGGTTTTCAATTCAAATTCAAACCAAGTTTCAAATTCAAACTAAATCAAATATATGCAACAACTCAAAGAATGTTTAGGCTCAATATGATGCAACATTCCATGACTCATAGGTTTTGGACAAAATAAAATAAATAACCCTTCACTAATACCACTAACTCTAATTAAAAGAAAAAGAGAGGGAGAAAACTAGAGAGAGAGTGAAGCTAGAGTGAGATGGAGAAGAATAACACCTGAATTTGGATGATCATAAGAAAGAAATTTTATACCCCCAAATTCAGGGTGTTACAGACCTATTCCCCTTAAAAGAATCTCGCCGTCGATATTCAAGCCTGGCTAGCAAAGAGTTTAGGGTACTTGGCTCTCAGATCATCTTCTCTTTCCTAGGTTGCTTCTTCTTCTGAGTGATGGCCCATTTGACTTTGCGCATTCTGGTGGTGTTCCTCAGAGTGACCCGATCTGCTGTCTCCAGAATCTGAGTTGGCTTCTCAATATAAGTCAGATCTTCTTGAACTTCAAGATCCTCTGCTGGCAACTGCTCTTCTGGCACTCTCAAGCATTTCTTCAACTGAGACACATGGAACACATCGTGCACAGCTGACAGATTCTCTGACAAGCTGAGTTGATAAGCCACTTCTCCACGTCTTGCTTGAATCTGGTACGACCCGATATAGCGAGGGGCTAGCTTGCCTTTGACTCTGAACCTTTTGGTTCCTCTGATAGGTGACACTTTCAAGTAGACATAGTCTCTGTAACGCCCCGAATTTCGAGTTGAATTTTTTCTTTCTCTATCGCTCGCTAAATTTGGGCGTTACCCCTCTTTCCCATTTCTTTTCGCTAAGACCTCACCCGTTTTCAAAACTTTAAGTCATGTGATAACAGTAAACCCTAGAGTTATTTTCTTTGGGTTGCTGCACCATGCCAAACCATGCATTTTTTTGATTTATTGAAAGTGTGAAAGCATTCATCTAGAAAATAGATATTAGAAAAAAAGAAAAATCTTTTTCTTTTCTCTCCCCTCCCTCTCCTCCCCTTTTGGCCCAGCCCCCCCTTGGCGTGCGGCCCAGCTGGCCGGCCGGCCCAGCTGGCCTTGCCCCCTCTCCCCTTCCCCCCTCGCGCCGTGGGCAGCGGCGTCGCAGCCCAGCTCGCCCCCTCGCGCCCCCCCCGCTTTGGGCCCACGAGGCGGCCCAGACGCACCCCCCCGCATCCCCCACGCGCGGCGCGCGGCGGTTACGCCCGCCGCCGCCTCTCCCCCTGCAGGCCCCACCTGTCACCCTCTCTCCCCGCCCCAAACCCCTCTCTCCTCTCGTGCCCAACCCGCCTCGCTCCCCTGCTCGCTCGCCGAACCGCCGCCGCTGGTCCTCGCCCCGTGCGGTAAGCTCCTTCCTCTCCCTCTCCTCTTCCCTCTCCCCTCCCTCCTCCTTTCCCCGCGCACGCCGGCGCCCTCCCCACGACGCGGTCGCACCCACCCTCGAGCTCGCGGCCCCCGCCTGTGGCGTCTCGGCGCGGCCCCGCCCCGCCTTCGGCGCTCGCCGGCCCCGTCTGCCCCGGTGGCGCGGAGCGGCACGCTCGCCCCCAGCCCGACCCCGCTCCCTCCCCGTGCCCGCGACGGCGTGGCTCGTTCCGCCCGCAGCGTCCCGGCGCAGTCCGTCCGTGGCCTCGGCGCGCCGGCGCGGCTCGTCCGCCCGTGCCCGGTGCGGTGCCCGCCTGCGCGCTTGCCCCCGGCCCTAGTGGCTCGCCGGCGCGGGCCCCGCCTCGCCGTGGCGGCCATGGCGCATCCGCCCCGGCGCGGCCCATCCCGGAGTGGCCGTGGCGTCCCTAGCACGCATGGTCGCCCCCGGCCATGGCGTGTGGCCAGGGCGCGCCCAGCCCGCCCCGCTCCCTGCCCACCGAGCCACGCGACCCCCTGCCCCGGCGTGATGCGCGGCCGTGGCGGCTGCTCGTCCCCGCCCGTGCCCCGTTCCCCTACCCCCGCGTGATCGCGCGATCCTGTCTCGGCGCGGCATAACCGTGGCGAACCCACGCAGCGCCCCGTCCCGTCCCCCGCGGCCCGCGGCCTGGAGCTCGGCTCACGTGCCTCCGGTGCGCGGCCGGAGCTCGGCTGGCGCGGCCGTGGTGACCCCGCGTGGTCCCCTGTCCTGGCCATGGTGCGGTCCGCCCTCGGTATGGCCCTTGCGTGGCGCGTGCGTGGCTCGGCCTTGGCGTGTGCGCGACTCGTTCGCGACGCGTCAGCGCGGCCTTGCGCGCGCGTGCTCGCGTAGTGCATGGTGCTTTGGCATGGCTCGCCGTGCCCTCAGCGCGACGCATAGCGCTCTGCCACACTCGCGACGCGCTCGTCTACCCCCCCCCCCCGTGTTTTCCATACGTGTGATCACATTATTTAATTGAGAAATGGGAACTCAATTTAGAAATCAGTTACGTTAGTTAATTCATGTAGGTAATTATCTACCTTATCTAATGTCGATCAACTGAAAATGGTCATGATTCGAGTTGTGCATATAGCTAATCCTTTTTGTTAGAGCTAAATGGAACTAGAGCACATAACGTCTAGTTATTTGTCTACCCGTAATGCGCCTCGAGCAAAAGCTTTAACCCCTGCGAGTCCTTCCCCGTCTCTTTCTAGCCATGGCCAGTGCAATATCGTATGTCATATTCTATGCCTGCTTAATCTATTTGTTCTCTTGTATGGTGTACCGTTTGTTTCCTAATTTGAATGGATGGATGAATGTATGTTTGCACTCGCATAGAGAACGATTCGGTCGAGGAACCCGAAGAACTCGCAGGAGAAGCCCCTGAGCAGCAGTCGGTTGGTGGAGGCAAGTGTCCCTTGACCTATCTCTGTCCTATACATACTTTAATTCACCTCTGCATTACACATTTATACCTAAGGATTGACTAGTTTTTGTTATCCATGTCCTTGTTTACCTAGTTGGGTCGGATAATTATTGTTTAGCTTTATGCTATTGCTCAACTTTAATCAATGAACATGATGAGAATTATCAATGATACGCTGTTTTCCCCTCTTTTATTATGATGTTATAATCGTGACCTTCAAGGGGGCTCGAGCGGTTTCTCGAGTGCCTCTCCGTAAGGACCTGTTCGTTGGATGACCGCTTGGGAAAACAGTGCAACCATGAGGGTGGAGTGGGACACCCTTAGCTGAGTAATTAGAGGAACCGGGGTGTAGTTCGCTTCGTCGTCGTGCCGTCGATGGGGCTCGGTGTATGCAGCTCGCTCTGCCAAGGTTGATTTGTCCCTTGGGGAGGAGTGCGGTACATTTAGGAAACCTAACAGGCGGCTACAACCCCAGGGAATCTTTGTAAAGGCTACGTAGTGAGACCCCGCCTACTCACCTTGGGAGTGTTCAAGGGTCCGTACAACCTGAGGCAAAAAGGGAATCACGGCTCATGGGTAAAGTGTACAACCTCTGCAGAGTGTTAGAAAACTGATATATCAGCCGTGCTCGCGGTTATGAGCGGCCAAGGGAGCTCCAGTGATTAGTGGTACTCGTTCAGATATGTTCGGATTACAGGTGGCAACGAGGTTGATGGTTCTTGGTAATGACTCGGGTAATGGTAAGTGGTATTCTTTCCATTTGCAAAGAGTACGTTTGGGTTAATAACGTGGGTTAATCCTAAAACTTGGCTTTCTCTACTGGTAATAATAATCTAACCAACTAAAAGCAACTTCTTGACTTACCCCCACATAAAGCTAGTCCACTACAGCCAAACAGGACACTTGCTGAGTATGTTGATGTGTACTCACCCTTGCTCTACACACCAAACCCCCCTTCCCCAGGTTGTCCGCATTGCATCCACTGCTCAGGAGAAGATGAAGTCGTGGAAGGAGACTTCCAGGAGTTCCAAGACTACGACGAGTTCTAGGTGTGGGTTAGCGGCAATCCCCCAGTCGGCTGCCTGTGAAGGACGCGTTTATTTACGTTTCTTTTCCGCACTTTGATTTACTGTAAAGATTATGTGGATGTCTTGGATATCATGATGTAATCGACTATTATTTCTTTTTAATACTATTTGAGCACTGTGTGATGATGTCCATGTTATGTAACTGCTGTGTATGTGAATTGCTGATCCTGGCACGTACATGGTTCGCATTCGGTTTGCCTTCTAAATCCGGGTGTGACATAGGTGGTATCAAAGCCGTGCTGACTGTAGGACCGCTAACCTAGAGTAGAATGGTCGTTCTAAGGATTATAGACCTCTGTCCTTGCCTTGACTTTGGTATCCCTTCAAAAGTTGGTCATATCGACCAAACCTATGTTCTACTATATATCATACCTTGCTAAAAATTGTGTTTTATTCTAATCCTTCATTTATTTATGGTTCATTACTTGCTGGTCATACTAGTTCTGTTCTCACTCTTTTGCTTACGATGTCTTTTATAGATGGCTCGTCTTAGACACACCGCACGGAAGTCTGTCATCCCCTTCTTACCCTCTCGTCTCGCGGAGCGTCCGCTTCGCCGTCCAGTGGCCAGTCAGTCCAGTCACTTGGAGAGGCTGCACCACCAGCCTGCATGAGGAGCAGGAGCGTCGACGACAGGAGCAGGAGCAGCAGGGCTCTTCTTTCTCGCTCCAGCAGGAGATAGAGTCCGTGAGGAGCTGCTCCCCCGAGCTTCTCTGGAGGCGCCCCCTGCACCACCACTGGGCGCCCTAGCCTCTGGAGTAGCTGCTGGAGGAGACCTAGACGACGAAGATGGTGACGACAGCTCGAGCCATGACACCGACTTTTCTGCTGACCAGGAGCCGGAGGGATGGGTTGCTCGCCCCATCACTCGCGACGCTGCTCGCGGATGTCACTTCCACGATGCGCTCGACACCCTGCTACGTCGGGCACTTGACCGGCGTACTTGGTCCATCGAGTATCGCTGTGTGGTCTACCAGCATAGTCGCGGGGTCTACCCGGACCGCTGGGAGGCGACCTGCTTGGTGCGCCGTCCGGAGAACAGTCTCCAGGGTGCGGAGGTCTGATTAGAGCACTATTCCATCTCTGAGCGGGACTCAGCTGAGGCGGCCATGCAAGATGCCGCACGGCGTGCGCTTTCGCACTACTGCTCGGTTCTCGGCGGGGTAGCCAACGGTCTCAACCTGAAGTACTACCCTCGCCGTCCATTTGGTAGCACAGGAGGCGTGATTGTTTCACCTATTGGTGAGGACAATCCTAGGTTGAGTAGCACAGTCAACCTAGCTGCCGTGTTAAACACAGAGCTGGACCATGCGCTAGATGAGCTGAGTAGGGCTCGTGCTGAGATCGCCCAGCTGCGGGCTGAGCGCGCGGAGCATCGTCACCTGGATGATGGTTCCCCCACTCTCGTTAGGACTCAACACCCGTACCGCTCACCTCGGCGTGGACACCAGCCTTATGGCAATCCCGACTGCAGGACCAAGATAGACTTAGAACCATAGATCGTTAGTGTTGAGTCTTGTAATAAATGCTTAATATAGAAGTTGTAGTCTTAGTCTCAGTCTTAGCGTTAGTCTCGCTTTTAGTTACTCTTAGTTAGACAGAGTAGTTTGCTATATCCTGTGCTTTTATGCTTGTTATGATGAACAATGTTGGAGTTGGATCTTTGTAATGACTGTCACCAGAGTGTGGGTATCCCCTGCATTTTGGTTTACCTGTTATATGTTAATGAAGTTGGTTATCTAGTTGGGAAACCTTTTATTCCACTTTCCTCTTTATCTGAGAAGCTGTGTTGGTCTGTGTTGGGGATCAGTGAAGATGTTCATCTGTTCAGTGTTGTGGAGAATTCTATACTCTTTTCCTATGCTGCAAGATTTGCAAGATCAGTTCTGATGTGTGGTTGCATTCTGCAGATGTCAGAAAACAGGCGCAGAGGAGGAAGGCGTGCTCAGCAGGAGCAGGCAGCTCAACAGGATGAGGTACCCCAGCAACAGCAACTGCCGCCCCCGCCCCCGATGTCCATCGAGCAGATGTTCCTGATGCAGACACAGGCAGTTCAAGCCATCGGTCAGACTCTGGCCGTCATTCAGCAGCAGCAGCAGCAACAGCCACCACCTCAGCCCTAGATGCCTCAGATGCCTAGGGACAAACGTGCTGAATTCATGAGAGGTCATCCCCCAACATTTGCTCACTCTTCTGACCCTATGGATGCTGAAGACTGGCTGCACACTGTGGAGCGGGAGTTGCATATCGCTCAATGTGATGACAGGGAGAAAGTTCTGTATGGTCCCCGTCTGTTGAGAGGAGTGGCCCAGTATTGGTGGGAGTCCTATCTCGCCACTCATGCCAATCCCGACACCATCACCTGGGAAGAGTTCAGAGATAGCTTTCGTCAGTACCATGTTCCTGTAGGTCTGATGACAGTGAAGAAGGAGGAGTTCCTGGCCCTCAAGCAAGGATCATCGTCTGTCAGTGAGTACGGGGACAGGTTCTGCAGTTGTCTCGCTATGCTCCTGAAGATGTCAACACCGATGCTAAGCGACAGTATCGTTTCCTGAGGGGCGTGGTTGGCCCTCTACAGTATCAACTGATGAATCATACCTTCCCGACATTCCAGCACCTGATTGACAGAGCAATCATGACAGAGAGGAAGCGTAAGGAGATGGAGGATCGCAAGCGCAAGATCAGTGGACCCCAGCCTGGAAGCAGCAATTGTCCTCGTTTCTCAGGCAATCAACCTTAGCAGTTCAGGCAGAACCAGCGTCCACCTCAGCAGCAGCAGCAGTTCCAAAGGCAGTATCCTCAGCACCAGTATCAGAATCATCAGAACAATCAGTCAGGAGGAGGTCAGTTTCAGAGATAGAATCAGCAGGCACCTCGTCTTCCTGCCCCAGCAAACTAGCAGAACAGTCAGGCAGCACCAGTTCAGGTTGGAAACAGAGCATGTTTCCACTATGGAGAGCAGGGCCATTGGGTGATGCAATGTCCGAAGAAGGCAGCCCAGCAGCAATCAGGCCCCAATGCCCCAGCAAAGCAGAATGTGTCTCAGCCTGGAGCAGGCAACCGCTCTCAGCCACGCTATAATCATGGGAGACTGAACCACTTGGAGGCTGAAGCAGTTCAGGAGACCCCCGACATGATAGTAGGTATGTTTCCAGTCGACTCCCATATTGCAGAAGTGTTATTTGATACTGGAGCAACACATTCTTTCATTACTGCATCATGGGTAGAAACACATAATCTTCCAATTACTACCTTGTCAACCCCCATTCAAATTTACTCAGCCGGTGGTAGAATTCGAGCCGATAGCATTTGTTTGAACGTATGTGTGGAAATAAGGGGGATAGCGTTTCCCGCTAATCTCATAGTAATGGGTACTCAGGGAATAGATGTCATCCTAGGGATGAATTGGTTAGATAAGTATCAGGCAGTTATCAGTTGTGATAAGAGGACGATCAAGTTGGTGTCCCCACTAGGAGAGGAAGTGGTGACCGAGTTCGTCCCGCCTGAGCCGAAGAAAAGAAGTTGTTATCAGATGGCTATCGATGGCAGTGAAGCATACCCAATTGAGAGTATCAAGGTTGTGTCCGAGTTCCCAGATGTGTTTCCAAAGGACCTACCAGGTATGCCACCAGAGCGGAAAGTTGAATTTGCCATAGAGCTTCTTCCTGGAACCGCCCCTATCTTTAAGAGAGCTTATAGAATATTTGGGCCAGAGTTGGTTGAGCTTAAGAAGCAGATCGATGAGTTGTCAGAGAAAGGTTACATCCGGCCAAGCACCTCGCCTTGGGCCGCCCCTGTCCTATTCGTGGAGAAGAAAGATGGCACCAAAAGGATGTGTATCGATTATCGATCTCTGAATGAGGTCACCATCAAGAACAAGTACCCCTTGCCCAGAATAGAAGATCTGTTCGACTAGTTGAGAGGAGCCAGCGTGTTCTCCAAGATAGATCTGAGGTCAGGTTATCATCAGCTCAGGATCCGACCTTCGGACATTCCGAAGACGGCATTCATTACCAAGTATGGGTTGTATGAGTTCACTATGATGTCTTTCGGTTTGACAAATGCACCGGCCTTCTTTATGAATCTGATGAACAGTGTATTCATGGACTATCTCGATAAGTTGTGGTGGTATTCATCGATGACATTCTGATTTATTCTCAAAGCGAAGAAGAGCATGCAGATCATTTGAGGATGGTATTGCAGAGATTGCGAGAGCACTAGTTGTACGCAAAGTTGAGCAAATGTGAGTTTTGGATCAGTGAAGTCCTGTTCTTGGGTCATATAATCAACAAAGAAGGATTGGTTGTGGATCTGAAGAAAGTGGCAGACATTCTGAACTGGAAAGCACCAACAGATGCCCGGGGAATCAAGAGCTTCATTGGAATGGCCGGATACTATCGGCGATTCATTGAAGGGTTCTCAAAGATTGCGAAACCAATGACAGTGTTGCTAGGCAATAAGGTTGAGTTCAAGTGGATCCAAAAATGTCAAGAGGCCTTTGAAGCGCTGAAAGAGAAGTTGACTACAGCTGCCTGTCTTAGTCTTGCCTGATGTGCACAAGCCCTTCTCGGTGTATTGCGATGCTTGTTACACTGGCTTGGGATGTGTGTTGATGCAAGAGGGAAGAGTTGTGGCTTACTTGTCCCGACAGCTGAAGGTTCATGAGAAGAATTACCCAATCCATGACCTAGAGTTGGCAGCAGTGGTTCACGCACTGAAGACATGGAGGCACTATCTGTATGGACAGAAATGTGATGTCTACACAGACCATAGGAGTCTGAAGTACATATTCACTCAGTCATAGCTAAATATGAGGCAAAGAAGATGGTTAGAGTTGATCAAAGACTGAGTTGGAGATCCATTACCATCCAGGCAAAGCGAACGTAGTGGCAGATGCTTTGAGCAGGAAGAGTCAGATCAATCTGATGGTCGCTCGTCCGATGCCTTATGAGTTGGCCAAAGAGTTTGACAGGTTGAGTCTCGGATTTCTGAATAATTCGCGAGGAGTCACTATTGAGTTGGAACCTACCCTGGAGCAGGAAATCAAAGAAGCGCAAAAGAATGATGAGAAGATCAGTGAGATCCGGCGACTAATTCTAGACGGCAGAGGCAAAGATTTTCGGGAAGATGCAGAAGGTGTGATATGGTTCAAAGACCGCTTGTGTGTTCCCAATGTCCAGTCTATTCGGGAGTTGATTCTCAAGGAAGCTCATGAGACAGCCTATTCGATTCAACCTGGTAGTGAGAAGATGTATCAGGATCTGAAGAAGAAATTCTGGTGGTACGGAATGAAGAGGGAAATCGCAGAGCATGTGGCCATGTGTGATAGTTGTCGACGGATCAAGGCAGAGCACCAGAGACCAGCTGGATTGTTGCAACCATTGCAAATTCCTCAATGGAAATGGGATGAAATCAGTATGGACTTCATAGTCGGATTGCCTCGCACTCGAGCCGGCTACGATTCCATTTGGGTAGTGGTGGACCGCTTAACCAAGTCAGCCCACTTCATACCTGTCAAGACCAACTACAGCAGTGCAGTATTGGCAGAATTGTACATGTCTCGGATCGTTTGTCTTCATGGTGTGCCAAAGAAGATAGTGTCAGACAGAGGAACACAGTTTACATCTCATTTCTGGCAGCAGTTGCACGAAGCCTTGGGCACACATCTGAATTTCAGTTCAGCTTATCACCCGCAGACAGATGGTCAGACCGAAAGAACCAATCAAATCCTTGAAGACATGTTGAGAGCCTGTGCGTTGCAAGATCAGTCCGGATGGGACAAGCGATTGCCTTATGCAGAGTTCTCCTATAACAACAGTTACCAGGCCAGCTTGAAGATGTCACCATTTCAGGCGCTCTATGGGAGGAGTTGTAGAACTCCGTTGCAATGGGATCAGCATGGAGAAAAGCAAGTGTTCGGGCCAGACGTTTTGCTTGAAGCTGAAGAGAACATCAAGATGGTCCGAGAGAATTTGAAGATAGCGCAATCAAGGCAGCAAAGTTATGCAGACACAAGAAGAAGAGAGCTGAGTTTCGAAGTTGGAGACTTCGTCTATCTGAAAGTGTCACTGATCAGAGGAGTCAGAAGATTCGGAGTCAAAGGCAAGCTAGCACCCCGCTACATTGGTCCGTATCAGATTCTCGCAATGCGTGGAGAAGTGGCCTATCAGCTCAGTCTGCCAGAGAATTTGTCTGCTGTGCATGATGTCTTTCATGTGTCTCAATTGAAGAAGTGCTTGCGTGTGCCAGAGGAGCAATTGCCGGTTGAAGGTCTTGAAGTCCAGGAGGACTTGACCTACGTTGAGAAGCCAACGCAAATCCTTGAGACCGCAGACAGAGTCACTCGAAGGAAGACCATCAGAATGTGCAAAGTTAGATGGAATCATCACTCTGAGGAAGAAGCAACCTGGGAGCGTGAATATGATCTGATGGCTAAATACCCTGAGCTCTTTGCTAGCCAACCCTGAATCTCGAGGGCGAGATTCTTTTAAGGGGGATAGGTTTGTAACGCCCCGAATTTCGAGTTGAATTTTTTCTTCCTCTATCGCTCGCTAAATTCGGGCGTTACCCCCCTTTCCCATTTCTTTTCGCTAAGACCTCACCCGTCTTCAAAACTTTAAGTCATGTGATAATAGTAAACCCTAGAGTTATTTTCTTTGGGTTGCTGCACCATGCCGAACCATGCATTTTTTTGATTGATTGAAAGTGTGAAAGCATTCATCTAAAAAATAGATATTAGAAAAAAAAAGAAAAATATTTTTCTTTTCTCTCCCCTCCCTCTCCTCCCCTTTTGGCCCAGCCGCCCCCCCCCCCTTGGCGCGTGGCCCAGCTGGCCAGCCGGCCCAGCCGGCCTTGCCCCCTCTCCCCTTCCCCCCTCGCGCCGTGGGCCGGCGGTGTCGTGGCCCAGCTTGCCCCCTCGTGCCCCCCCCGCTTTGGGCCCAGGAGGCAACCCAGCCGCACCCCCCCCCCGCATCCCCCGCACGCGGCGCGCGGCTGTTACGCCCGCCGCCGCCTCTCCCCCTACGGGCCCCACCTATCACCCTCTCTTCCCGCCCCAAACCCCTCTCTCCTCCCCTGCCCAACCCGCCTTGCTCCCCTGCTCGCTCGCCGAACCGCCGCAGCCGCCGGTCCTCGCCCCGCGCGGTAAGCTCCTTCCTCTCCCTCTCCTCTTCCCTCTCCCCTCCCTCCTCCTTTCCCCGCGCACGCCGGCGCCCTCCCCGCGACGCGGTCGCGCCCGCCCTCGAGCTCGCGGCCCCCGCCCGTGGCGTCTCGGCGCGGCCCCGCCCCGCCTTCAGCGCTCGCTGGCCCCGTCCTGCCCTGGTGGCGCGGAGCGGCGCGCTCGCCCCCAGCGCGACCCCGCTCCCTCTCCGTGCCCGCGACGGCGCGGCTCGTTTCGCCCGCGGCGTCCCGGCGCAGTCCGCCCGCGGCCTCGGCGCGCCGGCGCGGCCCCGCCTCGCCGTGGCGGCCATGGCGCATCCACCCTGGCGCGGCCCGTCCCGGCGCGGCCGTGGCGTCCCTGGCACGCGTGGTCGGCCCCGGCCATGGCGTGTGGCCAGGGCGTGCCCAGCCTGCCCCGCTCCCTGCCCACCGAGCCGCGCGGCCCCCTACCCCGGCGTGATGCACGGCCGTGGCGGCTGCTCGTCCCCGCCCCTGCCCCGTTCCCCTGCCCCCGCGCGATCGCGCGATCCGGTCTCGGCGTGGCATTACCGTGGCGACCCCACACAGCGCCCCGTCCCGTCCCCCGCGGCCTAGAGCTCGGCTCGCGTGCCTCCGGTGCGTGGCCGGAGCTCGGCTGGCGCGGCCGTGGTGACCCCGCGCGGTCCCCTGTCCCGGCCATGGTGCGGTCCGCCCTCGGTATGGCCCTTGCGTGGCGCATGCGTGGCTCGGCCTTGGCGTGTGCGCGACTCATTCGTGACGCGTCAGCGCGGCCTTGCGCGCACGTGCTCGCGTAGTGCATGGTGCTTTGGCGTGGCTCGCCGTGCCCTCGGCGCGACGCATAGCGCTCTGCCACGCTCGTCTACCCCCTCCCTAGACGTGCCCGTCTACCCCCCCCCCCCCCCCCCCCCCCCGTGTTTTCCATACGTGTGATCGCGTTATTTAATTGATAAATGGGAACTCAATTTAGAAATCGGTTACGTTAGTCAATTAATGTAGGTAATTATCTACCTTTTCTAATGTCGATCAACTAAAAATGGTCATGATTCGAGTTGTGCATGTAGCTAATCCTTTTTGTTAGAGCTAAATGGAACTAGAGCACGTAACGTCTAGTTATTCGTCTACCCGTAATGCGCATCGAGCAAAAGCTTTAACCCCTGCGAGACCTTCCCCCGTCTCTTTCTAGCCATGGCCAGTGCAATATCGTATGTCATATTCTATGCCTGCTTAATCTATTTGTTCTCTTGTATGGTGTACCGTTTGTTTCCTAATTTGAATGGATGGATGTATGTATGTTTGCACTCGCATAGAGAACGATTCAGTCGAGGAACCCGAAGAACTCGCAGGAGAAGCCCCTGAGCAGCAGTCGGTTGGTGGAGGCAAGTGTCCCTTGACCTATCTCTGTCCTATACATACTTTAATTCACCTCCTGCATTACACATTTATACCTAAGGATTGACTAGTTTTTGTTATCCATGTCCTTGTTTACCTAGTTGGGTCGGATTATTATTGTTTAGCTTTATGCTATTGCTCAACTTTAATCAATGAACATGATGAGAATTATCAATGATACGCTGTTTTCCCCTATTTTGTTATGATGTTATACTCGTGACCTTCAAGGGGGCTCGAGCGGTTTCTCGAGTGCCTCTCCGTAAGGACCAGTTCGTTGGATGACCGCCCGGGAAAACATTGCAACCATGAGGGTGGAGTGGGACACCCTTAGCTGAGTAATTAGAGGAACCGAGGTGTAGTTCGCTTCGCCGTCGTGCCGTCGATGGGGCTCGGTGTATGCGGCTCGCTCTGCCAAGGTTGATTTGTCCCTTGGGGAGGAGTGCGGTACATTTAGGAAACCTAACGGGCGGCTACAACCCCGAGGAATCTTTGTAAAGGCTACGTAGTGAGACCCCGCCTACTCACCTTGGGAGTGTTCAAGGGTCCATACAACCCGAGGCAAAAAGGGAATCACGGCTCATGGGTAAAGTGTACAACCTCTGCAGAGTGTTAGAAAACTGATATATCAGCCGTGCTCGCGGTTATGAGCGGCCATGAGAGCTCCAGTGATTAGTGGTACTCGTTCAGATATGTTCGGATTATAGGTGGCAACGAGGTTGATGGTTCTTGGTAATGACTCGGGTAATGGTAAGTGGTATTCTTTCTGTTTGGAAAGAGTACGTTTGGGTTAATAACGTGGGTTAATCCTAAAACTTGGCTTTCTCTACTGGTAATAATAATCTGACCAACTAAAAGCAACTGCTTGACTTACCCCCACATAAAGCAAGTCCACTACAGCCAAACAGGACACTTGCTGAGTATGTTGATGTGTACTCACCCTTGCTCTACACACCAAACCCCCCCTTCCCCAGGTTGTCTGCATTGCAACCACTGCTCAGGAGAAGATGAAGCCGTGGAAGGAGACTTCCAAGGAGTTCCAAGACTACGACGAGTTCTAGGTGTGGGTTAGCGGCAAACCCCCAGTCGGCTGCCTGTGAAGGCCGCGTTTATCTACGTTTCTTTTCCACACTTTGATTTACTGTAAAGACTATGTGGATGTCTTGGATATCATGATGTAATCGACTATTATTTATTTTTTAATACTCTTTGAGCACTTGTGTGATGATGTCCATGTTATGTAACTGCTGTGTACGTGAATTGCTGATCCTGGCACGTACATTGTTTGCATTCGGTTTGCCTTCTAAAACCGGGTGTGACAGTCTCCCACTTCAAAACTGAGTTCTCTTCTTCTGGTGTCAGCATAGCTTCGCTGTCTGGACTCTGCTGCCTTCAGATTTTCCTGGACCATCCTGATATTCTCTTCGGCTTCAAGCAAAATCTCTGGACCGAATACCAGCCTTTCGCTGGGTTGATCCCAATGCAATGGAGTTCTGCAATTTATCCCATAGAGCGCTTCAAATGATGACATCTTCAGACTGGCTTGATAGCTGTTGTTGTAGGAGAATTCTGCATACAGTAGCCTCTTATCCCAACCTAACTTGTCTTACAAAGCACAAGCTCTCAACATATCCTCAAGAATCTGGTTGGTTCTCTCAGTCTGACCATCTGTCTGCGGGTGGTAAGCTGAACTGAATTTCAAGTGAGTACCCAAAGCTTCATCTAGCTGCTGCCAAAAATGAGAAGTAAACTGGGTGCCTCTGTCCGATATTATCGTCTTTGGAATACCATGCAAGCACACAATCCGAGACATGTATAACTGTGCCAACACTGCACTGTTATAGGTGGTCTTGACTGGTATGGAATGGGCCGCCTTTGTTAAACGGTCCACTACTACCCAGATGGAGTCATAACCAGCTCGAGTGCTGGGCAGACCAACTATAAAGTCCATCCCAATCTCATCCCATTTCCATTGTGGAATCTGTAGCGGCTGCAACAAGCCTGTGGGCCTATGATGTTCGGCCTTGATCCTCTGACAACTATCGCATCTGGCCACATACTCTACTATCTCTCTTTTCATACCATACCACCAGAATCTCTTCTTCAAGTCTTGGTACATTTTCTCACTACCAGATGTATAAAATATTGTCGGTACCCCAAATCAGGGGTACCCTCTCCTACAGCATGAAGGCATCGCACCCATGCGACGTCCCCTGGCCACGCGGAGGACCACGCCTGACCCCGCCAGATGGGCAGGCCAAAGGACGCCACGTGGCAGGGGGAGACACCGCACCCCAGTAAGGCCGGACCCCCGCAAAAGGACATCGGACCCCTATATACGAGTCCGGAGCCTCCGGGTAAGTCCGAATTCTAGCAGGGTCCTGGAGCAAAAAGGACCCTGATGTGTGCAGGGGTCCGGCGCTGACACGTGTGCGAGCCTCGCCTCAGCTTCCCGCTCAGGCGGAGACCCACTGCTTGTGGCCCATGACATAAGCTACCGGGCCGACCCTGACGAAAAGCCATGCAGCCCCTGCATTTATTGAGGAAAAGACGCGCCGCCTACCACTACGCTGACGGGCGACGTGCCCTCTCAGCATTAAATGTGTCCCGTCCCATCCGCTGGCATGCGGCGTCAAGGTCATCCAGCAGACAGCCTGCCTGCTGGGTCTGCTGGTCAACAGTACGCCTGTGCTGAGCGGCGCGCTATACTCATATTCTCTTCCGCAAGAAGCCTCCTTGGTGCACCAGGGATACGCAGATCTCTGATGTCAGGGAAGAAAGGATTGTCCCGATAATATACATTAGAAGCTCCAAGCGCTATGTCCTTTATGTACCTGGGCCCACATGTCGGGGCCCAGTCCCCTTTATGCATGCCCCCTTCAACTATAAAAGGGGAGGCATGCGACGTTACATACACACGCAATCTAAGACTCACTAGCTCATACAAGCCCCCAAGCAATACATCTCACAGTGGAGTAGGGTATTATGCTCCGGCGGCCCGAACCACTCTAAATCCCCGTGTTTCTTGTGCATTGCTCCTTCTCTCCGTCATTCAAGCGAAACACCTAAGCCCCTCCTCATCTCAGAACTTAGGGCGGGTGCACTCCGCCACCCGGCCGGAGATCTACTCTCCGACATTTGGCGCGCCAGGTAGGGGCCTAGGCATTAGGTTTTCGCTTGATTTCTTGCCCAACCATGATCGTGCAGATCGTAGAGCACCGCGTCGAGACTTCGGTAGATTTTGCGGTGGAGAGAGAAGCTACTTCTTCCACACCGCAAGCTCCCAGTCGCCCGGCACCAGTCACCCCTGCCACGCACGCCGCACGGCAACACACGGTGGTGCAAACATCCCGGACTCCATCAAGGGCGTCTCCGGGGGCGTTGTCGGTAGTCAGGGAGTTATTGCGACACCCTCCAAGCTCCACGACATCACTAGGAGCCATGAAGTAGTGGCGGGATGACGTCGACCGGCTGCTCAGTATGGCGCATTCTACCTCGACCCGATCGAAGGCACGGTCATCACGGCTCCAACATGAGGCATCAGCCTCGGTGCGCTCGCCCTCAGTGAGGGGCACACAGGCCAATGATCTCCAGGCAGAACTCAACCGCAGGCGTGCGGGAGAGGATGCCTGGGTATCTTTGGAAAGGGCGCGCGAGCGCCGCCAAAACATCAATGGCCGCGACCTCGATCAAGACTTCGTCGCGGTTGCGCCACAGACGCCAATGGGCACCCGGTCCCAGACGGGTGTCCCCTTGGCCGGAGTAGGCTGCGCTGTTCTGGCGGATCACCTCCGCGCGACATCCTGGCCACCCAAGTTCCGGCCACACCTGCCGGAGAAATATGACAGAACATCAAACCCATTGGTGTTCCTGCAGGTGTACGTTACCGCCATCACAGTGGTAGGTGGAAACACCACCGTGATGGCAACTGTACTTTCATGTGGCCTTGTCTAGACCTACCCGAACCTGGCTCATGAATCTCACCCCGGGATCAGTCTATTCCTGGGAAGAACTCTGTGCGCGGTTCGTAGCGAACTTCGCCAGTGCTTTCCAGCAGCACGGTGTGGAAGCCCACCTCCATGCAGTGAGGCAGGAGCCCGGGGAAACCCTCCAGAAGTTCATCTCCTGCTTCACCAAGGTACGAGGTACTATTCCTCGTATTTCCGATGCCTCCATCATCACAGCCTTCCGTCGGGGGGTACGTGATAAGAAAATGTTGGAGAAGCTGGACACACATGACGTGGAGACTATCCCCACGCTCTTTGCTCTGGCTGACATGTGCGCCAGAGCCGCCGAGGGCCGTGCATGGCACTCGGCCCCGCAAACCGGAGTTACCCAGACAGGTGGCTCGGGCGCCGTCCCCTGGGACAGAAAAAGAAAAAGAAGGATTGCGGCTATGAAAGGCCACAGTCAACCGCGCTGGTCGTTGCAGCTGCGACCGGGGGCCAGGGCGACCGCAACAAGCGCCCACAGCCACTAGAAGGGGAGCAGCGGCTCATGCCCTGTACACCCCAACGGTTGTCACAGTGCCGCGGAATGTCGCGAGATCATTGACCTCGCAAGGCGCGTCAGCAAGCGGCGTGAGCAGTCTTCCAAGGACGGCTCCGCGCCTCGTCGCTGTCCTGGCAAGGAAAATGTCGACGACGACGAGGTAGCCGCGGCTGAGCGAGACCTCGGGTACCAGACACCCGAGGGGGACCTGATAGATATCTTCACCGGAGGCTCCTACTCCGGTGAGGACAACTAGACGAACCCAGAGGGACCCCGTATTCCCAGGCCTACGGAGCTGAAGCACGCCTTCCCTCCGGAGGCCCTTTCGGACCCCCCCACAGGTCCGAACCGCAAACAGGTATATGCAGAAGTGATCACAGCCAGAGACAAGGGCTCCCGCGTCAAAAATAGATGGGAACCCTGGGTCAGGGCCTGGCCCCCATGGCAAATACCATACCAAGAGGGGCTCCGCAACTCTCCCCAGCTGGGAAGGACCCTTCAAGGTAACGGGAGTGCACCGACCCAAGGGGAACCATCTAGCTACGACTGGAGGAGCACCTTACCGAGAGACCAAGTATCTCTGTAAGTTCTATCCATAGAGCAAGACTAAGGGGTCGAGTCTATTTCCTTTTCTTGTGACTAGATAATGCATACATGTACGACAAACCGGTGGGGTCAGCCCCCATGAACAAGGACTATTGGTCTGCACACATGCACTGGCAAGTTATAAAGAGAAACTACCCCCCTCAGCTGCGCTCTTGTGATAGTTCCACCTTGCTGCTCCAGGGTCCTACCTCACAGTTTTTCAGATAATACTTTTTAGCTAACCCACCCGTACGGTTTCCATCTGTCTGACATGGCGGCGCCCGAATTGAACATCCAGGCTTGCAGTTTAGGACCCCTGATGCGAAAGTAGGAAGGTTCGACAGCCTGGGGGCCGGCTCTGGAAAACAGAACCCCGTTCCATAGGGTGGTCCGGAGCCCGTGTAGCCGCTAAGCTAGGTTCTGTACCGTGGGCCTGCATGCTCCGCCACCCCATGACAGGGACTTAGTATCTAGAGTTATAAGTCTTGCGGGTCCGACAACCTCAGGACTGGAGCTAGAGAACGGACACTAGTCTCCTGGGGTGGTTCGGAGCCCGTGCAGCCGCTCAGCCTAGTCCTGTACCGTGGGCCTACACGCTCCACCGCCCTGCAACAAGTGTCCTAGTATCTGGAACCGCGACCCAAGGGGGTCTGGACACGCAACATGGCCACCCAGACTAAAACCTGTAGGTCCCGAGCATGTATCAAAGGGCGACTAATGTCAGAAGGAGAACCCTATGAGGTGTACTACTAATACTTCCTAGCTAAGAGTTGTGTACAGATCCAGATCCTGACGAGTCTGCCTCCCGAGGATTGTTGATGACCTTTTCAGGAACGCTGGCATCCAACCTCAACACATCAAGCCTGCATCCTAGGCGGGGGGCCAGGTACTAAGGAGGAGTCAACAACATCGCACACAATAGGAATAGGCGTTGCACAGATAAGTGTTAAATGCAACTCAAAAGACGATATTTATTTATTTACAAAAACAGGGGAAGGCCTAGGGGCTAGTTCTAAAGAACAGACGCCCGCTCCATAGGGTGGTCCGGAGCCTATGTGGCCGGTTAGCCTGGTTCCATACCCAAAATCCTGCACACTTTACTGCCCCATAGCGAGTGTCCTAGTAATTAAAACTAAAGTCCTGTGCATCCAACAGCCTAGAGGTCCGGCTTTGAAGAACAGACACTCGTCTCCTACGGGGGTCCGGAAGCCATGTAGCCACTCAGCCAGGTCCTGTACCATGGGCGTACATACTCCACCGCCCTGCGGCGGGTGTCTTAATACTTGAAGCCACCATCTAGGGGGTTCGGGCATATAACTGGGTTTCCTAGGCTAAAATCCTGCGTACATACGTTATTACATTTTGCTTTCAAGCAGATGTCATTACACTCCCTTACAAGCGGGACCCCAGCTCCATTTCTGCAGGAATGAACTACCTCCACACCAGCAAGGGCTGCGAGATAACAAGCCCCGAGAGGCTCACCGGCGGAGGCAACCGCAACAAGCACCGACGACGACGGCCGCCTCTGCACCAACGACTCGCCAGCAGCGGCAATCATCCCAGCATGTGCGCCGCTGTGGGTAGGTCCTCGCCCTGTCCTACTATAGGGGGTGACAACGAGGCCACCAAAGCTAAGGAGTCGAGGACTCAGCGGCAGATGGCTCTGATGCCCTCACCAGCTGGTGGCAACCGCTCCTGCAAGAGGCAGCCTCACCAGCGATGGCGACCACCTCTGTACCAGTCGGTGGTGGCTGCCTCAGCACGCACGAAGGGGTCCTCGCTCCCGTCTGACCAATAGGAGTGAGGACAAGACCATCCAAGAACGCCGCCGCCAGCGCCGCGACGTATGACGTCTTGTGTGATCCCCCCAGTGTGGCCGGCGGGCAGGAGAAGGGGTGGATGTGCCGGACCCCGCACGGCGTGACCGTCGCCCCTGCAGTGGATGGACAGCCACGCCTCGGCCAAAGTAGCAAGAGGCAGCGTCGGAGGCGGCGCCGAAACCGTCCAGCCCTAAAGGGCCGGACACGATGCAGCTGACGGCCTGCAGCCAGCCGGCCCCGCGTAGCCGAGGTTCACCTCCTCCGCAAGGCTGGTGAACTCCCTTCTCTCCCGAATGCTGGAGGAAGAAGTGGGTTGCCAGCCCACGTGGAGGGCATGGCTCGGACTTGGCTCGCCCCCCGCCCCAGCAAGGATGATGAACATCCTTGAAGCTGAGGCTGGGGGAAGCCGCAACCCGGCTTGCTTCTCCCCACCACGAGGCTGGTGGTCATCCTTCTGGATGGCCACTAGCGGGGGACTGCAGCCAGGCTGCATGATGAAAATCCTTCAAGCCGAATAGTGGCGAAAGGATGCCAACCCCCATGGGGTTGCACTCCTCCAATGGCGGCAGGAAGAAGACAAGATCGGTGACACCACCACAAGCGCACGCTCTCCGACGGTGAAGTCGCTGGAAGAGACGACCTTGACGCGGATCCCCCTAGAGAACACCGGCGCACCCCATCTGGAGGCTAGAAGGCGAAAGGGTGCGGTGGTCGCAAGGGGAGCGAGGCATGTCTACTGCCGGGGGATCGACCCCTTTTTAAAGGCAGATTCCCCCCACTCGCGCCCCTGAAGCGTCACGAGTGAAGTCTCCCCCTAGCGTGCACCAGGGTTCTCACCTTATGACACGGGGGCCAGGCCCCACATGTCATGAAAACCAACCCAAAGGGGGAGCGTGCGACTGCCCCGCGATTGCGCGCCCCTCCATTTTCGGGGCAACCAGCGGTCAGGAAGGCGAACTGCCACGCAAGGGGCATGCATGTAGTACCCAAAATGTATACAGTGATAATATAGCCGATCTCCTTATTTGTGTTTCATATATTCATTACAACAGGAGAATAACTATAATTAAGAATGAGTAAACAAATGAGACATGATCAACTTGTGCAACATGCTGGAGTTTATTGGATTGTGCATTTATAAACAATGGTAATATCAATAAAAATATAATTATGATAATGTTGTGAATTGAGACCTAACCTACAATTCTAGAAATTGGAGAAGTAAAGGAAAACTACCATACAAAATAAAACAAAATATGGGATAAATAAAACCTTGCTAGGATGGTTTGACCAAACTGCACAATTAAAATGGGTTCAAATTCCCAAATAAGTTTGTATTCAAATTTGGATTTAAGAGAATTAAGGATAAAAGAAAACAGAAAATAAAATCCTAAAAGAAAAAGGGAAAAGCATGGCAACTGGGCTCCAACATTGATTTCGGCCCACTAACGACTCACTCCCGCGCAGCCCACCACTCAGCCGCAGCGCCTGACACCTAGGGCCCGGCCGTCAGTCGCTGGCTCCCGCGCGTTCGATGCCACTGTCGCGTGGGACCCACCTGGCGGTCTCATGCTCGCACTCGCGCTCTGCAATTCACTGCCGTGCGGGCCCCTGCTGTCAGGCTTCCCTTCTTCAACAGAACCGTCCGCATCGCGCGGGTGGCCAGCGCTCGACGCGTGATTCCTCGGTCAAGACCGCCCTAGGCCTTGTCGTGCATATAAAAACCCGCCCGCGTCGCGTTCCTGTGACCAATTCAATCGCATTGACAACCTGAACTCAAACCGAGAGGGTGAAGGGAGTTGCGACCTTTCCTCGTGTTGACCAACGCCGCCACTGCGATTCGCCTCGGTGCTCGTCATTTTGGTCCCGGGAGTTAGTCGAGAACCTGCACCGAGAATTAGCGAAGTTGTCCGAAGCGCTAGCTGGTGGGATCGTCGGGCGATGAGACCTTGATTCCTCACCGGAGTGCGAATCAGGGGCAGAGCTCCCCCTTCCCGTGGACAGCTCGCCGGCGCCGGTAATCCCTGGTACAGTGCCCTTACCCGTGTTCACTTCCGTCAGAGCAACAAGTAGGGCCATTGAATCGGGGTAGGGACCAACCATGCCGGGGATTAGCTCCGCCGGTGATGACTTCGTCGCCGTCCGCTGCTTTGGGGATGATTGGGCGGGGGAAGGAAGACGAGTGAGGGTCGGTCGATGGGCGATCGACGGTCCCGCGGGTGCCACCGTGTGGGTGAAGCCTGGGCCACTCGATCTTGAGTGAACGCTAGTGATCGACGCAGAGTAATGTTTCACTCGCAATCTTGTGATCCGTGGGATCCAGATCGAAGGGCTTCCATCGGGTCACACTAAATTAAATCCGTGCCGTTGCTTTTACATCGTGCGGCCACGGTGGGATACCGGTTCAGATCGGGATGATCTAATCTCGGCCGTTCGGATCTAATCCAACGGCCAGAACGGCCCGATACCCCTTCGCTTGCGCAGTTTGCAAAGAAACCCTTATAATATTAGTGAATCAACCCGCGGTCCTCTGGGTGCTATTCGTTGTGTCTCTGGAAACTTACGCGCGGGTCCCAGCACTTTCCAGATATGGAGGCCCAGTCCAGGGAATATTAAAAACAGAGAATTGATATTAGAAACTCGTTTTTAATACAAAAATAATTCTAGAAACTTGTAAAATTCATAGAAATTCCATTTTTGATCCAAATTGAGCCATTCCAATTTCTAAAATTTTGTAATAATATTCTCTATCATTTAGAGTCACTGTTTGACATGAACTCTGTTAGAACATTAATTTAACATTTAATCCTAATTTAATCACATCAAACCTTAGGAAATTCACAACTTGAAACCTATAACTCCAAATTTAGTAATTCCAGTCCCTATGCTCTTATTTTAATGTGTAGATTTTTACTGTATATTTATTTTACATGTTTGGTGTGATGTTGATTTTGGCTATACTATGTATGTATTGTGCTGATGCGAATAGACGAGCAAGCCACTGTGGAAACTGAGGTTCAACAAGTAGAGATAGCTGAGCAGGAGCTCATTGAAGGCAAGTTGTGCCCTTGATCACTTACTTTTCCCAGCCATGTTCTTATTAATTTTAATGATCTGCATAGGTTAATTTTGATGGGAGCCTTTATGTTACCCCAGTTTTGATTACCTCTATACCTTGTTCACCCCTGAAATATTTTTGGGTAGTACTTGCTATTGCTTTATGTGGATTGGGTATGGAGATATACTATTCATGATTATTCTGTTATTATCTTGTTATTATTGCTGTTCATGTTAAGATCATTAAATTAATGGGAACATGGAGCGACCACCCGGGAAAACAGTGCTACCACAAGGGTTTAATGGGACGCCCTTGGCTGATTAACTAGGAAAGCTAGTGGAGGGCTACCTTACCTGAAAGGGGCAAGGGCAGTAGGGGAGTGGTCAGTGTAGGGAGGTCCTTGTCTGATTTTGCTGTGATGGCGGTCGGCAAGAACCCTGCACTGGAGCTTCCTATAAACTGTAGCGGGTAGTCTGAAGCTAGTGGAACTTTGTAAAGGCCTCGTAGTGTTACCCTGCCTCGCTTCCTTGGTAGAGGTGTATGGGAAGTCGCGATCCCTTGGTAGATGGGTAATATGACTTGTGGGTAAAGATGTGAAACCTCTGCAGAGTGTAAAACTGGTATACTAGCCGTGCTCACAGTCATGAGCAGCTCGGACCCTCACATGATTAATTATGGAACTTAAATTCAATTTGACATTTGCATCGCATTTGGGATTATTTTACTATTACTGTTCTTTATTATTATTAAGGTTTGGTATTTACTTACACTTAGTAATTGCTAATAAAATTTTGACCAACTTATAAAAGCAATGCTCAGCTTCAGCCTTTATTTCATTGATCAGCCTTACACTACATGAACTCCCACCTTTGGCGAGTTCATGCACATTATTCCCCACAACTTGTTGAGCGATGAACGTATGTGAGCTCACTCTTGCTGTCTCACACCCCCCCCACAGGAGAAGAACAGGTGGTCGAAGAGGAGCCGCCTAACACTGAGGCATTCGATCTGATCTAGGTGGCGTTTCTCAGTTGACATTGGCGCCAACGATCCTTAGTTCGTTTTACATTTATTCCTTTATTTTGTAATAAGTCTTCCGCTATGTAATAATTACTCTGATGATTTATGACATTTATCTCTATACACTCTGTTATTATATATGTTGTCTTCTTGGCGCATGTATGAGATGCACCCGGCTTTGTCCTTTAAAACCGGGTGTTACAGAAGTGGTATCAGAGCAAATGTTGACTGTAGGACGAAACCTAGATAGAACTGGGCAACCCTTACCTACTTATCTCATTCTGATTCATTCTATACTTACCTTACTCTGATTCTTCCTATACTTATCTTGATCCTGTCTCACCTTCTACTGTTCTACTCTGATCATTCTTATCTTTTCTACTCTAAGACAAGATGGATTTCACACCTTGGAATCCTACCACTATGATCTTTTTAAGAGATAGGGAACCTAAGATGAAAATAAAACTATTTTCTCTATTTTAAAAATGTGGGTTGATTGTTCTGATGCTAAATGCCTGATTTGCTTCTTTGATTGATTGGATTATTATAGATGGACATCTTAGTATGTACCACCATAAGGTGTTGAATTAGCTTTGGTAGATAAAATATTAATCTGCTTAGCTAAGAAAAATTCCCCAAAGTAACCTGCTTTGTAAATACCTGCCTTGTCTACTGCTTTCTCTTACCATATGTATCTAACTCAGATGGTCAATACCAGGAGGGGTGGTGGAATTGATTTGCCTCCTAACCGACACACTCGAAGAATTTATAGACAACCTCAGCCACAGCCTGCAGAGATGAATCCTCCTAATCCTCCACCAGGCGGAGTTGACCCACTGGTTGCTGCTCAGATGGCGGTGATGCAGCAAATGGCAGACACTATGGCTGATATGCGTGCCCAGATGCAGCAAGAACGCCAGGAAATGCGTCAGGAAAGAGAAGACATACGCCAGGAGTTGCGCCAGGAGAGAGATGAGATACACCAAGAAAGGAGGGCGCAACAACAGCAGCTACAACAACAGCTTCAACAACAGCAGCAACAGCAACAAGTACCACTGCCTCCACCACCACCACCGGTTCCACCTCGTGATAAGCACCGGGAGTTTATGAGCCATAAGCCGCCGACCTTCGCCAGTTCGCCAGATCCACTTGATGCAGACGATTGGTTGAAGTCAATCGAGAAGATGCTGAATATTGCACAATGCACTGACCGGGAGAAGGTTTTATATGCTTCTGGACGTCTGACAGGTCCTGCTGCTGACTGGTGGGATTCTTATACTGCTGCCCACGATGCTGCTGATACTATTACCTGGGCAGAGTTCGGTACACAATTCAGGAACTACCATATTCCAGCTGGTATGATAAAGATCAAGAAGAAGGAGTTTCTGTCATTGAAGCAAGGTAACATGTCGGTCAGCGAGTACAGAGACAAATTTATTCAGCTGTCGAGATATGCTCCGGAGGAAGTTGCTGAGGATGAGAGGAAGCAGGAGCACTTCATTGAAGGACTTAATGGACCCTTGCAGTATGCACTGGTTGCACACACCTTTCCATCATTTCAGAGGCTACTGGATAAGGCTCTTGCAATTGAACACAAGCGTGTTCAACTGGGTGATTTGAAGAGGAAGGCTATCTCACAAGGACAGGGTAGCAGCAGTGTTCGTCCTCGCTACAGTTCACCACAGGGTACACCGACTCGACCGGGCGGACCACGCCCAGTTCAGCAATCACCACTGAGGACTCCACCTCCTCGACAGGCTACCCCCACTGGCACCCCGACGAAGTTTGCAGGACAGAGTCCAGGCACTACATGTTTCAAGTGTGGGAAGACTGGTCATTATGCAAATGTCTGGCCACAGAGGATTGCTACTACTCCAGCTCAGAACAAGCAACAGACCCCTGGCAAGGGATATTCTATAGCCAGGGTGAACCAAGTCAGCGTTGATGATACTCCTGATGGTGGGGACCTCGTAATTGGTATGTTTTATGTTAATGCAATTTCTGCAACCATATTATTTGATTCTGGTGCTACACATTCATTCATGTCTGCTAGATATGCCAACACAAATGAAATACCACTGCTAAATATGAGAAAACCCATGATAGTAATTACACCTAAAGGGCCTGTTGAGGCGAATCAAATGACCCGTAGATTGACATTGACCATTATGGGTAGAGAATTTGGAGCTACTGCTATAATATTAGAGTCAAGCAGTATAGATCTAATACTTGGTATGTCATGGCTAAGAAAGGCAAAGGCCGTTATAGCTTGTGGTAGAGGTACCGTAGAACTCACTACCACTAAAGGAGAAAGATTTCAAGTTAATATTGCAGTAACCTCCTCATCCATGCGTGCAATGTTCTTTATGCCTGAGGAGTTTGTTGGCGACAACATCCGGGTGGTTAGAGATTTTCCGGATGTCTTTCCAGAGGAGTTACCAGGGATGCCACCTGATAGAGAAGTTGAGTTTGTTATTGATCTCTTACCTGGAACCGCCCCTATTTCAAAACGGCCATATAGAATGTCCGTAGAGGAGTTGAAGGAACTGAAGAAGCAGTTGACGGAGTTACAAGAGGCTGGCTATATTCGTCCGAGTTCCTCACCTTGGGGAGCACCAGTGTTATTTGTGCAGAAGAAGGATGGATCGCAACGGATGTGTGTGGATTATAGATCTCTTAATGATGTTACGGTGAAGAACAAGTATCCGTTGCCCCGTATTGAGGATTTATTTGATCAGATGCGAGGTGCTAGAGTATTCTCGAAGATTGATCTCCGATCCGATTACCATCAGATGAGGATTAGACCATCGGATATTCCCAAGACGGCTTTCTCGACTCGATATGGATTATATGAGTTTACTGTTATGTCGTTTGGATTAACCAATGCACCGGCTTATTTCATGAATTTGATGAACAAAGTGTTTATGGATTATTTGGACAGATTCGTCGTGGTGTTTATCGACGATATTCTTATCTATTCTAAGAATGAAAGTGATCATGAACAACATCTAAGGTTGGTGCTACAGAAGTTACGAGATAATCAACTCTATGCTAAGTTCAGCAAGTGCGAGTTTTGGATTGACAAGGTGCCATTCCTTGGTCATATCATTTCTAATGGAGGAATAGCAGTGGATCCTGCTAAGGTTAAGGAGATAATGGAGTGGAGAGCACCCACTACAGTTACTGAGATTCGGAGTTTCTTGGGATTAGCAGGCTACTATCGGAGATTTATTGAAGGATTCTCTAAGATTGCCAAGCCTATGACATCGCTTTTGGAGAAAGGAAGAGAATTTAAGTGGGATGAGAAATGCCAAGAAAGCTTTGATCAATTGAAGGAGAGATTGATGTCACCCCCAGTATTGATTATGCCAGATCTGCAGAAGGGATTTGACATTTACTGTGATGCATGTGGCCAAGGACTTGGATGTGTGCTTATGCAAGAAGGTCATGTGATTGCCTATGCATCTCGTCAGTTGAGGAAGCATGAATTGAACTACCCCACCCATGACTTAGAGCTGGCTGCCGTTGTGCATGCACTTAAGATTTGGAGACACTACATTATGGGAACTAAGTGCCAAGTATACACGGACCATAAGAGCTTGAAGTACATATTCACTCAAAAGGATCTCAATCTTAGGCAACGCCGTTGGTTGGAGCTCATTAAGGATTATGACTTGGAGATTCACTATCACCCAGGCAAGGCGAATTTGGTTGCAGATGCCTTGAGTCGGAAGGAGCATGTTCACTCTGCTTTCGTTGTCCAGCTACCTGATGAATTAGCAAAAGACTTTGAGAGGCTCAACCTGGGAATTGTTACACATACGGAAGGAGTTACTATTGAATTGGAACCTACCTTGGAGCAAGAAATTCGTAAAGGCCAGGTTGGTGATGCTAAAATCCAGGAGATCAAGGATCTGATAACAGAGGGTAGAGGCCCAGAGTTCACGGAGGATGAACAAGGCACGATATGGTTCAAGAATCGGATCTGTGTTCCCGATATTGATAGTCTTCGGGAAACCATATTGAAGGAGGCACATGATTCAGTTTATTCTATCCACCCTAGGAGCACTAAGATGTATCAGGATTTGAAGCAAAAGTATTGGTGGTATGGACTAAAGAGAGATGTGGCTGCACATGTGGCTATGTGCGATGTATGCCAAAGAGTTAAAGCTGAACACCAGAGGCCAGCCGGACTATTGCACCCACTAAAGATACCTGAGTGGAAATGGGAAGAGATTGGCATGGACTTCATTGTTGGATTACCCCGCACGTCTGCTGGATATGATTCTATATGGGTGATTGTGGACAGGCTAACTAAAGTAGCCCACTTTATTCCAGTGAAGACCACTTATTCAGGAGCCAAGTTAGCAGAGTTGTACATGGCACGGATTGTCTGCCTACATGGTGTGCCAAAGAAGATCGTGTCTGATCGAGGATCACAGTTTACCTCTCGATATTGGAAGAAGTTGCACGAGTCATTGGATACGAGATTGAATTTTAGTTCGGCTTACCATCCACAGACTGATGGGCAGACTGAGAGGACTAACCAAGTGCTGGAAGATATGTTAAGAGCTTGTGCTCTTAAGCATGGTGGTAGTTGGGATAAGAGTCTACCGTATGCGGAGTTCTCTTATAATAATAGCTATCAGGCCAGTTTGAAGATGTCACCGTTTGAGGCTTTGTATGGCAGAAAGTGCAGGACTCCATTGTATTGGGATCAAACTGGTGAAAGACAGTTGTTTGGGCCTGAGATCATACAAGAAGTAGAGGAACAAGTTCAGCAAATAAGGGAGAATTTGAGAACTGCACAATCCAGGCAGAAAAGTTATGCTGACACCCGGAGAAGACTGCTTGAGTTTAAGGAGGGTGATTATGTCTATTTGAAGGTGTCACCACTCCGGGGCATGAGAAGGTTCAAAGTCAAAGGAAAGTTGTCCCCTCGCTTTATTGGACCCTTTTTAATCTTAAAGCGAGTGGGAGAGGTTGCATATCAATTGGAGTTACCGGATCATCTCGCGGATGTTCATGATGTATTCCATGTATCTCAGCTGAAGAAATGCCTCAGGGTACCTGAGGAACAGTTACCAATGGAGGACCTTAGTGTTCAAGAGGATTTGACTTATGCTGAGTACCCCATTAAGATTCTGGATACATTGACTCGAGTTACAAGAAATAAGGTTATAAAGATGTGCAAAGTGCAATGGAGCCACCACGGAGAAGATGAGGCAACTTGGGAAAGAGAAGAAGAGCTTCGCATAGATTTTCCCCACCTTTTCCCTAGATCTTCCTAAATCTCGAGGACGAGATTATTTTTAAGGGGGGTAGGATTTGTAGTACCCAAAATGTATACAGTGATAATATAGCCGATCTCCTTATTTGGGTTTCATATATTCATTACAACAGGAGAATAACTATAATTAAGAATGAGTAAACAAATGAGACATGAACAACTTGTGCAACATGCTGGAGTTTATTGGATTGTGCATTTATAAACAATGGTAATATCAATAAAAATATAATTATGATAATGTTGTGAATTGAGACCTAACCTACAATTCTAGAAATTGGAGAAGTAAAGGAAAACTACCATACAAAATAAAACAAAATATGGGATAAATAAAACCTTGATAGGATGGTTTGACCAAACTGCACAATTAAAATGGGTTCAAATTCCCAAATAAGTTTGTATTCAAATTTGGATTTAAGAGAATTAAGGATAAAAGAAAACAGAAAATAAAATCCTAAAAGAAAAAGGGAAAAGCATGGCAACTGGGCTCCAACATTGATTTCGTCCCACTAACGACTCACTCCCGCGCAGCCCACCACTCAGCCGCAGCGCCGACACCTAGGGCCCGGCCGTCAGTCGCTGGCTCCCGCGCGTTCGATGCCACTGTCGCGTGGGACCCACCTGGCGGTCTCATGCTCGCACTCGCGCTCTGCAATTCACTGCCGTGCGGGCCCCTGCTGTCAGGCTTCCCTTCTTCAACAGAACCGTCCGCATCGCGCGGGTGGCCGGCGCTCGACGCGTGATTCCTCGGTCAAGACCGCCCTAGCCTTGTCGTGCATATAAAAACCCGCCCGCGTCGCGTTCCTGTGACCAATTCAATCGCATTGACAACCTGAACTCAAACCGAGAGGGTGAAGGGAGTTGCGACCTTTCCTCGTGTTGACCAACGCCGCCACTGCGATTCGCCTCGGTGCTCGTCGTTTTGGTCCCGGGAGTTAGTCGAGAACCTGCACCGAGAATTAGCGAAGTTGTCCGAAGCGCTAGCTGGTGGGATCGTCGGGCGATGAGACCTTGATTCCTCACCGGAGTGCGAATCAGGGGCGGAGCTCCCCCTTCCCGTGGACAGCTCGCCGACACCGGTAATCCCTGGTACAGTGCCCTTACCCGTGTTCACTTCCGTCAGAGCAACAAATAGGGCCATTGAATCGGGGTAGGGACCAACCATGCCGGGGATTAGCTCCGCCGGTGATGACTTCGTCGCCGTCCGCTGCTTTGGGGATGATTGGGCGGGGGAAGGAAGACGAGTGAGGGTCGGTCGATGGGCGATTGATGGTCCCGCGGGTGCCACCATGTGGGTGAAGCCTGGGCCACTCGATCTTGAGTGAACGCTAGTGATCGACGCAGAGTAATGTTTCACTCGCAATCTTGTGATCCGTGGAATCCAGATCGAAGGGCTTCCATCGGGTCACACTAAATTAAATCCGTGCCGTTGCTTTTACATCGTGCAGGCCACGGTGGGATACCGGTTCAGATCGGGGTGATCTAATCTCGGCCGTTCGGATCTAATCCAACGGCCAGAACGGCCCGATACCCCTTCGCTTGCGCAGTTTGCAAAGAAACCCTTATAATATTAGTGAATCAACCCGCGGTCCTCTGGGTGCTATTCGTTGTGTCTCTGGAAACTTACGCGCGGGTCCCTGCACTTTCCAGATATGGACGCCCAGTCCAGGGAATATTAAAAACAGAGAATTGATATTAGAAATTCGTTTTTAATACAAAAACAATTCTAGAAACTTGTAAAATTCATAGAAATTCCATTTTTGATCCAAATTGAGCCATTCCAATTTCTAAAATTTTGTAATAATATTCTCTATCATTTAGAGTCACTGTTTTGACATGAACTCTGTTAGAACATTAGTTTAACATTTAATCCTAATTTAATCACATCAAACCTTAGGAAATTCACAACTTAGAAACCTATAACTCCAAATTTAGTAATTCCAGTCCCTATGCTCTTATTTTAATGTGTAGATTTTTACTGTATATTTATTTTACATGTTTGGTGTGATGTTGATTTTGGCTATACTATGTATGTATTGTGTTGATGCGAATAGACGAGCAAGCCACTGTGGAAACTGAGGTTCAACAAGTAGAGATAGCTGAGCAGGAGCTCATTGAAGGCAAGTTGTGCCCTTGATCACTTACTTTTCCCAGCCATGTTCTTATTAATTTTAATGATCTGCATAGGTTAATTTTGATGGGAGCCTTTATGTTACCCCAGTTTTGATTACCTCTATACCTTGTTCACCCCTGAAATATTTTTGGGTAGTACTTGCTATTGCTTTATGTGGATTGGGTATGGAGATATACTATTCATGATTATTCTGTTATTATCTTGTTATTATTGCTGTTCATGTTAAGATCATTAAATTAATGGGAACATGGAGCGACCACCCGGGAAAACAGTGCTACCACAAGGGTTTAATGGGACGCCCTTGGCTGATTAACTAGGAAAGCTAGTGGAGGGCTACCTTACCCGAAAGGGGACAAGGGCAGTAGGGGAGTGGTCAGTGTAGGGAGGTCCTTGTCTGATTTTGCTGCGATGGCGGTCGGCAAGAACCCTGCACTGGAGCTTCCTATAAACTGTAGCGGGTAGTCTGAAGCTAGTGGAACTTTGTAAAGGCCTCGTAGTGTTACCCTGCCTCGCTTCCTTGGTAGAGGTGTATGGGAAGTCGCGATCCCTTGGCAGATGGGTAACATGACTTGTGGGTATAGATGTGCAACCTCTGCAGAGTGTAAAACTGGTATACTAGCCGTGCTCACGGTCATGAGCAGCTCGGACCCTCACATGATTAATTATGGAACTTAAATTCAATTTGACATTTGCATCGCATTTGGGATTATTTTACTATTACTGTTCTTTATTATTATTAAGGTTTGGTATTTACTTACACTTAGTAATTGCTAATAAAATTTTGACCAACTTATAAAGCAATGCTCAGCTTCAGCCTTTATTTCATTGATCAACCTTACACTACATGAACTCCCACCTTTGGCGAGTTCATGCACATTATTCCCCACAACTTGTTGAGCGATGAACATATGTGAGCTCACTCTTGCTGTCTCACACCCCCCACAGGAGAAGAACAGGTGGTCGAAGAGGAGCCGCCTAACACTGAGGCATTCGATCTGATCTAGGTGGCGTTTCTCTGTTGACATTGGCGCCAACGATCCTTAGTTCGTTTTACATTTATTCCTTTATTTTGTAATAAGTCTTCCGCTATGTAATAATTACTCTGATTATTTATGACATTTATCTCTATACACTCTGTTATTATATATGTTGTCTTCTTGGCGCATGTATGAGATGCACCCGGCTTTGTCCTTTAAAACCGGGTGTTACAATGCAACTGCCCCACGATCAAGCGCCCCTTCACCTTCGCCATAACCAGCGGTCAAAGAGGCGAACCACCGCGCGAGAAGCATGCAATCGCCCCACGACTGAGTGCCCCCTCAGCTCCACCACTACTGGCGGTCCAACTCAGGGGCCCAGGCCCACACGTCATGTAACCGGCGCGCCGGTTACCATGTGCAAAGAAGCCGCACCGCCTCCTGCGCCAATGCCTTGCCTTCTCGGGACTGTCACGGATTCTGAAAAGGTAAATTTTTCAGAACTAGTGCAGCGACTCGAGGCAGCCCCACGCATAGCCAAACAGTGCCGTTAAGTACGATGGTCACGGGTCAGTCAGCCGTGGGAATAGGCACAAGCATTTGGCATGGTCATAGGCGGGCCGACAGTAATTGCAGCAGCAGGCGCACAGAAGCAGCGATATAACCACCAATCGGACTCTGGTCCCACCTGCAGGCTCGAGTCCTCCCCTGATGCGGGATCGGGGGCCACTGTCGGTACCCCAAATCAGGGATACCCTCTCCTACAGCATGAAGGCATCACACCCATGCGACGTCCCCTGGTCGCGTGGAGGACCACGCCTGACCCCGCCAGATGGGCAGGCCAAAGGACGCCACATGGCAGGGGGAGACACCGCACCCCAGTAAGGCCGGATCCCCCACAAAAGGACACCGGACCCCTATATACGAGTCCGGAGCCTCCAGGTAAGTCCCAACTCCAGCAGGGTCCCGGAGCAAAAAGGACCCTGATGTGTGCAGGGGTCCGGCGCTGACACGTGTGCGAGCCTCGCTTCCGCTTCTCGCTCAGGCGGAGACCCGCTGCTTGTGGCCCATGACATAAGCTACTAGGGCCGACCCTGACAAAAAGTCGTGCAGCCCCTGCATTTATTGAGGAAAAGACGCGCCGCCTGCCACTGCGCTGACGGGCAACGTGCCCTCTCAGCATTAAATGCTTCCTGTCCCATCCGCTGGCAGGCGGCGTCAAGGTCATCCAGCAGACAGCCCGCCTGCTGGGTCTGCTGGTGAACAGTACGCCTGTGCTGAGCGGCGCGCTATACTCATCTTCTCTTCCGCAAGAAGCCTCCTCGGTGCGCCAGGGATATACAGATCTCTGGTGTCAGGGAAGAAAGGATTGTCCCTACAACAGACATTAGAAGCTCCAAGCGCTATATCCTTTATGTACCTAGGCCCACATGTCGGGGCCCAGTCCCCTTTGTGCATGCCCCCCTTCAACTATAAAAGGGGAGGCATGCGACGTTACATACACACGCAATCTAAGACTCACTAGCTCATACAAGCCCCCAAGCAATACATCTCACAATGGAGTAGGGTATTATGCTCCGGCGGCCCGAACCACTCTAAATCCCCGTGTTTCTTGTGCATTGCTCCTTCTCTCCGTCAATCAAGCGAAACGCCTAAGCCCCTCCTCATCTCAGGACTTAGGGCGGGTGCACTCCGCCACCCGGCCGGAGATCTACTCTCCGACAAATATGCTGTCTCATGAGCCTCCTTGAGAATCAGTTCTCGGATCGAGGTGATGTCGGGAACACATAGCCTATCCTTGAACCATACCACTCCTTCTGAATCTTCACGGAAATCTGGACCTTTCTTATCTATGATTAGCTGCCGGATCTCGTTGATCTTCTCATCATCCTTCTGACCTTTCTTGATGTCTTGCTCTAGAGTGGGCTCTAGCTCAATTGCCACTCCTTGAGTGTTGTTCAAAAATCCGAGACTCAATCTGTTGAATTCCTTTGCTAGCTCGAACAGCATCGGGTGAGCAACCAACATATTGACTTGACTTTTTTTGCTAAGAGCATCTGCAACCACATTTTCTTTGCCTGGGTGATAATGGATCTCTAGCTCATAGTCTTTGATCAATTCTAGCCATCTTTGCTACCTCATGTTTAACTCTGACTGATTGAATATATACTTGAGGCTCTTGTGGTCTGTGTAGATATCACACTTCTGCCCGTAAAGATAATGTCTCCAAGTCTTCAATGCATGAACCACTACTGCTAATTCCAGATCATGAGTGGGGTAATTTTTCTCATGAACCTTCAACTGTCGGGACGAGTATGCCACTACTTTTCCTTCCTGCTTTAACACACATCCCAGTCCGGTGTACGAAGCATCACAATATAGCGAGAATGGCTTGTCAACATCTGGCAGAACCAACACCGGTGCTGTTGTCAACTTCTGCTTCAACATCTCAAATGATTCTTGGCACGCTAGGGTCCACTTGAACTCAACCTTCTTTGCTAGCAAGGCTGTCATTGGTCTGGCAATCTTGGAGAAACCTTCAATGAAATGCCGATAGTAACCGGCCATTCCAATGAAACTCTTGATTCCTCAGACATCTTTTGGTGCTTTCCAGTCCAGAATCGCTGCTACCTTCTTTGGATCTAAAGCTAGTCCATCTCGGTTTATAATATGACCCAAGAATAGAACTTCGCTGATCTAGAACTCGCACTTGCTAAGCTTAGCATACAACTGGCAATCTCGTAGCCTCTGAAGTACCTTCCTCAAATGTTCCTCATGCTCTTGCTCATTCTGAGAATATATGAGAATATCATTGATGAACACCACTACGAACTTGTCGAGGTAGTCCATGAACACACTGTTCATCAGGTACATGAAGTACGCTAGCGCATTTGTCAATCCAAATGACATAACCATGAACTCATATAGTCCATACTTGGTGATGAATGCTGTCTTCGGTATATCTGAGGGTCGAATTCTAAGCTGATGGTAACCTGACCTCAGATCTATCTTGGAGAATACACTGGCTACTCTCAACTGATCAAATATGTCCTCGATTCAAGGCAGGGGGTACTTGTCCTTGATAGTGACTTCATTCAGGGCTCTATAATCGATGCACATCCTCTTCGTGCCATCCTTCTTCTCCACAAAAGCACTGGGGCTGCCCAAGGTGAGGTACTTGGTCTGATATAGCCTTTCTCTAACAACTCATCAATCTGCTTCTTGAGTTCCACCAACTTTGGTCCAGACACTTGATAAGCTCTCTTGGAAATAGGGGCGGTGCCTGGGATGAGCTCTTTGGCAAATTCAACTTTCCTTTTAGGTGGCATGCCTGGTAACTCTTCAGGGAATACATCGGGGAATTCTGACACAATCCTAATTGCTTCAATCGGATTAGACTCCTTGTCATCTACTGATATATGGTGATAGGCTCCTTCTTCTAGTTCAGGTAAGTACAGCTTGGTTACTACTTCCTTTCTAGATGGGGACACCAACTTAACTGTTCTCTTGTCACAACTGATAGTGGCTTGAATTCTGTGTAGCCAATTCATCCCTAGGATGACATCTAACCCTTGAGTTCCCATTACTACTAGGCTAGCAGGGAAGTCTATCCCCCTTATTTCAATCCTTAGATTCGGACAAATCCTATCGGACTGAACTTTTCCCCCAACTGAATTAACTCTTAAAGGTGGGATCATTGGCTCTATGGGGATGTTATGTGATTCGACCCAAGATGTAGAAACAAAAGAATGTGTGGCACCAGTATCAAATAGTAATTTGCTGGGTAGGATTTGATTGGAAACATACCTACTGCCATGTCCTGAGCATCCTGGATTGCTTCAGCCTCCAGTGGTTCACCTTTCCACGGTTGTAGGCCTGACCATGAACTCCTCGTGCTTGTTGTGGTGCTCCTTGTCTTGCTGGGGCATTGACTGCTGGTGGCTGCTGAGCTGCTTTCTTGGGACAATTCTTCGCCCAATGGTTTTGTTCTCCATAGTGGAAGCATGCACGACCTCCCACTTACGCTAGAGTTGCCTGACCATTCTGATTGGGTGCTGGGGCAAGAAGGCGGGATGCTTGGGGGTTCTGACGCTAGTACTGATTTCCTCCAGGCTGGGTGTTCTGACCGTACTGCTACTGCTGCTACTGAGGAAACTGCCTCTGGTACTGGTGCTGGTGCTGGTGACCTTGCTTGAATTGCTGCGGTGAGTTGCCTGAGTAGCGGGGACGACTACTACTCCTGGCCTGAGGTCCACCAATCTTGCGCTTCCTATCCTCCATCTCCTGATGCTTCCTTTCTGTCATGATTGCTCTGTCTATCAAATGTTGGAATGTGGGAAAAGTGTGGTTCATCAGCTGGTAGTGGAGGGGATCAACCAATCCTCTCAAAAAGCGGTACTGCCTCTTAGCATCCATGTTAACATCTTCTGGGGCGTAGTGTGACAGTTGCAAAAACTTATCCCTGTACTCACTGATGGACACAGGACCTTGCTTCAGGGCAAGAAACTCCTCCTTCCTCACTATCATTAGTCCCTCGGGCACATGGTAGCGACAAAAGTTGTCCCTAAACTCCTCCCAAGTAATAGCTTCAGGGTTGGCATGGGTGGTGAGGTAAGATTCCCACCAAGACTGTGCTACTCCCCTCAGCTGTTGGGGACCGTACAACACCTTCTCACGATCGTTGCACTGGGCAATGTGCAACTCACGCTCCACGGTACACAACCAATCTTCCGCGTCCATGGGATCAGCAGAGTGGGTAAAGACAGGGGGATGGCCCCTCATGAACTTTGCCCGCTTGTCTCTGGGCACCTGTGGCATCTGGACTTGCACTTGAGGCTGAGGCGGGGGTGGATGCTGCTGCTCCTGCTACATTGCTGCTAAGGTCTATCTGATTGCCTGAACTGCTTGAGTTTGCATCATGAATGCTCGACTGTCATCGGGGGTGGCAGTGGCAACTGCTGCTGCTAGGCTGCATCCTCCTGAGGTGCATGCTGTTCTGGCTAAGCACGCCTCGCACCTCTGCGCCTGTTCTCAGACATCTGTAGAAATCACACACATATCAGACCTGACTCTGCAGTCTTTCAACATAAGAAAAGATATACAGAAATGTAACACCCCTGGTGTTACTGTCACAAAAACCTGAGCATAACATCATAAGCATTGGCATATCATATGTTTGTCACACCTAGAGTGCATTCACTAGGCAAAAATTTCAAACAAGTTGTATTAATATGACATTTTGTGAATAAAACCCTAGAGTAGGGTACTCAATCCTAGATTGGGTTTAATAGAGCAAACAAGGCTTAAACAAGAGAAAACTTCAAAACTCAATTGAAATAGTCATAAAGTGTCACCATGGATGAACTTAAGTGGTATTAACACCCTAAAATTACCACAAACCCTAAATAGAACCCTAGAAAGCCCTAAACTTAAACCCTAGGGGGCTAAGTGCAAAATTAGTGCACTTTTGGACTAAAGTGCAAAAACCATGAAAGTAAGGCACCTTAAGTCATATGGTTCACATGTGTGTGGATTTGCAACCTAAACTCTGAGTTTTGGACCTATTTGCAAAAAGACCCCATTGGAGCTCTATTGGTTGTCTGAAAACAGTGTAGGAGGGCTGACTTTAGGGCTCTGTAGATCCAAAACTATTGAGAATTTGCCTAGGGCCAACACATCAAATTTATAGAGCTATGTTAGGAGAACAACTTTGTTTAAGGGATTAAACATTGTTGTTATGAAAAATTTGGAGAAAATTTTGCCCAAAGTCGTGCTGTCAGACTACTTAAAGTCTAAAGTCAAATTAACAGTGAGATTGCAAGAACTTAGGACTCAGTTCTAAGCATGATCTCATGACTTTTTGTGGGTACACGATGTAGCAAAGTTGTAGCTGGTTTATTAGGCTATAACTTTGATACAGAGAGTTGAACCAGTTGTTACATGAAATCACGAGAAAATCGAGCTCAAAGTTGCTTTGTCAGGTCAACTGAAGAAGTTGCGCCATGGTAAAGTAACAAAATATCAAGGATGCAATGCATCTCACCGCCGGTGACTCTCCACCGCGATTAACGCCGATCATCGCGATTCGTGCGCCGGGACTTACGGATAACCGTAGGCAGGGAAAGATCTCAACTCGGGGAAGGGGGAGAAGCTTATCACCGGACTGTTCACCATAACACTTGCCAGCGCAGTGGACGGTGGTGTCTTCGTCGGAGTTCACCGTCGATCGCTGTTGCGCCACGTGCTCAGAAGATCTACCACGTCGCCGTAGATATCCGTAGGAGGTCAGTTCCTCGCTAGAGTGATTACCCCGGGAAGCGCCACGATAGTTCACGCCGGTGACTCATCTCTCTTCTCGGCCGCTGGTCTCTCCTTTCAAAATTGGACGCCACCGCTTAGTATTTCTATAAATTGAAGGCCAGGTCAGTTGCGCCATGTTATCACGAAGCCGAAGCACTCGTTCTCACCCTCAATTAGCCACTGTAGTCGGAGAATTTCCTTCTTCCCCTAATTCGATCGACTGCGCCGCCGTGAACCGCCTCCTCGTGGCTAGCTGATTCTAGGTCCACCCTCGCCCTTGTTGTTCGTGTTTTAGCACCCGCATGTGCTTGTGATCGTCACCTGCCCAGCCCATGGAGCTTGACTTCACCTAATCCACCGGAACGCCTTGATCGGAGTTCAGTATCAGCGGTCACCATGGTCAGGCACATCCTGGCCCGAATTAGTCCAATTAAAGCATGTTCTAGGGTCACCTCGGGTCGGTAATGCTTACCCAGCAACTAGTTTAGGCAGCCGCCTTAGTTCTTGGCCGGTTCGAGCAGCGAGATGGTCGACGGCGAGCGCACCGTGGCCATAGGTTAGTTTGGGGAAGAAACACGAGTTGAAGGACCCTGGTGCATTTGTCAGTGAGACAATGAATAGTGGCCGGGGGTTCTTAGCGTATTATTTAGGTCATCAAGGGCCTCTGTGCAAAACTGCTAGCGCGGGCGCGCGCACGCACGAGCGCGTCCCCATTTCCTGTTCAGATTGGGCTGACTGGGCTAGTTTAGGTCCAGCACTGTTCGCACTTTTTCTTTTTCGTTTTCTGCCAGAGCTAAAACAATTCTAGAAAATTGTAGAAAAATGATAAAAATACCAAACTAATTTTGCTAGGTTTCTAATTTTCCATAGAATTTAATAAAAATAATTTTAGGATTTTTAATCCAAACAGAAAATTATAGAGTATTTAAAACAGCCTAAGACCTTGTTTCTGGATTTTTAGAAAATAAATAGTAAATCCAAAATTCATTAAATTTTTAGGGTAAACTTTAAATAATATTTAGAAGCCTTGGGCAAAGTTTGATATGAATTGAACCATGTATTATACTTAGAACCCAAAACTCTAGCCCCCCTGCCCTGTGAACTTCACTATTGACTCCGGAAACCCTAAGTTATCGGAGATCCGTGAAGGAAAGTTGTATTCAAGACTTTAGATAATAAACTATTATTATCTTTGCACTCTCATGAGCATTACATGAGCATTCATTATTATGTATGGTTATATTTAGAAAATGAAGAAGAAGTAGAAGTCGAAGAAGAGAAGACTTCACCACCACCACTTGAGGAACATGAGGCAGGCAATTGTTTTTATTTCGATATCTGCGGAACCGAGCCTGATTCACCAGAAACACAAGGCAAGCCCCGGTGCATTTGCCACCTCCTTGTTACTTTAAAATCTTTCTCACTTACTTGATGCATTAGGTGATAGGAGTTGTGTTCTAAATCAATTCCTGCATTTCCTTCCTTGGATTATTTCCTAAATCCCTGTTTTACAAAAGGTTTTCTTATGCTTAGTTTTGCTTTAGAAAAATAAAATGTTTTGTTTTCTCAAAAGATGAAGTTGCAAAGTGGGTGGGATGTTTTCAAAAATAAAACTTGATGGTGGATCCATCATGGCCATGATGGGTTCAACATCGGAAAAGATGTACCTCTGCCAGGTACCAAACTTTGGGTTTGAAATGATTAAGCTGAGACCGGGCGGGTGACTTGCACGAGAAGAGAATCTCGGTGTAGTTTCTCCGTCTGTGTAGCATCATGAATCTTATCCTCTGGCTCTTGCATTTGTCTGAAGGCCTTAGCAAATATAATATCCGCTGCACTGCCTATATCAACCAGAACATTGTGGACCAGAAATCCTTTGATAACACAAGAAATAACCATAGCATCATTGTGAGGGTAAACCTTGAGCTGAAGGTCCTCTTGGGAGAAGGTAATTGGGATGTGGGACCATCTCGACTTGAAGAAGGGTCCCTGCACCCTGACATGCTTGTACCCTTCTCTGTGCCTCCTTCTTCTGCTTCTTGTTGGCCGGCTCTGAGCATGAACCGTCTGTTATCGGGAGTACCAGCTTCGTAGTCGAAGCAGCTCCAGCTTGGTTGTTGAACGAAGCCATCAGCTCAAAAAGTGGAAGTGAGTTCACCGGAGGTGGGTGCCAATGTTGGGGGACTCGTTCTTAAATGCTATGAATTAAGAACAAGGCAACATAAAATATTAAATATTAATGCCCTTCGTCCGCTGAACCATTATCTCCCTGAGGATTTAATGAACTTCGGACGAAGTCCATGAGCAAAATATCACGAAGGTCACACCTTCGTGATTAGATTTATAAGACAATGTAAAATGAAATATAAAATATAAAACATTAGTGAAAGATATACTAAAAACAGTTGATATTATTCACATATTTTATTATACAAACCTAAATAACATAATATTTAGGTACATTTATATATACCTTCATCTTGGCAGAAAGCAATAATTCCAGCGTAATGTGTCAGCGATTACCAGATTGCGTGAACAGTACAGGGAGCGCAGCCTATGTATAATTACATTTATGCCCTTTACAATCAACTACAATAAAGACACAGAACATCATGGGTCTTTTAGGTTATTTCATCTTTAAGTCGGTTCACCCCTTTGTCTTGAGGCATGTCACTGTGTGGAAGCTTTATAGGCGATAGCTTCGGCGCTGCTCTTTAGAGGATCTACCGAAGGTGTCTTCTTTTTTTAGGATCTTCGACTCCGAAGCATACCCCCAACAGTAGCCCCTTCGCGGTGCTAGATCGTTTTTCGTAACAAGCTTGATCCGTGAAAAAGTCTTCTAGGCTTCAGGAAGCCGAAGATCCAAAAAACACCTTCCCTGAGCTCGTTGGCAAGAAACGATTAAAATAATCCACGTGCGAGGTGGCCCCATCTTGCAGCAGTTATGCGCGCACTGACGATTCACCTTCTCGGACTCTGTGGCCCACCGTTCAGTGAGTGCGGGTGGCTGTTTGTCCGGTGCGGAAGACCTTGACGATTCACCTTCTCACCTGCGGCACTATATAAACAGACGGGTAGGTGTGAAGTTACTACAACATTCATTGCTATTGCACTGTTTTGCTGCCAAAATATTGACCGAAGCGGAAGCTTGCTCACTGCTTCCGCGACCGAAGCTATTTATTTTGCTCAAGCTTCGTAACGAGAAGGAGCTTCAGCAAAGTTAAGAAAAATTTTCAACTTCATTCGAAAAACAAGAAATTCAATCACTAGATGGCCAGAGTACGTTCCACAGCTATGGTTACTCGCAACGGAGAAGAGGCCGAAGGTCTCGAAACTGCCCCAATCTCCGAAGTGATGAAGCGCTCAGGGCTAGTAGTATCGGAGGATGCACCTGCCGCTGAAGCAGAGCAGGCTGATGTTGAGGAGACTGAGTCTGAAGATGATTACAGCGCAGTGCCATGTAAACCCAGCCACCTGGATTTCGGGAAATCCACCATCTCCGAAGGTGATTTGCCTAAGCTGTTAAATTTGGGCTACTTCAGTGAAGCGAAGAAGAAGCTGGTTCGTTTTGTTGGGGAAGAGACTACTCCAAAACTAGGAAAGGATGAAGTAGTGGTCTTCAAAAGTTTCTTTAAAGCTGGTTTAAGATTTCCTTTGAACAAGATGATTGCTGATGTATTGGAGAAGTTTGGAGTCTACCTTCATCAGCTAACTCCTAACGCTATCGTTAGGCTTAGCGTTTATATCTGGGCTCTCCGAAGCCAAGGGGTGGATCCATTTAGCGAAGGCTTCTGCCGAGTGCACGAGCTTCATTATCAGACAAAAGCTAGAGGAGATGGGCTACATGAAAATTTTGGCTGCTAAAACTTTGCCGATCGCAAGAATACAAAATTTCCAGTGATTAGCTACCGAAGCAAGTGGCCAGCTGGCTGGAAGTCTGAGTGGTTCTACGTCAAGGTTGACGAAGAGAAGGAGAAGCTAGTCCAGAGTCCGTTAGAATTGATCTTCGAAGAGACCAGACCCCGGTGCGACATGACACCAGGGAGTCCGAGCCAAATTGCCCTGGCTGAATTTCGAGTTATTGCAGATCATATCGGCACTAGGGACTTAGTGCAAGAATTCTTGGCCTTCAGAGTGTTCCCAACTTTGAAGGAGTGGGACATGCTGAAGCTGAAGGGGGAAAAGAAGAAGGGGGAATTTATTCGGTTGCCTTATCATTATAAATTCAAGAAACATTTCAAAGTGCCTTGCCAAGAGTGGCTAGACACGATCGAAGTAATGTGCAATGAAATACTCGGCAATTACTCTAAGAAAGAAGATCAATTGATGACTGCAGCCTTCGGCACCCGTCCGAAGCAAAGGTTAAACCGAGTAATGGATGCTCTGGACTTTGAGTATCCCGACTACGAGCGGCTAGACAAGGATGCCGAAGGGCAAAAAAGAAAGAGAGTGGCTGGTGCTCTGAACAAAGACGATGAAGAACAATTGAAAAAGAAAAAGCTGAAGCTTGAGCCGAAAATAGATGCTTCGAAGAAGAGAAAAGCTACAGCTCCGAAGCAGAAGGTAATTGATGAAGAAGAAGAAACTGCTGCAACACCTTCTACCACCGACGTGGTGGAAATTTTAAAGGTAATGACTGAATCTTTGCCTATCAAGCTGAGTCCACTGGGGCCACATCTGACGAAGCTTTTTCAGAAGGAAAAGGAGCCCACAAAAACGAAGAAAGCAGCTAGGCCAAAAAAGCAAAGAATCATTACAGTGACAGAAGTTATCGAAGGGACACCACCACAAGCTTCAGCTCTGAAGGCCCCAGCTGTTGAGAGCACAATAGCTACCGAAGCCACACCTTCGGAAGCTACAACTGCCGAAGCTGCCACAGCCAAAGATATTCATTTAGAAAGCACGATTGCTGATATTGATAAGATGCTACTAAATATGGCCGCAGAAGAAGCTGCCGTAGCCACCGAAGAGACTATGGCCCCAGAGCCCGAGAAGGAGAAAGAAATAGCCGAAGACACTTCGAAAGATGAAATTTTTAACTTTCAAAACTTAGTTGGTCAAGAGCTGACAAAGGCTGAAAAAGAAGAGCTAAAATAATATGCTATATCTTGCGGATATCGGCCGGGAGCACTTCTCTATGGTGGCATCGATGACAAAAGGTTGCGCTGTGTCCTGGATCAGGCCGGTGCGAATGTTATTGGTACTCTATCAAAGAATATCCTGTTTCCCGAAGCTCGAGACAGACATTAGCCGCTACCGACGACAGCACATCGTCGGTAGTTTATTCTATTCCAATTTCAAGGTAAACAACTTTTCTCTAACTTTTATTGCTTTTAATAACGAAGATGTTTTCTAACGAAGGTTGTTTATGTGCAGAGTATGCTGCTGAGCCAAGCTTTGAAAATGTAGCAAGATTTGGAAGATAAAAAACACGAGGTTATAATTGAGAATTTAGAAAGCAAAATAAAAGACCAATCAGCTGCTCTTGAAAAGAAAGACTTCGAGCTTCAGACAACCGAAGGCTTATTGGCAGAAGCTGAAGCTAAAATAGCAGAATTGAATACGAAGCTTCTCTCCCAATCAGAAAGCTTCGAACAAGAAAAGCAGAAGCTCAGTGCAAAATTTGAGGCCGAGATCTAGAAAAGTTTAGATTTGAAAGAATCATTGACAAGCCTTCAAAACAAATGTCTGGAGTTCAGTAATCGATGTGTTCAACGGCTGAAACAGGTCTTCTATTCGGTTGGAGCCAGGAACGAAAAATTTAATCCTTCGTCTGAAGACCTGCCATGGGCCTTCGAACATATCAAGGGTGAAATTGATGACCTTGATGAAGTTATAGCTGGACATGGTGACTTTTGTGCCCTGGTAGCTTCTCGAGGCACAGCTGTCGCCTTCCTGAAATCTGGCTGCGGACATGGAAAGGTTATCAATAGACCCAATTTCAGCTTATCACCAGCAGATTTGGATAATATTCCCAACCTTGCCCGAAGCATAGCAAATAGATTTATAAAACTGGTATGGACAAAGGGTGGACGAAGCAAAGCTGGTGATGAAGCTCGGAGTCATCTTAAGCCGGTAACAAAATCATACCTTGTGCTTACCTCTTCCTTCAAACTTGAATTTTGCTTATAATACTTTAATATGTACAGGATGACGAAGTCGAAGCCAAAGCTGAAGAGTAAGAAAATGAAGCCGAAGCTTAATGGATGACGAAGCCGAAGCCGGAGCTTAATGGATACCAATGAAGCTTGAATAGACGACTGTAGAAAAAACTCTAAAAAACTCTTGTAATAACCTTTGTAAAGAATAATGTAATTAGATTTTACTTTGGGAACTTTGTCCATACCTTGTAATATATTCTTACCTTTCCATCAATGTAAAAAGTGCTTTGATGTGAACGAAATTAGCATTTTTGAGCCGAAGGCGAAAAACACCTTCCCTTCTTTTCGTACACAGCGAAGCATAAAAATTGCTTCTTTTTCTTTTTGCCGAAGCCTTGTCTTTAAAGCCGAAGCAACTGCCTATGTCATAATGATGATGATCCTATGTATGTCTAAATGAATGTTTTATGAATGCAAATGTATGATGTAATGTATCGTGCAAATGAATGTCCAAACACACGCATACGAAGCCACAACCATAACCTTCATTCCCTTAGGAATAACCAAAGTCTCTTTGCCGTTTATTTTTCGGCTTCACCGCTTATTTTTCAGTATATCAGCGCTGAATTTTCGCTGTAAGTTCTACATTCCCTTAGGAACGTCTTTTGAACTTCTTCGCCTTATATTTCGGCGATATCGCGTTGACTTTTCGCGCTTCACCTTATATTTCGGCGGAATCAGCCTTGACTTTTCGCTGTAAGCTCTGCATTCCCTTAGGAACGACTTTTGAGCAGAAAACTTACACTGCGCTCCCTTAGGAACGGCTTTTTGTAGCTTCGTCGTGCTCTGCATCCCCTTAGGGACATCTTTCGAGCTTCTTCCTGTTTTTCCTTTTCTCTTTGCGCTCGATGGTGCATGCTCAGCTTTTACATTTACATTTTTTGGGGGATATTGCTCTTGTAGAGCTGAAATAAGAAAAAGAGAAATTACATGCTATGGCCCCATTAAAAACCTTTCTCCCCCTTTTAGAAAGGAAAAGGGTGCCATAGGAAAAATAAAAAGATTACATCAAGCTATACATAATATCGCCGAAGCTCATTCGCATTCCAAGATCTAGGAATGTCGTTGCCGTCCATATCCTTTAATCTGTACGAACCAGGTCTTGACGAAGATACCACCAGAAAAGGTCCTTCCCACTTCAACTGTAGCTTGCCTACTGTATCTGGGTTGGCGACTCTCCGAAGTACCAAGTGTCCTGGCTTGATGTTTTTTAACCAAACTTTTCTATCATGCCATTTTATTGTTTCGGCTTGATATTTATTGATGTTCTCCATAGCCTGAAGCTTGATCCCTTCTATAGCATCTTTTGCCACAGAATAATCAACTTCGTCCTCTGCCAAAGCCACTATTCTTATTGATCCTGCTTTAGCTTCTTCTGGGGTTATTGCTTCGTCACCAAACAATATTTTGAATGGTGTAAAACCTGTTGACCTTGATATTGTTGTGTTGTGGCTCCACACCACTTTAATCAATTCATCTGGCCACTTTCCTCTGGGCTGATTGAAGATTAACTTCATTATTCTCGTCATTATAATGCCATTAGCTCTTTCAACAAGTCCATTTGACTCCGGATGTCTGACCGATGCAAAATGGATCTTCGTGCCAATTTGTTCACAAAACTCTTTGAAAGCTTCGGCATCGAACTGTGTTCCGTTGTCCATAGTAATAGCCTTCAACACTCCGAAGTAACAAACAATATTTTGCCAGAAAAATTTCTGGACAGTGACCAAAGTTATTGTGGCTAAGGGCTTCGCCTCAATCCACTTGAAAAAATACTCTACCGCCACCACAACATATTTTAGATTTCCTTGTGCTGGTGGAAGTGGGCCTAGCAAATCAAGGCCCCACCTTTGCAACGGCCAAGTGGGCTGTATTAACTGAGTTAGAGATGAGGGTTGTTTATGATCTCTTGCACATTTTTGACAGCCTTCACATTTTTGAACTAATTCTGCTGCATCCGAAGCTGCCTTCGGCCAATAAAATCCTTGATGAAAAACTTTTCCCAGCAAGGGCCTAGATTCGATGTGGGATCCACGCAGACCTGCGTGTATCTCCTTCATCAATTCAATACCTTCGGTTCTTGATAAACATTTAAGGAGAGGTGAACAAACTCCATGTTTATACAATTCCCCTTCTATCAAGACATATGGTCTTGTTCTTGCCTCCATTATTTTGTTATAAGCTTCAACACTTGAAAGACAATTTCCTTGAAGGAAAGATATTATTTTAGTTCTCTAGTCTTCACTATGTACTGGAGAAATAGAGAGCAATGCTTTTTCCATGAGCTCAACCGAAGGTGCTTTTATTGTTTGAAAAAATACTTCGGAGGGTAAGGGGAGCCCCTGAGCCGCTGATTTGGCTAGCAAATCCGCATGCTCATTTTCACCTCTTGGAATACTTTTGACAGAAAATCCTTCGAAGGAAGCTTCCAACCTTCGGACTGCATCCAGATATTTTTCAAGCTTCGGATCTCGTGCCCTGCTACTTTTATCCACATGGCCAGCTATGACTTGAGAATCAGTCTTTAAGATGGCCCTTCTTATTCCCATTGCCCTTAGTTTCCGAAGCCCCAATAAAAGTGCTTCGTACTCAGCAATATTATTTGTGCAACTGAAATCCAGTTTGACTACGAAACATGTTTTGACATTTGAAGGTGCGACTAGAACTGCAGCTGCTCCTGCTCCGAAGGTTCCCCAAGAACCATCGCAGAATACCGTCCAAGCTTTGGTATCTTTGCTTGTTCCTTCTTCGTGAGCCCCTGACATTCAGTCAGCTATGAAGTCTGCTAGCGCCTGAGATTGAATTGAGGATCTATGCACGTAATCAATGGTGAATTCATTCAGCTCCGCGACCCACTTTCCAACCCTTCCAGTAGCTTCTATGTTCCTCATAATATCCCTCAGAGGCTGTGACGAAGGAACAATTATATGGTAAGCCTGGAAATAATGCTGAAGCTTCCTGGAAGCCATTAACACAGCATACAACACTTTTAACAACTCTGTATAATTTTTCTTTGACACGCTCAACACTTCGGAGACAAAATATACTAGAAATTGCTTTTTATTTTGTCCTTCAAGCTTCTCCTGTACAAGTGTCGCACTCACTGCAGAGTGCGAACCTGCCACATACAACAGCAGAGGAGCCCCTGGCGTGGGTGGAGTTAGCGTCGTTAGATCTATCAGGTACTGCTTCAGCTCTTCGAAGGCTTTCTGCTGAGCTGATCCCCATTGAAAGACTTAGGCTGACTTTAGCACTTCAAAGAATGGTAAATTTCTCTCTGCTGATCTATATATGAATTGGTTCAAAGATGCCAGTCTTCTTGTCAGCCGTTGAGCTCCCCTCTTTGTGCTTGGCGGCTCCATCCAAAGAATAGCTTCGATTTTATTCGGATTAGCTTCGATCCCTTTTGTGGAAACTAGACAACCAAGGATTTTTCCCTTCTTTACTCCGAAGAGACATTTTTCTGGATTCAACTTCAGGCCAGCTTGCCTAAAGTTAGCAAATGTTTCCTGCAGATTAGCAATGTGATTTTCTTGCTTCGTGCTTTTTACTATGATATCATCAACATATGTTAGCACATTTCTGCCTATCTGAGAATGAAGGACTTTCGCTGTCATTCTGCTGAAGCTTCCTCCAGCATTCTTGAGCCCCTCAGGCATCCGAAGATAACAATATGTATCACTGGGGGTTATGAAACTGGTTTTTTGCTCATCTTCCTTCTTCATCTAGATTTGATGGTAGCCTGAATAACAATCTAGTAGACTCATGAGTTCTGACGAAGCTGCTGCATCTACTAGAGAATCTATTCTTGGTAATGGGAATTCATCCTTCGGACAAGCCTTGTTGAGATCAGTAAAATCAATGCACATTCTCCATTTACCATTGGCCTTCTTCACCATAACAGTGTTAGCTAGCCATTCTAGGTATTTTACTTCTCTGATGACTCTAGCAGTAAGAAGTCTTTTCACTTCATTCCGAGCACCTTCGGCTTTGTCATCAGACATTTTCCGAAGCCTCTACTTTTTGGGTCTAAAGGATGGGTCGACATTAAGCGAGTGTTCAATGACATCCCTGTTGACACCACAGAGATCGTTGGATGACCATGCAAAGACATCTTTGTTGTTGAACAAAAACCTTGTTTGGGTTTTCTCCTGTTCCTCGGACAATTGAGATCCCAGCAACACCTTCTGCTCTGCTATATCTTCACATAAGAGCATGGGCTTCGGCTGATCGGCCGAAGCAGCCTTCTCCCTTCTGTACTTGTACTGCTCACAAGCTTCGGCTCCATCTATATTATGGATTGCTTTTGAGTCTGTCCAGTTTCCTTCAGCCTTTCTGGAAGCTTCCTGACTTCCATGAATAGCAATAGGCTCTTGATTCGAAGGTATCTTCATGCATAGATATGATGGATGAAGAATTGCTTCAAAAGCATTGAGTGTCCCACGACCAATGCTTGCATTATAGGGGTACTCCATGTCGACAATATCAAACACAACTTGCTCAGTCCTTGTATTGTTGACAAAACCGAAGGTCACTGGCATCGTGATCTTTCCGAGCGCTACAATCTGCCTTCCTCCGAAGCCACAAAGAGGGTGTGTAGCATCATGAATCTTATCCTCTGGCTCTTGCATCTATCTGAAGGCCTTAGCAAATATAATATCCGCTGCACTGCCTGTATAAACCAGAACATTGTGGACCAGAAATCCTTTGATAACACAAGAAATAACCATAGCATCATTGTGAGGGTAATCCTTGAGCTGAAGGTCCTCTTGGGAGAAGGTAATTTGGATGTGGGACCATCTCGACTTAATAAAGGGTCCCTGCACCCCGACATGCTGTACCCTTCTCTATGCCTCCTTCTTCTGCTTCTTGTTGGCCGGCTCTGAGCATGAACCGTCTGTTATCAGGAGTACCAGCTTCATAGTCGAAGCAGCTCCAGCTTGGTTGTTGAACAAAGCCATTAACTCAAAAAGTGGAAGTGAGTTCACCGGAGGTGGGCGCCAATGTTGGGGACTCGTTCTTAAATGCTATGAATTAAGAACAAGGCAACATAAAATGTTAAATATTAATGCCATTCGTCCGCTGAAGCATTATCTCCCTGAGGATTTAATGAACTTCGGACGAAGGCCATGAGCAAAATATCACGAAGGTCACACCTTCGTGATTAGATTTATAAGACAATGTAAAATGAAATATAAAATATAAAACATTAGTGAAAGATATACTAAAAACAGATGATATTATTCACATATTTTATTATACAAACCTAAATATATATCAAAACATAATATTTAGGTACATTTATACCTTCATCTTGGCAGAAAGCAATAATTCCAGCGTAATGTGTCAGCGATTACCAGATTGCGTGAACAGTACAGGGGTACTGTTCACCTATTTATAGGCACAAAGCGCAGCCTATGTATAATTACTAGGACTGGGCGTTCGGGTTTACCCGAAATTTCGGGTCGGGTTTTTTGGGTTTTTTATATTTCGGGTTTTCAATAGTAGAACCCGTACTCGTACCCGAACTTTCGGGTACCCGCAATTTCGGGTACCCGCAATTTTGGGTTTGGGTTTGGGTAAAATTCGGGTACCCGTTCCAAAGTCTCTAACCTCTAAGGTCTACAGTTGCACTACTTCACTTCACACGATCTGCAGCTCGCCAGGCGCCAGCTCCAAGCCTCTGTTTTTAGAACCAATATTTTGTTTAGTTGTCATTTTTCGGATAGCTATTGAGACCACTGCATTGCAAAGAAGTACTGCTCTGTCTGTATCTAGAAGAGAAGTAAAAGCTAGTTAGTGATAAACCTGATGACCATCCAAACCAAATTAGCGAGGCTTTTGAATAATCTAAAGCTCGTGCATGTATCCATGCGAACAAGTGAGCCTAACCTTTGCTCTTTTCATTTGCCTGGGAGTTGGGAGACTACGTGTGCTGGCCGCCTGGGACTGGGACCATGCACGGTGCCGTCACCTGCGCGTGCGTTGGCCGCCTGCGAGGAGGACTGTCCGGCCGCCTGGGAGGCTGCGCCGCTGTGTGAGGACGCCGCTCGCCGCTGCGCGTGTGCGCGACTGCGAGGACGCCGCTCGCCGCTGCGCGGTGCCGCGGTGCGTGTGACTGGGAAGACCGGCGGATTGGTCCGCCGTCTGGGAGGGAGGATTGGCCCGCCGTCTGGGACTCGAGAACGCCGCCGGCGCCTGGTAAGCGCGTGGGAGACTGGGAGTCTGAGAGCTAGGGCTCGCCGCTTGCGACTTTGAGAGTTGCTGAGTTGACCTTCCGCGCTGTTGCCTATTGGGTTTAGGAGTTGGGTCTGTCTAATTTCGGGTAGAATGGGTACTTCGGGTACCGCGGATGAATACCCGATTAGGCCCAAACTTACTTCGGGTATTCAGTTTTGTTACCCGTTGGAGCTGTTCGGGTAACGGGTCTCGGGCTAAACGGGTACGGGTTCGGGTAATTTGGGTAACGGGCTTCGGGCTCAGGTTTTATGCCCAGTCCTAATAATTACATTTATGCCCTTTACAATCAACTACAATAAAGATAGAGAACATCATGGGTCTTTTAGGTCATTTCATCTTTAAGTCGGTTCACCCCTTCGTCTTGAGGCATGTCACAGTGCCGAAGCTTTATAGGCGATAGCTTCGGCGCTGCTCTTGAGAGGATCTACCGAAGGTGTCTTCTTTTTTTAGGATCTTCGGCTACGAAGCATACCCCCAACATCTGCATGACGGGTGAAACGCTCTTGGGAAAGGTAATGAAAGCAGATACCGAACTTGTCAAGTGATTCAGGGGCACCTGCAGGGTTGTTTGAGGTCCGTTGGACAAGGACAACTGTAGGTGGGCCTAATGACTTGGGAGGTTCCGTCACAGCTGGTATCGAAGCGAAGCCCATCTCTGCAGAGGTTATAAGGCATTTTCAAAAAGAATTTTCTAGGACTTATCTAGAAAATTTCTTTCTTTCTTATCTAGCTTCCTTCTGAAGTACTTATTTAAAGACCAGATAGTACAGTGCAATGTATAGAAGGTGTGAATCGACTAAGGTTGATTCTGTAATTACACATGCATCATGCTAAAAACTATGCTAATAAGATTTTTCCCTTAAGAAATGCCACCGCGCACAAGAAAGACCGCACACAAGTCTACCGGGCCGATTGGCGTACCCCGTCATCAACTTGCCCCATGGCATGAAGACAACTGCAGTGGTAGCAATGATCCAATCGGGGATCTGGAAGCCCAAGTTGATCAGCTTCGATCAGAACTCTGTCGCAGGAACGACATATGGGTCGCGAATGGTGAAAGAATAAACGAATTAAGAACAGACATCCGCCACCTGCAGGATCATCTCGCTGAACGAGATCTAGCGCTTGACTGGGCGGTTAACTCTCGTTCGCTTGCTTGGGCTAAGGAAGCTAAAGCTCGAGCCCATGTGGAAGAGCTCAGCACAGCTGTAGATAACTTGCAGGTTTATTGTAATACATTACATGAAGAAGTTAATGTATTGTATTCCCAACTGCACCCCAACGTACCTGCGGATCTTGTCGGGATAGAAGCCTGACCTTTTGGGATAGCGGGAGAAGCCTTTGGTGGTGAATTAGACCTTTTCAGGCCTCCTCCCTCTATGAAGTTGGTGGATGAATGGTCTCCTACTCCCGACAGCGAGGCTACCAAAAGTGACAAGAAGCAAGAGTAGTATAAGTAGTAGTAATGTATAATAGGTAATGTAATCCTGTTGTAAATTCGAGTCTCTAACATTACCCTTTTTAGTAATGTAAAATGGATGGTTTTCTTTGGCATATTATATTCTTCCAATTGTTTGTTGCCTCAGATGCCTTCCAAGACTCGTTCACAGGATGGAGCAGGGACCTCCAGTGGGAGGGAAGCAACTCCGAACCCACCTCCAGTCCCTCCAACATTAGCTGAGACCATCGCTGCCTTGGTTAATACTACGGCCGACAACACCCGCTTTCTGCGAGAAATGGCGGGTCAACAATTCCAACAATAAGGCGGGTGAGCGTATCGACAAGGACCCCGCGAAACGTCATATCTGGATTTCTCAGAGACCCGTCCCCCATTGTTTGTCAAGGCAGGAGATCCTCTGGAAGCGGATGAGTGGATCCGCGTTATCGAGCTGAAGTTTGGGCTTCTCCGATGTACAGAGATTCAAAAGCCCCTATTCGCAGCACAACAATTGCGCGGCCCTGCCAGCACCTAGTGGGGAAATTTTGTAGCCGTTCAACCGGCTGGTCATCAAATAACTTGGGATGAGTTCAAGTTGGCTTTCCGCGAGCACTATATACCTAAAGGGGTGCTCCACATGAAGCAGGAGGAATTTATGAAGCTGAAACAGGGTGGGGATACTGTCACTCAGTATCTCAATAAATTCAACCACTTATCCCAATATGCAATCGATCAAGTCAACACGGATTTAAAGAAGAGGAATTGCTTCATGAGAGGTCTTAATGATTGAATGCAAAGGAAGATGGCCACCTGCATTGATCTTTCCTACGGAAGGGCTGTCATTACTGCATTGGCAGTTGAGGCTAAATATGCAGGTTCCGGAAAATCCAAGGGTTACGGAGGCGACAGGCCCAGTCAGGGGTCTGAGAAAAGACAAAGGTTGGTAATCCGACCTTTCAATCCGAATCGCTCTTCCCCACGTCCACCCTCCTACCCTTTCAAGCAACCAGTCTTCATTCGCCCCGCCACTGCCCCTACATCAACCACTCAGCCGGGTGCCCCTGGCACTCGTTTCCCTGCCCTCCCAAGCTCTTCAACTGGCTGCTTCAACTGTGGAAAGTTCGGACACTTTATTAAGGACTACCCATACCAGAAGCAAAATCGATCAAGTAATCAGCAGAGTTCTGGGAATTCCGCTCAAGGAAAGGGAAACATGGCAAACAATACCATGGGAAAAAATACAAGGAAAATGGGGCGAATTTATTATACTCAAGTGGCCACAACACCGGACGGCGAACCGGTTATGATGGGTACGTTTCTAGTGGCCAATCACCCTGTAATTATTCTTTTTGATTTTGGCGCTTCGCATACTTTCATAAGCAAGAAGTTTGTGGAGCAACATTGCATTCCATACCATGAATCAAGGGAAGGGTTTAAAATTCATTCGCTGGGGGACAAATATTTACTAGAGAAGTGGCTTTCCAAGTGCCCGTAACATTGGTTGAACGGGACTTTCCTACTAATATGATTGTTCTGAAAGGCCAAGGTATAGATGTAATTCTGGGCATGAATTGGTTGGCCCAACATAAAGCTATTCTCAACACTAATTTGAGAACTGTCAGATTGAGTTATGGCCAAGAAGAGGTTCTCTTGACCATCTCCATATCCATTCCAGCTAAACCATTTGGCAGAGCGTATGAAGCTATCATACCGGAGATCTAAGATACTCTGGTAGTATGTGAGTTCCCAGACGTTTTTCCAGAAGATTTGCCCGGACTACCTCCAGAAAGAGATGTATAATTTGTGATTGAGTTGAAGCCCGGTACGACTCCTATTTCTAGAAGGTCGTACCGAATGCCTCCAAATGAACTGGCAGAGCTCAAGACTCAATTACAAGATCTACTAGAGAAGGGATTCATCCGGCCAAGCTCATCACCATGGGGCTATCCAGCCATCTTTGTTAAGAAGAAGGATCAAACAATACGGATGTGCGTGGATTATAGACCCCTTAATGAGGTTACCATCAAAAATAAGTACCCTCTTCCCCAGATTGGCATTCTATTTGATCAACTAACTGGAGAGAGGGTCTTCTCTAAGATTGACCTCAGATCGGGCTATCATCAGATCCGTATTCGATCCCGAAGATATACCGAAGACCGCGTTCACTATGCGGTATGGTTTATTTGAATATCTGGTTATGTCTTTCGGACTAACAAATGCTCCTACCCACTTCACCTATCTTATGAACTTGGTATTCATGCCCGAACTAGATAAGTTTGTGGTGGTATTCATTGATGATATCTTGATATATTCCAAAAATGAAGAGGAACATGCTCGGCATTTACGGATCGTGTTGACGCGCTTAAGAGAACACCAATTATATGCTAAGTTCAGTAAGTGCGCGTTCTGGCTGGAAGAGATCCAATTTCTGGGACATGTATTATCTGCCAAGGGGATTGCGGTGGATCCCAGCAAAATCAAGGATATTTTGGAGTGGAAACCCCCAACCACTGTACATCAAGTCCGAAGTTTCCTTGGACTAGCTGGTTATTACCGCCGATTCATACCAGATTTTTCTATGCTTGTGAAACCAATCACAAGTTTATTGAAAAATGATATTAAATTTATTTGGTCTTCAAAGTGTAATGAAGCCTTTGAACAGTTGAAGGTACTATTAACCACTGCTCCGGTATTGGCTCAACCGGATATTGAAAAGCCCTTTGATGTGTATTGTGATGCATCAGGCAGTGGTCTCGACTGTGTTCTAATGCAAGAAGGCCGAGTGATAGCTTATGCTTCAAGGCAGTTGCACCGGCATGAGGAACATTATCCCACTCATGATCTGGAGTTAGCTACAGTGGTTCATGCCCTAAAAATCTGGCGTCATTATCTGCTGGGGAATATCTATCACATCTATACAGATCATAAAAGCTTGAAGTATATCTTCACCCAGTCAGAGTTGAACATGAAACAGAGGCGATGGCTCGAGCTTATTAAGGACTATGAATTGGAAATTCATTATCACCCAGGCAAGGCCAATGTTGTGGCAGACGCACTCAGCCGCAAGGCTTCCTGTCACTGTCTTACCATGAAGATCCCTGACATTACACTATGCCAGGAGATGGAGAAATTAATCCTAGGAATGATCCAACATGGAACCTTAAATCAATTAAAGCTTGAGTCAGTCCTTTTACAACGAATAATGGATGCTTAAAAGGATAATGAGGGTATGAAGCACATCCGTGAGAAAATAGAGGCCGGAAAAGGCAATTGTTTAAGACAAGATGATCAAGGCATTGTATGGTTCAACAACCGCATAGTTGTGCCAAAGAATGAAGAGATCCGCCAACAAATTTTGGATGAAGCACATCTTAGTCGCTATTCTATTCATCCCGGAAGCACTATGATGTATCATGATCTAAAACAATATTATTGGTGGACAAAGATGAAAATCAAGATTGCATGCTATGTGGCACGATGTGACACCTATAGACATGTCAAGGCCATACACTTGAAAGCTGCGGGTCCGTTACAATCTTTACCTGTTCGTACATGGAAATGGGAGGACATAAGTATGGACTTTATTGTGGGATTGCCCAGGACAGCAAAAGGGTATGATTCAATCTGGGTTATTATTGATCGACTTACAAAGATCGCCCACTTCCTTCCAGTCAGGATAAAGTATACATTGGCCACATATGCAGAGTTATATATTGCCCGTATTCTCAATTTGCATGGTGTTCTGAAGACTATAGTATCGGATCGTGGACCACAATTCGTGTCCAAATTTTGGGAAGAACTTCACAAGGCTTTGGATACTAAGTTGCTCCATAGTTCGGCCTATCATCCTCAAACCAATGGGCAGACTAAGAGGGTGAATGAAATACTTGAGGAAATGTTGCTAGCTTGTGCTCTAGAAGTCCCACAGAAATCGGATGATTGTTTACCATTAGTGGAGTTCTCATACAATAATAGCTATCAAGAAAGCATTAAGATGGCACCCTTCGAAGCTTTGTATGGCCGACGTTGTCGTACTCCGTTAAACTGGTCTGAACCAGGTGAAAGGAGTTTCTTCAGGCCAGATATGGTAAAGGAGACCGAAGAAAAAGTTCAGCGAATAATTCATAATTTGAAGAAAGCTCAAGCTCGTCAAAAGAGTTATGCAGACAAACGACGGATGCCCTTGTATTTTCTGTTGGGAGATTATGTCTATTTGAAAGTTTCCCCAATGAAGGGTATAAAACGTTTAAGGGTTAAAGGGAAGCTTGCACCTCGATACATTGGTCCTTTTCTTATCCTTGAAAGATATGGACCAGTGGCGTACCGACTCCAGTTACCCGAAACCTTATCTGCAGTACATAATGTGTTCCACGTGTCTCAACTGAAGAAATGTCTTTGGGTTCCCGATCGAACCATTAAAGTAACAGATGTTGCCTTAGAACCAGACTTGATATATTCAGAATATCCTATTCGAGTCTTGGATCAAAAGGACAGAATTACCCGAAGAAAAACTCTCAAGTTTTACAAGATATAGTGGAACCAGCATTCAGAAGATGAGGCTACACGGGAAACTCGAGACTTTTTAGAAAAGAATTTCCCAGGCTTTTTAGGCTCATGTAATTTGTAACATGTATATAATTGTTGTAATAAAGGAGTGAGCCCCAAACCACCCCTGCCTTGTACCAAGAGTAAGGAAATAAAAGAGTGAAGCATTTCCTTTTCCATTACTTGCCCTAGGACTTTTAATCTCGGGACGAGATTCTTTTATGGGGGGAAGGATGTAACACCCCTGGTGTTATTGTCACTAAAACCTGAGCATAACATCATAAGCATTGGCATATCATATGTTTGTCACACCTAGAGTGCATTCACTAGGCAAAAATTTCAAACAAGTTGTATTAATATGACATTTTGTGAATAAAACCCTAGAGTAGGGTACTCAACCCTAGATTGGGTTTAATAGAGCAAACAAGGCTTAAACAAGAGAAAACTTCAAAACTCAATTGAAATAGTCATAATTGTCACCATGGATGAACTTAAGTGGTATTAACACCCTAAAAGTACCACAAACCCTAAATAGAACCCTAGAAAGCCCTAAACTTAAACCCTAGGGGGCTAAGTGCAAAATTAGTGCACTTTTGGACTAAAGTGCAAAAACCATGAAAGTAAGGCACCTTAAGTCATATGGTTCACATGTGTGTGGATTTGCAACCTAAACTCTGAGTTTTGGACCTATTTGCAAAAAGACCCCATTGGAGCTCTATTGGTTGTCTGAAAACTGTGTAGGAGGGCTGACTTTAGGGCTCTGTAGATCCAAAACTATTGAGAATTTGCCTAGGGTCAACACATCAAATCTATAGAGATATGTTAGGAGAACAACTTTGTTTAAGGGATTAAACATTGTTGTTATGAAAAATTTGGAGAAAATTGTGCCCAAAGTCGTGCTGTCAGACTACTTAAAGTCTGAAGTCAAATTAACAGTGAGATTGCATTAACTTAGGACTCAGTTCTAAGCATGATCTCGTGACTTTTTGTGGGTACACAATGTGGCAAAGTTGTAGCTGGTTTATTAGGCTATAACTTTGATACAGAGAGTTGAACCGGTTGTTACATGAAATCAGGAGAAAATCAAGCTAAAAGTTGCTCTGTCAGGTAAACTGAAGAAGTTGCGCCATGGTACAGTAACAAAATATCAGGGATGCAACGCATCTCACCGCCGATGACTCTCCGCCGTGATTAACGCCGATCATCGCGATTCGTGCGCTGGGACTTACGGATAACCGTAGGCAGGGAAAGATCTCAACTTGGGGAAGGGGGAGAAGCTTATCGCCGGACTGTTCACCATAACACTTGCCGCGCAGTGGACGGTGGTGTCTTTGTCGGAGTTCGCCGTGGATCGCTGTCGCGCCACGTGCTCAGAAGATCTACCACATCGCCATAGATATCCATAGGAGGTCAGTTCCTCGCTAGAGTGATTACCCGGGAAGCGCCATGACAGTTCACGCCGGTGACATCTCTCTTCTCGGCCGCCGGTCTCTCCTTTCAAAATTGGACGCCACCGCTTAGTATTTCTATAAATTGAAGGCCGGGTCAGTTGCGCCATGTTATCATGAAGCCGAAGCACTCGTTCTCACCCTCAATTAGCCACCGTAGCCGGAGAATTTCCTTCTTCCCCTAATTCGGTCGACTGCGCCGCCGTGAACCGCCTCCTCGCGGCTAGCTGATTCCAGGTCCGCCCTCACCCTTGTTGTTCGTGTTTTAGCACCCGCATGTGCTTGTGATCGTCACCAGCCCAGCCCATGGAGCTTGACTTCACCTAATCCACCGGAACGCCTTGATTAGAGTTCAGTATCCGCGGTCACCGTGGTCAGGCACATCCTGGCCCGAATTAGTCCAATTAAAGCATGTTCTAGGGTCACCTCGGGTCGGTAATGCTTACCCAGCAACTGGTTTAGGCAGCCGTCGTAGTTCTTGGCTGGTCCGAGCAGCGAGATTGTCGACGGCGAGCGCACCGTGGCCATAGGTTAGTTTGGGGAAGAAACACGAGTTGAAGGACCCCGTGCATTTGTCAGTGAGATAATGAATAGTGGCCGAGGGTTCTTAGCATATTATTTAGGTCATCAGGGGCCTCTGTGCAAAATTGCCAGCGTGGGCACGCGCGCGCACCGGCGCGTCCCCGTTTCCTGTTTAGATTGGGCCGACTGGGCTGGTTTAGGTCCAGCACTGTTCACACTTTTTCTTTTTCCTTTTTTGCTAGAGCTAAAACAATTCTAGAAAATTATAGAAAAATGATAAAAATACCAAACCAATTTTCCTAGGTTTCTAATTTTCCATAGAATTTAATAAAAATAATTTTAGGATTTTTAATCCAAACAAAAAATTATAGAGTATTTAAAACAGCCTAAGACCTTGTTTCTGGATTTTTAGAAAATAAATAGTAAATCCAAAATTCATTAAATTTTTAGGGTAAACTTTAAATAATATTTAGAAGCCTTGGGCAAAGTTTGATATGAATTGAACCATGTATGATACTTAGAACCCAAAACCCTAGCCCCCTTGCCCTGTGAACTTCACTATTGACTCCGGAAACCCTAAGTTCTCGAAGATCCGTGAAGGAAAGTTGTATTCAAGACTTTAGATAATAAATTTTTATTATCTTTGCACTCTCATGAGCATTACATGAGAATTCATTATTATGTATGGTTATATTTAGAAAACGAAGAAGAAGTAGAGGTCGAAGAAGAGAAGACTTCACCACCACCACCTGAGGAACATCAGGCAGGCAATTGTTTTTATTTCGATATCTGCGGAACCGAGCCTGATTCACCAGTAACACAAGGCAAGCCCCGGTGCATTTGCCACCTCCTTGTTACTTTAAAATCTTTCTCACTTACTTGATGCATTAGGTGATAGGAGTTGTGTGCTAAACCAATTCCTGCATTTCCTTCCTTGGATTATTTCCTAAATCCCTGTTTTACAAAAGGTTTTCTTATGCTTAGTTTTGCTTTAGAAAAATAAAATGTTTTGTTTTCTCAAAAGATGATGTTGCAAAGTGGGTGGGATGTTTTCAAAAATAAAACTTGATGGTGGATCCGTCATGGCCATGATGGGTTCAACATCGAAAAAGATGTACCTCTGCTAGGTACCAAACTTTGGGTTTGAAATGATTAAGCTGAGACCGAGCGGGTGACTTGCACGAGAAGAGAGTCTCGGTGTAGTGTCTCCGTCTGAGTCAGTTTAAGGACCGTCTCGATGTAGGCTTGCTGACCGAGGACCCTTTAACTGGTCACATGCCTCGTCATGGGTAAGCTTTGCCTTGGGCAGACTAATACCAGAATAAGATACCACGCAATGGGAGTGGAGAGATGGCGAGAGTAGTGTGTACCCTCCATGGCAAGAGGCTGGACGGTGGTGTATTTGTGCTCTCGGTTGGCGTGAACCTGATCTGGTCTTAAGAACCCCGGTGGCGAGTTGACATATGCAAGGGTTAAGTGCTACATATGTCGTGTGATTGGAGATCCACAGCTGAGTATAATCGATTTGGATCGCCGTACCTCCACGGTTATGAAGACTTGGTCACTGCCCTATACGTAGAAATCCAGTAAAGATGAAGGGTTGTTAAAGAAACTGGCTAGTGCAGGTCAAGTGATTGAACTAGGGTAGAAAGAACTCTAGATGCAGGTAATCTTACTTAACCTGACAATAAAAATTGGATTTTTAAGGATCCACTATTAGTAAGCATTTCTACAAACAGAGTCATTGATTATTGATAAGCCTTACCTTGACTCCCTTAAAGCCAGCATACCCTTGAGAGTCTTTTCTTTAGTCGGGTAAGACATGCTAAGTAATTCCATACTCAGGGCTTTGTCCCATGTTGTTTTAGGTGAAGAAGCGACAAACTTTTGTTGCTTCTGTTCAAAGGTGGTACCAAAGGAAGAGCATCAAGACTAAGGCTACGGAAGGAAAGGATTCTCCATAAAACTTTTGTGTAAAACTTACGGGAGGGGTTTTTGCCTCCCATGGTTTTGTAATAATAATACTCAGCACTCGTATATTTTGCTCTGGTCTGTAACTATATAACTTAGTCTTACTTTTCAATAAAGGTAAGTTAATATAACTACTTCCGCATTTTCATATCTCCGATGCTTGTAATGTCTGTGTGACGGGTGAAACGCTCTTGGGAAAGGTAAGGAAAGCAGATACCGAACTTGTCAAGTGATTTAGGGGCACCTACAGGGTTGTCTGAGGTCCATTGGACAAGGACAACTATAGGTGGGCCTAATGACTTGGGAGGTTCCGTCACAGGAAATCTTCATAGCACTGAACAATTGATCATCTTCACAGACAGCTTCTCAGATAAAGAGGAAAGTGGAAACACATGGATTACCCAACTAAATAACTGACTTCATTGATAACTACACCAAGTTGTAGGGGATACCCACAGCTTGATGACAATCATTACAAAGATCCAACTTCATTACATGTTCATCATGACAAGCACTTCAACATACGATAAGCAAACTAACTCAAACTAAGACTAACTAGACTAAGACACTGAAGTAAGCATTATTACAGACTCCGACTATGTCGATCTATGGATCTAAATCTATGTGGGTCCTGCAGTCTGGGGGTACCATAGTCGAAGCGACCACGGGGCCGTGAACGGTAAGGGTGCTGAATCCCTACTAGGGGCAGGAGAACCACCATCAAGATAGTGGCGTGCCACGCACTCAGCACGCAATTCCGCAACCTCTGCCCGATCCTTGCCCAACTCATCAAGGGCATGATCCAACTCTGTGTTGAGCATGGCGACCAAGTTGACCATGCTATTCAGCCTGGGATTGCCTTCACCTACTGGCGAGACAATCACACCTCCGGCACTGTTGGTCGATCGACGAGGGTAGTACTTCAGGTCAAGACCATCAACTACCCCACTGAACAATGAGCAATACTGAGAAAGTGCCTGTCGTGCTGCATCTTGCATGGCTACCTCGACAGTATCCTTCTCAGTGATTAGAATAGTGCTCTGAGAAGGCCTCTGCACCCCGGAGATCATCTTCTGGACAGCGCACCAAACAAGTAGCCTCCCATTGGTCTGGGTATAGCCCGCGATGATGCTGGTAGACTACACAACAGTACTCGATGGACCAAGTGTGTTAGTCGAAGGCCCGACGTAACAGGGTATCGAGAGCGTCGTGGAAGTGACACCCGCGTGCGGCAGTCATGAGTGATGGGTCTAGCAATCCACCCCTCCGGCTCTGGCTCCTCCGAGCGCTCCGTGTCGTGGCTCGAACTGCCCCTGGCATAGTCATCGTCTCTGTCTCCGCCAGGGTCTCCTCCAGCAGCCGGGATGCCCTAAGGTGGTGCAGGGGGCATCTCTGGCTGAGGTGCAAGGGAAGGCAGCCTCTCAGACTCCACCTCCCGCTGAGGCGAGGGGGAAGAGTCCTGCTGCTCCTGCTCCTGCTCCTAGCGTCAGCGCTCCTGCTCCTCGTGCAGGCGATGATGCAGTCTCTCCAGATGACTAGACTGACCTGACACCGTGCGACGCAGTGGACACTCTGCCAGGCGAGAAGGCAAAAAGGGGATCACAGACTTACGTGCGGTGCACCTGATACGGGCCATCTACAAAAGACATCGTAAGCACAAGAGTAAGAGTAGAACTATGAGACCAGAAAGTAAACAGAAAGAAAAGTGAGACAAAACTTTTGAGATAAGTAAATAACATAGAGTTGATCAAGATGACCAACTTTTGAAAAGACTCTAAGGTCAAGGTAAGAGTAGGGGTCTATAGTCCTTAGAGCGACCATTCTAGTCTAGGTTAGTGTTCCTACAATCAGTGTCACACCCGGCTTTAAGGAACAAAGTCAGGTGCATCTCATACATGCGCCAAAGAAGACAACATATATAATAACAGAGTGTATAGAGATAAATGTCACAATGATCAGAGTATTTATTACATAGCGGAAGACTTACAAAAATAAAAGATAAATAAAACACGAACTAAGGATCGTCGGCGCCAATGTCAACTGAGAAACGCCACCTAGATTGAATCGAACTCCTCGATATGTGGCTCCTCCTGAACCACCTGTTCTTCTCCTGTGGGGGGGTGTGAGACAGCAAGGGTGAGCTCACACATGTTCATCGCTCAACAAGTTGTGGGGAATAATGTGGCATGAACTCACAAAGGTGGGAGATCATGTAAGGTGTAAGGCTTACCAAAGGGAAAGGTTAAAGCTGAGCATTGCTTTTAAATAGTTGGTCAAACTTTTATTAGCAGTTACTAAGTGTAAGTAAATACCAAACCATAATAAAATAATAGAACAAAATTAATAATACTCCCATGCATATGCAAATGACAAATTGAGTTTAGGTTCCATAATTTAATCATCGGAGAGTCCTGAGCCGCTCATGACCGTGAGCTCGGCTAGTATACCAGTTTTACAATCTACAGAGGTTGTACCCTTTACCCACAAGTTGTGTTTCCCATGTCGCCAGGGTTAGCTAGGCCCTTAGACACTACCAAGGTGAATGGCTAGGGATCCACTACGAGGCCTTTACAAAGTTCCACTAGCTTCCGAAAACCCGCTACAGTTTATAGGAAGTTCCAATGCAGGGTTCTTGTCTGACCGCCATCGCAGCAAAATCAACCAAGGACCTCCCTACACTGACCACTCCCCTACTACCCTTGCCCCTTTCGGGTAAGGTAGTCTTCCACTAGCTTTCCTAATTAGTCAGCCAAGGGGTCCCATTCCTCCCTTGTGGTGGCACGTGTTTCTCAAGTTAAGCTCCATGTTCCAATTAACAATAATATAATGATCTTGACATGAACATAAATAGAATAACAAAATAACTGGAACATGAATATAATGAAATATTAACCCAAAACCATGTAAAGCAATAGCATAACTACCCATATGATTCAGGGGTAAACAAGGTAAACAGGATAAACAGACTAGGGAAACCTATTGGGTCCCATCAAAATTAAGCCTATGCATGGTAAATGATTATAAAGAACATTATTGGGTAACAAAAGTGAATCAAGGGCACAACTTGCCTGGCACTTGAGATTCCAGGTACCAACTTGCTTTTCAGATGACACGTGTCCTCGCGCTAGTCGTAGCAATACAAACAAACATGGTATAGATAAAATTAACATCACACCAAACATAAGAATATACTGCATAATAATGATCTACGCGTTGCTACGAGACTAACGCAACTTGAACGGTTTAAATCGGATTTAAAACGAAGGAGATACGAATTTCCTAAGGTTTTATGTATTTGATACGAGATTAGTTAAGAAATAAATTTTAATACCATTTTCATGTTAAAACAGAGATGCTATGTAATAAACAACATTACTACAAAATTATAGGAACTGGAATGGATCAATTTAGAGTTCATATAATTTTTCTATGAATTATACAAGTTTTACAATTATTTTTATACACAAAATCAATTTCTAAATCTATTTTTCCTGTTTTATTTAATTCCTGGACAGCGCCTCAAATACTGGGAAGCACAGGGACTTCTGCGAAAAACGTCCTAAGACTCAGAACCACATCTATACGGACGGCGGGTTAAATCCTTGAAAGGTTGATGACTCTTTTGAAAGACTGCCAGAGCCGAAGGGGTATCGTTGCGTCTCAGCCATCAGATCTAACATGTGCGGCCCAGATTAGATCAACTTCACAACGAACCGCTATGACCTAATGTCCATCGGATCAAAACTCAACGGTCAGATTTTAATGAATCCCGATCTAACTCTATCCGTTCGATCTCAATCAATGGCTCAGATCACACCTCCCAATCCAACGGCCGGATTCAATACATCAGAAGGGTATTTTCCCCCGTTGAATCTCCATCGTCGGCAACATTAGATGGCCCATGACGACTCACTATCCCCAGCCCTCACCCGCGGCGGCACACCCGCCTGAGGAGGTGGCGCCCTCACCGGCCAACAGCCATCAGCCATACCCGAGTACTAACCCCCCCTCAACTCCCAATTTTACGCAAAGAGGAGACCAAGGTGAACGCCAGGGTATGAATTTTTACCTATGATGGCGTAGCGCAGAGCTTCGACCACGCCATGGCGCAGACAGGCGGTCTTCACCGTCTCCGGTGACAAATTGGTGCCTCCCCAGGCGCCGGGTCCGCACCGGACCACCATGGTAACCCTCAGCATGACGCCGTGTAGCACCCTGGCCCCAAACCGAGGCCACTTCGTTGGTACCACAGCGAATCAACGGTGGCGGGCTTCCTGTTCTTGCGATCCGACGAAGGGCACTCCACGATGATGGGCGAGGAGGGCATCCGGTGCGGTCACAGGTGGACAGTGAGAGGGGTCGCAACAAGACGCTTTTATGGCTAGGGGTGGCACGGATTTATTGGAGCCTGAAGAATCGCGCGAAGCTCAATCGAAGCCGTTCATGGCCGCGGGACTTATGGCGAGGAGGGCACCTGACTTTGATTTTTTTATACCCCAGGGCAGGATTCGCCCCTACCCCGAGGATCCCGGGCGCCAAGAGCCCACGCGCATAGGCGCGGTCAATCCGTCGCGGCGGCGGATTTGGTTATACATCAAACGGCATTCCGATCTCCATGGCCTTCACAGCGTTCATCTCCCTGCATTCATGGTGGAAGGAGGCTTCTGCGTGATGGGGCCCAAACGGCAGAGACCGGGTCCCGCGCTTCAGAGGGAGCAGCTGGCGAGGGACGAGATCTGCGCGACAAACGGCCTGAGCTCCACTGAGCCACTCCTCCATCTGCCCGCGCAGGAAACTGGAGAAGAGATAGGGAGAGAGAATGGGGACGGATCTGCCGGTTGGGGCCCATGAAGCAGTGTAACACGACTGTGGAGGCACGGGGGAGCGACTGGAGGGCTGCGCGTAGGGCCCGCGTGTCAGCCGGCCGCGTGCGTTTTTAGTGAATGAGAAAGGGGAGGCTGGGCCGCGCGCACGAGTGAATGAGTTCGACTGTGCACTACAGCGATGATGATGGGCTTGACTTGGGGTTGGCGGCCCAGTGCACTATTTTCTTTTTTTTCTCTTTTATATCCTCTTTTCTTTTCCCTTTTAAATTTTCAAGTTCATAAATTTAAATTCCATTCCAATTCAAACTTCGTGATAAACTTACCTTAACTCTAAATACCCAACTCAAACATGGCATGAGGTCATCTTATCTATTTAAATATTTATTTTGTGATTATTAGTGTCTCTCTTTTCTCATTTTACTATTTTCAAATCCTAAATTTCAATTTAGTGCTCAACCCAACTCTCAAAGCATTGTTGTATTCCTGAATAGTGTTATTATTATTATTATCAAATGTACAAACAAAAATAAAATATGAGGCCTAGTTTATTTTTTTAGGTATTATTAATTCATTGTTCATTTTAAACAAGAATATTCCCCTGTTGTAATGAGTGGTTGGCAAAACAATCAAGAGGATCAACTCTTTTATTATGTTTTACAATTTTAGGTATTACAATCAGCAAGGGCTTTGATACCACTTATGTCACACCCAGTTTTGGAAGGTAAACCGAATGCAAACCATGTATGTGCCAGGATAAAAACTCACGTACACAGCGATTACATAATTGGACATCATCACACAATGCTTGAATTAAGTAGCGGAAAGGTACTTAGTTACATCAAGATGTCTGAGACATCCATAGAGTCTAATACATAATCATAGTGTTTAACATTAAATCAAAGTGTGGACTAACGAAACGTAGAATGTAAGCCTACACAGGCAGCTGACTAGGGGTTTGCCACTAAAGTAAACTAGAACTCGTCGTAGTCCTGGAACTCCTTAAAGTCCTCCATGTTGCCAGCTTCACCTCCTGAGCACTGAGTACAATGGGGACAACCTGGGGTGGGGTGGTTTGTAAAGCAAGGGTGAGTACACATCAACGTACTCAGTAAATGTCCTGTTTGGCTAAAGTGGACTAGCTGTATGTGGAGTTAAGGTTAAGCAGTTGCTTTTAGTTGGTCAAGTTTTATTACTTTAAGTATAGCCAAATTTTAGTAATGACCCGGTTATTACCTAGAGGCACTCCCTTCAAGAGGAAATACCAGAGATCAGAGTTATAATCATCATTGGTAATCATCATCATCAAAGTAACCAAAGTTCTTCTATTCGAAGAGGATCCCAAGGCCGCTCATAACCGTGAGCACGGCTGATATATCAGTTTCTAACACTCTGCAGAGGTTGCACACTTTACCCACAAGCCGTGATTCCCATTCTGCCCGGGGTTCTAGCCTCCCCATTGATCACTACCAAGGTGACCTAGCAGGGTCTCATTACGTAGCCTTTACAAAGATTTCCCAGAGGTCATAGCCGCCCGTTAGGTATCTCCAATTTGATAAACATAGTACATCTCCCCAGAGGAAGGGTGACTAACAAAACCAAATCAAAGAACCTCTACATCCAGCCTTGGCAGAGCAAGTACTGTGCCCGGACCCCATTGATGGTCGTACGGCGAAGCCAACTACTCCTCTGGTTCCTCTAATTAATCAGCTAAGAGCGTCCCATTCCACTCTCATGTTTGCACTGTTATGTCGTGTTGTCACTCCCCAAACAGGTCCTTACGGAGAGGTACTCAGGAAACAGCCTGAGCTCCCTAAAGTAATCACAAGGACCCGATCAGGATAACATCATAGTATCATAGAAGGTCACATCATGTTCATTGATTAAGTTAAAGAAATAGCATCAGCTAACCATGATTAACCCAAAAAGGTAAACAAGGGTAAGGTAAATATAGACTAGTCAATCCTTAAGTTTCAATAATGTAATGCGGGACAGTGAATTATAAAGTAAAGTAGGACATGATAGGTCTAAGGACACTTACCTTCACCAGGTTGTTGCTCAAGGAGGTCTCCAACAACACACTCAGGAACCTCGGACTGCTCGTTGTCTATGTAAAGCGAGCATACATTCAATACATTTGGAAAAGTACAAATGAACAGCACATCAAACATGTACAAACATTGGCACACAACTCAAAAAGGTATAGTATTAAGTACAGGGTAATAATATCAAGTTATAAAATGGACTAATCGTAAGTGGCGGAAATTGATTACTTTCTAAGTGTTTGTTACATAACTTAAAAAGGTAGAGTAATAAATAAACAAAGAAAAGCTTAAATTACAAGATGAACTATTCCCATTTAGGCATTTTATTATCCTTTAAATATTATCCATAATTACCTATCTAATTCTATTGATCTCATTAAGGCCTAAAGGTTAAACCAAAAATGAATCCATGAAATGCATAGCACTAATCTCACAAGAATAAATATACTTTATTCCTAGAATTTTCCTTTTATTTATTTCATTAAATAAATAAATCAACATATACTTTAATTCTACATTCTAAGTGTAAAAATTAAAGTATACAGATTATAGTTGATCATATTTTATTTGAATAGAGAATAATCTTGTGAACATTTTACAATTTGAACCACTAAATTTGGAGTTCATATGAAAAAGATATGAAATAAACAAGTTTTGAAGTTTGAAATATGAAATTAGGGCTAAATCTGTAATTAAATAAAAGACCAGGGGGCTATTCTAAAGAACCCAGGGACCTATGCGCTAATTCAGAGGACGGCAGGTTGATTTCCTAAAACCAGGGGCTCTTAAGCAAAACAACCACACGAAGGGGTATCGAGCACCCTCAACCATTGGATCAGAAACCGACGGCTGATATTAGATCGCGCGGGTGTGCCCGGGCGCGGGCGCAGGCGCGGCTGACAAGCGGGGCCAGGGCGTCCGCGGGTCAGGGCGGGCTGACTAGCCGGGCCCAGAGGCAGAGGCACGAGTGAGGGGGAGAGAGGGGGGCGGTCAGATCCCGATCGAAGGGCTAGGATTAGATCTACTCGGGTTGAGACTAAACCATCCAATCTTAGACGGACGACCGAGATCTAACGGCCCAAGGCTAACTTGGGCACGGTGGCGCTGCTCAGTCCTGCGGCGAGAGTTCGCCGGAGACGAGCAAACCAGCCACGGTGGGGCACTAGAGGCTTGGGGACTAGCCTAGGCGCAATCAGGGAGGTCTGGCGAACTTGGCCATGGCCTTCACACCAGCGCGGGGGCACCAGCGAGCGCAGACCACGGTGGGACAGGCTAACGACGGCGCTGGATTGCTCCGGTGAGCAATCGCACGAGCTATAGAGCGAGGAAGACCAAATTAAGGGCACGGGCAGGTTGCTCACCTCGAGCAGAAGCGCTGGCGTCACAAAGCAACGACGGAGGCGCAGGGGTTCGATAGGGCGACGGTGGCAGGACTCTGGCTGCGCAAGAAAATGCTCCAGTGAGCGTGGACCGGACGAGATAGAGAGGGAGAGAGCACACCGAAGGGTGTCCCAAGTAGCTGACGGCAAGGTGAAGCTCACCGTGGCACTGGATGGGGCACGGGCGCAACGGCGACCACGGAACAGGCGGTGGGCGTCGGTGGGCGGTGGCGGAGCTCTCGGTTCATGCGGGCAGAGCGAGCGAGAGGGCGAGGGAGCTGGGCAGAGGGCGCAAATGAGAGAGGGGAGGTGGGCGAGTAGGGCGCGGGGCTCAAAAGGGGTGCGGGGGCACGGACGTGGCCGGAGAACGCGCGGACGTGGGCGTGTCCACCGCGGGGAGATTGTGGGCGGGAGGTTAGGGATGGGCTGACAGGTGGGGACGGCGGCGCAGAGAGAGAAGCGGGCGCGCTTGCGAGAGGACGGCGCCGACAAGCCTGGCCCACGGGGCAGCGAGAGAGAGATGGGGAGAGAGCGCGCTGGTTGGCACCGACAGGCGAGACCCACCTGTCAGGCACAGGGGGCACGCGGGCTGGGCTAACTAGGCCGACCTGGGCTAAAATTGGTTTTTCCTTTTTCCTAGAATTTCTATTGCCTTTTCTATTTATTTTCTCTAGTGTTTTCAATTCAACAAGTTTCAAATTCAAACTAAATCAAATATATGCAACAACTCAAAGAATGTTTAGGCTCAATATGATGCAACATTCAATGACTCATAGGTTTTGGACAAAATAAAATAAATAACCCTTCACTAATACCACTAACTCTAATTAAAAGAAAAAGAGAGGGAGAAAACTAGAGAGAGAGTGAAGCTAGAGTGAGATGGAGAAGAATAACACCTAAATTTGGATGATCATAAGAAAGAAATTTTATACCCCCAAATTCAGGGTGTTACAACACCTCTCTGCAGTCGAAGCTGGATATGGAAAACAAAAGTCACGACGTAACTCATAGAGAGCTCCAAGTAGCTTATTCCATATTATCAACCTACTACCAAGAATACTCCCATCCACAGGATGAAGTCCAGAGGTTGAAGGATGAGATTCGGGAGCTGACTTCTTCTCACAACAATGTGGAGGGGTTATATAAACATGCTGCGGGGTCCCTCTCAACTCTTGAGAGGAGCCATAAGTTCACTATGGAATACATTGAGAAGAAAAGAGCTGAGTTGTAAGAGGCTCATAATGAGGTGATGAAGCTTGGTGAATCATTGTCTTCTAAGGGTTCCATCATCATGAATCTATGGTGTTCGAAGATATTCCTTTCCCAGGAGCTGGACACTGCCAAGCATAACATCGGGGTTTTGGAGAGCGATCACAAGTTATTAAAAGTTGCTTATGACATGGCGATGGACAAGGCAGTTCACGTAGGTCGCCTTCTGATGAAGAGGCCTGATGTTGTGGTTCCTGAAGATATTCTTTTAGATGTTTCTTCAGCGTCGGAGCCTACATCCAAGACTCCTTCTAGGGAGCCTAAAGTTGGTTTTGCTTAGGGGGATGCCCCTATTTGAGTGTGTGCCATGGATAGTCTCTTATGAAACTTTTTTGTGTACTTGCTTAATGGTGTGTCAAATGCTTCTTGGAGAAAACTATTCTAGTATGTGTGGGTACTTTGTATTGTCCTGAGGTAGTTGCTTGATGTTGTTTTTCGAGTTCAAAGATTGCCCTTCTCTGTATGCATTAACATATGTGTTTGAGTCGATTGCTCTGTTAGCAGGGTTTAGTAGGTACCCTTATTCTACATGCGTGAGCATGTAACACCGACATAAACTAGATTCCGACTTAAGATGATTGCTCTGTTGGTAGAGTTTAGTAGGTACCCATTTTTCTTTATGCGTGAGCATGTAACACCGACTTGAGTCAGATCCCAACTTAAGCCGACTGCTCCATTAGCAGGGTTTAGTAGGTGCCCTTTTTATGTATGCATGAGCATGTAACACTGGCTTAAGTCAGATCCCGACTTAAGTCGATTACTCCGTTAGCAGGGTTTAGTAGGTACCCTTTTTTATGTATGCGTGAGCATGTAACACCAGCTTAAGTCAGATCCTGACTTAAGCCGATTACTCCGTTAGTTGTATATATAGGTATAGTAAAGTAATATGGGGAGAGTAACTTCAGCGAGAGAATAATGCTTTATTGAGACGAGTTTACAGAGTACACACGGTAGTCTGCCATCTAGAGTTCATGGTGCTACTAAGGGTAGAATTTTCGAAGGTGCTCTATATTCCAAGAGTTTCCAATCGGAGTGTTGTCCATCTGGGATAGTCGGTAGGAGCCTAGCCGAGTGACTTCAGTGACGACGAAAGGTCCTTCCCATGGTGGTGATAGCTTGTGGCGTCCTTCCCTTGACTACATTCAATTCTTCTTCTAACACATCAATCTCTTCAAGCAGTGTGCTTCTACTTCTGCAATGTTTTTAAAGGTCAGCCTAGGTGCTCCAAATGCCAAGTCTGCACGTGTGTATACCCTTCTTGTGTTTTTTGAATGGTCCAGTCATATCCAACCCCTAGCATGCAAAAGGCTAGGAGACCTAGATAGTTTGCAGATGTTGCACCGACAGATGATGTTGCTTGGCTAAGAACCGATGGGCCTTACACTTCTGGACTAAGTCAGCTGCATCTTCTTGGTCGTTGGCCAATAGAAACATGCTCTGAATGCTTTTCCAGCTAATGTTCTTGACGCAGCATGAACTCCACATTGCTCGACATGGATTTCTTCCAATAAGTGCTTGCCGCTGTTTCCAACAATGCACTTCATGAAAACACACGTGACTCCTCTCCTATACAGGATGTCACCTATAATTGTGTAGTGGGCCAACTATTTTGCGACACGCTCGACCGATGCTTTGTCACCCGATTCTTCATTTGTGATGTATTTGATGATTGGTGCCCTCTAATCGCTCGGGCCTTGTTCTGCAGGTGGTGCCATCTGTTCTATTGCCTTGTACCCTTCACTGAGGCCTCGTGAAATAATAGGTTGTTGTATCTCCTGGATAAAGACATCTGGTGATGCTTGAGCCCATCTTGAACCTAGCTTGGATAGTGCATTTGCGGCCATGTTGTGATCTCTCTCCACATGGTGGAACTCTATCCCTTCAACCTTGTCCATGGTCTTCTTGACAGTTGCAAAATAATTGTTCATAGAGTCTATGGAACAGTCCCAATCCTTGTTGACCTGACTTATTATCAATAGAGAATCTCCATATACCATTAGCCTTTTTATCTTGAGTGAGACAACAATGTTGAGTCCATGTATCAAGACTTCATATTCTGCAACGTTGTTGGAGACAGAGAACAGGAACTAAAGTGCATACTTGAGTTTATCTCCTTTTGGGGCAATAAAAAGGAAGTCTGCCCTGGCTCCTTGCACCTTCAGAGACCCATCAAAGTACATCTTCCATACTTCTATTAGCTCAGGGTTTTCAGGTACCAGTTGCGCGGTCCATTTTGATATGAAATCCACCAGTGCTTGGGTCTTGATGGTAGTACTTGGCGGTCCTTCCTACTACTTCTCTGTTGTGGAGTATGTCGCCTATTGGGAAACTCGTAACCACTATGACTTGGTGGTTGTCGAAATAGTGGCGCCGTTTTTGCACGGTGAGGAGCACCGCATACAACAACTTCTAGACTTGGGGGTATCTGACTTTGGATGGTCCAAGGACTTCACTGATGAAGTATACATAATGCTGAATCAGGTGTGCATGTCCTTCTTCCTTTTGCTCGACTACTAAGGCGGTGCTTACCACGTGAGTCATGCATGAGATGTACAGGAGTAGATTTTTGACTAACTGATCGCTAGTGGCCAGGTTAGGCGGCTTGAGGACTGGTGGGGTTTTTAAGAACTTTTTAGAGCCACTGAATGCTTCCTAGGCCTTAGGAGTCCACTAGAACCTATCCACCTTCTTGAGTAGTTTGTAGAAAGGCATGCCTGTTTCGTCGAGCAGTGAAATGAAACTGTGCAACTGGTAAGCTTTAGACCTTCTTTTGCGACCGTGGTGGCTCCACCCACAGGCTTTGATCTTCTCAGGGTTGGATCCAATCCTCCAATAGCTAATGATGAAACCGAGCAGCTTTCCAGTGGGTACCTCAAACACACACTTGTCGGGGTTAAGCTTCCAACAGTAGTGTCTCAGACTGTTAAAAACTTGTTCAAGGTCATCAATGAAGTTCTCGAGGTCCTTCGACTTGACCACAACGTCATTGACATAGGCCTCTCCACATGCTTGGCCTAGTGGTCGACTATGCATGCTTCGATGGCCCGCTGGTAGGTTGCCCCAGAATTCTTTAGACTAAACGACATGGAGATGTAACAGAATGCCCTGAAGGGTGTGATGAACGTCATCTTCTCTTGGTCCTCCTCCACTAGACTGATATGGTGGTATCCCGAGTAATATTCTAGGAAGGAGAGCATGGAACAACCTACGGTGGAGTTGACTACTTTATATATTCTAGGGAGCCCGAAAGGATCCTTTGGGCAGTGTTTGTTGAGATCGGTATAGTCGACGCACATGCGCCAATCAACTTTATTCTTTTTTAGTACAAGAACAGGGTTCGCAAGCCACTCAGGATGCATTACTTCTCTAATGAATCCTGAAGCTACTAAGACAGTTAACTCGGCTCGTATGTCTTCTCTTTTGTTAGGCGTAAAGTGACGTAGCTTCTGCCGGATCAGCTTTGCTTGAGGATACAACTTTAGTTTATGCTTGGCTAGCTCCCTGGGGACACCGGGGATATCTATAGGTTGCCATGCAAACACATCTCAGTTGTCTTGCAGGAAACATATGAGCACGTCTTCCCATTTGGCAGTGAGGCTAGAGCTAATGATTGTCGTCTTGCGTTCGTCCAAGAAGCCAAGGCTGGCTTTCTTGGTTTCTTCAATCGGCTGTATGGTAGTGGATGTGGTTGCTTTTTTCATTGTGATCATGAGGTCATCCCCTAGAGGTGTGTCGGTGTTCGTCGACGGTTGTCATGGTGTCGGCGAGGGACCAGCGGTGAGAGTCGTTTGGATGGCCCCCAGTAGCACTCTGCTACTCTTGGGAAGTCGGTCTGGACGGTGATGATGCCCTGAGGCCCGTGCATCTTGAGCACCGTGTAGGGGTAGTGGGGGATGGCCATGAACTTGGCCAGCCCCGGTCTCTCAATGATGGCGTTATATCTACACTCGAACCAAGCTACCTCAAAATGCTAGAACTCGGTTCAGTAGTTGTTGGGGGCGTCAAAGGTTACAGACATGAAGTGGTGCCCCTAGCCGTTCTCCTTCAGTCGGGACGATGCTGAAAAAAGGGGTGTCTGACTTAATGAGGTCAGTAGTGAGGATCCTGAGGGCCTGGAGCATCCTAGGGAAGGTGACATTGATGCTGCTACCACCGTACACCAAAACTTTCTTGACTCGGCTCTTCTAGATCACAGGGTTGACAAGTAGAGGATACTTGCCAAGGTGATCAAAGTTGAGCCACTGGTCGGCCTGGCTGAAGGTGATCGAGTGCTCCAACCACCGGTATGACGTCGGAGCACTATGCGTAACCACTAGGACCTGACGGTCGGTTAGCTTCTACTACCTCTTGTTTTCCTAAGAGCCATGGCCTCCAAAGATGACATTGACCTCCATGTCAATGCGAGGGAAAGCCTGGCCACCTCCCCCTTGTTGCTGAGGTTGTTGCTCTAGAAGGGCTTGATCCCCTCGCGAAGGTGGTGGCGTGAGCGGTTGAAACGGGCGGCCGTTACTGGCCGAGTTTTTGAAGTCCCTACAGTTACGCAGAGTGTGGCTCATCTCCTTGTGGTACGGACACTAGCCATCGAGGATTTCGTCTAGTGTCCATATGTTGTTGTCTCGCGGTGCGCCACGAGCTCGGGTTACCGATGGCCCCATGACATGTACTTTATCTCTTGGCCTCTTGTCCTAGGGATTGTCCGTCTACGAGTTCCCTCCTTCTTCGGTGCTTGGGGCGTAGGCTTCAGCTGACCGATGAGGTCCCGAGCCCATTTGTCATCGGTGATTTAGACGTCCGCTTCTTGGAAGAGTTGTTTCAAGGTGGTCGGTGCCTTTTGGAGGATGGCTCAGATGAAGGACGAGTCATTGGATCTAGGGTAGAAGTCCTCGATCATGGCTGCCTCGGCCACGTCGGGGATGTGGTTCCTCATGGTCTAGAAACGCTTCAGGAACAAGTGAAGGGACTCATCACTCTGGCGCTTGATGGATTTGAGGTCCTACATATGCGCCTATTTGTCAGAGAGCGATTGAAGCCTGTCCTGCCCAAGCACAATGGGCAGGTACGCTGTCATGACGTCCTCTGTTGCCCGACGGTCCAGACCGTCATGGAATAGACGACCAGCCAGCCGCCCGGGTCTTGCTTGGGTTCATACTTGTCGACGTTCGAGACCTTGAAGTTAGGTGGCCACTGGATCGCCTGTAGCCGAGAGGAGAGATTTGAGACTCCACATGTCCCCTGGGCCTTGAGGCGGTCCTCCCGAGCACGATCGTGATGGCGATCCCTCGACAGTGACTGATGTCGTGGGTCCCACAACCTTTCCCAAGCTGACCGGCCCAACACGGGGTTGTTCGTTGAGGCCGTTGCGGATTCTGTTCTCACAACGCGGCTCCGGCACGCCATGGTTCTGATCATATTCCTCCCACCGCCTTATCTCGCTTTCATGCTGGCGATCACACAAAGCATTGATGTTACTTTGTGCGTATCACCGACTGTTGATGACATATCGCATGTCTGGTTCCAGATGAGTAGGCGAAAGGAGATAGTTCGCTGCTTGGGTGAGGATTTGTTGATAACCCTCCGTGTACGGTGTGTGGGGTAGGCCATTGGCGATGTGGGCTAGAACTCTGCCAACTTTACTTGGTGTTTGATTGGCCTGAGCAAAGTCAGGCAGTAGGTTCTAGAAGAGAGGCAGGTGGTCGCGTCGGTGCTTGGCGTCGTGTTTTGCCCGTTCCCGCTCGTGATCCTGAGCGAGGCGGCAATCTTGACACCGAGAGTTCTGTTGTTCACGGAACGCTCTATCAGTAGGAGTTTCCCCCGCTTCAGACGCTTCGTCCTGAGAAATGAACTAGGTGGGGTCCCATTCTCCAACCGCATGGTGATGTCGAACGTTCTGGTGCCTATTCTGGCGATGGCGTGCCTCACACTGTAGGGGCCCCTCCCTCGGCACGATGGGCTCGTCGTTGGAGATGGGGGCCTCTATTCTCCACTGGATAAAGAGGACGATCGAGAAATAGGGGCATGGAGCCACCCCCTACATCTCGGTTGCTTCCTATGTAGGCAGGGCAGCCAGGATGGTCTTTGGTTTTCCTCTCGTGGTTATGGTAGTGCTAGGGCCTTCTGCTCCTTTCTTCTGAGTGATCTAGGTCCACACCCGGGTGGATGATGTGGATAGTGGGGTCCACCATGCAAACCTAGCTACGTCAGTCAGGCGGGGCACGGGTGTTGGTACAGCCCTGCCCTGGCCTAGCCAGCGTGTCTGCAAGCCTCTGTGGGGGCGAGGACTGGTTGAGATCCATGTGTCTTGGCACTTGTGGGAGTGGTCCGCGTTGTGGTAAGGTGAGGCTAGCCTGCATTCGCGATTAGGGTCGTCGGAGAAGATTTCTTTTCGGGTGAGTCTGTGATGCGGTGGAGGAACCCCTTCCGGTCCGTGATGCAGTCGAGGAACTGTAACACCCCTGGTGTTACTGTAACTAAAACTTGAGCATGACATCATAAGCATTGACATTGCATATGTTTGATACACCTAGAGTGCATTCACTAGGCAAAAATTTCAAACCAGTTGTATTGTTTAAAGTGTTTTTGCAAAGAGAACCCTGGATAGGAAACTTAACCCTAAACAGGGATTAAAGGGGTAAGACCTAACCCAAGATGAGAAAACCTAAAGGCTTTAGGGAAGGAGTCATAAAATATCCCCAAAAACAAAGTTGAATCACATTTATACCCCTGGAATCCCAGAAACCCTAATTGGGACCCTGGAAAACCCTAAAACCAAACCCTAGGGGCCTATTTGCAAAATTAGTCCACTTTTGGGCTAAAGTGCAAAAACCAAGTTAAATAAGTATCTTAAAACATTTGGGTCACAAATATGGGAATTTGCAAGCCAAACCCTAAGTTTTGGACCAAATGGCAAAAATCACCTCTTAAACACTACTAGAGCCTAAGTCTGAAATTAGTGTGTTTTCTTCAACTTTGAACCCTTGTATCTTTCATTTTCTAGGGATTTTGCCCTAGGGAACCACAGCAAAGTTGAAGACCAAACATAGGAGAACAACTTTGCTTAAGAAGGAAAGCATAGTTGTTAAGAGAAATTTAGAAATAATTAAGCCCAAAGTTGGGCTGTCAGGGTGTAATATCTGAATTTTCAGATAGACAGTGTGATCACTGGAACTTCAAGCATGAATTCAAGCTTGAATTATTGAGAATTTGATCAAGCCTGCTATAGTAATGTTGTAGCCGGATCTTAGGACTATAACTTTGTTAAAGAGTGTTGAGCACGTTGCTGCACAAAATTTGTAGTTATTGGCTCTGCAAATCGGGCTGTCAGTTCACCTGAATAAGGAGCTCCATGGTATAGTAGCTGATCGGATCAGAACATCAGTTCAGCCACCGCCGATGATCCCCCGCCGCGATTCGCGTCAATGGCGTGCAGATTCGTGCGCTGGTCGACGGATAACATCGTGGGGTGAGAAGAATCTTCACCGCCGGTGAGCTGGGTTCCACTCCGGTGACCCCTCGTGCCTTCCCCTCTACCCTACGGCTGGGCAGATAAGAACGTCGGTGATAGCCGCCGTCCGACCATGCGCCACGTGTCCTAACCGCGCCACCGCATCAGCCGTGACCCTCTCTAACTGCCTGTTGATCACCGGAGTTACCGCCATGCCATAGGACACGTACCCACGCGCGCCAGGGTTCTTCCTCCTCTCCGGCCGCCTCCGCTATCTGCTTGAATTGAGCGCCACCGCCCCGGGGATCTATAAATTGACCCCGCAGTGAGCTTCACCACATCCTCACGCACTCAGCCACCGCCAATTGCTAGCAGTCCCTCACCAGAGCTCGAGAATTTCCAATTCTCCCCAAATCGGGTCTCCGCCACCGTAAACTCACCTCCCCGCGGCCAGCCGTCCTCAGGTCTGCTCATTCCTTTTTCATCCCTGTTCTAGCATCCTTACATGTTGATGATGCTCTCCAACCCCTTTAATCGAACCAAACCGCCTCTGATCGCCGGGAACCCAACGATCTTGCCGCCTGCTTCTCGGTCATCGTGGCCAGAGAATTTTAGTGCGCCGTTAGTGAAATTGATGGAGGGGAAATGGTCAGGGTAGACCTAATTGTGTTCCCGTCGCTTGAGAGCACCAGCCGTAGGGTCATCTGGCCAGACTAAGCTCGCCGGAGTGCGGCGAGGGCTGATTCCTCGTCGTGGACTTTGCTCTGCGAAAGTATAGAATGTGGAGGGCCTTAGTGCAAACCGTCAGCGACTCACTGAAACAGTAGAAGAACCTGTCTCCAGATAGATAAAACCCCGAGGCCCTTTTTGCAAACCTGCCCCGCGGGCGCGGGCGCGCGCGCTTTTCCCCTCTGACTGGGCCGTTTGGGTTGAAACCAGCCCATTACTATTGAAGCCTTTTTTTTCTTTTTCAGCAGAGCTTTGGAAATATGTTAAAAATTGTAGAAAAATCCTAAAATTGTGAAATCAATTTTCCTAGGCTTGTTATTTTCCCTAGAATTTAATAAAAATAGTTTTGTGATTTTTAGTGGAAATAAGAAATGTTAGGGCATTTAAAGTAGTTAAAAGTATTAGTTATGGATTTTTAGAAAATGCTTGGTAATCCCAAAAATGCTCAAAATTTTTATATGAGCTCCTCATATTATTTAGAAGCCTTGGGTAGAGTTTGGGTTGATTTGGACCTTGTTTGATCACCAAACCCCAAAACACCCCCCCTGCCATGTGAACTCCTTTACTGACTCCGGAAACCCTAAGTTCTCGGAGTACCGTGAAGGAAAGTTGTATTCAAGACTTAGATAATAAGTTTATATTATCTTTGCACCCTCATGAGCATCCCATGGAATCCATTCTCATACATATGTATGGATATGATTAGAACACGAAGAAGAAGTGGAAGTCACCGAAGAAAGGACACCACCACCCTCAGATTCTCAAGCAGGCAACTGCTTCTACTTTGATATTTGTGGATCCGAGCCAGACTCACCTGTTAACGAAGGCAAGCCCCGGTGCATGCAACCCCTTTCCTTGTGTTTTTAAATACTTTTCGCACACTTTAAGTCAAGTAAAATGTGCATTAGGTTCATAGGAATTGCTTGGAACCTTTTGATGCATTGCTTTCCTTGATATCCATACCTTTATAGATACTTCTGGTGAAGTATCAAAATTTGATTTACAAAAATGCTTAGCCCTGCTTAGATCTTGTGGATAGAGGTTGTCTTTTGCAATACTGCCTAGCTCAGGGGTTATCCTGAGAAAAGATGGCTTCTATCTGCAAGAATACTTTCATTGAGAGCGTGGTGGGATCTTACTGCAAAGCTCCCTGTGATGCTCTTTTCATCCTAAGGAACAGAAATAATCCTAAGGATGGAAGTACTTAAATCGAGACTTGGGTTAGGAACAGGTGATGTTCTACCCAAGTTGATTAAGGATTGAAAGCGTATGTAGGCGTGCTGATCGAGGACCCTTTAACTGGTCACATGCCTCGTCATGGGTAAGCCTTGCCTCGGGCAGACTAAGGCCAGAATAAGATAACACGAAATGGGCGTGGAGCGGTGGCGAGAGTAGCGTGTACCCTCCGTGGCAAGAGGCTGGACGGTGATGTATCTGTGCCATCGGTTTGCGTGAACCTGATCTGGTCTTAAGAACCCCGGTGGTGGGTTGACATATGCAAGGGTTAAGTGCTACATATGTCGTGTGATTGGAGATCCTCAGCTGAGTATAATCGATTCGGATCGTCGTACCTTCGCGGTTATGAAGACTTGGTCACTTCCCTGCAACCTAAGTCAGGATGTGAACATTATGAATAAAAATGATGTTGTATTGATGAGATGGTAAAATTAGACTAGATGCAAATAGGGTCTATTAATACTTAACATGGCATTAAAAGATTGAAAGTAAGGACTCACCTTAGTAAGCTATTTCTGCAAAGGTATCTAAGTTGAGTTTTGCTAAAGCCTCTCCTTGATTCCTATTTATCCAGCATACCCTTGAGAGTCTTTTCCTTAGTCGGGTAAGACTTGCTGAGTAATTTCATACTCAGGGTTTATTCCCTCATTGTTTTTAGGTGAGGAAGCAGCAGATTTTTGTTGCTTCTGTACCAAGGTGGTTCCTAATGAAGATAAGCAAGAGTGAAGTGCGGGAGGAAAGGATCCTCCATTAGGACTTTTTGGGTGATAACTGTCGGGAGGAGTTTTTGCCTCCCTTGGTATGTGTAATAATATTATTCGGCACTCGTTATATAGTTCTGGTCTGTAATAAACAACGTGATCTTACTTTTTAATAAATGTAAGCTTATGTAATCGCTTCCGCATATCTATATCTCCGATGTTCTGTAATGTCTGCAAGACGGGTGAGACGTTCCTGGAAAGGTAAGGAAAGATACCGAGCTTGTCGAGTAGTTCAGGGTCACCTACAGGGTTGTCTGAGGTCCGTTGGACAAGGACAGCTGTAGGTGGGCCTAATTACTTGGGAGGTTCTGTCACAGCTGGTATCAGAGCGTAGCCCTTCTTGACAGAGCTGTAGGTGGGCCTAATTACTTGGGAGTTTTCTATGACTTATCTGGAAAATTGCTTCTCTTCGTACCTAAGTATTTCTAAAAAGTTTATTTCAAAGACCGGATAGGAAGAGTGCAATGTATAGAAGGTTGAATCAACTAAGGTTGATTCTGTAATTATTCATGCACCATGCTAAGAATTGTACTAATAAATTTTCCCCTTAGCAAATGCCGCCGCGTACAAGGAAAACGGCGCGAAAGCATACTGGACCTATCGGTGTACCTCGACACCAACTTGCCCCACGGGAGCAAGATAGCAGTAGCGAGAGCAACGATCCTATTGGTGATCTCGAAGCTCGCGTGAATCAACTTCAAGCGGAGTTACAACGCAGGACCAATTTGTGGGTTGCGGACGGTGACCGAATAAATGATTTAAAAAGTTACATCCGCACCCTGCAAGATCAACTAGCTGACTGAGATTTGGCGCTTGATTGGGCAGTACAATCTCGCTCAGTAGCTTTAGCTAAGGAAGCGAAGGCTCGAGCACGAGTCAACGAACTTAGCGTTGCTATTGATAACTTGCAGGTATATTGCAATACTTTACATGAAGAAGTTCATGTACTGTATTCGCAATTACACCCAAATGTCCCTGCGGATCCCGTCAGGTCTGAAGCCGGACCCTCGCACACTACGGGAGAAGCGCTTGGTGGGGAGTTAGACCTTTTTAGGCCCCCTCCTTTGTGACACCCCAGGTGTCTATTTCGCGTTATGTCGGGAGATTAATCCTAATCTCGGATGCTCTGTAAAAATTTCTATTTCTCGATCGTGCCTATCTCTGTTTATCAGGCTTTCTCTCGGAAGTTCATCGAATTCAGAGTTAATCGATCGCGAGAAACAACCAATTTTGGAGCGTGTTAAAACTTTTAATTCTCGGAACTCATGCAGACTCGAAGATCATTCTCGAATTTTAAATCTCATCTGAAGCTCTCTAAATCAAACTCTCGATGACTATTATCTGGTCTGAGCCCGCATCTAATTCCTGAACTTCGATCGATGTCCGACTATTTTAATCCGACTCCGTACTCTCAAACGGAATACTCAATATATCGTCCTCTAATTAATCCTTACTCGACTCGGCTAAATATCCCATGTTCGAACCGAACTCAAAACCCCGTATCGATGACAATTTTAAAATGTCCCGATCCGATTTCTCCGACTAAAAATCTCAGGACGATTTATTTCCGAATCACGCGTAGGGAATTATTTCCGAGCGAATTCAAGTCAAACTCTCGGCCGAATTAATTGCTCGATCGTCCGTTCGCTGAAATCTATTTCGCTCTGTTCTGTGTACAGATAAATTCCGCGGAAACATTTTATTCTGGAAAATATTTAGCGCAGCCCGATTACATGTTTTGGGCCAAGCCCATTCCAGCCCAGCCCACTAGGCCCACTAAGAAACCCTAACCCTAGGGCTCCTTCTATAAATAGCAGCCCTCTCTCCTTGCACTTGGTCATTTTCCATTCCCACCCCTCAAAAATTCCCAGCCGCCACCTTCTTCCTCCCTGCTTCACGGCAGCAAGCATGGAGCTTGGCTCCTCTCCCCACGGCCGGACCTCTGCTCCTTCTCCTAGCAAGCAGCAGTCTCTTCCTCCCTCGCTCGGCCCATCCTCCTCCTGCTCTCCGGCCAACAGCAGCCAGCGGCTCCCATTCCCAGCAGCCCCAATGGCCGACGCCCTGCTCTAGGAATGAAGCCGACGCTCCAGCGACCCCATGTCCAGGAGCTCGACGCCGGCTTTCTTCCTGTGTCCCTTGTCGCAGGGGAGCAGCAGCTCTGCATGCCCCTCCCATGGCGCCTCTTCCCCAGGCCAGCGGTCGTCCACTTCTCCCTAGGCGCGGGCGAGCTTCTCTCCGCCGCTGTGACTTCCATGGCCGCGAGCCCCCACAGGCGCGCCCCCTTCCCCCTGGTTTCCCTTGCGCAGGGTCGCCAGCAGAAGCTCCACGGCCGCCGAGCTCCCTTCCATGGCCGGGCGTCCCTTCCTCCGGCTCACCGAAGCACCTCCCTGTGCTCAGCTCATCTCCTTGCCCAGCGCCCCCTTCTTCTCCCTGGTCGAGCGCTCCACTGTTGAAGTCCCATTGGCCGACGCTCTCTGCCCATTCCCTCCCCGGCGCCGCTTCTTCCATGGATTGCAGCCAGCGTCGACCCGATCTGCGCTGCGCAGCCAGCGTCGGTCCGCAGCAGCAGCCTCGACACCCCCCTCTATGTCGCGCTCTTGGCGTGCTCGACGTATTACAGCAGCAGCGACGCCCTCCGCTGCGCTGCGCCCGTCGGGTCCGGCCACTCGCCGTCGATCTGCGCAGCGCCTGCGAGCCGTCGTCAAAAATTTTTGGTGAGCCCCTCGCTAGTATCCCATTGTTTTTGGATCTCAAGTGCTTGATAAAAATGTTTGAACCATTGAGTGATGTTAATCGCAGCTAGATGTTGTCGCGGCGTCTCGCGCGGTGCATGATTCGGTGAAGCACCTAAACCGTGGACGCATGTGCAACCCGAATCCGAGTTTGACAGGTTGATAGATTTATGATTTACTATGGATGTGTTTTGATTGATGACATGCATACAAATGTGGTGTACATGGATGTTTAATTATGTGTGGGTATAAAATGTTTTGGTGATACACCGTGGCAAGGTCGCTTTCACGTTTTGGTAAACAAATGTGTCATGCTTATGTGATGAGTAAGTCTGGTAATACAAGTGATCTGAGGATTGAATTGGTGCACGTATATGTGTGTGTGCCGCGATGTATTGTAGTGGCGGTGGCGTGAGATATTTGTTGAGGTGTGTGGGTATACGCCGTAATATGGTTATACTCGCAACGAAGGAAGATGTATGTCTTGTGTAACACGACGCTTAGGTCGCTATTATATAGTCGTGTGAAGTATGCGCATGATGGTTGTGTGATTAAGGAGTGATGTAGTGGCAAGCGAGAAGTAAGTTTAATTTTTCAAACGATTAGTGGATAGTATCTATCAGTGTTCTCATGATTTTTGTTGTATGGCAATGTGATGCTTTGTTTTGTCAATTATCACATTCTACACCCCTTTGGATAAATAAGTGTCTTGTTGATCGATTAGAGGTCTTATACAAGCGTTATCGCCGCCCAATAATTATTGGAGGCGAGTAGCGTTCATAAGTCGGTCCGTGTTAAAATTGAAGAACAATCCGTTAAGATATGCACATAAGTGCTTCAGGTCCTTCAGTAGCAAATATAGTCTTATGGAGTTTTACGCCATGTGTAATTGCCTCTATGTTAGATCCCAAAAATGTGCCATTTTAAGTGACCTGTGTAGTAACAACTTTAAGTTGAGCAATGATTAGGAAAGCTGATTAATCTGCTCCAACCCATGTTTTTGAGTTGTGATGTCTAAACTGGTTCGCTAAGTCCAATACTGCGATTAACCAACCCATGTTAGGTAGGAGTCGATTTCGTTAAGTGATTGTCATATACATGTTGTGTCTCAGATTTCGATAATAATAGACTAGCCGACGCGTGTGAAGTTTAGCGGCCTATATTGTTTCTCTGGCTAGCCGACTTGTTAGATAGCTTTGGTTAAGTTTGTAGTCGCGATGAATTGCTTGTTGTGGTCTAAATGTGTATGGTTATGGTTGCGAATGAAAAGTAGTAGTGCTCAGGTGACGTCTAAATTAAAATGCAAACTATTGGTGAAAAGCGCTTCGATATGGATTGTTATAGATAATGCATTGTTAATTGAGTATGGTACTTTTAGTGCGCAAAATAACTTGTATAAAAATTAGTAAGTCCACATATTAGTTCTCACTTAGTTATTTTAACTCTAACAATTGTCAAAGTGTTAGAATGATTTAAGTCTCTAGAACGCGACAATTCTTGAATTGTATAAGAGCTGAAATTTATTAATCGCTGTTTTGGACTGCACGCGCTGTTTTAGTTGTGCTGTATGTTTGATGAACTAAATGGTGTTTTCTGTAGATAAGTGCTATAGAAAAGTGGTAGATAACATAATTATCTTGCTTGTACAAAAATTTGACAGCCATAAACCTGATCGTTTAAGAGTTGTGCTTTTCACAAGCCCAGCATCTGAATCTGTCGAATTTCAGAACAGATTTCAGAAATTGCAATGGTTGATTAAGTTAATATTGAAATCAGTTATTGGTGTTCACAAGAAAGTTGTAGACAACTCTATTATCTTACTTGTGTTAAAATTTGACAGCCACAGGTCTGATAGTTTAGGAGTTATGTATTTTACCAATTCAGTAACTGAATCTGTCCAAATTCTGTACAGATTTTAGAAACTGTATTGTTTGCTTAAGTTAATGTTAGAATCAGTCCTTGTCGATTATAAGAAAGTTGTAGAGGCTTTTCTGATCTTGCTTGTGTTAGAATTTCATAACCATAGGACTGATAGTTTAAGAGTTATGAATTTTATAAACTGCTTGCTGTGTTCTGTCCTCTGTCAGAACAGATTTCAAAAACTGTAATTTTTGATTCGAATAAACCTGGAATCACTTCTTGGTGATTATAAAAGTTATGTAGTACTTTTCCCAAGCTTTCCAAAAAGTCTTGGATCACTCTTTTTGGTGATCTGAAGATTAAGTTATGAATGTTTAAAGTGTGAAGACTGAATCTGTCCAGTTCTGGACAGCAAAGTCTTTTAGTGTCTTTTATCCTTAGTTAAACATTGAATCGCCTTGAGATGTTTATAAATGATATGTAGGCAATTGCATTACCTTTCCAGAAAGTCTAAGATCACCTTGTTTGAATGTATGAATCTTCAGTTATGAATTTTTTAAGTCACAAGCCTGAATCTGTCCAAATCTGGACAGCGCTGTTGTATTAGCACGTTTTGACCTTGCTAAGTGTTGAATCATGTTGTGATGAAAATACCAAAGTTGTAGTTCACTTTCTAAGCTTTCCAGAAAGTCCTAGTTTGCTAGTTTTGGACTAATATTTGAAAAGTTATGATTAAAACAAGTAACGGCTGTATTGCTGTCCAAAAATTCTGCTTATGCTTATTTGATTGTTAGTTCACCCTTTTGGCTAAAATGGTTGGTTAGCGCTAAATTAATATAGACTTGCTATAACTAAGCTTAATAATGCACGTGTGTCATGTTGTATGTTTCTTGCTCTAGTTGATTGCGATATAGGAGTTCCGTAGTTATTAATGTTTATGTCGTATTCAAACTTACGTTGTCTTAGTTAGACTTGTGTGGTCGGTGATGCCTTTGTGTGATAAATAGGAGAACTAAGGAAAAGCCATAGCAAGTTAAATAAATGTGTATGCTGTGATGTCATAGTTGTGTTGTGTAAATATACAAAGTGTGGTCGTCTTGTTAATGGTGTTAATGATGAACGTTGATAACGTACGAATAGTTAGCGCTTGCGTATAGTCGTTGCAGTGTCTTACTAATTGGTGTTTAGTTCGCTATCATGTATTGTAATATCTTGTAATATTTTCATTATATTCATACATATGCACCTTGCATCTCATATAGGACCGAGAGATGATGATCGAGCAACTGATGTGGTGCCAACCACAAGATACAGTTGGTGGACGACCTGAAGAATGGACATAACCAGTGGATGCTCGCCAAGCGAGTACCTTCCCCAGCAAACACTACCTAAGTGTTAAATTAAAGGCAAGCCCCGGTTTTATGCATAACCTGTTATTTATGCTATTTTACTACACTTAATGATTGTAGGATTGTTTGTGCACTTAAGTGTAGGAGTTGTTTGAAACCCTAGTTGCATGATCTCAGGAACCCCATTGAGATGAATACTAGTATGCTAAGACGAGTAGCTGCTTTATTAAGTAGGATCTCGGTAGAAGTCGAGTGATTTTTCTAGCACTCGCGTGAGGTCAGGACATTGATTGTAACCACCTTTCATATCACATTGGTGTTGGTATGTGGACACGGATCCATGGGGATACGTGGTCTACGAGGTAAAATGGAAATAAGGATTAACGTGCGGATACCTGTGTCAAGCGTTTGAACGTACTAAACATATGCCGAGAAATATGGTAAATCGGTAAGCCTAGTACCTGAGTGAACCTGCCCGCAGACATACCTCCTCACGCGACCTGAGACGTAGTCTCCCATTCCGGTTATGGTGGGTACAAGTGCGGTCACTGCACGACGGCCAGTCGGGGTCAGTGAGGCATTGTACGCCAAGGCGGTGAGCCCTGATCTGTTGCCAGGGAATCGATGGGGACGGTTGATATGTGTGGGGACGGAGTGCCCCTGCATGTCGTGTGTTTAGGTTTACCTTGCAAGGATAAAAACTCGATTCGAATCGTCTGCTTCTCGCAGCTAATGAGACTGCTTGATCCATTGTACTGCATTGAGTAACAAGTGGAACTGTGATGAGATGATACAAGATGTTGATTGCTAAAAATGCTTGCTACTATGTATGAATAGATAGTACACTTTTAGCCTTAAGAGAGTCACACTTAATTTTGACAAAGTTAAAATCTTGATTTAGAAAACTCAGCTAGTGCTTTTGGCAACCAAACCCCACAGCCAAACAGCTGCATGTCTAGAGGTAGAGGAGTATAGACTCCTCACACCGGGTAAGTCTAGCTGAGTATTAGTATACTCAGCCTTGCTTGTGGCATAATTTTTGCAGGTACCTCCTTGCTTTAGTTGATGGTGTGACTTGGCCTTCATCCCTGCCACCGGGATAGACGGTCGAGTGGGTTACTGCTTCCGCAGGAGAGGACCAGGAGGAGTAGCGTGGCCAGGCTTCGCCATGTTACTCGGGTTTTCTCCGTTAGTTATTTCCGCTGCATTAAAATTTATGGTTATTATTTCTGAAACTCCGATAATGTAATCACTAATTATACTTATTAAATTTGTGGTATTATGTTTTATTGTATTTCTCTGTGCCTCACCTTCGTGTGAGCTAGTGGTATTCGATCCTGGATAAGTGGCCTCGTCGGACTAGATCCGAGGGACTGACGATTTATTCCTATTTAAGTGTGGTCTAGCCTTTAAGGTGGGACTTAGGCACTTAAGTTGGAATAATTCGGGCGGTTCCGCCACAGCTGGTATCGGAGCGAATACCCTCACAGAGAAGTCAATAAGTCATGATTACCAACCTTTTCTAAAGTAAAACTGGCTTAGAAACCAAAGTTGGATAGATGTCAGGACGATAAGTTAGACCTAGGACGTGAAGCCCTAGGAATAGATGGGTAGCTAGGTGGCTAGTTATTTAGGCCATAAAGGCTACTACTACTATTGGGATGCTGTAGAAGCATCCGAAAAATTAGTTAGGTCTGAGAAGACGACTAGAATGAGCATGCATCATGATTGTCGCATTATAATTGTCTCTTGTGCATCAACATGCTTCTCTCGCCTTTATTCCAATAATAAGAAATTGTGAATAATGTGTTGTATTGCTATGGACTGCAAAAAAATGCCTTGCCTCGTGTCAGATTGGTAAGTCTTGTTAGGTCGTGTTGTATGTTTCTCTGGTCTTGCTATCTAGGTAGTATTGTAATTGTTCAACCTATTTTGCAAAAAAAAGTGTTGTCTGTCCTGCTCAAATCACGTGCTTGTTTTGATGTTTCTAGCCCTTGTGTGTTTTACACTTGAAATTGCACCTACACAACCTATAGATGCCCATAGTTTGACCGCCAGACCAACTCAAGTCTCCTTGTGCACTTGTTGTGTCAAAAAAAAAATTGTTGTTGGTGTCTAGTTGCGTATACCCTATCAAGGCCATGTTCCTTTCCATAAATCCTTGCCCCTAAGACTTCATAGCATTCCTGTTGATCATCCTAGCTGATCCTATTTGCCTACCTCTCCTTTCGCTTGGATCTGGTAATCTTTACCTTTATGAATCATGTTGTGGCTTTATCATCCGAATCCCTGGATCCTTTAATGATTCTGCCCCATTATCTGGTTATCTGCTATAACCTGTTCTCAAGTATCGGATGTTGATTTGCCTAAAATCTCTCATTTCTGGTCATTCTCATACCCCCTTCTCCGAGGGTCGTGACGCTTGTTTTATCAACTTACCTCTAATCAGTGTATCCATTTAGTTCAATGGATTTCAGTGTTGTCCTTGGTTCTCTCAGGTCTCTAAAAGCTCAACAATCTATTTTGATCTCATGGTCGGTTCATCCTCATATCAAATCTCGTGCTAATATCTGATCTGGTAATCTCCATGTTGATCATAAAATAGTTCTCTGAGTTAAATAAAAAAAAATTTCTCATATGAAGCTCTGTTGCCAACAATCTTTGCTTCAACTTCAGTCACCTTTTCTGAGCCATACTCTCATGGGCTCCATCTATTTATGCTATGTGGAATTCTCATTGGTTATGTTTGGTAATGGTGTCATGACTAACGACTAATGGTGCCGCGACGAAACCGAGAGCCTACTATGGTGCACACATGGTTGAGCTGCTCGGCACGCGCTGGTATCGCGGTTAATAGTTGTGATCCATTATAAGACTACACCGATGTGCTATCTTTTGGGGACACTCTCAGAATGATCGCTGCATTTTGTCTCGATATGTCGCGATATTCTAATCAAATCTGTCTTCAGTATCTTGTCAGATACCCTCTCATGAATTTGCATCTATCTTCAGTCTGGGAGTTACATGCTTCTCCACCCTTGAAGATCCTCATTCGAATCTCGGGACGAGATTCTGTTTAAGGGGGGAAGGCTGTGACACCCCAGGTGTCTATTTTCGCGTTATGTCGGGAGATTAATCCTAATCTCGGATGCTCTGTAAAAATTTCTATTTCTCGATCGTGCCTATCTCTGTTTATCAGGCTTTCTCTCGGAAGTTCATCGAATTCAGAGTTAATCGATCGCGAGAAACAACCAATTTTGGAGCGTGTTAAAACTTTTAATTCTCGGAACTCATGCAGACTCGAAGATCATTCTCGAATTTTAAATCTCATCTGAAGCTCTCTAAATCAAACTCTCGACGACTATTATCTGGTCTGAGCCCGCATCTAATTCCTGAACTTCGATCGATGTCCGACTATTTTAATCCGACTCCGTACTCTCAAACGGAATACTCAATATATCGTCCTCTAATTAATCCTTACTCGACTCGGCTAAATAATCCCATGTTCGAACCGAACTCAAAACCCCGTATCGATGACAATTTTAAAATGTCCCGATCCGATTTCTCCGACTAAAAATCTCAGGACGATTTATTTCCGAATCACGCGTAGGGAATTATTTCCGAGCGAATTCAAGTCAAACTCTCAGGCCGAATTAATTGCTCGATCGTCCGTTCGCTGAAATCTATTTCGCTCTGTTCTGTGTACAGATAAATTCCGCGGAAACATTTTATTCTGGAAAATATTTAGCGCAGCCCGATTACATGTTTTGGGCCAAGCCCATTCCAGCCCAGCCCACTAGGCCCACTAAGAAACCCTAACCCTAGGGCTCCTTCTATAAATAGCAGCCCTCTCTCCTTGCACTTGGTCATTTTCCATTCCCACCCCTCAAAAATTCCCAGCCGCCACCTTCTTCCTCCCTGCTTCACGGCAGCAAGCATGGAGCTTGGCTCCTCTCCCCACGGCCGGACCTCTGCTCCTTCTCCTAGCAAGCAGCAGTCTCTTCCTCCCTCGCTCGGCCCATCCTCCTCCTGCTCTTCCGGCCAACAGCAGCCAGCGGCTCCCATTCCCAGCAGCCCCAATGGCCGACGCCCTGCTCTAGGAATGAAGCCGACGCTCCAGCGACCCCATGTCCAGGAGCTCGACGCCGGCTTTCTTCCTGTGTCCCTTGTCGCAGGGGAGCAGCAGCTCTGCATGCCCCTCCCATGGCGCCTCTTCCCCAGGCCAGCGGTCGTCCACTTCTCCCTAGGCGCGGGCGAGCTTCTCTCCGCCGCTGTGACTTCCATGGCCGCGAGCCCCCACAGGCGCGCCCCCTTCCCCCTGGTTTCCCTTGCGCAGGGTCGCCAGCAGAAGCTCCACGGCCGCCGAGCTCCCTTCCATGGCCGGGCGTCCCTTCCTCCGGCTCACCGAAGCACCTCCCTGTGCTCAGCTCATCTCCTTGCCCTAGCGCCCCCTTCTTCTCCCTGGTCGAGCGCTCCACTGTTGAAGTCCCATTGGCCGACGCTCTCTGCCCATTCCCTCCCCGGCGCCGCTTCTTCCATGGATTGCAGCCAGCGTCGACCCGATCTGCGCTGCGCAGCCAGCGTCGGTCCGCAGCAGCAGCCTCGACACCCCCCTCTATGTCGCGCTCTTGGCGTGCTCGACGTATTACAGCAGCAGCGACGCCCTCCGCTGCGCTGCGCCCGTCGGGTCCGGCCACTCGCCGTCGATCTGCGCAGCGCCTGCGAGCCGTCGTCAAAAATTTTTGGTGAGCCCCTCGCTAGTATCCCATTGTTTTTGGATCTCAAGTGCTTGATAAAAATGTTTGAACCATTGAGTGATGTTAATCGCAGCTAGATGTTGTCGCGGCGTCTCGCGCGGTGCATGATTCGGTGAAGCACCTAAACCGTGGACGCATGTGCAACCCGAATCCGAGTTTGACAGGTTGATAGATTTATGATTTACTATGGATGTGTTTTGATTGATGACATGCATACAAATGTGGTGTACATGGATGTTTAATTATGTGTGGGTATAAAATGTTTTGGTGATACACCGTGGCAAGGTCGCTTTCACGTTTTGGTAAACAAATGTGTCATGCTTATGTGATGAGTAAGTCTGGTAATACAAGTGATCTGAGGATTGAATTGGTGCACGTATATGTGTGTGTGCCGCGATGTATTGTAGTGGCGGTGGCGTGAGATATTTGTTGAGGTGTGCGGGTATACGCCGTAATATGGTTATACTCGCAACGAAGGAAGATGTATGTCTTGTGTAACACGACGCTTAGGTCGCTATTATATAGTCGTGTGAAGTATGCGCATGATGGTTGTGTGATTAAGGAGTGATGTAGTGGCAAGCGAGAAGTAAGTTTAATTTTTCAAACGATTAGTGGATAGTATCTATCAGTGTTCTCATGATTTTTGTTGTATGGCAATGTGATGCTTTGTTTTGTCAATTATCACATTCTATACCCCTTTGGATAAATAAGTGTCTTGTTGATCGATTAGAGGTCTTATACAAGCGTTATCGCCGCCCAATAATTATTGGAGGCGAGTAGCGTTCATAAGTCGGTCCGTGTTAAAATTGAAGAACAATCCGTTAAGATATGCACATAAGTGCTTCAGGTCCTTCAGTAGCAAATATAGTCTTATGGAGTTTTACGCCATGTGTAATTGCCTCTATGTTAGATCCCAAAAATGTGCCATTTTAAGTGACCTGTGTAGTAACAACTTTAAGTTGAGCAATGATTAGGAAAGCTGATTAATCTGCTCCAACCCATGTTTTTGAGTTGTGATGTCTAAACTGGTTCGCTAAGTCCAATACTGCGATTAACCAACCCATGTTAGGTAGGAGTCGATTTCGTTAAGTGATTGTCATATACATGTTGTGTCTCAGATTTCGATAATAATAGACTAGCCGACGCGTGTGAAGTTTAGCGGCCTATATTGTTTCTCTGGCTAGCCGACTTGTTAGATAGCTTTGGTTAAGTTTGTAGTCGCGATGAATTGCTTGTTGTGGTCTAAATGTGTATGGTTATGGTTGCGAATGAAAAGTAGTAGTGCTCAGGTGACGTCTAAATTAAAATGCAAACTATTGGTGAAAAGCGCTTCGATATGGATTGTTATAGATAATGCATTGTTAATTGAGTATGGTACTTTTAGTGCGCAAAATAACTTGTATAAAAATTAGTAAGTCCACATATTAGTTCTCACTTAGTTATTTTAACTCTAACAATTGTCAAAGTGTTAGAATGATTTAAGTCTCTAGAACGCGACAATTCTTGAATTGTATAAGAGCTGAAATTTATTAATCGCTGTTTTGGACTGCACGCGCTGTTTTAGTTGTGCTGTATGTTTGATGAACTAAATGGTGTTTTCTGTAGATAAGTGCTATAGAAAAGTGGTAGATAACATAATTATCTTGCTTGTACAAAAATTTGACAGCCATAAACCTGATCGTTTAAGAGTTGTGCTTTTCACAAGCCCAGCATCTGAATCTGTCGAATTTCAGAACAGATTTCAGAAATTGCAATGGTTGATTAAGTTAATATTGAAATCAGTTATTGGTGTTCACAAGAAAGTTGTAGACAACTCTATTATCTTACTTGTGTTAAAATTTGACAGCCACAGGTCTGATAGTTTAGGAGTTATGTATTTTACCAATTCAGTAACTGAATCTGTCCAAATTCTGTACAGATTTTAGAAACTGTATTGTTTGCTTAAGTTAATGTTAGAATCAGTCCTTGTCGATTATAAGAAAGTTGTAGAGGCTTTTCTGATCTTGCTTGTGTTAAAATTTCATAACCATAGGACTGATAGTTTAAGAGTTATGAATTTTATAAACTGCTTGCTGTGTTCTGTCCTCTGTCAGAACAGATTTCAAAAACTGTAATTTTTGATTCGAATAAACCTAGGAATAACTTCTTGGTGATTATAAAAGTTATGTAGTACTTTTCCCAAGCTTTCCAAAAAGTCTTGGATCACTCTTTTTGGTGATCTGAAGATTAAGTTATGAATGTTTAAAGTGTGAAGACTGAATCTGTCCAGTTCTGGACAGCAAAGTCTTTTAGTGTCTTTTATCCTTAGTTAAACATTGAATCGCCTTGAGATGTTTATAAATGATATGTAGGCAATTGCATTACCTTTCCAGAAAGTCTAAGATCACCTTGTTTGAATGTATGAATCTTCAGTTATGAATTTTTTAAGTCACAAGCCTGAATCTGTCCAAATCTGGACAGCGCTGTTGTATTAGCACGTTTTGACCTTGCTAAGTGTTGAATCATGTTGTGATGAAAATACCAAAGTTGTAGTTCACTTTCTAAGCTTTCCAGAAAGTCCTAGTTTGCTAGTTTTGGACTAATATTTGAAAAGTTATGATTAAAACAAGTAACGGCTGTATTGCTGTCCAAAAATTCTGCTTATGCTTATTTGATTGTTAGTTCACCCTTTTGGCTAAAATGGTTGGTTAGCGCTAAATTAATATAGACTTGCTATAACTAAGCTTAATAATGCACGTGTGTCATGTTGTATGTTTCTTGCTCTAGTTGATTGCGATATAGGAGTTCCGTAGTTATTAATGTCTATGTCGTATTCAAACTTACGTTGTCTTAGTTAGACTTGTGTGGTCGGTGATGCCTTTGTGTGATAAATAGGAGAACTAAGGAAAAGCCATAGCAAGTTAAATAAATGTGTATGCTGTGATGTCATAGTTGTGTTGTGTAAATATACGAAGTGTGGTCGTCTTGTTAATGGTGTTAATGATGAACGTTGATAACGTACGAATAGTTAGCGCTTGCGTATAGTCGTTGCAGTGTCTTACTAATTGGTGTTTAGTTCGCTATCATGTATTGTAATATCTTGTAATATTTTCATTATATTCATACATATGCACCTTGCATCTCATATAGGACCGAGAGATGATGATCGAGCAACTGATGTGGTGCCAACCACAAGATACAGTTGGTGGACGACCTGAAGAATGGACATAACCAGTGGATGCTCGCCAAGCGAGTACCCTTCCCCAGCAAACACTACCTAAGTGTTAAATTAAAGGCAAGCCCCGGTTTTATGCATAACCTGTTATTTATGCTATTTTACTACACTTAATGATTGTAGGATTGTTTGTGCACTTAAGTGTAGGAGTTGTTTGAAACCCTAGTTGCATGATCTCAGGAACCCCATTGAGATGAATACTAGTATGCTAAGACGAGTAGCTGCTTTATTAAGTAGGATCTCGGTAGAAGTCGAGTGATTTTTCTAGCACTCGCGCGAGGTCAGGACATTGATTGTAACCACCTTTCATATCACATTGGTGTTGGTATGTGGACATGGATCCATGGGGATACGTGGTCTACGAGGTAAAATGGAAATAAGGATTAACGTGCGGATACCTGTGTCAAGCGTTTGAACGTACTAAACATATGCCGAGAAATATGGTAAATCGGTAAGCCTAGTACCTGAGTGAACCTGCCCGCAGACATACCTCCTCACGCGACCTGAGACGTAGTCTCCCATTCCGGTTATGGTGGGTACAAGTGCGGTCACTGCACGACGGCCAGTCGGGGTCAGTGAGGCATTGTACGCCAAGGCGGTGAGCCCTGATCTGTTGCCAGGGAATCGATGGGGACGGTTGATATGTGTGGGGACGGAGTGCCCCTGCATGTCGTGTGTTTAGGTTTACCTTGCAAGGATAAAAACTCGATTCGAATCGTCTGCTTCTCGCAGCTAATGAGACTGCTTGATCCATTGTACTGCATTGAGTAACAAGTGGAACTGTGATGAGATGATACAAGATGTTGATTGCTAAAAATGCTTGCTACTATGTATGAATAGATAGTACACTTTTAGCCTTAAGAGAGTCACACTTAATTTTGACAAAGTTAAAATCTTGATTTAGAAAACTCAGCTAGTGCTTTTGGCAACCAAACCCCACAGCCAAACAGCTGCATGTCTAGAGGTAGAGGAGTATAGACTCCTCACACCGGGTAAGTCTAGCTGAGTATTAGTATACTCAGCCTTGCTTGTGGCATAATTTTTGCAGGTACCTCCTTGCTTTAGTTGATGGTGTGACTTGGCCTTCATCCCTGCCACCGGGATAGACGGTCGAGTGGGTTACTGCTTCCGCAGGAGAGGACCAGGAGGAGTAGCGTGGCCAGGCTTCGCCATGTTACTCGGGTTTTCTCCGTTAGTTATTTCCGCTGCATTAAAATTTATGGTTATTATTTCTGAAACTCCGATAATGTAATCACTAATTATACTTATTAAATTTGTGGTATTATGTTTTATTGTATTTCTCTGTGCCTCACCTTCGTGTGAGCTAGTGGTATTCGATCCTGGATAAGTGGCCTCGTCGGACTAGATCCGAGGGACTGACGATTTATTCCTATTTAAGTGTGGTCTAGCCTTTAAGGTGGGACTTAGGCACTTAAGTTGGAATAATTCGGGCGGTTCCGCCACATCCTTCTTTGTGGTTGGTCGACGTATGGTCTCCCACCCCTGACGATAAAGTTACCAAGAACAATCAGAAGCAGGAATAGTAGTGTAGCTTGTAGAAGTAGAAGTAGTATGTTGTATAATAGGTTGAACTTTTGTATAATGGGTAATGTATCCTGTTATGTAAAATCGAGTCTGTGTCATTACTTTTGATGGTAATGTAAAATGGAAGGTTTCTCGGGCATGTTATGTTTACTTCAAATGTTCTTTGCCTCAGATGCCTACCAGGACTCGAGGGCAGGATGCAGCAGGAACTTCTGGGGGAAGGGATGTCACCCCAAATCCACCTCCGGTTCCTCCCACATTGGCCGAGGCGATTGCTGCCTTGGTAAGCGCCACTGCAGACAATACCCGCTTCCTTAGGGAAATGGCGGGTCAACAGCTCCAGCAGCAGGGTGGCAGGGGTTATCAGCAAGGCCCCCGTGAAACCACCTATCTGGATTTCTCTGAAACCCGTCCACCACTATTCGTCAAGGCAGAGGACCCGTTGGAAGCTGATGAGTGGATACGGGTTATTGAACAAAAGTTTGGTCTTCTCCGCTGTTCAGAAACGCAGAAGCCGTTGTTCGCAGCACAACAACTACGTGGCCCTGCCAGTACCTGGTGGGGAAATTTTGTGGCCATTCAACCTGCCAACCATCAAGTCACCTGGGAAGAGTTTAAAGCAGCCTTTCATGAGCACTACATACCCGAAGGTGTGCTGCACATGAAACAAGAAGAGTTCATGAAGCTGAAACAAGGAGGAGATACCGTTAATCAGTATCTCAACAAGTTTAATCACCTGTCGCAGTATGCTATCGATCAGGTGAATACTGACTTAAAGAAAAAGAACTGCTTTATGAGGGGTCTAAATGACCGATTACAGAGAAAGATGGCCACATGCATAGATCTCACGTATGAAAAGGCTGTTAGTACAGCCTTATCTGTTGAAGCAAAATACGCAAGTTCTGGGAAGAACAAGGGATTCGGTGGTGAGAAGCCCAATCAGGTCCAGGTGAAGAGGCAACGGTTTGTGATCCGGCCTTCTAGCCAAAATCGCACTTTTCCTCGTCCACCCTCATTCCCTTTCAAGCAGCCAATCATTATTCGCCCCAATAATACCCCCACTACCCCAAATCAGCCGGGTGCCCCGGGCACTCGATTCCCTGCTTTGCCCAGCTCTTCAACCGGGTGTTTCAATTGCGGCAAGTCGAGACATTTCATCAAAGACTACCCATATCCCAAGCAAAATCAATCAAATGCTCAGCAAGGATCTAGGAAATCAACTCAGCCTAAGGGAAATAATGTGGGGAGGAATACAAAGAAGACAGGGCGAGTATACTATACCCAAGTGGCCACTACACCGGAAGGAGAGCCGGTGATGATGGGTACGTTTCCCATGGCCAGTCACCCTGCAATTATTCTTTTTGATTCTGGTGCTTCGCATACGTTCATTAGCAAGAAATTTGTGGAGCACCATCACATTGCATGCCATGAATCAAAAGAGGGATTTAAAATTCATTCACCTGGGGGACACATTTTTACTAGAGAAGTGGCCTATGAAGTGCCAGTAACAATGGCCGGACCGAACTTTCCTGCTAACATGATTGTTCTGAAAAGCCAGGATATAGATGTAATTTTGGGTATGAGTTGGTTAACCCAACACAAGGCAATTCTCAACACTGAACTCAGAACCGTCAGGTTGAGCTATAATCAAGAAGAGATTCTTTTATCTCTCCCCGTAACCAATCCAGCCAAAGCTTCTGGTAGAATATATGAAGCCATTATACCGAAGATCAAGGATATTCCGGTAGTATGTGAGTTTCCAGATGTATTTCCGGAAGATTTGCCTGGACTGCCCCCTGAAAGAGATGTAGAATTTGTAATTGAGCTAAAGCCTTGTACGGCTCCCATCTCCCGAAGATCGTACCGTATGCCCCCTAATGAGTTGGCAGGAATTGAATATTCAACTACAAGATCTACTAAATAAGGGATTCATCCGGCCAAGCTCGTCTCCATGGGGTTGCCCCGCCATTTTTGTTAAGAAGAAGGATCAAACCTTGCGAATGTGCGTGGATTATCGACCCCTGAATGAGGTCACCATCAAGAACAAGTACCCTCTTCCAAGGATCGACATCTTATTTGATCAACTGACTGGGGCGAGGGTATTTTCCAAAATTGATCTCAGGTCGGGCTATCACCAAATCCGTATTCGGCCCGAGGATATACCGAAGACCGTGTTTACTACGCTGTACGGATTGTTTGAATACCTGGTAATGTCCTTTGGGCTAACAAATGCTCCTGCCCACTTCACCTATTTGATGAACTCGGTGTTCATGCCCAAGTTGGACAAGTTCGTGGTGGTCTTCATCGATGATATCTTGATATATTCCAAAAATGAAGAGGAGCATGCTCAACATCTACGGATTGTATTGACGCGCCTGAGGGAACATCAGCTGTATGCCAAGTTCAGCAAGTGCGCGTTTTGGCTAGAGGAAATTCAATTTTTGGGGCACGTGTTATCGGCCAAAGGAATTGCGGTAGATCCTAGCAAGGTCAAAGATATTCTGGAGTGGAAACCCCCAACCACTGTTCATCAAGTCCGGAGTTTTCTTGGACTAGCTGGATATTATCGCAGATTCATACCAGATTTTTCTAAGCTTGTGAAGCCGATCACAAGTTTATTGAAGAATGACATTAAGTTCAATTGGTCTTCTAAGTGTAATGAAGCCTTTGAGCAATTGAAGACATTATTAACCAATGCTCTAGTATTGGCTCAACCGGACATCACCAAGCCTTTTGATGTATATTGTGATGCGTCAGGCAGTGGACTCGGCTGTGTATTAATGCAAGAGGGCCGGGTAATTGCATATGCTTCAAGGCAGTTGCGCCGACATGAGGAGCACTACCCAACTCATGATCTGGAGCTAGCTTTTGTGGTTCATGCCCTGAAAATTTGGCGTCATTATCTGCTGGGAAATGTCTGTCATATTTATACAGATCATAAAAGTTTGAAGTACATCTTCACCCAGTCAGAATTAAATATGAGGCAAAGATGATGGCTTGAGCTTATTAAGGACTATGAACTGGAGATCCATTATCACCCAGGTAAAGCCAATGTTGTGGCAGATGCGTTGAGCCGTAAGGCTTCCTGCCACTGTCTTATGGTGAAGACCTCTGACAACACTTTGTGTCAGGAGATGGAAAAGTTAAACCTGGGGATGATCCAACAAGGGACTCTGAATCAGCTAAAGCTTGAGTCAATCATTTTGCAAAGGATAATTGATGCTCAAAAGGATAATCTGGGTATGAAGCACATACGAGAGAAGATAAGGGCTGGAGTAGCCAAATGTTTCAAAGAAGACGATCAAGGTGTGATATGGTTCAATAACCGCATAGTAGTGCCGAAGAACGAAGAACTCCGCCAGCAAATTCTTGATGAAGCACATCTTAGTCGTTATTCTATTCATCCCGGAAGCACTAAGATGTACCAAGACTTGAAGCAACATTACTGGTGGACAAAGATGAAGATTGAAATTGCACGCTATGTGGCTAAGTGTGACACTTGCAGACGTGTCAAGGCCATACACATGAAAACTGCTGGTCCATTACAATCTTTGCCGATCCCAACATGGAAATGGGAAGACATAAGTATGGACTTTATTGTGGGACTGCCCAGGACAGCAAAAGGGTATGATTCTATTTGGGTTATCGTTGATCGACTCACAAAGATTGCCCACTTCTTACCCGTCAGGGCCAAATATACAGTGGCCACTTATGCAGCATTATACATTACCCGTATTCTTAGTTTGCATGGTATTCCAAAAACTATAGTGTCGGATCGTGGACCTCAGTTCGTATCCAAGTTTTGGGAAGAACTTCATAAATCCTTGGGTACCAAATTGCTCCACAGTTCGGCCTATCATCCTCAAACAAGTGGACAGACTGAGAGGGTCAATCAAATACTTAAGGATATGCTGCGGGCGTGTGTTCTGGACTTCTCACAGAAATGGGATGAATGTTTGCCTTTAGCGGAGTTTTCATACAATAACAGCTATCAAGAAAGTATCAAGATGGCACCTTTTGAAGCCTTATATGGGCGACGGTGTCGAACTCCGCTAAATTGGTCTGAACCTAGGAGAAAGGTACTTCTTTAGGCCTGATATGGTGAAAGAGGTCGAAGAAAAGGTTCAGAAAATTATTCATAATATGAAGAAAGCTCAGACTCGACAAAAGAGTTATGCAGACCGACGACGACAACCCTTATGCTTTCTGGTAGGCGATTATGTCTACTTGAAAGTTTCACCAATAAAGGGTGTATCGCGTTTCGGGGTTAAAGGGAAACTTGCACCCAGGTATATTGGTCCATTTCTGGTACTTGAGCAATGTGGGCCAGTGGCATATCGACTGTAACTCCCCGAAATTCTGTCTGCTATCCATAATGTGTTCCATGTGTCGCAATTGAAGAAGTGTCTTTGGGTTCCCGATCGAACCGTTGAAGTGACAGATGTTGTCCTTGAACCGGACTTGACATACTCTGAACACCCTATTCGAGTTCTGGATCAAAAGGACAGGGTTACCCGGAGAAAAACTCTCAAGTTCTACAAGATACAATGGAACCAACATTCTAAAGAAGAGGCTACATGGGAAACTCAAGACTTTTTGAATAAGAATTTCCCAGGCTTTCTAGCCTCATGTAATTTGTAAAATGTGTACAGTTATTGTAATAAAGGAGTTGTAACGCCCTGAATTTGGGGGTAGAATTTTTTCTTCTTTTCTCTCACCAAATTCAGGCGTTACCCTTTCCTTTTTCCCTTTTCTCCTCGCTAAGCCTTGATCTTTTCCAAAGTCGCAGTGGGTTTTGGCTTTAGACCTCGTGTAAAGCAAAACCTTAAAATACTTTATTTTGTGTGATGCATCATGCCGAACCATGCATACTTCTTGATTGATTAAAAATGTGAATGCTTTCATCTAGAGGAAATTAGAAATCAGAAAAAGGAAAAGCTTTTTCTTTTTTTTTCTTTCTTTCTTTTCTCTTTCCCCCCTTCTCCCCTTTCGGCCCAACCCCCCCCCTCTTCGGCCGGCCCAGCTGGCGGCCCAGCCGCCGCCCCTCCCCCCCCCTTCCCAGCGTGGGCCCCGCGCCGGCCCAGCCGCGCGCCCCCTTTCCCCCCTTTTGGGCCCAGTCGGCCCAACCGTCCCCCCCTCTCTCTTTTTTTTTCTTTTTCCAAAAATCCCCTCCGTCTTCCTCTCTCTCTCTCCCTCACCCTCTCCCTAACCCTAGCGCCGCCGCCGCCCTCCCCTAACCCTAGCGCCGCCGCCGCCGCTCCCTTCCCCGTGCCCCGCCGTGCCGCCCTCCTCCGCCGTGGTGAGACTCCCCCCCTCCTCCCTTCTCCTTTCCCCCTCTCCCTCCTCCTTCCCCGCGTCCGGCTCGGCCGCCCGGCCCCGGCTCGGCCGCCCGCACCGCCCCTCCCCCGCGTGTGGCCTCGGCCACCCGGCCCCGGCCTCGGCCGCCCCCGCCCCGCCCCGGCCGCCCGCGCCCGGCCTCGGTCGCCCCCGCCCCGTCGTGCCCCGGTTCGGCCGCCCCCGCCCCGGCCCGACCGCCCCGTGCCCCGGCTCGGCCGACCCCAGCCCGACCGCCCCCGTGCCCCGACTCGACCGCCCCCTGCCCGTGCTTCGCCCCACCCGTGCGCCGTGCTTGCCCGCTCGCCCCGCCGTGCCTTGCTCGCGTCGCGTCGGCCCTCGGCGTGGCCTCGAGCTCGGCCCAGCGTGCCTTCGGCGCGCGGCCTCGAGCTCGGCCAGCGCACGGCCCCGACGCGTGCGCGACTCGTTCGCGGCACGTTAAGTGTGGTTTTGCGCGTGCGCGTGCTCGTGCAGCGTTCTGGCGTAGTTCGTCGTGCTCGCGACGCATAGCGTCCTGTTGCGCTCGCGACACGATCGTCTACCCCCCCCCCCCCCCCTCGTATCCTATATGCGCTAATCACGTTGTTTATATTAATAAGATAGGAGTCCCAATTTGGAAATTGGTTACGTTAGTTAATTTGTATAGCTAATCGTCTATCTTATTCAATGTTAATCTACTAAAAGTGGTCACATTTACGTTAGTGCATGTAGCTAATTCTTTTGTTAGAACCAATTGGAACTAGAACACGTGACGTCTAGTTATTCACCAACCCGTAGTGTGTCTCGGGCATAAGCTTTAACTCTCGCGAGACCTTTTCTCATTTCTTTCTAACCATGGTAAATTCATCATCGTATGTGATATTCTATGCATATTTACTTTATTTGTTCTCTTGTATGGTGTACTGTTTGTTTCCTAATTTGAATGGATGGATGTATGTATGCTTGCAATCGCATAGAGAACGATCCGGTTGGAGAGCCCGAAGAACTCGCAGGAGAAGCCCCTGAGCAGCAGTCGGTTGGTGGAGGCAAGTGTCCTTTGACCTATCTCTGTCCTATTCATTCTTTAATTCACCTCCCGCATTACACATTTATACCTAAGGATTGACTAGCTTTTGTTATCCATGTCCTTGTTTACCTATTTGGGTCGGATTATTATTATTTAGCTCTATGCTATTGCTCAAACTCTAATCAATGAACATGATGAGATTATATATGATACGCTGTTTTCCCTTCTCTTATTATGATGTTGTACTTGTGGTCTTCAAGGGGGCTCGAGCGGTTTCTCGAGTGCCTCTCCGTAAGGACCTGTTCTATGGATGACCGCCCGGGAAAACAGTGCAACCATGAGGGTGGAGTGGGACGCCCTTAGCTGAATAATTAGAGGAACCGGGGTGTAGTTCGCTTAGCCGTTGTGCCGTCAATGGGGCTCGGTGTATGCGGCTCGCTCTGCCAAGGTTGATTTGTCCCTTGGGGAGGAGTGCGGTACATCTAGGAAACCTAACGGGCGGCTACAGCCCCGGGGAAATCTTTGTAAAGGCTACGTAGTGAGACCCTGCCTATTCACCTTGGTAGTGTTTAAGGGTTTGATCGGCCCGAGGCAAGAGGGAATCACGGCTTGTGGGTAAAGTGCACAACCTCTGCAGAGTGTTTGAAAACTGATATATTAGCCGTGCTCGCGGTTATGAGCGGCCAAGGGAGCTCCAGTGATTAGTGGTACTTGATCAGAGACATTTTGGTTTACAGATGACAATGAGGATGGTTATGATTATGCTTATGGTAATGGTAAGTGGTATTCTTTCCGTTTGGAAAGGGTACTTTGGGTTAATAACTTGGGTTAATGCTAAAACCTGGCTTTCTACTAGTAAATAATAAACTGACCAACTAAAAGCAACTGCTTGACTTACCCCCACATAAAGCTAGTCCACTACAGCCAAACAGGATACTTGCTGAGTATGTTGATGTGTACTCACTCTTGCTCTACACACCAAACCCCCCCCCCCAGGTTGTCAGCATTGCAACCACTGCTCAGGAGAAGATGAAGCTGTGGAAGGAGACTTCCAGGAGTTCCAAGACTACGACGAGTTCTAGGTGTGGGTTAGCGGCAACCCCCAGTCGGCTGCCTGTGAAGGCCACGGTTATCTACGTTTCGTTTTCGCACTTTGATTATTGTAAAGACTATATGGACGTCTCAGACGCATGATGTAATCGACTATTATTTCCCTTTTAATACTATTTTGAGCACTGTGTGATGATGTCCATGTTATGTAACTGCTGTGTACGTGAATTGCTGATCCTGGCACGTACATGGTTCGCATTCGGTTTGCCTTCTGAAACCGGGTGTGACATAAGTGGTATCAAAGCCGTGCTGACTGTAGGACCGCTAACCTAGAGCAGAATGGTCGTTCTAAGGATTATAGACCTCTGTCCCTGCCTTGACTTTGGTACCCCTTCAAAAGTTGGTCATACCGACCAAACCTATGTTCTACTATATATTATACCTTGCTGAAAATTGTGTTTTATTCTAATCCTTCATTTATTTATGATTCATTATTTGCTGGTCATATTAATTCTGTTCTCACTCTTTTGCTTGCGGTGTCTTTTGTAGATGGCTCTACTTAGACACACTGCACGAAAGTCCGTCATCCCCTTCTTACCCTCCCGCCTTGCGGAGCGTCCGCTTCACCGTCCCGTGGCCGGACAGTCCAGCCACTTGGAGAGACTGCACCACCGCCTGCATGAGGAGCAGGAACGTCGACGACAGGAGCAGCAGGGCTCTTCCTTCTCGCTCCAGCAGGAGATAGAGTCTGTGAGGAGCTGCTCTCCTGTGCTTCCCCTGGAGACGCCCCCTGCACCACCACTGGGCGCCCCAGCCTCTGGAGTAGCTGCTGGAGGAGACCCAGACGACGAAGATGGCGACGACAGCCCGAGCCACGACACTGACTTCCCTGCTGACCATAAGCCGGAAGTATGGGTTGCTCGACCCATCACTCACGACGCTGCTCGCGGGTGTCACTTCCACGACGCGCTCGACACCCTGCTACGTCGGGCACTTGACCGGCGTACTTGGTCCATCGAGTATCGCTGTGTGGTCTACCAGCATAGTCGCGGGGTCTACCCGGACCGCTGGGAGGCGACCTGCTTGGTGCGCCGTCCGGAGAACAGTCTCCAGGGTGCGGAGGCCTGCTCAGAGCACTATTCTATCTCTGAGCGGGACTCAGCTCAGGCAGCCATGCAAGACGCTAGCACGGCTGTGCGCTTTCACACTACTGCTCGGTTCTTGGTGGGGTAGCTGACGGTCTCGACCTGAAGTATTACCCCCGCCGTCCATCTGGCAGCACAGGAGGCGTGATTGTTTTACCTGCTGGTGAGGACAATCCTAGGTTGAGCAGCACAGTCAACCTAGCCGCCGTGCTAAACACGGAGCTGGACCATGCATTAGACGAGCTGAGTAGGGCTCGTGCTGAGATCGCCCTGCTGCGGGCTGAGCGCGCGGAACGTCGTCACTTGGATGATGGTTCCCCCACCCCCGTTGGGACTCAGCACCCGTACCGCTCACCTCGGCGTGGACGCCAGTCTTATGGCAATCCCGACTGCAAGACCAAGATAAATCTAGAACCATAGATCGCTAGAGTTGGATCTTGTAATTAATACAAAATATATACGTAGAAACTACAGTCTTAGCGTTAGTCCCGCTTTTAGTTAGTCTTAGTTAGATAGGATAGTTTGCTATATCCTGTGCATCTATGTTTGTCATGATAAACTATGTTTGGTTTGGATTTTTGTAATGACTGTCACCAGAGTGTGGGTACCCCCTGCATTTTGGTTTATATATTAGGTTAATGGAGTTAGTTATATAGTTGGGAAACCTTTATTCCACTTTCCTCTCTATCTGAGAAGCTGTGTGGTCTGTGTTGGAGATCAGTGAAGATGCTCATCTGTTCAGTGCTGTTGAAGAATTCTATACTCTTTTCTTATGCTGCAAGATTTGCCAGATCAGTCCTGATGTGTGGTTGCATTCTGCAGATGTCAGAGAACAGGCGCGGAGGAGGAAGGTGTGCTCAGCAGGAGCGAGCCGCTCCGCAGGATGAGGTGCCCCAGCAGCAGCACCTGCCGCCCCCGCCCTCGATGTCGATCGAGCAGATGTTTCTGATGCAGACTCAAGCGGTTCAAGCCATCGGTCAGACTTTGGCCATCATTCAGCAGCAGCAGCAGCAGCAGGCTCCACCTCAGCCTCAGATGCCTCAGATGCCCAGAGACAAGCGTGCTGAATTCATGAGAGGTCATCCACCAACGTTTGCTCACTCTTCTGACCCCATGGATGCTGAAGATTGGCTGCGCACTGTGGAGCGGGAGTTGCATACCGCTCAGTGTGATGACAGGGAGAAAGTCTTGTATGGTCCCCGTCTGTTGAGAGGAGCAGCCCAATCATGGTGGGAGTCTTATCTCACCACCCATGCCAACCCCGATGCCATCACCTGGGAAGAGTTCAGAGGTAGCTTTCGTCAGTACCATGTGCCTGCAGGTCTGATGACAGTGAAGAAGGAGGAGTTCCTGGCCCTTAAGCAAGGGTCATCATCTGTCAGTGAGTATCGAGACAGGTTTCTGCAGTTGTCTCGCTATGCTCCGGAAGATGTCAACACCGACGCCAAGCGACAGTACCGTTTCTTGAGGGGCTTGGTTGACCCTCTTCAGTACCAACTGATGAATCATACCTTCCCGACATTCCAGCACCTGATTGACAGAGCAATCATGATAGAGAGGAAGCGTAAGGAGATGGAGGATCGTAAGCGCAAGATCAGTGGACCCCAGCCTGGAAGCAGCAACCGTCCTTGTTTCTCAGGCAATCAACCTCAGCAGTTCAGGCAGAACCAGCGTCCACCTCAGCAGCATCAGCAGTTCCAAAGGCAGTACCCTCAGCACCAGTACCAGAACCGTCAGAGCAATTAGTCAGGAGGTCAGTTTCAGAGGCAGAATCAGCAGACACCTCGTCTTCCTGCCCCAGCAAACCAGCAGAACTAGTCAGGCAGCACCAGCTCAGGTTGGAAACAGAGCATGTTTCCACTGTGGAGAGCAAGGCCACTGGGTGATGCAATGCCCGAAGAAGGCAGCCCAGCAGCAGTCAGGCCCCAATGCCCCAGCAAAGCAGAATGTGTCTCAGCCTGGAGCAGGCAATCGCCCTCAGCCGCATTACAATCATGGAAGACTGAACCACTTGGAGGCTGAAGCAGTTCAGGAGACCCCCGGCATGATAGTAGGTATGTTCCCAGTCGACTCCCATATTGCAGAAGTGTTATTTGATACTGGAGCAACGCATTCTTTCATTACTGCATCATGGGTAGAAGCACATAATCTTCCAATTACTACCATGTCGACCCCCATTCAAATTGACTCAGCCGGTGGTAGAATTCGAGCTGATAGCATATGTTTGAATGTAAGTGTGGAAATAAGGGGGATAGCGTTTCCCGCTAACCTTATAGTAATGGGCACTCAGGGAATAGATGTCATCCTAGGGATGAATTGGCTAGATAAGTATCAGGTAGTTATCAGTTGTGATAAAAGGACAATCAAGTTGGTGTCCCCACTAGGAGAGGAAGTGGTGACCGAGTTAGTCCCGCCTGAGCTGAAGAGAGGAAGTTGTTATCAGATGGCTGTCGATAGCAGTGAAGCAGACCCAATTGAGAGTATCAAGGTTGTGTCTGAATTTCTAGACGTGTTTCCAAAGGACTTACCGGGTATGCCACCAGAGCGGAAAGTTGAGTTTGCCATGAGCTTCTTCCTGGAACCGCCCCCATCTTTAAGAGAGCTTACAGAATATTTGGACCAGAGTTGGTTGAGCTTAAGAAGCAGATTGATGAGCTGTCAGAGAAAGGTTACATCCGGCCAAGCACCTCGCCTTGGGCCGCCCCTGTCTTGTTCGTGGAAAAGAAAGACGGCACCAAAAGGATGTGTATCGATTATCGAGCTTTGAATGAAGTCACGATCAAGAACAAATACCCTTTGCCCAGAATAGAAGATCTGTTCGACCAGTTGAGAGGAGCCAGTGTGTTCTCCAAGATTGATCTAAGGTCAGGTTATCATCAGCTCAGGATCCGACCTTCAGGACATTCCGAAGACGGCATTCATTACCAAGTATGGGTTGTATGAGTTCACAGTGATGTCTTTTGGTTTGACCAATGCACCAGCGTTTTTCATGAACTTGATGAACAACGTATTCATGGATTATCTTGATAAGTTTGTGGTGGTATTCATTGATGACATTCTGGTTTATTCTCAAAGTGAAGAAGAACATGCAGATCATTTGAGGATGGTATTGCAGAGATTGCGAGAGCACCAGTTGTATGCAAAGTTGAGCAAGTGTGAGTTCTAGATCAATGAGGTCCTGTTCTTGGGTCACATAATCAACAAAGAAGGATTGGTTGTGGATCCGAAAAAAGTGGCAGACATTCTGAACTGGAAAGCGCCAATAGATGCTCGAGGAATCAAGAGTTTCATTGGAATGGCCGGATATTATCGGCGATTCATTGAAGGGTTTTCGAAGATTGCAAAACCAATGACAGCGTTGCTAGGCAACAAGGTTGAGTTCAAGTGGACCCAGAAATGTCAAGAGGCCTTCGAAGCGCTGAAAGAGAAGTTGACAACAGCGCCTGTCCTAGTCTTGCCTGATGTGCACAAGCCCTTCTCTGTGTACTGTGATGCTTGTTACACAGGTTTGGGATGCGTGTTGATGCAAGAGGGAAGAGTTGTGGCTTACTCGTCTCGACAGCTGAAGGTTCATGAGAAGAATTACCCAATCCATGACCTAGAATTGGCAGCAGTGGTTCACGCACTGAAGACATGGAGGCACTATCTGTATGGACAGAAATGCGATGTTTACACAGACGACAAGAGTCTGAAGTACATATTCACTCAGTCGGAGCTGAATATGAGGCAGCGAAGATGGTTAGAGCTGATCAAAGACTATGAGTTGGAGATTCATTACCATCCAGGCAAAGCGAACGTAGTGGCAGATGCTTTGAGCAGAAAGAGTCAAGTCAATCTGATGGTCGCTCGTCCGATGCCTTATGAGTTGGCCAAAGAGTTTGACAGGTTGAGTCTCGGGTTTCTGAACAATTCGCGAGGAGTCACAGTTGAGTTGGAACCTACCTTGGAGCGAGAAATCAAAGAAGCGCAGAAGAATGATGAAAAGATCAGTGAGATTCGGCGACTAATTCTAGATGGCAGAGGCAAAGATTTTCGTAAAGATGCAGAAGGTGTGATATGGTTCAAAGACCGATTGTGCGTTCCTAATGTCCAATCCATTCGGGAGTTGATTCTCAAGGAAGCTCATGAGACTGCTTATTCGATTCACCCTGGTAGTGAGAAGATGTATCAGGATCTGAAGAAGAAATTCTGGTGGTACGGAATGAAGAGGGAAATCGCAGAGCATGTGGCTATGTGCGATAGTTGTCGAAGAATTAAGGCAGAGCACCAGAGACCTGCTGGATTGTTACAACCGTTGCAGATCCCTCAGTGGAAATGGGATGAAATCGGCATGGATTTCATAGTCGGATTGCCTTGCACTCGAGCCGGCTACGATTCTATTTGGGTAGTAGTGGACCGTTTGACCAAGTCAGCCCACTTCATACCTGCCAAGACCAACTATAGCAGCGCAGTACTGGCAGAGTTGTATATGTCTCGGATCGTTTGTCTTCATGGTGTGCCAAAGAAGATAGTGTCAGACAGAGGAACACAGTTCACCTCTCATTTCTGGCAGCAGTTGCATGAAGCCTTGGGCACACATCTGAATTTCAGTTCAACTTATCATCCGCAGACAGATGGCCAGACCGAAAGGACCCATCAAATTCTCGAAGATATGTTGAGAGCCTGTGCGCTGCAAGATCAGTCTGGATGGGATAAGCGATTGCCTTATGCAGAATTCTCCTATAACAACAGTTACCAGGCCAGTTTGAAGATGTCACCATTTCAAGCGCTCTATGGGAGGAGTTGTAGAACTCCGTTGCAATGGGATCAGCCTGGGGAAAAGCAAGTGTTCGGGCCAGACATTTTGCTTGAAGCCGAAGAGAACATCAAGATGGTTCGAGAGAACCTGAAGATAGCGCAATCAAGGCAGCGAAGCTATGCAGACACAAGAAGAAGAGAGCTGAGTTTCGAAGTCGGAGACTTCGTCTATCTGAAAGTGTCACCGATCAGAGGAGTCAGAAGATTCGGAGTCAAAGGCAAGCTAGCACCCCGCTACATTGGTCCGTACCAGATTCTCGCAAAGCAGTGGAGAAGTGGCCTATCAGCTCAGTCTGCCAGAGAATTTGTCCGCAGTGCATGATGTCTTTCATGTGTCTCAGTTGAAGAAGTGCTTGCGTGTGCCAGAAGAGCAGTTGCCAGTGGAAGGTCTTGAAGTCCAGGAGGACTTGACCTACGTTGAGAAGGTAGTGCAAATCCTTGAGGTTGCAGACAGAGTCACCCGAAGGAAGACCATCAGAATGTGCAAAGTCAGGTGGAATCACCATTCAGAGGAAGAAGCAACCTGAGAGCGTGAAGATGATCTGATGGCCAAATACCCTGAGCTCTTTGCTAGCCAACCCTGAATCTCGAGGTCGAGATTCTTTTAAGGGGGATAGGTTTGTAACGCCCTGAATTTGGGGGTAGAATTTTTTCTTCTTTTCTCTCACCAAATTCAGGCGTTACCCTTTCCTTTTTCCCTTTTCTCCTCGCTAAGCCTTGATCTTTTCCAAAGTCGCAGCGGGTTTTGGCTTTAGACCTCGTGTAAAGCAAAACCTTAAAATACTTTATTCTGTGTGATGCATCATGCCGAACCATGCATACTTCTTGATTGATTAAAAATGTGAATGCTTTCATCTAGAGGAAATTAGAAATCAGAAAAAGGAAAAGCTTTTTCTTTTTTCTTTCTTTCTTTCTTTTCTCTTCCCCCCCCCTTTCTCCCCTTTCGGCCCAACCCCCCCCCCCTTCGGCCGGCCCAGCTGGCGGCCCAGCCGCCCCCCCTCCCCCCCCTTCTCGCGTGGGCCCCGCGCCGGCCCAGCCGCGCGCCCCCTTTCCCCCCTTTTGGGCCCAGTCGGCCCAACCGTCCCCACCTCTCTTTTTTTTTCTTTTTTCCAAAAATCCCCTCCCTCTTGCTCTCTCTCTCCCTCACCCTCTCCCTAACCCTAGCGCCGCCGCCGCCCTCCCCTAACCCTAGCGCCACCGCCGCCGCTCCCTTCCCTGTGCCCCGCCGTGCCGCCCTCCTCGGCCGTGGTGAGACTCCCCCCCCTCCTCCCTTCTCCTTTCCCCCTCTCCCTCCTCCTTCCCCGCGTCCGGCTCGGCCGCCCGGCCCCGGCTCGGCCGCCTGCCCCGTCTGGCTCGGCCGCCCGCACCGCCCCTCCCCCGCGTGTGGCCTCGGCCACCCGGCCCCGGCCTCGGCCGCCCCCGCCCCGGCTCGGCCGCCCGCGCCCCGGCCCCGGCCCAACCGCCCCGCGCCCGGCCTCGGCCGCCCCCGCCCCGCCGTGCCCCGGTTCGGCCGCCCCCGCCCCGGCCCGACCGCCCCGTGCCCCGGCTCGGCCGACCCCGGCCCGACCGCCCCCGTGCCCCGACTCGACCGCCCCCTGCCCGTGCTTCGCCCCGCCCGTGCGCCGTGCTTGCCCGCTCGCCCCGCCGTGCCTTGCTCGCGTCGCGTCGGCCCTCGGCGTGGCCTCAAGCTCGGCCCAGCGTGCCTTCGGCGCGCGGCCTCGAGCTCGGCCAGCGCACGGCCCCGACACGTGCGCGACTCGTTCGCGGCACGTTAAGTGTGGTTTTGCGCGTGCGCGTGCTCGCGCAGCGTTCTGGCGTAGTTCGTCGTGCTCGCGACGCGACGCATAGCGCCCTGTTGCGCTCGCGACACGATCGTCTACCCCTCCCCCCGTATCCTATATGCGCTAATCACGTTGTTTATATTAATAAGATAGGAGTCCCAATTTGGAAATTGGTTACGTTAGTTAATTTGTATAGCTAATCGTCTATCTTATTCAATGTTAATCTACTAAAAGTGGTCACGTTTACATTAGTGCATGTAGCTAATTCTTTTGTTAGAACCAATTGGAACTAGAACACGTGACGTCTAGTTATTCACCAACCCGTAGTGTGTCTCGGGCATAAGCTTTAACTCTCGCGAGACCTTTTCTCATTTCTTTCTAACCATGGTAAATTCATCATCGTATGTGATATTCTATGCATATTTACTTTATTTGTTCTCTTGTATGGTGTACTGTTTGTTTCCTAATTTGAATGGATGGATGTATGTATGCTTGCAATCGCATAGAGAACGATCCGGTTGGAGAGCCCGAAGAACTCGCAGGAGAAGCCCCTGAGCAGCAGTCGGTTGGTGGAGGCAAGTGTCCTTTGACCTATCTCTGTCCTATTCATTCTTTAATTCACCTCCCGCATTACACATTTATACCTAAGGATTGACTAGCTTTTGTTATCCATGTCCTTGTTTACCTATTTGGGTCGGATTATTATTATTTAGCTATATGCTATTGCTCAAACTCTAATCAATGAACATGATGAGATTATATATGATACGCTGTTTTCCCTTCTCTTATTATGATGTACTTGTGGTCTTCAAGGGGGCTCGAGCGGTTTCTCGAGTGCCTCTCCGTAAGGACCTATTCTATGGATGACCGCCCGGGAAAACAGTGCAACCATGAGGGTGGAGTGGGACGCCCTTAGCTGAATAATTAGAGGAACCGGGGTGTAGTTCGCTTAGCCGTTGTGCCGTCAATGGGGCTCGGTGTATGCGGCTCGCTCTGCCAAGGTTGATTTGTCCCTTGAGGAGGAGTGCGGTACATTTAGGAAACCTAACGGGCGGCTACAGCCCCGGGGAAATCTTTGTAAAGGCTACGTAGTGAGACCCTGCCTATTCACCTTGGTAGTGTTTAAGGGTTTGATCGGCCCGAGGCAAGAGGGAATCACGGCTTGTGGGTAAAGTGCACAACCTCTGCAGAGTGTTTGAAAACTGATATATCAGTCGTGCTCGCGGTTATGAGCGGCCAAGGGAGCTCCAGTGATTAGTGGTACTTGATCAGAGACATTTTGGTTTACAGATGACAATGAGGATGGTTATGATTATGCTTATGGTAATGGTAAGTGGTATTCTTTCCGTTTGGAAAGGGTACTTTGGGTTAATAACTTGGGTTAATGCTAAAACCTGGCTTTCTACTAGTAAATAATAAACTGACCAACTAAAAGCAACTGCTTGACTTACCCCCACATAAAGCTAGTCCACTACAGCCAAACAGGATACTTGCTGAGTATGTTGATGTGTACTCACTCTTGCTCTACACACCAAACCCCCCCCCAGGTTGTCAGCATTGCAACCACTACTCAGGAGAAGATGAAGCTGTGGAAGGAGACTTCCAGGAGTTCCAAGACTACGACGAGTTCTAGGTGTGGGTTAGCGGCAACCCCCAGTCGGCTGCCTGCGAAGGCCACGGTTATCTACGTTTCGTTTTCGCACTTTGATTATTGTAAAGACTATATGGACGTCTCAGACGCATGATGTAATCGACTATTATTTCCCTTTTAATATTATTTTGAGCACTGTGTGATGATGTCCATGTTATGTAACTGCTGTGTACGTGAATTGCTGATCCTGGCACGTACATGGTTCGCATTCGGTTTGCCTTCTGAAACCGGGTGTGACAGGAGTGAACCCCCACACCACCCCTGCCTTGTACCAGAAATAATGGAATAAAAATGTGACACATTTCCTTTTTCATTACTCACCCTAGGACTTTAAATCTCGGGACGAGATTCTTTTATGGGGGGAAGGATGTAACACCCCTGGTGTTACTGTAACTAAAACTTGAGCATGACATCATAAGCATTGACATTGCATATGTTTGATACACCTAGAGTGCATTCACTAGGCAAAAATTTCAAACCAGTTGTATTGTTTAAAGTGTTTTTGCAAAGAGAACCCTGGATAGGAAACTTAACCCTAAACAGGGATTAAAGGGGTAAGACCTAACCCAAGATGAGAAAACCTAAAGACTTTAAGGAAGGAGTCATAAAATATCCCCAAAAACAAAGTTGAATCACATTTATACCCCTGGAATCCCAGAAACCCTAATTGGGACCCTGGAAAACCCTAAAACCAAACCCTAGGGGCCTATTTGCAAAATTAGTCCACTTTTGGGCTAAAGTGCAAAAACCAAGTTAAATAAGTATCTTAAAACATTTGGGTCACAAATATGGGAATTTGCAAGCCAAACCCTAAGTTTTGGACCAAATGGCAAAAATCACCTCTTAAGCACTATAGAGCCTAAGTTTGAAATTAGTGTGTTTTCTTCAACTTTGAACCCTTGTATCTTTCATGTTCTAGGGATTTTGCCCTAGGGAACCACAACAAAGTTGAAGACCAAACATAGGAGAACAACTTTGCTTAAGAAGGAAAGCATAGTTGTTAAGAGAAATTTAGAAATAATTAAGCCCAAAGTTGGGCTGTCAGGGTGTAATATCTGAATTTTCAGATAGACAGTGTGATCACTGGAACTTCAAGCATGAATTCAAGCTTGAATTATTGAGAATTTGATCAAGCCTGCTATAGTAATGTTGTAGCCGGATCTTAGGACTATAACTTTGTTAAAGAGTGTTGAGCACGTTGCTGCACAAAATTTGTAGTTATTGGCTCTGCAAATCGGGCTGTCAGTTCACCTGAATAAGGAGCTCCATGGTACAGTAGCTGATCGGATCAGAACATCAGTTCAGCCACCGCCGACGATCCCCGGCCGCGATTCGCGTCAATGGCGTGCAGATTCGTGCACTGGTCGATGGATAACATCGCGGGGTGAGAAGAATCTTCACCGCCGGTGAGCTGGGTTCCACTCCGGCGACCCCTCGTGCCTTCCCCTCTACCCTACGGCTGGGCAGATAAGAACGCCGGTGATAGCCGCCGTCCGACCGTGCGCCGCGTGTCCTAACCGCGCCACCGCATCGCCGTGACCCTCTCTAACTGCCTGTCGATCACCGGAGTTACCGCCACGCCATAGGACACGTACCCACGCGCGCCAGGGTTCTTCCTCCTCTGCTGCCGCCTCCGCTATCCGCTCGAATTGAGCGCCACCGCCCCGGGGATCTATAAATTGACCCCGCAGTGAGCTTCACCACATCCTCACGCACTCAGCCACCGCCAATTGCTAGCAGTCCCTCACCAGAGCTCGAGAATTTCCAATTCTCCCCAAATCGGGTCTCTGCCACCGTAAACTCACCTCCCCGCGGCCAGCCGTCCTCAGGTCTGCTCATTCCTTTTTCATCCCTGTTCTAGCATCCTTACGTGTTGATGATGCTCTCCGACCCCTTTAATCGAACCAAACCGCCTCTGATCGCTGGGAACCCGACGATCTTGCCGCCTGCTTCTCGGTCACCGTGGCCAGAGAATTTTAGTGCGCCGTTAGTGAAATTGATGGAGGGGAAATGGTCAGGGTAGACCTAATTGTGTTCCCGTCGCTTGAGAGCACCAGCCGTAGCGTCATCTGGCCGGACTAAGCTCGCCGGAGTGCGGCGAGGGCTGATTCCTCGTCGTGGACTTTGCTCTGCGAAAGTATAGAATGTGGAGGGCCTTAGTGCAAACCGTCAGCGACTCACTGAAACAGTAGAAGAACCTGTCTCCAGATAGATAAAACCCCGAGGCCCTTTTTGCAAACCTGCCCCGCGGGCGCGGGCGCGCGCGCTTTTCCCCTCTGACTGGGCCGTTTGGGTTGAAACCAGCCCATTACTATTGAAGCCTTTTCTTTTTTCTTTTTTAGCAGAGCTTTGGAAATATGTTAAAAATTGTAGAAAAATCCTAAAATTGTGAAATCAATTTTCCTAGGCTTGTTATTTTCCCTAGAATTTAATAAAAATAGTTTTGTGATTTTTAGTGGAAATAAGAAATGTTAGGGCATTTAAAGTAGTTAAAAGTATTAGTTATGGATTTTTAGAAAATGCTTGGTAATCCCAAAAATGCTCAAAATTTTTATATGAGCTCCTCATATTATTTAGAAGCCTTGGGTAGAGTTTGGGTTGATTTGGACCTTGTTTGATCACCAAACCCCAAAACACCCCCCTGCCCTGTGAACTCCTTTACTGACTCCGGAAACCCTAAGTTCTCGGAGTACCGTGAAGGAAAGTTGTATTCAAGACTTAGATAATAAGTTTATATTATCTTTGCACCCTCATGAGCATCCCATGGCATCCATTTCATACATATGTATGGATATGATTAGAACACGAAGAAGAAGTGGAAGTCACCGAAGAAAGGACACCACCACCCTCGGATTCTCAAGCAGGCAACTGCTTCTACTTTGATATTTGTGGATCCGAGCCAGACTCACCTGTTAACGAAGGCAAGCCCCGGTGCATGCAACCCCTTTCCTTGTGTTTTTAAATACTTTTCGCACACTTTAAGTCAAGTAAAATGTGCATTAAGTTCATAGGAATTGCTTGGAACCTTTTGATGCATTGCTTTCCTTGATATCCATACCTTTATAGATACTTCTGGTGAAGTATCAAAATTTGATTTACAAAAATGCTTAGCCCTGCTTAGATCTTGTGGATAGAGGTTGTCTTTTGCAATACTGCCTAGATCAGGGGTTATCCTGAGAAAATATGGCTTCTATCTGCAAGAATACTTTCATTGAGAGTGTGGTGGGATCTTACTGCAAAGCTCCCTGTGATGCTCTTTTCATCCTAAGGAACAGAAACAATCCTAAGGATGGAAGTACTTTAATCGAGACTTGGGTTAGGAACAGGTGATGTTCTACCCAAGTTGATTAAGGATTGAAAGCGTATGTAGGCTTGCTGATCGAGGACCCTTTAACTGGTCACATGCCTCGTCATGGGTAAGCCTTGCCTCGGGCAGACTAAGGCCAGAATAAGATAACACGAAATGGGCGTGGAGCGGTGGCGAGAGTAGCGTGTACCCTCCGTGGCAAGAGGCTGGACGGTGGTGTATCTGTGCTCTCGGTTTGCGTGAACCTGATCTGGTCTTAAGAACCCTGGTGGTGAGTTGACATATGCAAGGGTTAAGTGCTACATATGTCGTGTGATTGGAGATCCTCAGCTGAGTATAATTGATTCGGATCGCCGTACCTTCGCAGTTATGAAGACTTGGTCACTTCCCTGCAACCTAAGTCAGGATGTGAACATTATGAATAAAAATGATGTTGTATTGATGAGATGGTAAAATTAGACTAGATGCAAATAGAGTCTATTAATACTTAACATGGCATTAAAAGATTGAAAGTAAGGACTCACCTTAGTAAGCTATTTCTACAAAGGTATCTAAGTTGAGTTTTGCTAAAGCCTCTCCTTGATTCCTATTTATCCAGCATACCCTTGAGAGTCTTTTCCTTAGTCGGGTAAGACTTGCTGAGTAATTTCATACTCAGGGTTTATTCCCTCATTGTTTTTAGGTGAGGAAGCAGCAGATTTTTGTTGCTTCTGTACCAAGGTGGTTCCTAATGAAGATAAGCAAGAGTGAAGTGCGGGAGGAAAGGATCCTCCATTAGGACTTTTTGGGTGATAACTGTTGGGAGGAGTTTTTGCCTCCCTTGGTATGTGTAATAATATTATTCGGCACTCGTTATATAGTTCTGGTCTGTAATAAACAACGTGATCTTACTTTTTAATAAATGTAAGCTTATGTAATCGCTTCCGCATATCTATATCTCCGATGTTCTGTAATGTCTGCAAGACGGGTGAGACGTTCCTGGAAAGGTAAGGAAAGATACCGAGCTTGTCGAGTAGTTCAGGGTCACCTACAAGGTTGTCTGAGGTCCGTTGGACAAGGACAACTGTAGGTGGGCCTAATTACTTGGGAGGTTCTGTCACAGCTGGTATCGGAGCGTAGCCCTTCTTGACAGATATCATGTAGCATCTTCAAAAGAGTTTTCTAAGACTTATCTGGAAAATTGCTTCTCTTCGTACCTAAGTATTTCTGAAAAGTTTATTTCAAAGACCAGATAGGAAGAGTGCAATGTATAGAAGGTTGAATCAACTAAGGTTGATTCTGTAATTATTCATGCATCATGCTAAGAATTGTACTAATAAATTTTCCCCCTTAGCAAATGCCGCCGCGTACAAGGAAAACGGCGCGAAAGCATACTGGACCTATCGGTGTACCTCGACACCAACTTGCCCCACGGGAGCAAGATAGCAGTAGCAGGAGCAACGATCCTATTGGTGATCTCGAAGCTCACGTGAATCAACTTCAAGCGGAGTTACAACGTAGGACCAATTTGTGGGTTGCGGACGGTGACCGAATAAATGATTTAACAAGTTACATCCGCACCCTGTGTAACACCCAAATTCTGAATTTGGAATTGGTAGAAGAAATCTGAACAAAGTATCATAATGTTTTGGAAATTGGGAAATAAGAAAATGAGGAGAAAAATGATTTTTCTTTTAAAGGAAACCATTTATACATCCCATGAGACAAATAACAAGGAGAATAAAACTTAAATTAGTAATATTAAAATAGTATGGTTTATATTCACCTTTGGGTTTCAATTGATACATTTGAAAAATCTGAAAACTAAAATAGAAGTATAAGTTTGAATTTGAATAGAAAATAAAAAAATAAAAGAGAAGGGAAGAACTAAGAAAAATATTACATAAAATAAAATAAAAATCAGAATAAACATCCTTCACACTTATAGTATTCAGGACAAGTTATTCACAAAAGTTTGAATTTAAACTTGAACTCAAGTTGGATTTGAAAATGAAGAAAAGAAAATAGAAAAGGAAAAATAGAAAGAAAAAGGAAAAAGAATAAAAACCTGCTGTTGGGCCGCAACCTGGAATTCGGCCCACTTGGCCTTTCCCTCCCGCGCGGCCCAAGTTTCTACATCCGCGCGCGCCCCCGCCATCCTGACGCTGACCCGTGGGGCCCTCTGCCCAGCCTCTCCCTCGCGCCGTTCACTCCGCGCGCGACCACTTACACGTGGGTCCCACTGGTCGGTCTCTCGTCCCGCGCTCGCTTCTCCCTGCCTTCTCGCTGACTCTCGGGGCCCGTGCGTCAGGCCCGTCTTCAACAGCTTGCCGAACTCGCCGCACGGACCGCGCGAACTCGCCGCCGGGGATCCCGCTCCTACCGCCGTCACCCTCGGACTTATCGCCTGGCTATAAAACACGGGCCGCGACCCCCCCTCCTTCTCATCCCACCCAAGACGGAAGCACCATCGCCGGCACGAGTCGAAGAACCGAGAAAGAGAGAGAGATAGGAGGGTGCCGCCGCCGTTGAACCGCGCCGCCGTTGCCCCTCCGCTTCGATTGCCTTGTCCTGGGCGTTCGCCAGGGACCCGTGAAGCTGACTGGGCCATCAATTTGAACTGCGTGGCCTCGGGAACTCCGGAATTCCTCGCCGGTGTTGTAAGAACTCCGCCGAGCCGCCCCAACACGTGAGCAACCCGTCTGCGCGCCCGATTTCCGGTAAATCCACCTCCCAACTCTCTGCGCTGCCCTCCTTTACGTGTAGCCCGGTTCAATTTTGAGTATGGCGCACGGAAACGACCAATTGCTACCTCGCCGGCGTGCTCCGCCGTGCGGGGTGGGCGGCGCCGCCGTCGACAGCGTCGATTTGGGGAGACGACTCGTGGCCGTTGGATCTTTGATGTGCGGCCCGGATTAGATCGTCGCGTACCGGTTGGGTTGGGATAGTGTGGACCGTCCGATCGGGATCCCGTGACCCTGGTTCAATCTCACTTCATTAAACCGCGACCGTAGGATCTTGATCCAATGGCCGTCGGCGCGTACCGGTTCACTGGGATCGCGATCTAATCTCGTGCGCCCATCTCTGATCGGGCGGCCCAGAATAGAGCTTACCCCTTCGGTCGGGTCTTTTTGTTAAAGAGCCCCCGGGTTTTAATGAAATCAACCCGCCGTCCTCATTTCCTATTCTCTGGGTCTCGGTAATATTACGCCAGGACCCCCTGTGTTTTCTAGGAATTGGGGCCCAGTCCAGGACTCATTTAATTTGAATAAATGAAATAGAAAATGGATTTTTAATATGAAAATAATTACTAGAACTTGATAAATTCATAGAAAATTCATTTTAGCTCCAAATTGAACCATTCCAGTTTCTAAAATTTTGTAATAATAATCTTCATCTTTTTGTGCCTCTGTTTTGGCATGAAAGGCTCATTTAAATTTATCTAATACTTAATCTTGTATTAAATACATAAAAGCTACAGAAATTCATAACTTAAAATCTATAACTCCAAATTTAATGATTCCAGTTCCTGTGATCTTATTTTAATGTCTAGATTATTACTGTGTATTTTATTTACATGCTTGGTGTAATGTTAATTTTGCCTATACAATGTTTGTTTGTATTGCTACGACTAGCGTGAGGATACGTATCACCTGAAGATCATCCTGGTACCTGGAACCTCAAGGCCCAGGCAAGTTGTGCCCTTGATCACTTCTTTTTACCCAGCCATGTTCTGATTAATCATAATGATCTGCATAGGTTAATTTTGATGGGACCCTAATAGGTTACCCTAGTTTGTCTATCTTTATACCTTGTTTACCACTGAACCTTCTGGGTAGTACTTGCTAGTGCTATATGTGGTTTTGGGTATGGAGATACACCATTCATGATTATACTTTTGTTATCAGTTGTTATTTATGGTTCATGTTAAGATCATTATGTTAATTGGAACATGGAGAACCACCCGGGAAAACAGTGCTACCACAAGGGAGGAATGGGACCCCTTGGCTGATTAATTAGGAAAGCTAGTGGAAGACTACCTTACCCGAAAGGGGCAAGGGCAGTAGGGGAGTGGTCAATGTAGGGAGGCCCTCGGGAGGATTTTGCTGCGATGGCGGTCCTGCAAGGGATTCCTGCATTGGAACTTCCTATAAACTGTAGCGGGTTTTCGGAAGCTAGTGGAACTTTGTAAAGGCCTCGTAGTGGATCCCTAGCCATTCACCTCGGAAGTGTCTAAGGGCCTTGCAAACCCTGGCGACATGGGATACACGACTTGTGGGTAAAGATGCGCAACCTCTGCAGAGTGTAAAACTGGTATACTAGCCGTGCTCACGGTCATGAGCAGCTCGGACACTCACATGATTAAATTATGGAACTTAAACTCAATTTGTCATATGCATTGCATCGCAGGTGAAGTTGTTACTTTTGTTCTACTATTTAACTGGGTTGGTATTTACTTATACTTAGTAACTGCTAATAAAATTTTGACCAACTTTAAAAGCAATGCTCAGCTCTAACCATCTTCTTTGGTAAGCCTTACACTTCACGTGAGCTCCCACCTTTGGCGAGTTCATGCACATTATTCCCCACAACTTGTTGAGCGATGAACGTATGTGAGCTCACTCTTGCTGTCTCACACACCACAGGTCAAGAACAGGTACTGCAGGATGATGCACTCGGAGGATGCTGCGATGTGTTCGTGAGAGGTCTAGGTCGTCGTCTCCCAGTCAACTTTGGGTTGCTGGACCGTTGTCTCCTTATAATGTAATTATTTATTTTGTATAGAACTCCTGTTATATATAAAGTTGTGACATTCGATCCTGTGCCACTATTCATCATATGTGTGAGACTTGGTCCCAGCACACCTGGTGATTATGTTTACGCCCGGGTTTTGGACCCCTAAAATCCGGGTGTTACAGAAGTTGCATAACCTCTCAATTATAAACTAGCAGGAGACTCTATCTTATCATAACATATCTAACTAATCTCAAAACATCCTAACATATTCTACCCTGTTGGACCTATCTAACCTAAACTAGTCTAATCTAGTCATATCCAATTTAATCTAGATCTTATCTTACCTAATGTGACCTGATCCAGTGTGGTCTAATGTTATCTAACTTAATGTGGTTCACTTAAACAGATTAATGACACTAGTAGAAGAGATTAGACCCCACTAGCCATGTATTAACTTATCTTAGCACATTGGATCAATTCAACCATGAGCTAACCCAACTCATAGAGCCATGACGAATGGTATAACCTTTCTATTCCCACCTAATAACAAACAAACTTTTAACCTACATCTTGTAGTCTATCTCACCCATATATATCTCTCATCTTGACCGATTCTATCTTACCCTTGGATATTCACCTTATATGATTGGTTACCCCAATCTGGACATAAAACAAAGATTAAGCCCTACCAAAGAATCTTTAGATTATAACCAGCTACTAGCTTATTCATTCCGCCTATTGAATAATTTCCTTTGCAAAACTATTACCATATGCTTCTAACTTTCATGGTCAATACCAGGAAAGGAAAGATTATCACGTAACAACAAACAGAAATGAATCCTCCAAATCCTCCACCTGTTGAGATCGATCAAGTGGTTGCTACCCAAAGACTGGTAATACAACAATTAACAGACCTGGTGACCGAGATGCAAAATCAGATAAGACAACAACGCGAGGAAATACGTCAGGTCCGCCAAGAAATAAGGCAAGCACGGTTGGAGAGACAACAACAACAACAACCTCCACCACCACCACCAGCTTCACCAAGCTACATAGATATAAATTATGATGATTTGTAAGGTCTAGATGTTACTTTAGTTAGTAGATGATATGATATTATTCTAGAAGGAACAATAAGGTCTATTGACCCTATGTTTTGTTAAAGAATTATACCTCATGCTGAGATTTCTTTGTTTGTGCATATGTTCCGAGAACAATATGAGTATACATCCCTTTTCTTACAAATCTCGAGGACGAGATTATTTTTAAGGGGGGTAGGATTTGTAACACCCAAATTCTGAATTTGGAATTGGTAGAAGAAATCTGAACAAAGTATCATAATGTTTTGGAAATTGGGAAATAAGAAAATGAGGAGAAAAAGGATTTTTCTTTTAAAGGAAACCATTTATACATCCCATGAGACAAATAACAAGGAGAATAAAACTTAAATTAGTAATATTAAAATAGTATGGTTTATATTCACCTTTGGGTTTCAATTGATACATTTGAAAAATCTGAAAACTAAAATAGAAGTATAAGTTTGAATTTGAATAGAAAATAAAAAAATAAAAGAGAAGGGAAGAACTAAGAAAAATATTACATAAAATAAAATAAAAATCAGAATAAACATCCTTCACACTTATAGTATTCAGGACAAGTTATTCACAAAAGTTTGAATTTAAACTTGAACTCAAGTTGGATTTGAAAATGAAGAAAAGAAAATAGAAAAGGAAAAATAGAAAGAAAAAGGAAAAAGAATAAAAACCTGCTGTTGGGCCGCAACCTGGAATTCGGCCCACTTGGCCTTTCCCTCCCGCGCGGCCCAAGTTTCTACATCCGCGCGCGCCCCCGCCATCCTGACGCTGACCCGTGGGGCCCTCTGCCCAGCCTCTCCCTCGCGCCGTTCACTCCGCGCGCGACCACTTACACGTGGGTCCCACTGGTCGGTCTCTCGTCCCGCGCTCGCTTCTCCCTGCCTTCTCGCTGACTCTCGGAGCCCGTGCGTCAGGCCCGTCTTCAACAGCTTGCCGAACTCGCCGCACGGACCGCGCGAACTCGCCGCCGGGGATCCCGCTCCTACCGCCGTCACCCTCGGACTTATCGCCTGGCTATAAAACACGGGCCGTGACCCCCCCTCCTTCTCATCCCACCCAAGACGGAAGCACCATCGCCGGCACGAGTCGAAGAACCGAGAAAGAGAGAGAGATAGGAGGGTGCCGCCGCCGTTGAACCGCGCCGCCGTTGCCCCTCCGCTTCGATTGCCTCGTCCTGGGCGTTCGCCAGGGACCCGTGAAGCTGACTGGGCCATCAATTTGAACTGCGTGGCCTCGGGAACTCCGGAATTCCTCGCCGGTGTTGTAAGAACTCCGCCGAGCCGCCCCAACACGTGAGCAACCCGTCTGCGCGCCCGATTTCCGGTAAATCCACCTCCCAACTCTCTGCGCTGCCCTCCTTTACGTGTAGCCCGGTTCAATTTTGAGTATGGCGCACTGGAAACGACCAATTGCTACCTCGCCGGCGTGCTTCGCCGTGCGGGGTGGGCGGCGCCGCCGTCGACAGCGTCGATTTGGGGAGACGACTCATGGCCGTTGGATCTTTGATGTGCGGCCCGGATTAGATCGTCGCGTACCGGTTGGGTTGGGCATAGTGTGGACCGTCCGATCGGGATCCCGTGACCCTGGTTCAATCTCACTTCATTAAACCGCGACCGTAGGATCTTGATCCAATGGCCGTCGGCGCGTACCGGTTCACTGGGATCGCGATCTAATCTCGTGCGCCCATCTCTGATCGGGCGGCCCAGAATAGAGCTTACCCCTTCGGTCGGGTCTTTTTGTTAAAGAGCCCCCGGGTTTTAATGAAATCAACCCGCCGTCCTCATTTCCTATTCTCTAGGTCTCGGTAATATTACGCCAGGACCCCCTGTGTTTTCTAGGAATTGGGGCCCAGTCCAGGACTCATTTAATTTGAATAAATGAAATAGAAAATGGATTTTTAATATGAAAATAATTACTAGAACTTGATAAATTCATAGAAAATTCATTTTAGCTCCAAATTGAACCATTCCAGTTTCTAAAATTTTGTAATAATAATCTTCATCTTTTTGTGCCTCTGTTTTGGCATGAAAGGCTCATTTAAATTTATCTAATACTTAATCTTGTATTAAATACATAAAAGCTACAGAAATTCATAACTTAAAATCTATAACTCCAAATTTAATGATTCTAGTTCCTGTGATCTTATTTTAATGTCTAGATTATTACTGTGTATTTTATTTACATGCTTGGTGTAATGTTAATTTTGCCTATACAATGTTTGTTTGTATTGCTACGACTAGCGTGAGGATACGTATCACCTGAAGATCATCCTGGTACCTGGAACCTCAAGGCCCAGGCAAGTTGTGCCCTTGATCACTTCTTTTTACCCAGCCATGTTCTGATTAATCATAATGATCTGCATAGGTTAATTTTGATGGGACCCAATAGGTTACCCTAGTTTGTCTATCTTTATACCTTGTTTACCACTGAACCTTCTGGGTAGTACTTGCTAGTGCTATATGTGGTTTTGGGTATGGAGATACACCATTCATGATTATACTTTTGTTATCAGTTGTTATTTATGGTTCATGTTAAGATCATTATGTTAATTGGAACATGGAGAACCACCCGGGAAAACAGTGCTACCACAAGGGAGGAATGGGACCCCTTGGCTGATTAATTAGGAAAGCTAGTGGAAGACTACCTTACCCGAAAGGGGCAAGGGCAGTAGGGGAGTGGTCAATGTAGGGAGGCCCTCGGGAGGATTTTGCTGCGATGGCGGTCCTGCAAGGGATTCCTGCATTGGAACTTCCTATAAACTGTAGCGGGTTTTCGGAAGCTAGTGGAACTTTGTAAAGGCCTCGTAGTGGATCCCTAGCCATTCACCTCGGAAGTGTCTAAGGGCCTTGCAAACCCTGGCGACATGGGATACACGACTTGTGGGTAAAGATGCGCAACCTCTGCAGAGTGTAAAACTGGTATACTAGCCGTGCTCACGGTCATGAGCAGCTCGGACACTCACATGATTAAATTATGGAACTTAAACTCAATTTGTCATATGCATTGCATCGCAGGTGAAGTTGTTACTTTTGTTCTACTATTTAACTGGGTTGGTATTTACTTATACTTAGTAACTGCTAATAAAATTTTGACCAACTTTAAAAGCAATGCTCAGCTCTAACCATCTTCTTTGGTAAGCCTTACACTTCACGTGAGCTCCCACCTTTGGCGAGTTCATGCACATTATTCCCCACAACTTGTTGAGCGATGAACGTATGTGAGCTCACTCTTGCTGTCTCACACACCACAGGTCAAGAACAGGTACTGCAGGATGATGCACTCGGAGGATGCTGCGATGTGTTCGTGAGAGGTCTAGGTCATCGTCTCCCAGTCAACTTTGGGTTGCTGGACCGTTGTCTCCTTGTAATGTAATTATTTATTTTGTATAGAACTCCTGTTATATATAAAGTTGTGACATTCGATCCTGTGCCACTATTCATCATATGTGTGAGACTTGGTCCCAGCACACCTGGTGATTATGTTTACGCCCGGGTTTTGGACCCCTAAAATCTGGGTGTTACACCCTACAAGATCAACTAGCTGACCGAGATTTGGCGCTTGATTGGGCAGTACAATCTTGCTCAGTAGCTTTAGCTAAGGAAGCGAAGGCTCGAGCACGAGTCAACGAACTTAGCGTTGCTATTGATAACTTGCAGGTATATTGCAATACTTTACATGAAGAAGTTCATGTACTGTATTCGCAATTACACCCAAATGTCCCTGCGGATCCCGTCAGGTCTGAAGCCGGACCCTCGCACACTACGGGAGAAGCGCTTGGTGGGGAGTTAGACCTTTTTAGGCCCCCTCCTTCTTTGTGGTTGGTCGACGTATGGTCTCCCACCCCTGACGATAAAGTTACCAAGAACAATCAGAAGCAGGAATAGTAGTGTAGCTTGTAGAAGTAGAAGTAGTATGTTGTATAATAGGTTGAACTTTTGTATAATGGGTAATGTATCCTGTTATGTAAAATCGAGTCTGTGTCATTACTTTTGATGGTAATGTAAAATGGAAGGTTTCTCGGGCATGTTATGTTTACTTCAAATGTTCTTTGCCTCAGATGCCTACCAGGACTCGAGGGCAGGATGCAGCAGGAACTTCTGGGGGAAGGGATGTCACCCCAAATCCACTTCCGGTTCCTCCCACATTGGCCGAGGCGATTGCCGCCTTGGTAAGCGCCACTGCAGACAATACCCGCTTCCTTAGGGAAATGGCGGGTCAACAGCTCCAGCAGCAGGGTGGCAGGGGTTATCAGCAAGGCCCCCGTGAAACCACCTATCTGGATTTCTCTGAAACCCATCCACCACTATTCGTCAAGGCAGAGGACCCGTTGGAAGCTGATGAGTGGATACGGGTTATTGAACAAAAGTTTGGTCTTCTCCGCTGTTCAGAAACGCAGAAGCCGTTGTTCGCAGCACAACAACTACGTGGCCCTGCCAGTACCTGGTGGGGAAATTTTGTGGCCATTCAACCTGCCAACCATCAAGTCACCTGGGAAGAGTTTAAAGCAGCCTTTCGTGAGCACTACATACCCGAAGGTGTGCTGCGCATGAAACAAGAAGAGTTCATGAAGCTGAAACAAGGAGGAGATACCGTCAATCAGTATCTCAACAAGTTTAATCACCTGTCGCAGTATGCTATCGATCAGGTGAATACTGACTTAAAGAAAAAGAACTGCTTTATGAGGGGTCTAAATGACCGATTACAGAGAAAGATGGCCACATGCATAGATCTCACGTATGGAAAGGCTGTTAGTACAGCCTTTTCTGTTGAAGCAAAATACGCAAGTTCTAGGGAAGAACAAGGGATTCGGTGGTGAGAAGCCCAATCAGGGCCAGGCGAAGAGGCAACGGTTTGTGATCCGGCCTTCTAGCCAAAATCGCACTTTTCCTCGTCCACCCTCATTCCCTTTCAAGCAGCCAATCATTATTCGACCCAATAATACCCCCACTACCCCAAATTAGCCGGGTGCCCCGGGCACTCGATTCCCTGCTTTGCCCAGCTCTTCAACCGGGTGTTTCAATTGCGGCAAGTTGGGACATTTCATCAAAGACTACCCATATCCCAAGCAAAATCAATCAAATGCTCAGCAAGGATCTGGGAAATCAACTCAGCCTAAGGGAAATAATGTGGGGAGGAATACAAAGAAGACAGGGCGAGTATACTATACCCAAGTGGCCACTACACCGGAAGGAGAGCCGGTGATGATGGGTACGTTTCCCGTGGCCAGTCACCCTGCAATTATTCTTTTTGATTCTGGTGCTTCGCATACGTTCATTAGCAAGAAATTTGTGGAGCACCATCACATTGCATGCCATGAATCAAAAGAGGGATTTAAAATTCATTCACCTGGGGGACACATTTTTACTAGAGAAGTGGCCTATGAAGTGCCAGTAACAATGGCCGGACCGAACTTTCCTGCTAACATGATTGTTCTGAAAGGCCAGGATATAGATGTAATTTTGGGTATGAGTTGGTTAACCCAACACAAGGCAATTCTCAACACTGAACTCAGAACCGTCAGGTTGAGCTATAATCAAGAAGAGATTCTTTTATCTCTCCCCGTAACCAATCCAGCCAAAGCTTCTGGTAGAATATATGAAGCCATTATACCGGAGATCAAGGATATTCCGGTAGTATGTGAGTTTCCAGATGTATTTCCGGAAGATTTGCCTGGACTGCCCCCTGAAAGAGATGTAGAATTTGTAATTGAGCTAAAGCCCGGTACGGCTCCCATCTCCCGAAGATCGTACCGTATGCCCCCTAATGAGTTGGCGGAATTGAATATTCAACTACAAGATCTACTGAATAAGGGATTCATCTGGCCAAGCTCGTCTCCATGGGGTTGCCCCGCCATTTTTGTTAAGAAGAAGGATCAAACCTTGCGAATGTGCGTGGATTATCGACCCCTGAATGAGGTCACCATCAAGAACAAGTACCCTCTTCCAAGGATCGACATCTTATTTGATCAACTGACTGGGGCGAGGGTATTTTCCAAAATTGATCTCAGGTCGAGCTATCACCAAATCCGTATTCGGCTCGAGGATATACCGAAGACCACGTTTACTACGCGGTACGGATTGTTTGAATACCTGGTAATGTCCTTTGGGCTAACAAATGCTCCTGCCCACTTCACCTATTTGATGAACTCGGTGTTCATGCCCAAGTTGGACAAGTTTGTGGTGGTCTTCATCGATGATATCTTGATATATTCCAAAAATGAAGAGGAGCATGCTCAACATCTACGGATTGAATTGACAGCGCCTGAGGGAACATCAGCTGTATGCCAAGTTCAGCAAGTGCGCGTTTTGGCTGGAGGAAATTCAATTTTTGGGGCACGTGTTATCGGCCAAAGGAATTGCGGTAGATCCTAGCAAGGTCAAAGATATTCTGGAGTGGAAACCCCCAACCACTGTTCATCAAGTCCGGAGTTTTCTTGGACTAGCTGGATATTATCGCAGATTCATACCAGATTTTTCTAAGCTTGTGAAGCCGATCACAAGTTTATTGAAGAATGACATTAAGTTCAATTGGTCTTCTAAGTGCAATGAAGCCTTTGAGCAATTGAAGACATTATTAACCACTGCTCCGGTATTGGCTCAATCGGACATCACCAAGCCTTTTGATGTATATTGTGATGCGTCAGGCAGTGGACTCGGCTGTGTATTAATGCAAGAGGGCCGGGTAATTGCATATGCTTCAAGGCAGTTGCGCCGACATGAGGAGCACTACCCAACTCATGATCTGGAGCTAGCTGCTGTGGTTCATGCCCTGAAAATTTGGCGTCATTATCTGCTGGGAAATGTCTGTCATATTTATACAGATCATAAAAGTTTGAAGTACATCTTCACCCAGTCAGAATTAAATATGAGGCAAAGACGATGGCTTGAGCTTATTAAGGACTATGAACTGGAGATCCATTATCACCCAGGTAAAGCCAATGTTGTGGCAGATGCGTTGAGCCGTAAGGCTTCCTGCCACTGTCTTATGGTGAAGACCTCTGACAACACTTTGTGTCAGGAGATGGAAAAGTTAAACCTGGGGATGATCCAACAAGGGACTCTGAATCAGCTAAAGCTTGAGTCAATCATTTTGCAAAGGATAATTGATGCTCAAAAGGATAATCTGGGTATGAAGCACATACGAGAGAAGATAAGGGCTGGAGTAGCCAAATGTTTCAAAGAAGACGATCAAGGTGTGATATGGTTCAATAACCGCATAGTAGTGCCGAAGAACGAAGAACTCCGCCAGCAAATTCTTGATGAAGCACATCTTAGTCGTTATTCTATTCATCCCGGAAGCACTAAGATGTACCAAGACTTGTAGCAACATTACTGGTGGACAAAGATGAAGATTGAAATTGCACGCTATGTGGCTAAGTGTGACACTTGCAGACGTGTCAAGGCCATACACATGAAAACTGCTGGTCCATTACAATCTTTGCCGATCCCAACATGGAAATGGGAAGACATAAGTATGGACTTTATTGTGGGACTGCCCAGGACAGCAAAAGGGTATGATTCTATTTGGGTTATCGTTGATCGACTCACAAAGATTGCCCACTTCTTACCCGTCAGGGCCAAATATACAGTGGCCACTTATGCAGCATTATATATTGCCCGTATTCTCAATTTGCATGGTATTCCAAAAACTATAGTGTCGGATCGTGGACCTCAGTTCGTATCCAAGTTTTGGGAAGAACTTCATAAATCCTTGGGTACCAAATTGCTCCACAGTTCGGCCTATCATCCTCAAACAAGTGGACAAACTGAGAGGGTCAATCAAATACTTGAGGATATGCTGCGGGCGTGTGTTCTGGACTTCTCACAGAAATGGGATGAATGTTTGCCTTTAGCGGAGTTTTCATACAATAACAGCTATCAAGAAAGTATCAAGATGGCACCTTTTGAAGCCTTATATGGGCGACGGTGTCGAACTCCGCTAAATTGGTCTGAACCTGGAGAAAGGTACTTCTTTAGGCCTGATATGGTGAAAGAGGTCGAAGAAAAGGTTCAGAAAATTATTCATAATATGAAGAAAGCTCAGACTCGACAAAAGAGTTATGCAGACCGACGACAACAACCCTTATGCTTTCTGGTAGGCGATTATGTCTACTTGAAAGTTTCACCAATAAAGGGTGTATCGCGTTTCGGGGTTAAAGGGAAACTTGCACCCAGGTATATTGGTCCATTTCCGGTACTTGAGCAATGTGGGCCAGTGGCATATCGACTGCAACTCCCCGAAATTCTGTCTGCTATCCATAATGTGTTCCATGTGTCGCAATTGAAGAAGTGTCTTCGGGTTCCCGATCGAACCGTTGAAGTGACAGATGTTGTCCTTGAACCGGACTTGACATACTCTGAACACCCTATTCGAGTTCTGGATCAAAAGGACAGGGTTACCCGGAGAAAAACTCTCAATTTCTACAAGATACAATGGAACCAACATTCTGAGGAAGAGGCTACATGGGAAACTCAAGACTTTTTGAATAAGAATTTCCCAGGCTTTCTAGCCTCATGTAATTTGTAAAATGTGTACAGTTATTGTAATAAAGGAGTGAACCCCCACACCACCCCTGCCTTGTACCAGAAATAAGGGAATAAAAATGTGACACATTTCCTTTTTCATTACTCACCCTAGGACTTTAAATCTCGGGACGAGATTCTTTTATGGGGGGAAGGATGTAACACCCCTGGTGTTACTGTAACTAAAACTTGAGCATGACATCATAAGCATTGACATTGCATATGTTTGATACACCTAGAGTGCATTCACTAGGCAAAAATTTCAAACCAGTTGTATTGTTTAAAGTGTTTTTGCAAAGAGAACCCTGGATAGGAAACTTAACCCTAAACAGGGATTAAAGGGGTAAGACCTAACCCAAGATGAGAAAACCTAAAGACTTTAGGGAAGGAGTCATAAAATATCCCCAAAAACAAAGTTGAATCACATTTATACCCCTGGAATCCCAGAAACCCTAATTGGGACCCTGGAAAACCCTAAAACCAAACCCTAGGGGCCTATTTGCAAAATTAGTCCACTTTTGGGCTAAAGTGCAAAAACCAAGTTAAATAAGTATCTTAAAACATTTGGGTCACAAATATGGGAATTTGCAAGCCAGACCCTATGTTTTGGACCAAATGGCAAAAATCACCTCTTAAGCACTATAGAGCCTAAGTCTGAAATTAGTGTGTTTTCTTCAACTTTGAACCCTTGTATCTTTCATGTTCTAGGGATTTTGCCCTAGGGAACCACAGCAAAGTTGAAGACCAAACATAGGAGAACAACTTTGCTTAAGAAGGAAAGCATAGTTGTTAAGAGAAATTTAGAAATAATTAAGCCCAAAGTTGGGCTGTCAGGGTGTAATATCTGAATTTTCAGATAGACAGTGTGATCACTGGAACTTCAAGCATGAATTCAAGCTTGAATTATTGAGCATTTGATCAAGCCTGCTATAGTAATGTTGTAGCCGGATCTTAGGACTATAACTTTGTTAGAGTGTTGAGCACGTTGCTGCACAAAATTTGTAGTTATTGGCTCTGCAAATCGGGCTGTCAGTTCACCTGAATAAGGAGCTCCATGGTACAGTAGCTGATCGGATCAGAACATCAGTTCAGCCACCGCCGATGATCCCCCGCCACGATTCGCGTCAATGGCGTGCAGATTCATGGCGCTGGTCGACGGATAACATCGCGGGGTGAGAAGAATCTTCACCGCCGGTGAGCTGGGTTCCACTCCGGCGACCCCTCGTGCCTTCCCCTCTACCCTACGGCTAGGCAGATAAGAACGCCGGTGATAGCCGCCGTCCGACCGTGCGCCGCGTGTCCTAACCGCGCCACCGCATCGCCGTGACCCTCTCTAACTGCCTGTCGATCACCGGAGTTACCGCCACGCCATAGGACACGTACCCACGCGCGCCAGGGTTCTTCCTCCTCTGCTGCCGCCTCCGCTATCCGCTCGAATTGAGCGCCACCTCCTCGGGGATCTATAAATTGACCCCGCAGTGAGCTTCACCACATCCTCACGCACTCAGCCACCGCCAATTGCTAGCAGTCCCTCACCAGAGCTCGAGAATTTCCAATTCTCCCCAAATCGGGTCTCCGCCACCGTAAACTCACCTCCCCGCGGCCAGCCGTCCTCAGGTCTGCTCATTCCTTTTTCATCCCTGTTCAAGCATCCTTACGTGTTGATGATGCTCTCCGACCCCTTTAATCGAACCAAACCGCCTCTGATCGCCGGGAACCCGACGATCTTAGCCGCCTGCTTCTCGGTCACCGTGGCCAGAGAATTTTAGTGCGCCGTTAGTGAAATTGATGGAGGGGAAATGGTCAGGGTAGACCTAATTGTGTTCCCGTCGCTTGAGAGCACCAGCCGTAGCGTCATCTGGCCGGACTAAGCTCGCCGGAGTGCGGCGAGGGCTGATTCCTCGTCGTGGACTTTGCTCTGCGAAAGTATAGAATGTGGAGGGCCTTAGTGCAAACCGTCAGCGACTCACTGAAACAGTAGAAGAACCTGTCTCCAGATAGATAAAACCCCGAGGCCCTTTTTGCAAACCTGCCCCGCGGGCGTGGGCGCGCAGCGCTTTTCCCCTCTGACTGGGCCGTTTGGGTTGAAACCAGCCCATTACTATTGAAGCCTTTTCTTTTTTATTTTTCAGCAGAGCTTTGGAAATATGTTAAAAATTGTAGAAAAATCCTAAAATTGTGAAATCAATTTTCCTAGGCTTGTTATTTTCCCTAGAATTTAATAAAAATAGTTTTGTGATTTTTAGTGGAAATAAGAAATGTTAGGGCATTTAAAGTAGTTAAAAGTATTAGTTATGGATTTTTAGAAAATGCTTGGTAATCCCAAAAATGCTCAAAATTTTTATATGAGCTCCTCATATTATTTAGAAGCCTTGGGTAGAGTTTGGGTTGATTTGGACCTTGTTTGATCACCAAACCCCAAAACACCCCCCCTGCCCTGTGAACTCCTTTACTGACTCCGGAAACCCTAAGTTCTCGGAGTACCGTGAAGGAAAGTTGTATTCAAGACTTAGATAATAAGTTTATATTATCTTTGCACCCTCATGAGCATCCCATGGCATCCATTCTCATACATATGTATGGATATGATTAGAACACGAAGAAGAAGTGGAAGTCACCGAAGAAAGGACACCACCACCCTCGGATTCTCAAGCAGGCAACTGCTTCTACTTTGATATTTGTGGATCCGAGCCAGACTCACCTGTTAACGAAGGCAAGCCCCGGTGCATGCAACCCCTTTCCTTGTGTTTTTAAATACTTTTCGCACACTTTAAGTCAAGTAAAATGTGCATTAGGTTCATAGGAATTGCTTGGAACCTTTTGATGCATTGCTTTCCTTGATATCCATACCTTTATAGATACTTCTGGTGAAGTATCAAAATTTGATTTACAAAAATGCTTAGCCCTGCTTAGATCTTGTGGATAGAGGTTGTCTTTTGCAATACTGCCTAGCTCAGGGGTTATCCTGAGAAAAGATGGCTTCTATCTGCAAGAATACTTTCATTGAGAGCGTGGTGGGATCATACTGCAAAGCTCCCTGTGATGCTCTTTTCATCCTAAGGAACAGAAACAATCCTAAGGATGGAAGTACTTAAATTGAGACTTGGGTTAGGAACAGGTGATGTTCTACCCAAGTTGATTAAGGATTGAAAGCGTATGTAGACGTGCTGATCGAGGACCCTTTAACTGGTCACATGCCTCGTCATGGGTAAGCCTTGCCTCGGGCAGACTAAGGCCAGAATAAGATAACACGAAATGGGCGTGGAGCGGTGGCGAGAGTAGCGTGTACCCTCCGTGGCAAGAGGCTGGACGGTGGTGTATCTGTGCTCTCGGTTTGCGTGAACCTGATCTGGTCTTAAGAACCCCGGTGGCGGGTTGACATATGCAAGGGTTAAGTGCTACATATGTCGTGTGATTGGAGATCCTCAGCTGAGTATAATCGATTCGGATCGCCGTACCTTCGCGGTTATGAAGACTTGGTCACTTCCCTGCAACCTAAGTCAGGATGTGAACATTATGAATAAAAATGATGTTGTATTGATGAGATGGTAAAATTAACCTAGATGCAAATAGAGTCTATTAATACTTAACATGGCATTAAAAGATTGAAAGTAAGGACTCACCTTAGTAAGCTATTTCTGCAAAGGTATCTAAGTTGAGTTTTGCTAAAGCCTCTCCTTGATTCCTATTTATCCAGCATACCCTTGAGAGTCTTTTCCTTAGTCGGGTAAGACTTGCTGAGTAATTTCATACTCAGGGTTTATTCCCTCGTTGTTTTTAGGTGAGGAAGCAGCAGATTTTTGTTGCTTCTGTACCAAGGTGGTTCCTAATGAAGATAAGCAAGAGTGAAGTGCGGGAGGAAAGGATCCTCCATTAGGACTTTTTGGGTGATAACTGTCGCGAGGAGTTTTTGCCTCCCTTGGTATGTGTAATAATATTATTCGGCACTCGTTATATAGTTCTGGTATGTAATAAACAACGTGATCTTACTTTTTAATAAATGTAAGCTTATGTAATCGCTTCCACATATCTATATCTCCGATGTTCTGTAATGTCTGCAAGACGGGTGAGACGTTCCTGGAAAGGTAAGGAAAGATACCGAGCTTGTCGAGTAGTTCAGGGTCACCTACAGGGTTGTCTGAGGTCCGTTGGACAAGGACAACTGTAGGTGGGCCTAATTACTTGGGAGGTTCTGTCACAGGAACCCCTTCGGGCTTTACGGTGGACTCACCAAACTCAATATGGCTTGGCATTTTGGGACTAGGGATGAAAACGGTCGGAAACGGTCGGTAAACACTAAAACCATTAATGTTTTCATATTTTTATCGGAAACAAAATCGAAAACGGTAACTCCGGAAACAGAAACGATATCGGTATTTCGGAAACATCGAAAACGAAAGTTTGGTCTGAAAAATACACCGGTAATGGTCGAAATCTAAAATACGATCGGTAAACATATCAAACTTCACAATACAACAAAGTTGATAAAAGATCACAAAGACCACAATTTCACAATTCATGATATAACAAGTTCACAAGGATCACAAATTTATAATATAAAAAGTTTACAAAGATCACAAGTTCATAAAGATCACAAGTTCACAGATTCAAAGTTCACAATTCACAATATCCACTAGATCTAGCTGACATGGCATGCTTACTTATGAAATATTTTTCCTCACATAAAGAGTTTTTCACAACCTCACAGGAAAACCCTAAAACCTAGTGTGTGGAAAAGTCCAAATCGTTAATCCCAACTGCCTTCCAACACCATCTATCCCAAAAAAACTTAAGGCGTCCAAAAAATACAAAAATAAGTAATCCTTATCTAGAGACGTACAGACGATGCAAAAAATCACATGCTAGAAAATTCCGAGACACAATTCCGAAAAATTCCGAGACACAATTCCGGAAAATTCCGAGACACAAATCCGGTAATTTCTGACAAAAACCGGTAACAGAAGGAAATGGTCGGTAAAACACCACGCCGATTCCGATACCGATTCTGATAGAAAATTCTGAAAATTGATTCTGTTTTCGAAAAATACCGTTACCGGTGAATCCGATCGAAAATTTTCAAAATCGGTTTCCGGAATACCGAAAAATTCCGAAACCGTTTTCATCCCTAGTTGGGACGAAGCAGACTGACATCTTCTTCATCGCTGTCGACTTCAACTTCAGAACCACTTTCCTCTGGAGCATCTCCCTCCTCATTGACTTTTGGCTCAGCTGCAACCGACACCCTCATCACTTCAGAAATGGGAGTTGTCTCAATAGTATATGGTGATTCACCCTCATTGACTAGTCTAGCAGTTGAACAAACCCTAGCCATCGACAGATTGCCGAAGCTTTGCGAAAGCGCTTGAGCACAAAGGGACTGCTCCAGAGGTAGAGAAATTTGTGGTAGCAGGTTAGTGCAAGCAATAAATGTCGTAACAAATTCACCGAGCCGCTCATTTTATATAGCCCGGTAAGCGGTGAAGTCGAGGAGTAGCACTGCTTCGACCTTTGCTCGGTGGACCGTTGCAAAATACTTTTTACCCTATTTTTTAATAACGTGCTCAGGGAAGGTGTTTTTGGACCTTCGGCATGAGGCCTTCGTTTATTTCGCGGTCTGAGCTCGTTATGAAAAACAAACTAGCACCGTGAGGGGCTAATGTTAGGGGCCTTATTCTTTCGAAGTTCCTCAAAACACTAACCTAACAACTGTTTTCTAGCTCATTTCAAATGTTGCAGGTATAATGCCGAGGCCATGTTCAGCTGGAGCTGCTAAAAGATGCTAATACTAAGGCATTAGCTTCGAACTAACAATATGCATGTGTAATTGACGAAGCTGAACAAAGTCATGAGAAGCCTTAGAACTTGTTCATCAAGACATCAAGAGGAAAGGACAACAATACCCCCAATATATTTGGTAGTTCAAATGTATAAAATTGAGGGCACAATTGTAATTTTGCCGAAGCTGCACCCGCGCCTATAAATGGAAGAACACGTCGCTCTGCCTACAAAGTTGTATATCTTCTACCTTCATCTTGTATTCTTACGAAGCTGAAGGTACACTTGTAATGCTTTGCTAAATAATAAGAAAGGAAGGAGAAAGTTATATCTTATAAGATTAAATTGTGTATCTCATCTTTACATCATGTAGAATTTATATTGAATGTCTTCCATACTTTTTGTATCTTCTACATTGTATATCTTCTACATTCATTTACTTTTTATATATTCATCCTTTAATCAGCCTTCTCTACAAGGAGGAAGAGTCAGAGGATAAAGATAGAATTTGATATAATTGAGTTGTCTTGTTTTTGATACATTGGAGGAATAAAAAACAAATGACGAACAATGAGAAAGAAGTTAAACGGAAACCACATGGACTTGCACTAGAAACGAAAAGTGTACCTCCACTTTTCTTGGTAGCAAGTCTTCACGATGGTTGACAGGCCAGTTTGGCAGCCGCGGTTATTTTAGCACAGGAGAAAACTTCAACGGTGGGTTTTATCCTACATTCATTTTTCAGTGGGTAAAAACCCCGGATAGGATAATTTAACCGGTGGTCGTTTGGAAGGAGCAACTGCCATCCAGTTTAGTACAAAACTGAATGCATACATGAACGCATACTGGTGACATTTTTTTGTATGCCATTCAGTTTGGGGCAGATTGCATACACGAACGCATACAAGAACAGTCACCATGCATACAAGGCATACAAGAATGCATACATAAGCAACCAGGTTTTAAACAAGAATGCATACAGAATGCATACAAGAACAGTCACCATGGTTTTAAACCAACAATAGAAGAATATCTCAAAGTGCAACTGCCATTCAGTTTAGTGCAACTGCCATACAAGAATTAATTTAAACCAGCAATACAAGAACTATACTGAACCATACAAGGCATCATTTCTCATAAGGTAGATGGTTCTCAGTGATCTGCTTGTCCAGGAAATTACTGGGAAAATCATTCCACCAACAGATTAGTGCAACTACCATTCAATTTTCCATAGGTTAGAGCTGAAAATGAACTACAATCACCATTCACCATAACAGAACTGCAGTTGTCTGAAAAAAGATAACATGCAACTAGGATTAGTACAATGGAACAAATAACAACTATAGTATCTAGAATATCTCAAAGTGTAGTAGCTTAAATGATCTCAGCAGAAAAATATAGCCACTACCAACTAGCTCTAGGCGAGAAGATTGTAATTTAAAGTAAAATTTGAAATAAAGATGCTTCAAAGAACATACCAAATTTGCTCATATCATTTGTTCAGGCCATGCATCACTCCCACGAAGCAACCTACATTTGTAAAAATGATATTATATGCTTGTAGTCTACAATATTGCATGCTTAGTAGATTCAAGTTATGGCATACCTAATTTTGCGCTTGAAGCCAAATTTCTCTAACATTATGCTCTGTTGTTAAGAAGTAATTGTTGCTCATGGGTCATGGGTTAAAGGACAGTGTTGGCTTGCAGTCCCAGGAACGGTATCAGCCATCAAAGAGATGTTCATGAAGACAACCAGCCACCAGCATATGCTCAATTACCACTTGCTTCACTTCACCTCCATGTTTTCACGTTGGCCAATACTGAGGTTGAGCATCTGCCACACATGGTATAAAAAAACCTACGGAAACTACAGTAGTTTTAGTTCAGTGATGGTAGAAAATGTCCAGATGGGCACCGACAGGCCCATATGCCTTCCTCCAAATCCAATACAGCCATGTCAATAGGACAGTAATAAGGAACCCGAATTGCTGTTTCTATTTTATGCCAACACGTTCGTCTTTATTCTACTACCCAGGACTCATCACTCACCGGCAACATTCTGACCAATAGATGAACTTGCATTGATTGATGCTAGTGATCAGTTGTGAAATTAATCTACACACCTCCCCAATCTTCTTTTTTTTATGTAATGACCTCCTCAATCTAGATATTACGAACTGTAAATTTCGGTGCTATTATTGAAAAAAGGACAATGCGGTGGCGGGATACTTCCTATTCGGGTCGGCGGAGGACACAAAGGAGCAGGTCCAGATCTGAAGGTAGGTAGGTACTAACCTCGCCGGAGCTTGATCTTCTTCTTGTGGGTGATGATGGCAGGAGGCTTCCTGTTCGGGTCGGCGGTCTGCGTGGCCTTGGCGTCGTCTGGCGCGAAGAGCACGGCGTCGATGCCCTGCACTGGAGATCCTGTCGTCGGTGTAGATGTCCGGGTCCAAGAGGTAGCGGATCTTGTGCGGCAAAAACCAGAATCAAACGTACCTAGTGCGGCAGGCGCAGGGTGTCGTAGCTGGATCAGAGAGGCAAACCAGAATCAAACGAAGATGCAGGTCGGCAGAAACCAATCGATGAAATCTTTGCTAACCCTCGTGACCCCGGCTTAACCCCCGCGCCCCCGGCTCAGAAACACGTGTACCTGGCTGCAGTAGAGTTCTACTGCTACAAGAGCTAGAGTGGCGTTGGAGTTGTTCGGTGGAGCAGCGGATGCGCTCGTGGCATTGGAGTGGCGTTGGAGGCGCTCAGGCGTTGGAGCGTTGGAGCGGCGGAGGCGCTCGTGGCGCATAGCGAAGAAGAGACGAGGCAGCGGAGAATCGCCTGGCCTCCTAAGGCCAGGGTTGTTTCCGACGGGAAAATGGGACGAATCTCTGCACGAGATTGGGCTGCCAAATGACACACATGAATAATTCGAGGACAATCTTCTGGTGGGCTTTCTCCCAGGAGAAAAGGCCAGGAAACCGGCTGGATTTTGGGCTGCCAAACCATTATTGAAAGAAAAAAAATCCGAGTTTTTTTGGGTAAGATTCTAGAGAGATGAGCAACAAGTCTTCTGATTCTGACATTCTTCATTCTACAATTTTACAACGACGTTTGGCTCAAAAGTTGTTTACTTATTATTAAAGCCGGACAGAAAACGTGCCGCTGGTGTAGCCACGTCTACACAAAATAGCTCAAACGTTAGATTCCAAAACTACGACCACAAGGGCCTTCCACCCACGCGAAAGGGCGTCTCTCTAGCTACTACGAATCTAGAACATTCGACACTCCAGTCGAAGAATCGGTCGCGATAACAGCGCCCTCTGCCTCTCTCCTAGTGCTGTCTCCATCGTCGTCCTCCCCCTTTGCTTCCCTCCCAAGTCCCAACGCCATGTGCCCGTTTTCGCCGCCCTCTCCCTCTGCCTCCACACCGTCTCCATCGGCCGGCCCGCCCCGTCGCCCACACGAAGACAGTTCTTAGCTCGTCTAACGCTCAACTACCGAAGCCATTGGAGAGGCGATCATGGAAGTCCCCGGTGATGATGCGGTTGTCGCAGCACACGGAGCGCGCAGGCTTGCCGAAAACCTATAGTGTCTTTCCAAGCGTGGCCACCCCGGCCCAGTCACCTTCGCTGTCCCAGTCCTGTCTCACGGCTGCTGGTCCTGTGCTCCATCCCTGGACGCCCACGCCGTCGATGCCATGGACACCTCATAGGTAACCATGATCCCTGTGCAACTCTTGATTGCTAGATGGATGCATATCTCTTGCTGCTTGTGAGGATACCAGCGTCCAACAATGCTTCCCCAGTAGATTCAGACCCGTTGGACTTGGACATTGTGGAAACCTACATATCGTGGCCTCCAATTTTGTTATTTTTTGATGAACGCGATAGCCATCCGTTCTGATGATGCACATGGTCTTAGGTTCACGAAATGTGCCATGATCTAAACTTTAAATCTGGTTTGAGTTCTCTGAAGGCCTTTGGTAGTATTGCTGTAGCCAGTGCCCTGTTTGGCCTTCTACATAGCCGCGTTGTACACAGCATTATTTTTGCATTTGTTTAGTTCTTTTTCTTCTTCTTCCCGGTATGCTGATTTAGAACCGCATGGAATAAGGATGTCAGCACATTCCACACTGAATAATGAACCTATCATTCGTTTGTATCAGCAGGCCATAAACTGCTTTACCTAACTGTGGACCGTCGTTTCTTTTATCATATTGATGGCCACCTTTTGTTTTTTAAGAAGAAATTGAAGATCATGCTCCAGTCTGCAGCACTATTCCTAAATGGTATAAAAGCACATGTACTGGTCTTCACCAAGCGAGCACCTCAGTCGCCAACACCTACCGTAACAATGGATAATGGAGGGTTAGTCAGGGAGGCCGGCTGGGCCAGGTTCGACTTGCTACCCCATGGCTAGGAGTCGGAGGTCGTAGCGCAGCTGTTCCGCACCTAGCATGAGTTGCCTTGGTCCGATCAAAGCTTCTTCTGTACAGTGACAACAACATGCCTCATATTCTTTTAGCAATTTGCATTGCTTTTTAAAAATCTACTTCTTTCACTAAAAACTTCCTTATCCATGTGATATCCGATGGATTCTACATATCTCCAAAATTGCTACTGGGCAATACTCAGCCTTCCCTATTCTTTTACCTCCACCTCCCCTTTAACTAATATGTCCACCTTTTCAGGTTATTTCGGCTATTTCATTTTTAATGATTGTATGTATGTGCCTATGTATGATAAAAAACAATGTCGTTTTTTTGCCATTGTATTGTTTCCTGTGCTCTATATCTTTAATGACTTTTATGGGATTTCCTTAGATAGCTCCCTCCGTTATTTATTTGTCGTGTTTTAGTTCAAACATAAACTAACGAACGACAAATATTCGAGAACGGAATTAGTATATAATGGCTGATTATGACTATCTTTTTTAAAACTATTTGTTCCCAACTTAATGGACATCTCGAGGACCAAATCGGCACATTAAAGAGTTATAGTGTTATGGTCACAAGATCGGTGAGTGATTGGAGAGGGGTATCGATGGACAGGAACATCGGCTGGGGGCCTCTGCCCACGGCCGAGCAAGATGAGGGTTTCTCCCTTCTAATTCTTGTCTGCTTTATTTCTCATCCATTAATTACATAAATAGATCGGCTAGCCGTCCCTATCTAGCTAGAGATCCTTATCTCCTAAAAACTCTCCTAAAAACTCTCAACAAACTACTAACTGATAACCTTCCTAGATAATCTCAACTAATCTCCTAAATAATCTCAACTAATCTTCTAATCTTATCTCTAACTATCCTTATCTAATCCCCCTTGGAAGGCCCATGGTTGTTGCTGCCGTGTTGGAACTTGCTCTCCTGGGCAGGATGATCCAATGGGAGAGTGAAAGGAATGCAAACAAGGTTTTAACTCGAGATGGTGTTTGCTTTGTTAATCCAGCCTCTCAAGAGCACTGTACGGGGGTATTTATAGGTGGCTGAGCGCCCAACGTCTTGATGTAAGGACGCATGTGCCCTCAGGCACCTGGACTATCCCCGGAATATTCCCATAAAGGTGGGTTACAGACTGTCATTATCGAAAAGCCATTACAAATCGGGCTTGTAACACACTTCTCCGTGCGGGGCCTGTTAAAATGGGCTGAATCCCACGTGGGCCTCCAGGTTGGGTGAGGGCGAGGGAAGGGGCGACTCCGTCGTAGGCCTTCGTCTTGCAGTGTAGAAGACGAAGGGTGGACCTCGCTGGTCGTTTTGCTTCCGTTGGTGCAGCGAGGTTGACGAAGGCTTGGAGCGAAGGGTAGCGTCTTCGCCTTTGCCCCAACATTTGCCCTCCGAGGGACCAGTTCGACTAAGTCATCTAGTGCCGAAGACGTCGCTAGATGGTGGAGACGCTGCCCTCGCTCGAAGTGGTTCCACGGGGGTTTTTGATATGACCGTTGACGGACGCAGTACTGTTGGACTGCGGGTTTCCCGAAGCGTCGCTTCCTGTGTATAAAAGGGGGGCGGCGTGGGTCAGGTTCTCTTACTTTTCTGTGCGCCGCAAAACCCTAGCCTCCTTTTGAAAATGTACGCCCGCTCACCTGCCCTTCTTGTTCCTATGCATCGGAGATCTGGCCCGCGTCAAGCAGACCGCTCGCCGTCGCCGACGGTACGTAGCCATGTCGTCTTCTTCCTCGTCTGCTGCAAACATGCCGTCGGCTGACGCAACGTCCGAGGATACCTTGAGCAATGTGGCGGCGATGGAACTACATCCGGGTGATATGGTGGAGTTCGATGTTTCGCAGATTTCCTCGGTTCGCGTGCAGGATATGCAGCAGCTGGGGTATTTTGGCAGCGGAGTTGGGCGTGTCCCAGGGGCAGAGGAGGTTCCCAAGCCCGAGGGCGAGTTGATCGTGTTTGAGGCGTTTTTCACCGCTGACCTTCGTCTGCCTGCACATCGCTTTGTGGTGGAGGTCCTGCAGAGATTTGAGGTCTAGGTCCACCAGCTGACACCTAACGACGTGGTGGCCCTGGCAAAGTATGTTTGGGCGGTGACTTCGTATGGCGGTCAGCCTTCTATGGAGGTCTTCGCCAAATATTACTGTCTGCATTGGCAAAAAAGAAAAATTGGACACAAGATTGCATAGTTTGGATCGTGCACGTTTACGCCGAGGACCAGAAAGACTTCGATGGAAGTCGTGGAGTTAGTTCTCTGTGCCCGCAATAAGTGGGGCAACTAGTGGGATTTCTGGTTTTATGTTTCCGAGGGCGAAGTCGAAGACCACCCAAGGCTCCCCGTGGACGTGATGTGCTCCCATTATTATGTGGCGTTCCCGCAATTTGAGGTGGTGGAGGATGATGAAAATGAAGGAGCCCTTCGGTGCGCTGCCCGCATGAGTAGCGGGTGTGATTTAGTTGAGGAATTCATCGGGTATGGGGTATGGCCCTTGGCACATGGCTGGGTGTTGGGCGAAGTATGCCCTCGCGAGATGCCCTCCATAGGTGGGTAGCGAGTGCGAAGTCCAGCCTTCGCGTTGGATCTGCATGGCCGGGATCCCACCGCGTTCGTGCATGAAGCGGAAGATGGGGCTGCGCGTATTGTGGGACGTTATGTGCCTAGGACGGCGGCCCTACAGAGTTGGGATATCCGTGGATCCAACGTTCGCCTGAATAAGGTCTTCGAGCTGAATCGCTTGCCATACGGTGGCTATCCCGGGGATGACGCTGTCGACCGCCGCGGGAAGAGGCCATTGGCCGTGACTGAGGAAGGCCCTTTGCAGGAGGCCGCCCCAGCCACTAAGAAGAGAAAACTAGGTACTGCAGTGGGGGACTGGGGGTCTTCGATAGTTTTGCTGTGGAGTTGATGGGGACGTGCGCAGCCCCCGGGGGAAGGATGTCTTCGCCCGAGCTCCGGGAGTCTTCGACGCGAATGCTGGAGGTTACCGAGGGTCGATGGCCCAAGAATGTTCCGATCCCCCGCGCAGCTGGCGAAGACTTCTTTTTGTCTCGCATGGTTCGTGACTTGAAGGTTTTTCCTTACGGACGGAATATTGCTGCTGTTGTATCGGCAGTGATGGAGAGGGACCGTCAAGACGCTGCGTAGAAACACCGGGCGGTCGTCAGGATCGCAGACCCTATGCGTGAGGCGAAGACGGCGCGGGGGAGCACGAAGGCTACTGCCTCTGGCAGTAGCAAACCGGGGCCGGCTGCGAAATCGGCCGCCGCCGGGCATAGCAAGGCGCCGGCGAGTGCGAAGGCTGCCGCCTCTAGCGGGAGTAAACCACCCCCGTGTGGGCCCGTGAAAGAACGAAGGCCGCCTTCGCCGGTGCGACGTGTTGCCGACTTCGGCATGGACATTAGTGTCGATGAATATCTTGTTGGTAAGTGAAGTTTTTTTTTCTTTTTTTTCTTTTTTTTGGCGCAACTAGGCCTTTAACCAGTATCACGGTGCAGGGTCGGGTGAGGGGCAACTGGCTGTTGTCCCGCCTCCGGTGGCAACCACTTCGCCGACGGTGGTGGTTAGGGCGAAGGGTGCCGCGCGGGACCCGTGGGCCACTTTCTGCGCGAGCGGCGAGATTCTGTCGGCCGCTACCGCTAAGGACGTGGCGGGCTCCATGTCTTAGCGACTGGGGGAAGCATCACAGCAGCTGTCACAGCAGCTGAAGCGAGTAAGTTGTGTTGGGCTTCGATGTTTGTTGTTTTTATGAGGATTCGGGTCTCATGGGTTTATGTCAGGCGGCTGACTTCGCCGACCACGTCGCGTCGGGTGCGTTGACTGCGGACGTTGCTGCCGAGGTCGAGAGTCTCCGGGCACAGCATGTGGATGTTGTGCGGGAGAAGTCGGCTACCGAGAGCAAAAACCGCAGGCTGTCGGAGAAGGTGGCCGCCTTGGAGGCCGAAAAGACGGATCTCCGGCGCCAGTTGGCGGAGGAGAGGCGGGAGGCGAACAAGGCCATTGCTGATGCGCAGGCTACGCAGGCCAAGGCCAAAGTGGCAAGGGCGGAGGGTAGTCTCGCCCGCCAACGCGCCGAGGAGCTGGAGGCGAAGTTCAACGCCCTGCGCAGCCGCATGGACAAGGGTCGAGGCCTCAACGCGCGTGGAGGTCAAGCGGACGCACGCGCAGTTCGTGGACGCGTACCGGGAGCTGGGTGCGTGGACTGCTGACTTCGAAGTGCCCAGCTAAGAAACGGGCCTTCGCTTCCTTGAATGGTTGCAGCAGGAGCTGCTGGTGCTCCCGACCATTGTGACGGGTTTCATGTCCTTCGCCTCCCTCGTCACCTGCAAGGGGGCCATGAATGCTTTGTCCTGCGAGGGGTGCAGGCATTACGAGGTCTTCGACCAAGCGGACGAAAACTTTGAATGTGAAATCTTCAAGGTCGAAGACCCTGTGCTGAAGCAGTCGGCGGGGGCGCTCTTCGATAGGATGTGGGGTCCGCATGGCCGAGAGGCGGTCAGGGAGTGGTCCGACCGGGCAATAGAGCAGGTAAAGGCTAGTTTTTTGTGTGGTTATATGTGCGGGTATGTGTGGTTTTGCTGAATGAGTGTGTTGTTGCTACAGATGGTGCATGCCGAAGACGTCGAGGACCTTGCTGGTCTGGACGGCGCGCTGCCCGAGGCCGTGGAGGTCGATCAGGTGCTGCCATCTGTTGCCGGTGAAGGCCACTCGGTGACCCCCGCGCCGACTGCGGCCGACGAAGACCCCGCACCAGTCCCTGCGCCGACGGGCGAAGACGCCTTGAAGGTGGTGGCCGAGTCGGCTGCCGAGTAGGCTGCCGAGTCGGCGGCCGAAGACCGCACAACCGCGGCCGAGTCTTCATAGGTGGCTGAATAGGTGTTGAGGAGTTTGTAAATTTTGTCTGTGTGATACTGAACCTTGGTTGCTGCGTAGGTTCTGAGGTTTGGGCCTGCGCACGCAACCACTACTAACAATGCTATTTTTGTGGCGGCTTCGACCGTGGCTACTGATGACGATTCATTTGGCTCTGTGTCTAAGTGTTTTGAGTTTGATGTTTCTAGGAGTTTGATTGCGTGGACGAAGGAGTCTTCAGACGAGGACTTGGATTATTTTGCAGCGTTAGATGTGGCTGCAGTGGAGCCTTCGCTGCGCGCGGAGGGTTCCGAGGAGCTCCCGGGCGCGAGTACTGGGTATAGGCGGCGAAGGGCGATGGCGAAGCGGAGAGTTAGTGGATTGTCGCGAAGCGGTAGGCATCATCGTAGTGAGATGGAGAGTGGTCGTCTTCGCGTGGATGGGACTGGTAAGCGAGAATTGTTGTCCTCGCCGATTGGGGTGAGTGTAGGTGAGGGGGAGCTGCGAAATCTTTTTGAGGGTGAGGAATTGAGGATGATGCTGTTCTACTATAGGGAGATGGGTATCATCCCGAAGGTTGAGCCAATGTGATGTATGATGCCCTCGTTGTGTGTATGTAACCGTAAGTTTTATGATAAGGCTGTGCGCCTTCGTTGATCCGGCCGCGCTTGTAGGCGACTTCTGCACGGAGTCTTTTGGGAACGACCTCGATCTTCGCGTACTTGTTGTGTTGTTCAGGCTGCGCCCGTAGCGACTTTTGCACGGAGAGTCTTTTGGGAAAGACTTTGATTTTGCGCGCCTATTATTCCGGCTGCACCCTTAGGCGACTTTTGCACGGAGAGTCTTTTGGTAAAGACATCGATTTTGCGCACTTGTTTTGCTATTCCGGCTGCACCCATAGGCGACTTTTGCACGGAGAGTCCGGCTGCACCCTTAGGCGACTTTTGCACGGAGAGTCTTTTGGAAAAGACTTCGATTTTGCGCACTTATTGTGCTAGTCCGGCTGCACCCTTAGGCCACTTTTGCACGGAAAGTCTTTTGGAAAAGACTTCGATTTTGCGCACTTATTATGCTAGTCCGGCTACACCCTTAGGCGACTTTTGCGCGGAGTGTCGCACGCGAGGGTAGTCAGCGCTGCCCCTCGCGGTAACTTCGGTGTGGTCGAATGCCGAAGACCGTCGATGCGGTCTTTTTCGACATATTGTCTTAGTTTTTGCGGGGGATTTTTGCGGGTATATTACATGGCTCCGCCTCATTAAAAACCTCACCCCCGGGAGGAAAAGAGTGCGGGCCAGAATGATACTGTTTGGTGAATTACAAGGGCGTGTTGGCCCTGAGGATTCAAACAAAAAAATTTGCGGAGATTATCGATATTCCAGGAATGCTCTAGGTCCTCGCCGGATGGCGTTGTTAGCCTGTACGCGTTGGGGGACGCCTTCATCTTGACGATGAAAGGACCCTCCCACTTTGGCTCTAGCTTGCCTCGTGACTCTGTCTGAGCTGTCCGGACGAGTACGAGGTCCCCTTCAGTCGAATTCTCTTGGGACGACTGCGTGGTCGCGCCAGGCCTTCGTTTGAGCTTGGTATTTGTTGAGAGCCTGCAGGGCAAAGACACGGTCTCCGTCGATGAGGTCCTTGGAGGTTGGTTCGTCTATGTCGGGGACGACTGAAGCGCTTGTTCGTGGTGACCCATGTTTGATTTCCTACGGGGTCATGGCCTCCGATCCGTATAGCAGGCGAAAGGGAGTGAATCTAGTCGCCCGGCATTCGGTCGTGTTCAACGCCCAGACTGCTTCAGGTAGCAGGTCGGCCCATTTACCCTTCTTATCGTCGAGAAGCATTTTCTTGATGGCAGTGAAAATCTTGCCGTTGGCGCGCTCCACGACGCCGTTAGATTGTGGGTGATATACTGAGGCGAAGGCAAGCTTGGTGCCAATGGAGAAACAAAAATCCCTGAAGTCCTGGCTGTCAAACTGTTTGCCATTGTCGACTGTGAGCTTAGACGGGACTCCGAATCGGCAGATAATGTTTTGCCAGAAAAATTTCTTGGCAGTCTTCGATGCTATTGTGGATACTGCCCTTGCCTCGATCCACTTGGTAAAATACTCGACGGCGACGAAGGTGAACTTGAGGTTCCCTTGGGCCATGGGTAGTGGCCCGACAATGTCTAGCCCCCAGCGTTGAAGTGGCCATGTGTGGGTGATTAGCTTTGTGAATTGCGAGGGGTTGCCCGAATGGGGAGAGAACTTCTGGCAGGCTTCGCACGACCTCGTGACTCGATTTGCGGTGCAAATTATAGCGGGCCAGTAGAAACCTTGATGGATCACCTTGGCAGCGAGGGCCCTGGGCCCCGAATGAGAGCCACAAGTGCCGCTGTGGACTTCACGTAGGATCTGGAGGCCTTCGGTCTTTGTGACACATTTGAGCATGGGTTGACTGATCCCTTTCTTGTATAGCTGGCCCTCAATGAGTGTGAAGTCCCAGCTTCAGTGTTTGAGGCGCTTGGCCTCATTGACATCACCTGGATGGTAATATCCTTGCAAGAACAGGGTTATTGGGGCCCGCCAGTCTTTGGCCATGATGAGGTTGACAATGCGATGCCCCTCGGCGTTAGTGGTTATTTGCAAACCCTCTGGGTTGCGAACGGCTGGTGTGCCAATGATGTAGTAGAACACGTCGGAGGGCAAGGCTTCGCCTCTGGCTACTGCTTTGGCTAACGCGTCGGCTTCTTCGTTCCCGGCGTGGTCCACATGCTGCAGGGTGAAACCCTTGAATTGTTTCTCAAGACTGCGAACGGTCGTAAGATGTTGCAGAAGTGCAGGGTCTTTTGCTGAATAGTCTTTTTCGATCTGGCCAGCAACGACTTTGGAGTCTGTCTTGATTATGTAGGTGGCCACACCGAGTGCTTTCAGCTTGCGAAGACCCAGGATAATGGCTTCATATTCTGCTATGTTATTTGTGCACCTGTCGGATTCCAGAGCAAAGCTGAGGCGTGCTGCGTATCTGTGCTTGACGCCGGTGGGTGATGTGATAATTGCAGCCGTGCCTGCCCCCGCATGACACCATGCGCCGTCACAGTGGATGGTCCACACCTTCTCTGAGGGCTCTTCTTGCTGCCGTGCCGACCCTGTCCAGTCGACGATGAAATCTGCGAGGACTAGTGACTTGATTGCTGTCCTGGGTTCGAAGGTGATGTGGTATCCAGAGAGTTCGGCTGCCCATTTGGCGATACGGACGGACGCCTCTAGATTTCTGAATAATTCGCCGAGTCCCCTGTCCGTGGTGACCTGCACCTTGAACGCTTCAAAGTAGTGGCGCAACTTGCGCGATGCCATGACGACTGCGTAGGCAATTTTTTCCAACTCCGTCATGTTGCATTTGGAAGTCATGAGGACTTCGAAGACGTAATAAACTGGACACTGCCGAGTTGTGCCCTCTCTGTCCTGCTCTTGGACCAACGCTGCACTGACTGTGTGTGGCGAAGCTGCGACGTAGAGCAACAGAGGTAGCGAGGGGTCGGGGCTTGTAAGGGTTGCCAATTCTGACAGGTGCTATTTGAGTGATGCGAAGGCTGCCACTTGCTCTGGTCCCCATGCAAAGTCTTTTGCACTGCGTAGCTTCTTGAGGAAGGGTAGGCTTTGCTCTGCGGACTTGGAAATGAATCTATTGAGGGCGTCCAATCTGCCTATCATGCGTTGGACGTCTCTGGTTGACTGCGGAGGCATCATGTTGATGATAGCCTGGATCTTGGTTGGGTTGGCCTCGATCCCGCAGTGCGACACTAGGTAGCCCAGTATCTTCCCCTGGCGAACTCCGAAGACACACTTTTTGGGGTTTAGGCGAAGTCGTGCTTCCCGCATGTTCGTGAATGTTTCTGCGAGGTCGGCTAGATGATCCTCTTTGTTTTTGCTGGCGACAACGATGTCGTCCACATACGTGAAAATGTTCCGACCTACTTGGCTCTCGAGCACCGTCTTGGTGAGGCGAGAGAAGGTGGACCCAGCGTTCTTTAGTCTCTCCGGCATTCTGACGAAGCAATACGTGCCGAAGGGCATGATGAAACTGGTACTGGCCTTGTCTTCCTCCTTCATATATATTTGGTGATAGCTAGAGAAGTAGTCGAGGAGTGACATGACTTCACATCCGGTAGCACTATCAACGATCTTGTCGATCCGACGCAGTGGGAAATTATCCTTGGGGCAGGCCTTGTTGAGGCTGGTGAAATCGATGCACATCCGCCATTTGCCACTCTTCTTTTGCACCATGACTACGTTAGCGAGCCACGTAGGGTAGGCGACTGGTTCAATGAAATTGGCCTCAAGCAGGCGGTGTACCTCGGCTTTAGCGGTGTAACACCCCTAGTGTTACTGCAACAAAAACTTGAGCATGACATCATAAACATTGGCATTGCATATGTTTGACACACCTAGAGTGCATTCACTAGGTAAAAATTTTAAACAAGATGTATTGTTATAGCATTTTGCAAATAGAACCCTGGATAGGGAACTCAACCCTAAATAGGGATCAAAGGGGGTAAAACCTAACCCAAATTGAGAAAACCTAAAAGCTTTAGGGGAATAGTCATAAAATGTTCCTAAGAATGAACTTCAATCACATTTATACCCCTGAGATACCAAAAACCCCATTTGAGCCTTGGAAAACCCTAAGTCCAAACCCTAGGGGCCTATGTGCAAAAACAGTGCACATTTGGACTAAAGTGTAAAAACTACTATGTTAAAGCATATAGAGCCACATGGTTCACATTTAGGAAGATTTACAAGCCAAACCCTAAGTTTTGGACTAATTTGCAAAAATCACCTCTTAAGTCCTATATAGCCTAAGTCTGAATTTCAGAGTTTTGGGCTCAACTTTGGAGCCTTGTAACTTTCAAATACTAGGGTTTTTGCCCTAGGGCACCACATCAAAATAGTAGACCAAACAAAGGAGAACAACTTTGCTTAAGAGTGTAAGCCTAGTTGTTAAGAAAATTTAGGAGATAATTAAGCCCAAAGTTGGGCTGTCAGGTTACTAAGGTCTGAATTTTCAGACAGACAGTGCAACCACTAGGACTGTGAGCAAAAATTCAATTGTGATCCAACAAGAATCTGCCCATGGCTGCTGTGACAAACTTGTAGCTGATCTATAGCTCTACAATTTTGCTGCAGGGCATGGAGTATGGTACCATATAGAATTGTGAGAAAATCGAGCCTGAATTATGGCTGTCAGGTTGACTGAATGAGTTAGCCCATGGTACAGTGTCTGGCTGGGATCAAAACGCCAGCGCGACTGTCCTCACCGCCGGTGACTTGCCGCCGTGATTCGTGCCGTTGTCGCCGCAATTTGTGCTCAGCTGGATAGCGCTCAGGGTCACACAAGTATCCCCGCCGTGGATAAACTCCAGCCGATAAAGAATTCCGGCCACCGTACCGTGTTCACCGCGGTGGAACCGATACGAACGCCGGTAAACCACCGTCGCTCGGTCCTACGTCGCGTGTCCGGGCGCTTTACCACGTTGCGGATAGTTACACTAGGGGCATCCGGTGATCGCCTGGAGAGGCCGCCACGGTAGAAGCCACCTAGCGCTTGCGCCAGTGTCTTCTTCTTCCTCTGGCCGCCGCGCGTATCGCTCGATTCACTGGCCACCGCTTGCGAGCACTATAAATTGAGCCTGCGGCTAACTTCGCAACATCATCACCCACCCAGCCACCGAGAATCGCTAGCAATCGTGCACCAGTGAGCTTGAATTTCGGTTTTTCCCCAAATCAAGTTTCCGCCACCCCGAGACCAACCTCACCGCGGCCAGCCCCATTCTGGTCAGTTCATCCTTCCCTCTCCCTCGTTTGAGCACTCTCATAGCTCAGTGATGCTTGCCGAACCACCAATTTGGACTGGGTGCTCACCAATCACCGGGAACACGAGCAAATGCCCATACCCTTCGCTGTTCTCGTGGGCAGAATGGAATAGGTCACCATTCGTGTAATTAAGTTAGGGGAAACATCCTCTAGGTCATGGATTTGGTTTAGTTCGAAGCTGGGCACTAGTCTTTGCCTTCTCCGGCCGGTCTAGCTCGCCGGAGTTGGGCTTCCCGTGCGGAGCGCCGTCGGGGACCAGTCGGTGTAAAGAAATAGAACTTCTAGGACCTTGGTGCAAGTTGTCAGTGACTGATAAGAATAGTAACCGAACCCAACTCCAGTTAGTCAAAACCCCAAGGACCCTTCTGCAATATTGTCACCGCGGGCGCGGGCGCGCGTACATTCTGCTGTTACTGGGCCGCTTGAACCAGATTCGGCCCAGTACTATTTGATCTTTTCCTTTTTCTTTTTTCAGTGGAACTTTAGAAATCTATAGAAAATTGTAGAAAAATCCTAAAAATTGTCAAACCAATTTTCCTAGACGTCTTATTTTCCATAGTATTTAATAAAAATAATTTCATGATTTTTAGATTAAATAAGGAATTTTGGGGTATTTAAAATAGCCTAAAGCTTTGATTCTGGATTTTTAGAAAATAGATAATAAGTCCAAAAATGCCCAAACTTTTTATATGAGCCCTACACATTATTTAGAAGCCTTGGGTAGAGTTTGGTTTGATTTGGACCTTGTTTTATACTTAGAACATAAAACCCTCACCCCTGCCCTTTGAACTTCTTTACTGACTCCGGAAACCCTAAGTTCTCGGAGTTCCGTGAAGGAAAGTTGTATTCAAGACCTTAGATAATAAATTCTTATTATCTTTGCACTCTCATGAGCATTACATGGCATTCATTCTTATATACACATATGTATGATTATGTTTAGAAAACGAAGAAGAGATCGAAGTGACTGAAGAGAAGACACCACCACCATTGGAATCTCAGGCAGGGACTTGTCTCTACTTTGACATCTGCGGGCCCAAGCCTGACTCACCTACTAACGAAGGCAAGCCCCGGTGCATTTGCCACCATCCTTGATGTTTTTAAAATCTTTCTCACTTTCTTGCTGCATTAGGTGATAGGAGTTGATTGCTTAAACAATTCCTGCATTACCTTCCTTGTACATGATTACCCTTCCTTGAAACCCTATTTTTACCAAAGGTTTTACTATGCTTAGTATTGCTTTAGCAAAAACAAAAGGTTTTATTTTACAAAAGATGATTGGCAAAGTGGGAGGGATGTTTTTGAAAATAAAACTTGATGGTTAATCCATCACGGTCGTGATGGATTCAACATCGGAAAAGATGTACCTCTGCCAGGTACCAAGTTTTTGGGTTTAAATGATTAAGCTGAGACCGGGCGGGTGACTTGCACGAGAAGAGAGTCTCGGTGTAGTGTCTCCGTCTGAGTCGATTAAGGACCATCTCGATGTAGGCTTGATGACCGAGGACCCTTTAACTGGTCACATGCCTCGTCATGGGTAAGCCTTGCCTCGGGCAGACTAAGGCCAGAATAAGATAACACGGAATGGGCGTGGAGCGGTGGCGAGAGTAGTGTGTACCCTCCGTGGCAAGAGGCTGGACGGTGGTGTATCTGTGCTCTCGGTTCGCGTGAACCTGATCTGGTCTTAAGAACCCCGGTGGCGGGTTGACATATGCAAGGGTTAAGTGCTACATATGTCGTGTGATTGGAGATCCTCAGCTGAGTATAATCGATTCGGATCGTCGTACCTTCGCGGTTATGAAGACTTGGTCACTGACTTACACGTAGCAATCCAGTGAAGATGAAGGGTTGATAAGAAATTGGCTAGTGCAGGTCAAGTGTTTGAACTAGGGTAGACAGAACTCTAGATGCAGGTAAGTTTACCTAACCTGAAAATAAAACTGGATTTTTAAGGATCCACTTTTAGTAAGCATTTATGCAAAACAAAGTCTTTGATCTTGAGACACCTTACCTTGACTCCCTTATAACCAGCATACCCTTGAGAGTCTTTTCTTTAGTCGGGTAAGTCTTGCTGAGTAATTCCATACTCAGGGTTTATTTCCCCGTTGTTTTTAGGTGAGGAAGCAGCAAATTTTTGTTGTTTTTGCTCCAAGGTGGTTCCAAATGAAGAAAAACAAGAGTGAAGCTGCGGGAGGACATGGTCCTCCATAAAAACTTTTATGTAAAAACTAACGGTAGGAGTTTTTGCCTCCCTTGGTGTTGTAATAATACTACTCAGCACTCGTTTTATAACTCTGGTCTGTAATAAGTAACTTGATCTTACTTTCTAAATAAATGTAAGTTTATGTAATCGCTTCCGCATTTCTATATCTCCGATGTTCTGTAATGTCTGCAAGACGGGTGAAATGTTCCTGGAAAGGTAAGAAAGAAGATACCGAACTCGTCAAGTGATTTAGGAACATCTACAGGGTTGTCTGATGTCTGTTGGACAAGGACAACTGTAGGTGGGCCTAATGACTTGGGAGGTTCCGTCACAGCTGGTATCGGAGCGAAGCCCTTCTCTGCAGATATTATGAGGCATCTTCAAAAGGAGTTTCTAAAAACTTACCTAGAAAGATTTCTTCCAATCTTACCCCTTATATCTGAAGAATCTATATGAAAGACCAGATAGGAGGAGTGCAATGTATAGAAGGTATGAATCAACTAAGGTTGGTTCTGTAATTATACATGCATCATGCTAAGAACCATACTAATAAAATTTCCCCCTTAGAAAAATGCCGCCGCGCACAAGGAAGACTGCGCGTAAGCATACTGGACCAATCGGTGTACCTCGTCATCAACTTGCCCCACGGCATGAGGATAGCAGCAGCGGGAGCAATGATCGAATCGGGGATCTTGAAGCCCGAGTGAATCAGCTTCAAACGGAACTGCAACGCAGGACCAACATATGGGTCGCGGATGGCGACAGAATAAATGAATTGAGAAGTTACATCCGCCGCCTGCAAGATCAGCTTGCTGATCGGGATTTAGCACTCGATTGGGCAGTTCAGTCTCGTTCAGTGGCCTGGGCTAAGGAAGCAAAGGCTCAAGCCCGAGTCGAAGAACTTAGCTCTGCCATTGACAACCTGCAGGCATATTGCAATACCCTACATGAGGAAGTCCATGTACTGTATTCGCAACTACACCCGAGTGCACCTGCGGATCCTGTCGGGTCGGAAGTCGGACCCTCGCATGTTGCGGGAGAAGCGCTTGGTGGTGAGTTGGACCTTTTTAGGCCCCCTCCTTCTATGAGGCTGGTCGATGAATGGTCTCCCACCCCTGACGACGAGGCTGCCAGGAGCAACCGAAAGCAGGAATAGTGGTGTAGTAGTAGAAATAGTAGTGTATTGTATAATAGGTAGTGCTATTGTATACTAGGTAATGTATCCTATTGTAACATTACTCTTTTTGGTAATGTAAATTGGATGGTTTTTCTTTGGCATATTATATTTGTTTCCAAATGTTTGTTGCCACAGATGCCATCCAAGACCCGATCACAGGATGCAGCTGGAACCTCCACTGGGAGGGAGTCTACCCCAAATCCACCTCCTGTCCCTCCCACACTTGCCGAGGCGATTGCCGCCTTGGTAAATGCAACCGCGGATAATACCCGTTTTCTGAGAGAGATGGCGGGTCAACAGTTTCAACAACAAGGCAGGCGGGGTTATCAACAGGGCCCCCGTGAAACCTCTTACTTGGACTTCTCAGAGACACGTCCACCGCTGTTTGTCAAAGCCGAAGACCCGTTAGAGGCAGATGAATGGATTCGTGTCATCGAGCAAAAGTTCGGACTTCTACGATGTTCGGAAACCTAGAAGCCCTTATTCGTAGCCCAGCAACTGCGCGGCCCTGCCAGCACTTGGTGGGGAAATTTTGTGGCCGTTCAACCGGCCAATCATCAGATAACATGGGAAGAATTCAAGTTGGCCTTCCGCGAACATTATATACCAGAAGGTGTCCTTCACATGAAGCAAGAAGAATTTATGATGCTGAAGCAAGGAGGGGATATTGTTAATCAGTATCTCAATAAGTTCAATCATTTGTTGCAATATGCAATCGATCAAGTGAACACCGATCTGAAGAAGAAGAATTGTTTTATGAGAGGTTTAAATGATCGACTGCAAAGAAAGATGGCAACCTACATAGATCTTACTTATGGAAGAGCTGTCAGTACAGCATTGGCAGTAGAAGCGAAGTATGTAGGCGTCGGAAAATCCAAGGGTTTTGGAGGTGACAGGCCTAGTCAGGGCCCGGTGAAAAGGCAACAGTTTGTTATCCGGCCTTCTAACCAGAATCGCTCTTTCTCTCGTCCACCCTCCTTCCCTTTTAAGCAACCAATATTTATTCGTCCCAATAATGCCCCCACTGCAACAAGTCAGCCGAGTGCCCCAGGCACTAGATTCCCTGCCCTTCCTAGTTCATCAACAGGATGCTTCAATTGTGGGAAGTCTGGGCATTTTATCAAGGATTGCCCTTATCCAAAGCAGAACCAGTCAAATAATCAGCAAGGATCTGGGAATTCATCTCAAGTCAAGGGAAATACTATGGGCGAAAATACTAAGAAGACGGGACGCATATATTATACGCAAGTGGCCACTACACCGGACGGTGAGCCGGTAATGATGGGTACGTTCCTTGTGGCCAATCATCTCGTAGTTATTCTCTTTGATTCTGGTGCTTCGCATACCAGCAAGAAATTTGTGGAGCAACATTGCATTTCATGCCATGAATCAAAAGAAGGGTTTAAAATTCACTCACCTGGGGGACCAATCTTTACTAGAGAAGTGGCCTATCAAGTGCCCGTAACATTGGCCAGACGGGACTTTCCTACTAATATGACCGTTCTGAAAGGCCAAGACATAGATGTCATTTTGGGCATGAATTGGTTGGCCAAACATAAAGCAACCCTCAACACTGATCAAAGAACTATCAGGTTGAGTCATAATCAAGAGGAAATTCTATTGCCTATCCCCATTCCAACCAAAGCTACTGGCAGAGTTTATGAAGCCATTATACCAGAAATCAATGATATTCTGGTAGTATGCGAGTTTCCCGATGTCTTTCCAGAGGATTTGCCTGGATTGCCACCTGAAAGGGATGTAGAGTTTGTAATTGAGTTGAAGCCCAGTACGGCTCCCGTATCTAGAAGATCGTACCGAATGCCTCCAAATGAGCTGGCAGAATTGAAAATTCAATTACAAGATCTACTTGAGAAAGGATTCAACCGGCCAAGCTCGTCACCATGGGGTTGTCCAGCCATATTCGTCAAGAAGAAGGATCAAACTTTACGGATGTGTGTGGATTATCGACCCCTGAATGAGGTCACTATCAACAACAAGTACCCTCTTCCACGGATTGACATTCTATTTGATCAACTGACTGGAGCGAGGGTATTCTCCAAGATTGATCTTAGATCGGGCTATCATCAGATCCGTATCCGGCCCGAGGATATACCAAAGACCGCATTCACTACGCGGTATGAATTATTTGAATACCTGGTAATGTCTTTCGGATTGACAAATGCTCCTGCCCACTTCACGTATTTGATGAACTCGGTGTTCATGCCCGAGTTGGACAAGTTCGTGGTGGTCTTCATAGACGATATTTTAATATATTCCAAGAATGAAGAGGACCACGCCCAATATTTACGGATCGTGTTAACGCACTTGAGAGAACATCAGTTATATGCCAAGTTCAGCAAATGCGCGTTTTGGCTGGAGGAAATTCAGTTTCTGGGACATGTACTGTCTGCCAGGGGGATTGCGGTGGATCCCAGCAAAGTCAAGGACATTTTGGAGTGGAAACCCCCGACCACTGTTCATCAAGTCCAAAGTTTTCTTGGACTGGCTGGATATTACCACCGATTTATACCAGATTTTCTAAGCTTGTGAAGCCAATCACAAGTTTATTGAAGAATGATATTAAATTCAATTGGTCTTCCAAGTGTAATGAAGCTTTTGAACAATTGAAGACATTATTAACCACTGCTCCGGTATTGGCTCAACTGGATATCACTAAGCCCTTTGATGTGTATTGTGACGCATCAGGCAGTGGTCTCGGCTGTGTGTTAATGCAAGAAGGCCGAGTAATTGCGTATGCCTCAAGGCAGTTGCGCCAACATGAGGAGCATTATCCAACTCATGATCTGGAGCTAGCTGCTGTGGTTCATGCCCTGAAGATTTGGCGTCATTATCTGCTGGGTAATATCTGTCACATTTATACAGATCATAAAAGCTTGAAGTATATCTTCACCCAGTCAGAGTTGAACATGAGACAAAGGCGATGGCTTGAGCTTATTAAGGATTATGAACTGGAAATTCATTATCACCCAGGCAAGGCCAATGTAGTGGCAGATGCACTTAGCCGTAAGGTTTCCTGTCACTGTCTTACGGTGAAGACCTCTGACAATACATTATGTCAGGAGATGGAGAAGCTAAACCTGGGAATGGTCCAACAAGGAACCCTAAGTCAGCTAAGGCTTGAGTTAGTCCTCTTGCAAAGGATAATTGATGCTCAAAGTGATAATGAGGGTATGAAACACATTCGTAAGAAGATAAGGGCTGGAAAAGCCAAATGTTTCAAAGAAGATGATCAAGGCATTATATGGTTTAATAACCGCATAGTGGTGCCGAAGAATGAAGAGGTCCGCCAGCAAATTCTTGATGAAGCACATCTTAGACGCTATTCTATTCATCCTGGAAGCACTAAGATGTACCAAGATCTGAAACCACATTATTGGTGGACGAAAATGAAGATCGAGATTGCACGCTATGTGGCTAGATGTGACACCTGCAGACGTGTCAAGGCCATACACTTGAAAGTTGCCGGTCCATTACAGTCTCTACCAATACCGACATGGAAATGGGAAGACATAAGTATGGACTTCATTATGGGATTGCCCAGGACCGCAAAAGGGTATGACTCTATATGGGTTATCATTGATCGACTTACCAAGATCGCCCACTTCCTCCCGGTCAAAGTAAAATATCCTGTCATCACCTATGCAGAATTATACATTGCTTGTATTCTCAGTTTGCACGGTGTTCCAGAAACTATAGTGTCGGATCGTGGACCACCATTCGTATCCAAATTTTGGGAAGAACTTCATAAATCCCTGGGTACTAAACTGCTCCACAATTCGGCCTATCATCCTCAAACAAGTGGACAAACTGAGAGGGTTAATCAAATACTTGAAGATATGCTGTGGGCATGTGTTCTGTACTTCTCACAAAAATGGGATGAATGTTTGCCCTTAGCGGAGTTTTCATATAATAATAGCTATCAAGAAAGTATCAAGATGGCACCCTTCGAAGCTTTATATGGACGACGATGTCGCACTCCGCTAAATTGGTCTGAACCTGGTGAAAGGTACTTCTTCAGGCCTGATATGGTGAAAGAGATCGAAGAAAAGGTTCAGAAAATAATTCATAATATAAAGAAAGCCCAAGCTCGTCAAAAGAGTTATGCAGACAAACGGCGAATGCCCTTGTATTTTCTTGAAGGGGACTATGTCTACCTGAAGGTTTCACCAATGAAGGGTGTATCGTGTTTCGGGATAAAAGGGAAGCTTGCACCCAGGTACATTGGTTCATTCCCTATAGTTGAAAGATATGGGCCAGTGGCGTATCGACTTCAACTACCCGAAACCTTGTCTGCTGTACATAATGTGTTCCATGTGTCACAATTGAAGAAATGTCTTCGGGTACCAGATCGAACCGTTGAGGTGATAGATGTTGTCCTTGAACCAGACTTGACATATTCTAAATATCCCATTCGGGTCTTGGATCAAAAGGACAGGGTTACCCGGAGAAAAACTCTCAAGTTCTATAAGATACAGTGGAACCAACATTCTGAAGATGAGGCTACATGGGAAACTCAAGACTTCTTAGATAAGAATTTCCCGGGCTTTTTAGCCTCATGTAATTTGTAAAGTGTGTATAGTTGTTGTAATAAAAGAGTAAGCCCCACACCACCCCTGCCTTGTACCAAAAATAAGGAAATAAGAATGTGACACATTTCCTTTTCCATTACTTACCCTAGGACTTTTGATCTCGGGACGAGATTCTTTTATGGGGGAAAGGATGTAACACCCCTGGTGTTACTACAACTAAAACTTGAGCATGGCATCATAAAATTATTGGCATTGCATATGTTTGACACACCTAGAGTGCATTCACTAGGTAAAAATTTCAAACAAGATGTATTGTTATAGCATTTTGCAAATAGAACCCTGGATAGGGAACTCAACCCTAAATAGGGATCAAAGGGGGTAAAACCTAACCCAAATTGAGAAAACCTAAAAGCTTTAGGGGAATAGTCATAAAATGTTCCCAAGAATGAACTTGAATCACATTTATACCCCTGAGATACCAAAAACCCCATTTGAACCTTGGAAAACCCTAAGTCCAAACCTTAGGGGCTTATGTGCAAAATAGTGCACATTTGGACTAAAGTGTAAAAACTACTATGTTAAAGCATATAGAGCCACATAGTTCACATTTAGGAAGATTTACAAGCCAAACCCTAAGTTTTGGACTAATTTGCAAAAATCACCTCTTAAGTCCTATATAGCCTAAGTCTGAATTTCAGAGTTTTGGGCTCAACTTTGGAGCCTTGTAACTTTCAAATACTAGGGTTTTTGCCCTAGGGAACCACATCAAAATAGTAGACCAAACAAAGGAGAACAACTTTGCTTAAGAGTGTAAGCCTAGTTGTTAAGAAAATTTAGGAGATAATTAAGCCCAAAGTTGGGCTGTCAGGTTACTAAGGTCTGAATTTTCAAACAGACACTGCAACCACTGGGACTTTGAGCAAACATTCAATTGTGATCCAGCAAGAATCTGCCCATGGCTGTTGTGAATCTATAGCTCTACAATTTTGCTGCAGGGCATGGAGTATGTTACCATATAGAATTGTGAGAAAATCGAGCCTGAATTATGGCTGTCAGGTTGACTGAATGAGTTTGCCCATGGTACAGTGTCTGGCTAGGATCAGAACGCCAGCGCGACTGTCCTCACCACCGGTGACTTGCCACCGTGATTCGTGCCGTTGTCGCCGCAATTTGTGCTCGGCTGGATAGCGCTCAGGGTCACACAAGTATCCCCGCCGTGGATAAACTCCAGCCGATAAAGAATTCCGGCCACTGTACCGTGTTCACCGCGGTGGAACCGATAAGAACGCTGGTAAACCGCTGTCGCTCGGTCCTGCGCCGCGTGTCCAGGCGCTTTACCACGTCGCGGATAGTTACACTAGGGGCATCCGGTGATCGCCGAAGAGGCCGCCATGGTAGAAGCCACCTAGCGCTTGCGCCAGTGTCTTCTTCTTCCTCTGGCCGCCGCGCGTATCGCTCGATTCACCGGCCACCGCTTGCGAGCACTATAAATTGAGCCCGCGGCTAACTTCGCAACATCATCACCCACCCAGCCACCGAGAATCGCTAGCAATCGTGCACCAGTGAGCTTGAATTTCGCTAGCAATCGTGCACCAGCTAGCAATCGCTCGATTCCTCTGTGATGCTTGTCGAACCACCAATTTGGACTGGGTGCTCACCAATCACTGGGAACACGAGCAAATGCCCATACCCTTCGCTGTTCTCGATGGGCAGAATGGAATAGGTCACCATTCGTGTAATTAAGTTAGGGGAAACATCCTCTAGGTCATGGATTTGGTTTAGTCCGAAGCTGGGCACTAGTCTTGGCCTTCTTCGACCGGTCTAGCTTGCTGGAGTTAGGCGTCCCGTGCGGAGCGCCTGTCGGGGACCAGTCGGTGTAAAGAAATAGAACTTCTAGGACCTCGGTGCAAGTTGTCAGTGACTGATAAGAATAGTAACCGAACCCAACTCCAGTTAGTCAAAACCCCAAGGACCCTTCTGCAATATTGCCACCACGGGCGCGGGCGCGCGTACATTCTGCTGTTACTGGGCCGCTTGAACCAGATTTGGCCCAGTACTATTTGATCTTTTCCTTTTTCTTTTTTCATTGGAAATTTAGAAATCTATAGAAAATTGTAGAAAAATCCTAAAAATTGTCAATCCAATTTTCCTAGACTTCTTATTTTCCATAGTATTTAATAAAAATAATTTCATGATTTTTAGATTAAATAAGGAATTTTGGGGTATTTAAAATAGCCTAAAGCTTTGATTCTGGATTTTTAGAAAATAGATAATAAGTCCCAAAATGCCCAAACTTTTTATATGAGCCCTACACATTATTTAGAAGCCTTGGGTAGAGTTTGGTTTGATTTGGACCTTGTTTGATACTTAGAACCCAAAACCCCCACCCCTGCCCTTTGAACTCCTTTACTGACTCAGGAAAGTTGTATTCAAGACCTTAGATAATAAATTCTTATTATCTTTGCACTCTCATGAGCATTACATGACATTCATTCTTATATACACATATGTATGATTATGTTTAGAAAACGAAGAAGAGATCGAAGTGACTGAAGAGAAGACACCACGACCTTTGGAATCTCAGGCAGGGACTTGTCTCTACTTTGACATCTACGGGCCCGAGCCTGACTCACCTACTAACGAAGGCAAGCCCTGGTGCATTTGCCACCTTCCTTGATGTTTTTAAAATCTTTCTCACTTGCTTGCTGCATTAGGTGATAGGAGTTGATTGCTTAAACAATTCCTGCATTACCTTCCTTGTACTTGATTACCCCCCCTTGAAACCCCATTTTTACCAAAGGTTTTACTATGCTTAGTATTGCTTTAGCAAAAACAAAAGGTTTGTTTTACAAAAGATGATTGGCAAAGTGGGAGGGATGTTTTTGAAAATAAAACTTGATGGTGAATCCATCACGGCCGTGATGGATTCAACATTGGAAAAGATGTACCTCTGCCAGGTACCAAGTTTTTGGGTTTAAATGATTAAGCTAAGACCAGGGCGGGTGACTTGCACGAGAAGAGAGTCTCGGTGTAGTGTCTCCGTCTGAGTCGATTAAGGACCGTCTCGATGTAGGCTTGATGACCGAGGACCCTTTAACTGGTCACATGCCTCGTCATGGGTAAGCCTTGCCTCGGGCAGACTAAGGCCAGAATAAGATAACACGGAATGGGCGTGGAGCGGTGGCGAGAGTAGCGTGTACCCTCCATGGCAAGAGGCTAGACGGTGGTGTATCTGTGCTCTCGGTTCGCGTGAACCTGATCTGGACTTAAGAACCCCGGTGACGGGTTGACATATGCAAGGGTTAAGTGCTACATATGTCGTGTGATTGGAGATCCTCAGCTGAGTATAATCGATTCGGATCACCGTACCTTCACTGTTATGAAGACTTGGTCACTGCCCTATACGTAGAACTCCAGTAAAGATGAAGGACTTGTTAAGAAACTGGCTAGTGCAGGACAAGTGTTTGAACTAGGGTAGAAAGAACTCTATATGCAGGTAAGTTTACCTAACCTGAAAATAAAACTGGATTTTTAAGGATCCACTTTTAGTAAGCATTTATGCAAAACAGAGTCTTTGATCTTGAGACACCTTACCTTGACTCCCTTATAACCAGCATACCCTTGAGAGTCTTTTCTTTAGTCGGGTAAGACTTTTTGAGTAATTCCATACTCAGGGTTTATTTCCCCGTTGTTTTTAGGTGAGGAAGCAACAAATTTTTGTTGTTTTTGCTCCAAGGTGGTTCTAAATGAAGAAAAACAAGAGTGAAGCTGCGGGAGGACATGGTCCTCCATAAAAACTTTTATGTAAAAACTATCGGGAGGAGTTTTTGCCTCCCTTGGTGTTGTAATAATACTACTCAGCACTCGTTTTATAACTCTGGTCTATAATAAGTAACTTGATCTTACTTTCTAAATAAATGTAAGTTTATGTAATCGCTTCTGCATTTCTATATCTCCGATGTTCTGTAATGTCTGCAATACGGGTGAAACGTTCCTGGAAAGGTAAGAAAGAAGATACCGAACTCGTCAAGTGATTCAGGAATATCTACAGGGTTGTCTGATGTCTGTTGGACAAGGACAACTGTAGGTGGGCCTAATGACTTGGGAGGTTCCGTCACAAGCGGCTTCTGTTTTTTCATCAGACATTTTGCGTAGCCTCTTCTTTTTCGGCCGCACCGAAGGGTCGATGCCCAGGCTGTGTTCGATGATAGTGCGACTGACTCCGACCAGGTCGAGGGTAGACCAGGCGAAGATGTCCTTATTTCTGGAAAGACAGGAGATGAGTCTCTCCTCGTCTTGCGAAGTCAGGTCTTCGCTTATGATGACTGTTTGCTTGGGCGTTGCCAGGTCAAGGGGAACTGTCTTTGTTCCATCGTTGCTCTGCAGCTATGCTTTTCATGCTCGTTGGCGGTTGGGCGGGTAGCCTCGGGGGCTTCGCGCTGCGTCGTAAGACAGTGTACTTTCCGTTGGCCTGGAACAAAGTCTCTTTCAATGTTGCGCGTGGTCTGCTGGTTGCCATAGACTATGATCACGCCTTGCGGACCCGGGATTTTCATGCACAGGTAAAGTCCGTGAATGGCTGCTTCAAACTTGTTGATGGAGCCCCGACCCATTATGGCATTGTACGGGTATACCATATCGACGATGTCGAAGGTGACCTGCTCTCTTCGTGCATTGGGTGCGACACCGAAGGACAAGGGTAGCTCTATCTTGCCCACGGGAAAGGTGCCCTTGCCGCCGAAGCCATATAGGGGGTTGTCCGAAGGCTTAAGTAAACTGTGGCTGATGCCCATGCGGTCAAAGGCGTGGAGGAAAATGATGTTCGCCTGACTGCCATTGTCAACTAAGACTTTGTGTAGGTCCCAGCCTGCCACGCTGCAGTTGATTACCATGGCGTCAATGTGGTGTGCGCTGCGCTGGTCGACATCTCTGGCGTCGAAGGTCAACGGCATGTGGGACCACTTCATTTGCACGACTGGGCCGGTGATGGCGACGTGGTTGATGCTTCGGTAGTGGTCCCTCTTCTATCGCTTCGTGTCAAAGTTGATGCTAGACCCCCCAGTGATCATGTGAATGACTCCGTGATACGGCTGATCAGCGAAGTCTTCTTGTTTTGGTGGTTGGGGGTGATTTGGGTGGTGGATGTTTGGCTGATGTGGGTGCAGAGGCGGTAGTGGAGGTGGTACGACTTGTACCTCCTGGTGGTGTTGGTATGCGTGGTTAGGTGGATGCTGAGCGGGGCCGTGGTTGTATGGTTGTGGGAGGTGGTGTTGATATGTGTGCGCGACAACTCTTGGGTTGTCGGCTGGTTGCGCTTGGGACATCCTGTCCCTGGTAGCCTTCGTTTCCGGGCAGTCCCTCGTTGGGTGCGCGCAGTCTTCGCCGTGAAACAGGCAGTAAAATCTGCGTGGCTACTGCGCCGTCCTCGGCCCCGACCATGGGTGCCATTGCCGTGTCCCTGGGGGGATAATCTTGACGGCGAGGGGCCTCACTGGCGGGGTGCTGGATTGGCAATGTTATGCACCTGCTGCTGACTACGGCTGTCCTGACCTGAGTCTGACTGTGAAGGTCTTATCCAAGTTCGGCTGGTCTGCGGAAGGTCCTTGGGTTTCCTCTAGGGACTCGACCTTGCGCCGGTGGAGCTCTTCAGATCTGGCATATTTTTCAAACAGCTGATAGAGCTCTTGGAGGTTCTTGGGTGGGTCCCTGATGCAGTGACTGTAAAGGACACCAGCCCAAAGGCCACTGATGGCGTAGTGAATGGCAATTTGGTCGTCGACCGAAGGCAGTTGTGACTTAAGAGTCAGGAACTTGTGGTAGTACTCCCGTAGGGTTTCTTTCTCCAACTGCTTGCAGAGTGACAGTTCGGCCAGGGCATCGGTGTCTGGGCGGTACCCTTGGAAGATGAGTAGAAATTTGTCCCGGAGACTTCTCTAGGAGTCGATGGACAACGGGGGCAACCTGGTGTACCAAGTTAGGGCCGGACCCTCGAGGGCGATGATGAAGGACTTGGCCATCGTGGCGTCGTCCCCTCTAGATGATGCGACAGCGACTTGATAGCTCATGATGTACTGTGCTGGGTCGGTGCTGCCGTTGTACTTGGGGTATGTCCCTGCCCTGAAGTTGGTGGGCCATGGTGACACTAGCAGTTGCGGCGCTAGGGGACTCTGCTCATCAAGGTAGTTGACACCTTGGAATGCTGCGGCGTGTGGGATGAAGGTTCCGCGCTGAGGAAAGAATAGGTCTCCGACTGGCGCGCGTTGCTGGAGGGGCGGGCCGTGCTGCAGATTATGTTGGCCTTCGCGCTGCATGAGCGCAATCTCTTGCTCGAGTTCCTGAGCCCTCTGCTCCTCGTCTCGTATCATCTGGCGCACCTTGGCCTGCGCAGGAAACACGTTGGCGCTTGGCCTCGAGGATTTCTTTCTGCTTCTGGAGGTTGCGGTTCTTGATGCAGAGTGCCCGCAGTTGTAGCTGTTCTTCTGCTGAAATGCCGATGATTTCGCCATCCTCTGTGGCGTCCTCGCCCTCTAGCGGAGCGAAGCCTGGGGGTGGTTCCTGTGGCTGTCCTCCGGAGCTGCTGGTGCGAAGGCTGCCCTCGGGAGTTGGTTGGTCGTTGCGCTGTCTCTTGCTGACAGTGTCGTCTTCGCAGGCTTCTTGATGGGTAGTGTCTGCAGTGGCCTTGCCCTTTTTCTCGGCTAGCAGCGCCGCCTTCGCTGCTTCGTCAATGGATGGGGCTGCCTTCGAGCTAGCTCTCCTAGGTGCCATCGCGGGTGGTTTGTTCGTAGCATGAACGGTGGGCGCCAAATGTTGGAACTTGCTCTCCTGGGCAAGATGATCCAACAGGGGAGTGAAAGGAATGCAAACAAGGTTTTAACTCGAGATGGCGTTTGCTCTGTTAATCCAGCCTCTCAAGGGCACTGTACGGGGGTATTTATAGGTGGCTGAGTGCCCAATGTCTTGATGTAAGGACGCATGTGCCCTCAGGCACCTAGACTATCCCCGGAATATTCCCATAAGGGAGGGCTACAGACTGCCATTACAGAAAAGCCATTACAAATCGGGCTCGTAACACACTTCTCTGTGCGGGGCCTGTTAAAATGGGCCGAATCCCACGTGGGCCTCCAGGTTGGGTGAGGGCGAGGGAAGGGGCGACTCCGTCGTAGGCCTTCGTCTTGCAGTTTAGAAGACGAAGGGTGGACCTCGCCGGTGGACCTCACCGGTCATTTTGCTTCCGTTGGTGCAGCGAGGTTGACGAAGGCTTGGAGCGAAGGGAAGCGTCTTCGCCTTAGCCCCAACATGTCGCATCCCCTCCGTGGGGCTCCTTAGGCCCTAACACTACACCCCTCCTGGACAAGCAGCTCGTCCTCGAGCTGCAACATGACGGGTGCTCAAAGATCGAGTCTACTTGACCCAAAACCAGACATCTAGAAGACAAGCCTTTTACATCTCGGCTTATCTTATTATTCCGAATCTGATTTTTTTGACCCCATAAGATAAGGTGGACACCCTCCGTGCATTGGACTTGTGTAACACCCCTGGTGTTACTGCAATTAAAACTTGAGCATGGCATCATAAACATTGGCATTGCATATGTTTGACACACCTAGAGTGCATTCACTAGGTAAAAATTTCAAACAAGTTGTATTGTTATAGCATTTTGCAAATAGAACCCTGGATAGGGAACTTAACCCTAAATAGGGATAAAAGGGGGTAAAACCTAACTCAAATTGAGAAAACCTAAAAGCTTGAGGGGAATAGTCATAAAATATTCCCAAGAATGAACTTGAATCACATTTATACCCCTGAGATACCCAAAAACCCCATTTGTCCCCTGGAAAACCCTAAGTCCAAACCCTAGGGGCCTATGTGCAAAAACAATGCACATTTGGACTAAAGTGTAAAAACTACAATGTTAAGTCATATAAAGTCCTTTGGTTCACAAATATGTGAATTTGCAAGTTAAACCCTAAGCTTTGGGTCTATTTGCAAAATCACCTTTTAAGCCCTATATAGCCTAAGTCTGAATTTCAGAGTTATGGGCTCAACTTTTGAGCTTTTTAACTTTCAGGGTTTTTGCCCTAGGTCACCACATCAATTTTGTAAACCTATTATAGGAGAACAACTTTGATGCAGATATCCTTTTGAGTTGTGACACAAAAATTAGAGAAAAACCTGTTCCAAGTTGCTCTGTCAGAACAGTTTTAGAAAACTGAAACTGAACCTAAGGTTAAAACAAGGTTCCAGTGAGGTGAGGTCAAGTTTGATGCGCCATATCTTTGAATCCCCTTGGTTTTGACCCAAATGTCCTGTATAAGGATTGAAGACTGTTGAATCAAGAACAAACATTATTAAGGAATTTTGCCCGGTTATTCACAAGAATCATGAGAGCTAGTCGGTGGAAGGGGGTCGGTTCAGGCGACTGACGAAGATGTGCCATGGTACAGTGTCCCGATGGATCAGACCGCCAGCTAAGCTCGCCGTCGTTGATCGCCGTCCGGATTCGTGCACGGTAAAGGATGGATAACGCCGGGGAAAGGGGTGATTCATATGTGGCGCCATCTCCTGAGCTCGGCCGGAGTGATTCACCGGCGGCCATCGCGTCAGCCCTTTCCACCGCAGTGTCCTCTGCACCGTGATTCTTTCTCACTGTATCGCTTGTCTACATGCTTGGCATGCGTTTGTGATGGTATTCGGGCCGCGAGGTGATCGCCGGACCTCCGCGGCTATAAATAGCCCCCTGGATCACGGCAAGGCTCGGTCATCACGCACACCAGTGAACCAAATCGAAGTCAAATTCGCACTGCCCTCTCCACCTTCGCCCAAATTGATTGCGCACGGTGAAAGCACAGCCTCTTACGGTCCTATAGCCCCGATCCCATCTCCCAATTTCGCCCACAGCCACCGCGACCTCAGTTTCCCCCTTTTTTGGCTCCGGCAAGCACAAAACTCCGCGTTCCGTGGCCAGATCACCCTGGTAAGGCTCTGCCCAAATCGAATGTTGTTTCTGCAACTCTGTTCGCTTGTGAAGCTCACCGTGGCGTCCGATTACTCAATCCGGCCCCGGTTGTGCGGGAACGCGTGCCTGTGGTCACGGTTTCAGCTAGGGCTGGACAAAATACTCGCGGCTCGTCGGCTCGCTCGGTTCATGGCCAGCTCGGCTCCGCTCGGATCGGCTCGTTTGAATTTTTTTCACGAGCTGAGCTGGCATCCTAGCTCGGATCGTTAACGAGCCAGCTCGGTTTGTTAATGAGCCAGCTCGCGAGCTAAACGAGCTATCACATTTCAGCAAAACAAATCTATATACATATTATATATGTAACAATTGATGAATATGTTATATGTATGTGTGGTGTCTATAACTTATAAGTTAAACTAATGATTGATGAATTATGTCTATGTATGAAATTGGTCTATGCGAATATAAGTGTGAGTTAAACTGCTGAACATGTGTATGAATAGTGAATTGATGAGTTGTGTTAATTTGATGTTATATTGATGTGGTCTATGAAACTATGAGTATAATTACTATTTTCTGTTGTTAAATTAGTTTAGAATTAACTAGAAATTGATTATTATACACATATTATTTTTTTCTGCTCTCGCTCGCGAGCTAAACGAGCCAGCTCGAGCTCGTAAACGAGCCGAGCCAAGCTGACTCTGTGGCTCGCTACCTTAACGAGCCGAGCCGAGCCAGCTCGTTAGCTTAACGAGCCAGCTCGAGCTCGAACGAGCCAAGCTGAGCTGGCTCGATATCTAGCCCTAGTTTCAGCCGTGCACGTGGACAGGCCGTTCTCAGTGCATTCGTGTCAAATTGATGCGTGTTCCGAGGTCTCTGTTAGTTGGTAATGCATTTCTGATCGCTAGCCGTAGCAGCCAATACCAGCCATGACCAGTACGGTTTATGCCAGGGGTGATCCACGTGCACGCTGTGGCCAGGGATACTTGTGGGGAAGAAAAGAAAGTGGAAGGACCTTTCCGTAAGTTGTCAGTGACCCTAGGTAACAGTAAAGAAACCGGATCCCAGTTAGTGAAAACCCTGAGGACTTTTCCGCAAGTCTGCCAGCGCGCGCACAGGACGCGTGAGGGCGCGCTCCCACTGTTCGCTGTACTGTTGGGCTACCTGGGCCAGAAACGGCCCATCACTATTTAAATCTTTTCTTTTTCTTTTTCAGTAGAGCTTTGGAAATTTGTTATAAATTGTAGAAAAATCCTAAAATTGTCAAACCAATTTTCCTAGACTTCTTATTTTTCATAGTATTTAATAAAAATAGTTTCATGACTTTTAGATTAAATAAGGAATTTTAAGGCATTTAAACTAGCTTAAACCATTAGTTCTGGATTTTTAGAAAATAAATGGTAATTCCAAAAATGTCCAAACTTTTTATATGAGCTCTACACATTAGTTAGAAGCCTTGGGTAGAGTTTGGGTTGATTTGAACCTTGTTTGATAACTAGAACCCAAAACCCCCACCCCTGCCCTTTGAACTCTACTGACTCCGGAAACCCTAAGTTCTCCCAAGTCATTAGGCCCACCTACAGTTGTCCTTGTCCAACAGACATCAGACAACCCTGTAGATGTTCCCGAATCACTTGACAAGTTCGGTATCTTCTTTCTTACCTTTCCAGGAACGTTTCACCCGTCTTGCAGACATTACAGAACATCGGAGATATAGAAATGCGGAAGCGATTACATAACTTACATTTATTTAGAAAGTAAGATCAAGTTACTTATTACAGACCAGAGTTATAAAACGAGTGCTGAGTAGTATTATTACAATACCAAGGGAGGCAAAAACTCCTCCTGATAAGTTCTTACATAAAAGTTTCTTATGGAGGACCATGTCCTCCCGCAGCTTCACTCTTGTTTTTCTTCATTTGGAACCACCTTGGTACAAAAGCAACAAAAATTTAGAGTTCTTACCTATATCTAGAGTTCTTGCTAACCTAGTTCGATCACTTGTCCTACACTAGCCAGTTTCTTACCAATCCCTTCATCTTTAGTGGAATTCTACGTATAAGTCAGTGACCAAGTCTCCATAACCGCGGAGGTACGGCGATCCGAATCGATTATACTCACCTGAGGATCTCCAATCACACGACATATGTAGCACTTAACCCTTGCATATGTCAACCCGCCACCGGGGTTCTTAAGACCAGATCAGGTTCACGCAAACCTAGAGCACAGATACACCACCGTCCAGCCTCTTGCTACGGAGGGTACACGCTACTCTCGCCACCGCTCCACGCCCATTTCGTGTTATCTTATTCTGGCCTTAATTTGCCCGAGGCAAAGCTTACCCATGACGAGGCATGTGACCAGTTAAAGCGTCCTCGGTCATCAGGCCTACATCGACATGGTCCTTAATCGACTCAGACGGAGACACTACACTGAGACTCTCTTCTCGTGCAAGTCACCCACCCGGTCTCAGCTTAATCATTTACCCAAAAACTTGGTACCTGGCAGAGGTACATCTTTTCCGATGTTGAACCCATCATGGCCATGATGGATCCACCATCAAGTTTTATTTCCAAAAACATCCCTCCCACTTTGCCAATCATCTTTTGTAAAACAAAACGTTTTGTTTTGCTAGAGCAATACTAAGCATAGTAAAAATCTTTTGTAAAACAGGGTATCAAGGAGAGTAATCAAGATCAAGGAAGGTGATGCAGGAATTGTTTAGCAATCAACTCCTATTACTTAATGCAGCAAGTAAGTGAAAAAGATTTAAAAACATCAAGGAAGGTGGCAAATGCACCGGGGCTTGCCTTCGTTAGTAGGTGAGTCAGGCTCAGGCCCGCAGATGTCAAAGTAGAGACAAGTCCCTGCCTGAGATTCCAAAGGTGGTGGTGTCTTCTCTTCGGTCACTTCAAGCTCTTCTTCGTTTTCTAAACATAATCATATATATGTATATAAGAATGAATGACATGTAATGCTCATGAGAGTGCAAAGAGAATAAGAATTTATTATCTAAGGTCTTGAATACAATTTTCCTTCACGGAACTCCGAGAACTTAGGGTTTCCGGAGTTAGTAAAGGAGTTCATAGGGCAGGGGTGGGGGTTTTGGGTTCTAAGTATCAAACAAGGTCCAAATCAAGCCAAACTCTACCCAAGGCTTCTAAATAATGTATAGAACTTATATAAGAAGTTTGATCATTTTTGGAATTACCATGTGTTTTCTAAAAATCCAGAACTAATGCCTTAAACTACTTTAAATGCCTTAAAATTCCTTATTAATTCAAGAAATCAGTCAACTATTTTTATTAAATTCTATGGAAAATAAGAAGTCTAGGAAAATTGGTTTACAATTTTAGGATTTTTCTACATTTTTCTATAATTGTTTTAGCTCTGGAATAAAAAGAAAAGGAAAAACTTATGAATAGTATTGGGCTGATTTCAGCCCAGCTGACCCAACAGTGGACAGAAGCGCGCCCGCGCGCTGGCAATCTTGCAGAAGGACCCTCGGCTTTACCGGCTAAACCGAAGTAGGTTCATTTACTATTTAACACAGTCACTGACAGTTTGCAGTATGATCCCTGGATTTCTATTTCTTTACCCCTCCTGATTCCCGACGGCGACGAGCTTAGCAGAGCTCCGGTGAGCTCACAGAGCGGCTGATTGGGGCAACGACTGACACCCTACTTCGGCTGAAACCGAATTTGCGCCCCAACCAGCGTTTCCCCTAAGTTAATTGCACGGGTGGTGACCTACTCCGCCCTGCCCACGGGAACATCGGAGACATCGAATAGAATCGTGTGTTCCCAGTGATCTATGGCGGTTTAACTCAATCTAAAGGGTCGGGGAGTTTGAGAAGAGCTTAGGGATGCTAGAACAAGCAACAAAGCAACATAAATTGACCTGAATTGGGCTGGCCGCGGTGAGCTCGACCCTGCAATGTTTTAGAACGGAGTTGGGGGAAACTTGAAATTGCTCACGGTTGCAAGATTGGGGGTGATACTGGACGGTGTGGTGTGTGATGATGTTGCGGAGCTAACGGCGGGCTCAATTTATAGATCCCAGGGGCGGTGGCGCTTGAATTGAAGATGGCACGGTGGCGGCCGGAGAGGGGAAAGGTTACTTGTGCAAGTGAACTCGTGTCAACCGTCGTGGCGATTATTCCGATGATTGACGGGAAGCTAAAACGAATCACGGCGATGCGGTGGAGGTACTCAGGCACGTGGCACACGCCCGGAAAGCGGCGTTCACCTGCGTGCCTATCGGTTTCCACCGTGACGAGCTAGTACGGTGGTCGGATTTGTTTTACCGGCCGGACTTATCCATGGCGACGTGGTTTGAGCGCTACCAGATCAACTCGGGCACAAATCACGGCGACCACGGCACGAATCGCGATGGAGGGAGTCGTCGGCGGCGAGGATAGTCGAGCTGGCGATCTGATCCGCACGAGCACTATACCATGGTGAATTCAGTCAGATGAACCTGACAGCCAATGTTTAGGCCTGATTTGCTCACAAATCCCAATGGTAACATACTCCATGCTCTGCAGCAAAGTTGGAGAGCTATATACCATCTATATTTCGACTATAGGGATTGAACTCATTTGATCACTAGATCAAGGTTAAATTCAAACCCAAAGATGGCTCTGTTACACTAAAAATCTGAATTTCAGAGTGGAACCAGCCTGACAGCCAGACTTTAGGCTTAATTATCTCTTGATTTTTCTTAACAACTGAGCTCACACTCTTAAGCAAAGTTGTTCTACTATGATTGAGCTACAAACTTGATGTGGTGACCTAGGGCAAAAACTCTATATTTTGAAAGTTACAAGGCACAAATGTTAAGCCCAAAACTCTGAAATTCAGACATAGGCTATTTAGTGTTTAAGAGGTGCTTTTTGCAAATTAGCCCAAAACTTAGGGTTTAGCTTGCAAATTCACATATTTGTGAACCAAAGGACTTAATATGCCTTACCATTATAGTTTTTACACTTTAGTCCAAATGTGCACAACTTTTGCACATAGGCCCCTAGGGTTTGGACTTAGGGTTTTCTAGGGTTTAAATAGAGTTTTTTGGTATCTCAGGGGTATAAATGTGATTCAAGTTCATTTTTGGGAACATTTTATGACTAATCCCCTAAAACTTTTAGGTTTTCTCAACTTGGGTTAGGTTTTACCCCTTTAATCCCTATTTAGGGTTAAGTTCCCTATCCAGGGTTCTATTTGCAAAATGCTATAACAATACAACTTGTTTCAAATTTTTACCTTGTGAATGCATTCTAGGTGTGTCAAACATATGCAATGCCAATGTTTATGATGCCATGCTCAAGTTTTAGTTGCATAACACCAGTGGTGTTACATCCTTCACCCCATAAAAGAATCTCGTCCCGAGATTAAAAGTCCTAGGGTGAGTAATGGAAAAGGAAATGTGTCACATTTTTATTTCCTTATTTCTGGTACAAGGCAGGGGTGGTGTGGGGTTCACTCTTTATTACAACAACTAAACACACTTTACAAATTACATGAGGCTAAAAAGCCTGGGAAATTCTTATCTAAAAAGTCTTGAGTTTCCCATGTAGCCTCATCTTCAGAATGTTGGTTCCACTGTATCTTGTAAAACTTGAGAGTTTTTCTCCGGGTAACCCTGTCCTTTTGATCCAATACCCGAATGGGATGTTCGGAATATGTCAAGTCTGGTTCAAGGACAACATCTGTCACCTCAACGATTCGATCTGGAACCCGAAGACATTTCTTCAATTGTGACACATGGAACACATTATGTACAGCAGACAAGGTTTTGGGGAGCTGAAGTCGATATGCCACTGGTCCACATTGCTCAAGTACAAGGAATGGACCAATGTACCTGGGTGCAAGCTTCCCTTTTATCCCGAAACGTGATACCCCCTTCATTGGTGAAACCTTCAGGTAGACATAATCCCCTTCAAGAAAATACAAGGGCATTCACCGTTTGTCTGCATAACTCTTTTGACGAGCTTGGGCTTTCTTCATATTATGAATTATTTTCTGAACCTTTTCTTCGGTCTCTTTCACCATATCAGGCCTGAAGAAGTACCTTTCACCAGGTTCAGACCAATTTAGCGGAGTGCGACATCGTCGCCCATATAAAGCTTCGAAGGGTGCCATCTTGATACTTTCTTGATAGCTATTATTATATGAAAACTCCGCTAAGGGCAAACATTCATCCCATTTCTGTGAGAAGTCCAGAACACATGCCCGCAGCATATCTTCAAGTATTTGATTAACCCTCTCAGTCTGTCCACTTGTTTGAGGATGATAGGCCGAACTCTGGAACAATTTAGTACCCAGGGCTTTATGAAGTTCTTCCCAAAATTTGGATACGAATTGAGGTCCACGATCTGACACTATAGTCTTTGGAACACCGTGCAAACTGGGAATGCAAGCAATGTATAATTCCGCATAGGTAAGAACCGGGTAAGATGTCTGGACTGGCAGAAAGTGAGCAACTTTTGTGAGCCGATCAACAATAACCCAGATAGAGTCATACCCTTTTGCGGTCCTGGGCAATCCCACAATAAAGTCCATACTTATGTCTTCCCATTTCCATGTTGGTATTAGTAGAGACTGTAATGGACCGGCAGTTTTCAAGTGTATGGCCTTGACACGTCTGCAGGTGTCACATCTAGCCACATAGCAGTGCAATCTCGATCTTCATTTTTGTCCACCAATAATGTTGCTTCAAGTCTTGGTACATCTTAGTGCTTTCGGGATGAATAGAATAGCGACTAAGATGTGCTTCATCAAGAATTTGCTGGCGGACCTCTTCATTCTTCGACACCACTATGCGGTTATTAAACCATACAATGCCTTGATCATCTTCTTTGAAACATTTGGCTTTTCCAGCCCTCATCTTCTCACGAATGTGTTTCATACCCTCATTATTCCTTTGAGCATCAATTATCCTTTGCAAGAGGACTGACTCAAGCTTTAGCTGACTTAGGTTTCCTTGTTGGACCATTCCCAGGTTTAGCTTCTCCATCTCCTGACATAATGTATTGTCAGAGGTTTTCACTGTAAGACAGTGACAGGAAACCTTACGGCTAAGTGCATCTGCCACCACATTGGTGTTACCTGGGTGATAATGAATTTCCAGTTCATAATCCTTAATAAGCTCAAGCCATCGCCTTTGTCTCATGTTCAACTCTGACTGGGTGAAGATATACTTCAAGCTTTTATGATCTGTATAAATGTGACAGATATTACCCAGCAGATAATGACACCAAATCTTCAGGGCATGAACCACAGCAGCTAGCTCCAGATCATGAGTTGGATAATGTTCCTCATGTCGGCGCAACTGCCTTGAAGCATACGCAATTACTCGGCCTTCTTGCATTAACACACAGCCGAGACCACTACCTGATGCATCACAATATACATCAAGGGGCTTAGTGATATCCGGTTGAGCCAATACCGGAGCAGTGGTTAATAATGTCTTCAATTGTTTAAAAGCTTCATTACACTTGGAAGACCAATTGAATTTAATATCATTCTTCAATAAACTTGTGATTGACTTCACAAGCTTAGAAAAATCTGGTATAAATCGGCAGTAATATCTAGCCAGTCCAAGGAAACTTCGGACGATGAACAGTGGTTGGGGGTTTCCACTCCAAAATGTCCTTGACTTTGCTGGGATCCACTGCAATCCCCCTGGCAGATAGAACATGTCCCAGAAACTGAATTTCCTCCAGCCAAAACGCGCATTTGCTGAACTTGGCATACAACTGATGTTCTCTTAGGCGCGTTAACATGATCCGTAAATGTTGAGCATGCTCCTCTTCATTCTTGGAATATATTAGAATATCGTCAATGAAGACCACCACAAACTTATCCAACTCGGGCATGAACACCGAGTTCATCAAATACGTGAAGTGGGCAGGAGCATTTGTCAATCCGAAAGACATTACCAAGTACTCAAATAACCCATACCGCGTAGTGAACGCAGTCTTTGGTATATCCTTGGGCCGAATACGGATCTGATGATAGCCCGATCTGAGATCAATCTTGAAGAATACCCTCGCCCCGGTCAGTTGATCAAATAAAATGTCAATCCTCGGAAGAGGGTACTTGTTCTTGATAGTGACCTCATTCAGGGGTCGATAATCCACACACATCCGTAAAGTTTGATCCTTCTTCTTGACGAATATGGCTGGACAACCCCATGGCGAAGAGCTTGGCCGGATGAATCCTTTCTCAAGTAGATCTTGTAATTGAATCTTCAATTCTGCCAACTCATTTGGAGGCATACGGTACGATCTTCGAGAAATGGGAGCCGTACCGGGCTTCAACTCAATTACAAATTCTACATCCCTTTCAGGTGGCAATCCAGGCAAATCCTCTGGAAAGACATCGGGAAACTCGCATACTACCGGAATATCCTTGATTTCCGGTATAATAGCTTCATAAACTCTGCCAGTAGCTTGGGTTGGAATGGGGATAGGCAATAGAATTTCTTCTTGATTATGACTCAACCTGATGGTTCTTTGATCAGTGTTTAGAGTTGCTTTATGTTTGGCTAACCAATTCATGCCCAAAATGACATCTATGTCTTGGCCTTTCAGAACGATCATATTGGTAGGAAAGTCCCGTCCGACCAATGTTACGGGCACTTGATAGGCCACTTCTCTAGTAAAGATTTGTCCCCTAGGTGAGTGAATTTTAAACCCCTCTTTTGATTCATGGCATGAAATGCGATGTTGCTCCACAAATTTCTTGCTAATGAATGTATGCGAAGCACCAGAATCAAAGAGAATGACTGTGGGATGATTGGCCACAAGGAACGTACCCATCATTACCGGCTCCCCGTCCGGTGTAGTGGCCACTTGCGTATAATATATGCGTCCCGTCTTCTTGGTATTTTTGCCCATAGTATTTCCCTTGACTTGAGATGAATTCCTAGATCCTTGCTGATTATTTGACTGGTTCTGCTTTGGATAAGGGCAATCCTTGATGAAATGCCCAGATTTTCCACAATTGAAACATCCAGTCGATGAACTGGGTAGAGTAGGGAATCGAGTGCCTGGGACACCCGGCTGACTTGGGGCAGTGGGGGCATTATTGGGACGAATAAATATTGGCTGCTTAAAAGGGAAGGAGGGTGTACGAGAGCGATTCTGGTTAGAAGGCCGGAGAACAAACCGTTGCCTTTTCACCGGGCCCTGACTAGGCCTGTCACCTCCAAATCCCTTGGATTTTCCGACACCTGCATACTTTGCTTCCACTGCCAATGTTGTACTGACAGCTCTTCCATAAGTAAGATCTATGCAGGTTGCCATCTTTCTTTGCAGTCGATCATTTAAACCTCTCATAAAACAATTCTTCTTTTTCAGATCGGTGTTCACTTGATCGATTGCATACTGCGATAGATGATTGAACTTATTGAGATACTGATTAACAGTATCCCTTCCTTGCTTCAGCTTCATAAATTCTTCTTGCTTCATGTGAAGAACACCTTCTGGGATATAGTGTTCGCGGAAGGCCACCTTGAATTCTTCCCATGTTATCTGATGATTGGCCGGTTGAACGGCCACGAAATTTCCCCACCAGGTGCTGGCAGGGCCGCGCAGTTGCTGGGCTACGAATAAAGGCTTCTGGGTTTCCGAACAGCGCAGAAGTCCGAATTTTTGCTCAATAACCCGAATCCATTCGTCGGCTTCTAACGGGTCTTCAGCTTTGACAAACAGCGGTGGATGTGTCTCTGAGAAGTCCAAGTAAGAGGTTTCACGGGGGCCCTGTTGATAACCCCGCCCGCCTTAGTTGCTGAAACTGTTGACCCGCCATCTCTCTCAGAAAACGGGTATTATCCGCAGTCGCATTCACCAAGGTGGCAATCGCCTCGGCAAGTGTGGGAGGGACAGGAGGTGGATTTGGGGTAGACTCCCTCCCACTGGAGGTTCCAGCTGCATCCTGTGATCGGGTCTTGGACGGCATCTGTGGCAACACACATTTGAAAGCAAATATAATATGCCAAAGACAAAACCATCCAATTTACATTACCAAAAAGAGTAATGTTACAGACTCGATTTTATACAACAGGAGTACAGTACCCATTATACAATAGTACAACCTATTATACAATACGCTACTTCTATTTCTACTACTACACCACTATTCCTGCTTCTGGTTGCTCCTGGCAGCCTCGTCGTCGGGTGTGGGAGACCATTCATCGACCAGCCTCATAGAAGGAGGGGGCTTAAAAAGGTCTAGCTCAACACCAAGTGCTTCTCCCGCAACGTGCGAGGGTCCAGCTTCCGATCCGACAGGATCCGTAGGTGCACTGGGATGTAGTTGCGAATACAGTACATGGACTTCCTCATGTAGGGTATTGCAATACGCTTGCAGGTTGTCAATGGCAGAGCTAAGTTCCTCGACTCGGGCTCGAGCCTTTGCTTCCTTAGCCCAGGCCACTGAACGAGACTGTACCGCCCAGTCGAGCGCTAAATCCTGATCAGCAAGCTGATCCTGCAGACGGCGGATGTAACCTCTCAATTCGTTTAATCTGTCGCCATCCGCGACAAATATGCTGGTCCTGCGTTGCAGTTCCGTTCGAATCTGATTTACTCGGGCTTCAAGATCCCCAATCGGATCGTTGCTTCCGCTACTACTATCCTCGTGCCGTGGAGCAAGTTGGTGACGAGGTACACCAATTGGGCCAGTTGACTTGCGCGCGGTCTTCCTCGTGCGCGGTGGCATTTCTCTAGGGGAAAATTATATTAGTATGGTTCTTAGCATGATGCATGTATAATTACAGAACCAACCTTAGTTGATTCATACCTTCTATACATTGCACTCCTCCTATCTGGTCTTTCATATAGATTCTTTAGATATGAGGGATAAGAATGAAAGAAATCTTTCTAGGTAAGTTTTTAGAAAATCCTTTTGAAGATGCCTCAAAATATCTGCAGAGAAGGGCTTCGCTCCGATACCAGCTGTGATGGAACCTCCCAAGTCATTAGGCCCACCTATAGTTGTCCTTGTCCAACAGACATCAGACAACCCTATAGATGTTCCCGAATCACTTGACAAGTTCGGTATCTTCTTTCTTACCTTTCCAGGAATGTTTCACCCGTCTTGCAGACATTACAGAACATCGAAGATATAGAAATGCTGGAAGCGATTACATAACTTACATTTATTTAGAAAGTAAGATCAAGTTACTTATTACAGACCAGAGTTATAAAACGAGTGCTGAGTAGTATTATTACAATACCAAGGGAGGCAAAAACTCCTCCTGATAAGTTCTTACATAAAAGTTTCTTATGGAGGACCATGTCCTCCCACAAGCTTCACTCTTGTTTTTCTTCATTTGGAACCACCTTGGTACAAAAGCAACAAAAATTTGCTGCTTCCTCACCTAAAAACAACGAGGGAATAAACCCTGAGTATGGAATTACTCAGCAAGTCTTATCCGACTAAAGAAAAGACTCTCAAGGGTATGCTGGTTATAGGGGAGTCAAGGTAAGGTATCTCAAGATCAAAGACTCTGTTTTGCATAAATGCTTACTAAAAATGGATCCTTAAAAATTCAGTTTTATTGTCAAGTTAGGTAAACTTACCTATATCTAGAGTTCTTGCTAACCTAGTTCGATCACTTGTCTTGCACTAGCCAGTTTCTTACCAATCCCTTCATCTTTAGTGGAATTCTACGTATAAGTCAGTGACCAAGTCTCCATAACCGCGGAGGTATAGCGATCCGAATCGATTATACTCAGCTGAGGATCTCCAATCACACGACATATGTAGCACTTAACCCTTGCATATGTCAACCCGCCACCGGGGTTCTTAAGACCAGATCAGGTTCACGCAAACCGAGAGCACAGATACACCACCGTCCAGCCTTTTGCTACGGAGGGTACACGCTACTCTCGCCAACGCTCCACGCCCATTTCGTGTTATCTTATTCTGGCTTTAGTCTGCCTGAGGCAAAGCTTACCCATGACGAGGCATGTGACCAGTTAAAGGGTCCTCGGTCATCAGGCCTACATCGACACGGTCCTTAATCGACTTAGACGGAGACACTACACCGAGACTCTCTTCTCGTGCAAGTCACCCGCCCGGTCTCAGCTTAATCATTTACCCAAAAACTTGGTACCTGGTAGAGGTACATCTTTTCCGATGTTGAACCCATCATGGCCATGATGGATCCACCATCAAGTTTTATTTCCAAAAACATCCCTCCCACTTTGCCAATCATCTTTTGTAAAACAAAACGTTTTGTTTTGCTAGAGCAATACTAAGCATAGTAAAAACATTTGTAAAACAGGGTATCAAGGAGAGTAATCAAGATCAAGGAAGGTGATGCAGGAATTGTTTAGCAATCATCTCCTATTACTTAATGCAGCAAGTAAGTGAAAAAGATTTAAAAACATCAAGGAAGGTGGCAAATGCACCGGGGCTTGCCTTCGTTAGTAGGTGAGTCAGGCTCAGGCCCGCAGATGTCAAAGTAGAGACAAGTCCCTGCCTGAGATTCCAAAGGTGGTGGTGTCTTCTCTTCGGTCACTTCAAGCTCTTCTTCGTTTTCTAAACATAATCATATATATGTATATAAGAATGAATGACATGTAATGCTCATGAGAGTGCAAAGAGAATAAGAATTTATTATCTAAGGTCTTGAATACAATTTTCCTTCACGGAACTCCGAGAACTTAGGGTTTCCGGAGTCAGTAAAGGAGTTCACAGGGCAGGGGTGGGGGTTTTGGGTTCTAAGTATCAAGCAAGGTCTAAATCAAGCCAAACTCTACCCAAGGCTTCTAAATAATGTATAGAACTTATATAAAAAGTTTGATCATTTTTGGAATTACCATGTGTTTTCTAAAAATCCAGAACTAATGCCTTAAACTACTTTAAATGCCTTAAAATTCCTTATTTATTCAAGAAATCAGTCAACTATTTTTATTAAATTCTATGGAAAATAAGAAGTCTAGGAAAATTGGTTTGACAATTTTAGGATTTTTCTACATTTTTCTATAATTCTTTTAGCTCTGGAATAAAAAGAAAAGGAAAAACTTATGAATAGTATTGGGCTGATTTCAGCCCAGCTGACCCAACAGTGGACAGAAGCGCGCCCGCACCCGCGCGCTGGCAATCTTGCAGAAGGACCCTCGGCGTACCGGCTAAACCGAAGTAGGTTCATTTACTATTTAACACAGTCACTGACAGTTTGCAGTATGATCCCTGGATTTCTATTTCTTTACCCCTCCTGATTCCCGACGGCGACGAGCTTAGCAGAGCTCCGATGAGCTCACAGACCGGCTGATTGGGGCAACGACTGACACCCTACTTCGGCCGAAACCGAATTTGCGCCCCAACCAGCGTTTCCCCTAAGTTAATTGCACGGGTGGTGACCTACTCCGCCCTGCCCACGGGAACAGCGGAGGCATCGAATAGAATCGCGTGTTCCCAGTGATCTATGACGGTTTAGCTCAATCTAAAGGGTCGGGGAGTTTGAGAAGATCTTAGGGATGCTAGAACAGGCAACAGAGCAACATAAATTGACCTGAATTGGGCTGGCCGCGGTGAGCTCGACCCTGCGATGTTTCAGAACGGAGTTGGGGGAAACTTGAAATTGGAGCTCACGGTTGCAAGATTGGGGGTGACACTGGACGGTGTGGTGTGTGATGATGTTGTGGAGCTAACGGCGGGCTCAATATATAGATCCCAGGGGCGGTGGCGCTTGAATTGAAGATGGCGCGGTGGCGGCCGGAGAGGGGAAAGGTTACTGGTGCAAGTGAACTCGTGTCAACCGTCGTGGCGATTATTCCGGTGATCGACGGGAAGCTAAAACGAATCACGGCGATGCGGTGGAGGTACTCAGGCACGTGGCACATGCCCGGAAAGCGGCGTTCACCGGTGTGCCTATCGGTTTCCACCGCGACGAGCTAGTACGGTGGTCGGATTTGTTTTACTGGCCGGACTTATCCACGGCGACGTGGTTTGAGCGCTACCAGATCAACTTGGGCACAAATCACGGCGACCACGGCACGAATCGCGGCAGAGGGAGTCGTCGGCGGCGAGGATAGTCGAGCTGGCGATCTGATTCGCACGAGCACTGTACCATGGTGAATTCAGTCAGATGAACCTGACAGCCAATGTTTAGGCCTGATTTGCTCACAAATCCCAATGGTAACATACTCCATGCTCTGCAGCAAAGTTGGAGAGCTATATACCATCTATATTTCGACTATAGGGATTGAACTCATTTGATCACTAGATCAAGGTTAAATTCAAACCAAAAGATGGCTCTGTTACACTGAAAATCTGAATTTTAGAGTGGAACCAGCCTGACAGCCAGACTTTAGGCTTAATTATCTCTGGATTTTTCTTAACAACTGAGCTCACACTCTTAAGCAAAGTTGTTCTCCTATGATTGAGCTACAAACTTGATGTGGTGACCTAGGGCAAAAACCCTATATTTTGAAAGTTACAAGGCTCAAATGTTGAGCCCAAAACTCTGAAATTCAGACATAGGCTATTTAGTGTTTAAGAGGTGCTTTTTGCAAATTAGCCCAAAACTTAGGGTTTAGCTTGCAAATTCACATATTTGTGAACCAAAGGACTTAATATGCCTTAACATTATAGTTTTTACACTTTAGTCCAAAATGTGCACAATTTTTGCACATAGGCCCTAGGGTTTGGACTTAGGGTTTTCTAGGGTTTAAATGGAGTTTTTTGGTATCTCAGTGGTATAAATGTGATTCAAGTTCATTTTTGGGAACATTTTATGACTAATCCCCTAAAACTTTTAGGTTTTCTCAACTTGGGTTAGGTTTTACCCCTTTAATCCCTATTTAGGGTTAAGTTCCCTATCCAGGGTTCTATTTGCAAAATGCTATAACAATACAACTTGTTTGAAATTTTTACCTAGTGAATGCATTCTAGGTGTGTCAAACATATGCAATGCCAATGTTTATGATGCCATGCTCAAGTTTTAGTTGCAGTAACACCAGTGGTGTTACATTGAAGCCCGAGTAAATCAGCTTCAAGCGGAGCTTCAACGCAGGACGAACATATGGGTCGCGGATGGCGACAGAATAAATGAATTAAGAAGTCACATCCGCCGTCTACAGGATCAGCTTGCTGATCGGGATTTAGCGCTCGACTGGGCGGTTCAGTCTCGTTCAGTGGCTTGGGCTAAGGAAGCAAAGGCTCGAGCCCGAGTCAAAGAACTTAGCTCTGCCATTGACAACCTGCAGGCGTATTGCAATACCCTACATGAGGAAGTCCATGTACTGTATTTGCAACTACACCCCAATGCACCTGCGGATCCTGTCGGGTCGGAAGCCGGACCCTCGCATGTTGCGGGAGAAGCGCTTGGTGGTGAGTTAGACCTTTTTAGGCCCCCTCCTTCTATGATGCTGGTCGATGAATGGTCTCCCACACCCGACGACGAGGCTGCCAGGAGCAACCAGAAGCAGGAATAGTGGTGTAGTAGTAGAAATAGAAGTAGTGTATTGTATAATAGGTTGTACTATTGAATAATAGGTACTGTACTCCTGTTGTATAAAATCGAGTCTGTATCATTACTCTTGTTGGTAATGTAAATTGGATGGTTTTTCTTTGCCATATCATATTTGTTTCCAAATGTTTGTTGCCACAGATGCCATCCAAGACCCGATCACAGGATGCAGCTGGAACCTGCACTGGGAGGGAGTCTACCCCAAATCCACCTCCTGTCCCTACCCACACTTGCCGAGGCGATTGCCGCCTTGGTAAATGCAACCGCGGATAATACCCGTTTTCTGAGAGAGATGGCAGGTCAACAGTTTCAACAACAAGGCGGGCGGGGTTATCAATAGGGCCCCCGTGAAACCTCTTACTTGGACTTCTCAGAGACACGTCCACCCCTGTTTGTCAAAGCCGAAGACCCGCTAGAAGCAGACGAATGGATTCGTGTTATGGAGCAAAAATTTGGACTTCTGCGATGTTCTGAAACCCAGAAGCCCTTATTTGCAGCCCAGCAACTGCGCGGCCCTGCCAGCACCTGGTGGGGAAATTTCGTGGTCGTTCAACCGGTCAATCATCAGATAACATGGGAAGAATTCAAGGTGGCCTTCCGCGAACACTATATCCCAGAAGGTGTCCTTCACATGAAGCAAGAAGAATTTATGAAGCTGAAGCAAGGAGGGGATACTGTTAATCAGTATCTCAATAAGTTCAATCATTTGTCGTAATATGCAATCGATCAAGTGAACACCGATCTGAAGAAGAAGAATTGTTTTATGAGAGGTTTAAATGATCGACTGCAAAGAAAGATGGCAACCTGCATAGATCTTACTTATGGAAGAGTTGTCAGTACAGCATTGGTAGTAGAAGCAAAGTATGCAGGCGCCGGAAAATCCAAGGGATTTGGAGGTGACAGGCCTAGTCAGGGCCCGGTGAAAAGGCAACGGTTTATTATCCGACCTTCCAACCAGAATCGCTCTTTCTCTCGTCCACCCTCCTTCCCTTTTAAGCAACCAATATTTATTCGTCCCAATAATGCCCCCACTGCATCAAGTCAGCCGGGTGCCCCAGGCACTCGATTCCCTGCTCTGCCCAGTTCATCGACTGGATGTTTCAATTGTGGAAAATCTGGGCATTTCATTAAGGATTGCCCTTATCCAAAGCAAAACCAGTCAAATAATTAGCAAGGATCTGGGAATTCATCTCAATTCAAGGGAAATACTATGGGCAAAAATACCAAGAAGACGGGACGCATATATTATACGCAAGTGGCCACTACACCGGACGGGGAGCCGATAATGATGGGTACGTTCCTTGTGGCCAATCATCACTACTATAAAACATGTTATATGAGACGATTCATTTTTAGTTCTTAAGACACTTATGAAGTGTCCAAATTTGATGGAGTCGTAAAAGATGTCCCACATTTAAGATGGTTATAAACCGTCTTAAAAGATATTATATAAGACAATTTGTAATTTATAACCGTCTGAAAAAGGTAGTTGTTTAAGTCATTTTATCCGATAAACCGTTTTGAATTAGTTTTTGTTTAAGACACTACTTCTAAAGAACCGTAGAGAATACAAACATTATAAGTCATAAAGTATTTATGAAACTGTCTCAAATATCCTACAATAATAGACGATTACAATATGAAAACCGTCTTATTTAGGTGACTAATAATGGACGTTTTAGAAACCGTCTTATTTAGGAGACTGATATTAGATATTTTGGTGACCATCTTATTAAGATTTAAACGAAATGACTTACACGACAGTACATTCTTGAATTTATAATCATTTTTTCAGATATCATGTTATAATAATTTGAAAGAGAAATATACATACACATATATTGAACAACATTATAATTAATATAATATAAATAAGTACCATTCAATATATCATAAATAAGCATTGTCAAACAACACATACATAAGTGTACTCTAAATCTAAACTAAAATACAACTGTTTACACTAATGTTAAGCCTAACTTTATATGAATTCAAGTATCCACACATTTGTGGCCACCAAATTTGAATTTCATTCTATGTTTTCCTGTACAATAAATAGGAGAAAACTAGACATAGCAAAAAGCTCCAAGCAGCACGTGGATGGTCTCGAAGCTGCCCTTGTGCTTCTCCCTGTTCTTGATCACTCCTACACGCCCGGTGTTCCTCCCGCCAGTCACCATGACCACGTTGCTGATGTCAAACTTGATGAAGTCCATGATCTTGTTGGTCTCCAGATCTTGATGGTGTCGTTGGCCTTGATGAGCGGGTCGGGGTAGCGGATGGTGCGGTCGTCATAGGTGTTCAGGTAGGGGATGCCTTTCTGGCCAAACTGAACAGACCTCACCTTGCAGAGCTTGAACTGCACACAAACCAATAGAAAAGCAGTGAGCATTTCACAGGCATACAGCAACATCTATGGACAGTATAGCAAGGATAAGGTACACAGGGCATGGGAATTTCCAGCGATGTAAATGGATAGATAGACAGAGCAACATCTATTAATAGTCCTAACGATTGTAGCACATAACATTTTCAATGCAAGAATTTCATGCACACCATATATGGACAGTATAGCAAGGATAAGGTACACAGATCTACTAATGAAAAACAGCAACCTCACACAGCTACCAAGATCATCATGCTCAACTAGAACAATGAGAGATGATGTGTAAGAGAATTGGCCTAACCTGATTGGGTGAAGACGAAAGCAGCTTGTAGTTCTCGTTTGTCTTAGGGATGGAAATGACATCTGCCAAAAAAATGACACCACAAATCAGCAACCAAAATATGTGTATAGATATCTTTATGCATTAATAGAGATATAGACATACCCATGAACCCAGCAGGGTAGGTCTTGTCAGTCCTGACCTTGCCATCAACAAGTACATGGCGTTGCATCAGGATAGAAATGACCTCATGATACGTCAGTGCATACTTGAGCCTGTTCCTGATGATGAGGATCAGAGGCAGGCACTCCTTAGACTTGTGAGGTCCAGAAGATGGCTTGGGAGCCCACAATAAAAAAAGACCAACCTGAAGCATCAGACAAATGGGGAAGTACAGAAGATTGTAGGTACCAAAGCTAGAAAATATTGTTTACTTACAAAAGCTCCGCCAAGCTTGTCGAGCATCCAATGCTTGGGCGCATTGAGCCTCTTCAAGTGCTTCTTCAATCCCCTAGCCTGGATTGCAAAATAATAATGATCAACAAAAGTGCAACAGATTCCAGTAGGGCATTCATAGGTGACTCATCCAGATTGCATGAGCTGTTAAAAGTAACAGCAACTACACACTACTTGAAAACAAAAGACCCTTTTCATACATGTCTATCTCTATTACTTATATATGAGCAGTGCCATCGTCAGCACCTCCTGTATGTATACCGAGGACGACATCAGCTGGCGAGGGGCGCGGGGACGCACGGGCATCTTGGGCGGGCTCACCCAGAAAACACACTAGAACGACTCTGTTATCCAACCGCCCAGAAGAGCTCCTTCCTCAATGCAAAGCGTAAGAAGATCAGTCAGAGTTTTACCTTATTAGCAAGGATCCTAGTATCACACCGCTACAGTTGAGAGCGGCAGTAGCACTTTCTGCCTAGAAAAAAAATTGAGGCACAGTCTTAAAACAGCTTGCAGAATAATAAGTCATTTGAACGACAGACCAAACAACTTGGAGGCACCGACCAACCAAATTCTATTCACTCCAGCCACTAACAGCTCTTCTTACGGAAGTATTATATAATACAACAGGTAAAGCTTTATTTGAGAGAACAAATATCCCTAGCGTTCTAGTATTTGGAGGCGATGTGTGTCCTCACCCATCAAACGATGCTAAAAGCTAGGCAACTTTTGCGCAAAAAATACTTCCCTAAAAAAAGAAGCTGCGCAAATTTGAAGGCGAAGGTATGCTTAGCTGACCATCACGAATTCCACAAAAGTGATGCGTGTAGAATGACGGTAGTCGCCAAGCAACCTCAGCCGAAAGACCTGTTAGCAGCCATTGCCATGAGCCAACGATATATTGTGTTGGTTAAATATCAATAAACTATTAGGCCTTAACAATGACTTTAGAACAACAAGAATTTGCATCAGCTACAAGCTAAAGCGCAAGCAAACATAAGAACATGTCATAGACAGTATTGTTTCTATACGTCGCGAAGCAACAAGGGATGGTCAAACACAAGGCATGTCATGTTAGTACCAAAGAATTCAATTCAGCATAATCACAACCAAATACAGCCTAATTATGACAATGAAGGAGACATTCACTTATACTAACCTGATGCAGCACATGCAGCAGAGGCAGTCAGCTACGCGGTTGCAACAGCCAGATCCCTTTTGGAGTAGTTTGAAGTGAGACTTCAGAATGGCCTTGAATGCGGAGGTGCCTACATTAAGTACATCTGCCCTCAGGATGCTGGATGGGATGCCAAGGAGTTTGATAATGAGACTCCATACACTATTATGTTTGGTCCAGATAAGTGTGGATCAACCAACAAGGTTCATTTCATCCTTAAGCACAAGAATCCTAAGACTGGAAAGTATGTTGAGCATCATCTCAAATTCCCACCATCTGTCCCATATGACAAGCTCTCTCATGTCTACACGGCTATCTTGAAGCCAGACAATGAGGTCAGAATTTTGGTAGATGGGGAAGAAAAGAAGAAGGCGAACTTCCTTTCTGCTGATGATTTTGAGCCACCACTTATCCCATCCAAGACCATTCCTGACCCTGATGACAAGAAGCCAGAGGACTGGGATGAGAGAGCTAAAATTCCTGATCCAGATGCAGTAAAGCCTGATGACTGGGATGAGAGAGCTAAAATTCCTGAACACCATTTTGTCATGATCCAGACAAACACTGATCTTAGTTACTTTATGAAATACAAATTTTGGCTTAGCCAATGACTACATTTGGAAGCAGTCCAGTTAGAACAACTCATTAAAAACTATTAGTCATAAGACCAAGTTTAGAAAACAGGAACATTAATCTATGAACAGGCTCGACTACTGCATACTAACCTCAAATATTGCATCTCTAGAGTGTTCTTATTCTCGGGATACCACGCTCCTTTGAATTATCCTCACTTTTAAGTAGCTCATCTTGACTGTTGTGTCCGCACTTCCCTGCTTTTTGGCATCTCAAGAACTTCCACTTCATAGAGTACAAGCAAATGAATAAACTTTGTTGGGATTCCACAAAATAATCTAGGGAGTTTAAATTAACGTATCTTTGGGTTGGGCCAAATTATGTAAGATTATTATTGGGTAACATGTTAATAATCTTACAAAAGTTTTCTGGATCAGGAATCTACACCTGTTGATGATAGAGTAAAACTTGAATGGCAACTGTCCACATATCAGACGTCAGGAGCGAAATTATGAATAATGTTCATCCACTACTCTGCAAAAAAGGATGTCAAAATCAAGGCTAAAATATTACTCCATCCTTTTCGAAATGTAAAGTGTAGTTTGACCTGCCAGCACCACACTTTGACCACCAATATATCATATATTATGATGTTTATCATGACAACAAAGTTCATAGCATATGGAAGTGCTTAAATTAATTTGGTGACAGACGATTAATTCACCGTTGCGAGCTTACCATCAGTTCACAATGACATCTGAGAGGCGGCAAGCCTTTCTTTCGGTTAGAGCAATAAGATCTTATGTAAAGTATCGTCGCCTTGTTATTTTTGACACAATAATTGAATGGATCATCAATTCCCAAGCTAACTATCATGGGTACACCAAGAATATGGCGTATCCTCCCATTTCGAAGCAATAACAGTAAGGTAGGCTGTTTAAAAAAACACAGTAAGGCAGGCTGTTTAAAAAAAACACAGTAAGGCAGGCACCGGACAGACCGAGAATGATAAAACCTGGATTAACAGCTGACCGAACAGACTTTACATGTCAGCTACGGCACGAAACGTTATCGGCAACAAAGGGGTGGATTAAGACCACCACTATAGATAATTGGGTATATGACATCTTATATCTGGAGTTCGTACACCAATTCATAGGATATGGAAGTGCTTTCAAATACGAATCCAATGGTACCTTTATGTGAACACTGATTTTAAAAATTATCTTCACACGATCTCTGTCAAACAACAGTCGAGATGTATCGCAGGTTTAGGAACTCCACAAATTTGATAACTGTCATAGTCCTAAAAAAGATGTTGCCGATATATTTGAAAAGGTAACATTGTAATCAATTTCAACTACTCTATGCAGTGGCAGATTCAGATATTACCAAGCCCCAGGCCAAATTTAATAACAAAATTATAATAAAATCCAGTGGAACATATTCTTGTTTCAGCTTGAGGATTTATGTGACATGATCTCTCCTGTCTAGTGCTGGACAATGTTCCTTGTCTATACAAAGTTACCCTTTTATCTCATTTGCTTTCATTTAAGTACCATTTTCTAAACCAAAAACCTACATGACCCCCATACTGTCTCTAAAAAGACCAGGCATCTAAAAGCTATGGGCTAAAAAACACTGCACAAATGAACTATGAGTGAATTTTCAGACTTAAGAACAAGAAGATGAGAAGTCGATCCTCACCCAGTTCGCAACTCGCCAGCAAGCGCGTCAAACACCAATTCACCACTCTGCCCAGTTGCGTCACCACTCACCAAATGTTGTCATCTAAGGCAGAGGAGGGGGCCCACGGTGGTGCGCTCGACGCCGGTCGGACCTAGAGAGGCGTGTCGCGCGCGGAGAGGGAGGGACCAGCCAGGCAGACCATAGACACGGCTGTGCCTCGCGTGTAGCAGATCCAAAAAGGTGAGAAGGGATAGACCGTGACCACTGATTGCTGGTGGATGGCACCACGGTGGGGCACTAGCCGCCAACGGCCGCAGGCTAGATTCCGTAGACGACGCGACGAGCAGGAGGGAGCTACGCGAGTCTGGAGAGGCGGAGAGACCTAGGCGAGGCGGTGACCGATGAGCATGAGTCGGCGTTGGAGGAGGTGACGAGCAGAAGGTGGATGAATGCAGCCCTAGCGGTTGGAGCTGGTGGAGGGTTTGGCAGCCAATTTGGAGTGAGGATGCCAGAGTTTTTGCGGGCTGGACTTTATTTTTTTAATTCAATCACAGGCCCACGACAGAGTGTACAGGGCATGAATTGGACTTTGTCACACACGTTCACACTTTTACTGTTTATTACAACATATACGTGTAGGATAGAAATTATAGTAAGAATTAGAATAATAAAAATTGACATTAACTCTAAACTCATTCCATATCTATGACTATATTATCTAAATTGGTCATATCACTAGAGAGGTCATAATCTTCTTCGTGATTTTAAACCACTCAGATCTTAATAAATTAAACTGAATTCTCCAAAACGAATGATGTCAAGCAAAATGATGACTTGTGTGACACATTAATAATCGGGTCGCATGTGGGTCCATTTTATCATCTATATCAAGTTGTAGAGATAAGTTTTACATTTAATATTATATATATCATCAACTAATCTGAATTCACTGTTTACTATGTTTTTCACAGTATGTCTTATCAGAAATATCATAAAGAGACGGTTTCATAATTAGGAGTGTCTAGTATACTCACTAACATCTAAGACAGTTCTTATAGTATAGACGACTCTAATAATATCTTTATTTGAGATGGTTTTTTATACAAAAGTGTCTAATATACTAACCACAGTCTAAGACAGTTCTTGAAATCTTAATGACTTAAAAGGTATATTTATTTGGGACGGTTTTCAATAATGATCTGTCTTAAATTAATATAAGACATTTGTTAGGATGTAAGTGTCTCAAAACACTTTTTTATTAAAGACGGATCTCTAGCAAACCGTCTTACCTTACTCATCACCGTATGATAAAAGTCGCTTCTATAAACTACATTGATATCCATCTTAAAATGTGTGTCTTAAATAAGCATATTTCTAGTAGTGCATCCCGCAGTCATTCTCTTTGATTCTGGTGCTTCGCATACATTCATTAGCAAGAAATTTGTGGAGCAACATCGCATTTCATGCCATGAATCAAAAGAGGGGTTTATAATTCACTCACCTGGGGGACAAATCTTTACTAGAGAAGTGGCCTATCAAGTGCCCGTATCATTGGCCGGACGGGACTTTCCTACTAATATGATCGTTCTGAAAGGCCAAGACATAGATGTCATTTTGGGCATGAATTGGTTGGCCAAACATAAAGCAACCCTCAACACTGATCAAAGAACTATCAGGTTGAGTCATAATCAAGAGGAAATTCTATTACCTATCCCCATTCCAACCAAAGTTGCTGGCAGAGTTTATGAAGCCATTGTACCGGAAATCAAGGATATTCCGGTAGTATGCGAGTTTCCCGATGTCTTTCCAGAGGAATTGCCTGGATTGCCACCTGAAAGGGATGTAGAGTTTGTAATTGAGTTGAAACCTGGTACGGCTCCCGTATCTCGAAGATCGTACCGAATGCCTCTGAATGAGCTGGCATAACTGAAGATTCAATTACAAGATCTACTTGAGAAAGGATTCATCCAGCCAAGCTCGTCACCATGGGGTTGTCCAGCCATATTCGTCAAGAAGAAGGATCAAACTTTACGGATGTGTGTGGATTATCGACCCCTGAATGAGGTCACTATCAAGAACAAGTACCCTCTTCCGAGGATTGATATTTTATTTGATCAACTGACCGGGGCAAGGGTATTCTCCAAGATTGATCTCAGATCGGGCTATCATTAGATCCGTATTTGGCCCGAGGATATACCAAAGACTGCATTCACTATGCGGTATGGATTATTTGAATACCTGGTAATGTCTTTCGGATTAACAAATGCTCCCGCCCACTTCACGTATTTGATGAACTCGGTGTTCATGCCCGAGTTGGACAAGTTCGTGGTGGTCTTCATAGACAATATTTTAATATATTCCAAGAATGAAGAGGAGCATGCCCAGTATTTACGGATCGTGTTAACGCGCTTGAGAGAACATCAATTATATGCCAAGTTCAGTAAGTGCGCATTTTGGCTGGAAGAAATTCAATTTCTGGGACATATTCTATCTGCCAGGGGGATTGCGGTAGATCTCAGCAAAGTCAAGGACATTTTAGAGTGGAAACCCCCGACCACTGTTCATCAAGTCCGAAGTTTCCTTGGACTGGCTGGATATTACCGCCGATTTATACCAGATTTTTCAAAGTTTGTGAAGCCAATCACAAGTTTATTGAAGAACGATATTAAATTCAATTGGTCTTCCAAGTGTAATGAAGCTTTTGAACAATTGAAGACATTATTAACCACTGCTCCGGTATTGGCTCAACCGGATATCACTAAGCCCTTTGATGTGTATTGTGATGCATCAGACAGTGGTCTCGGTTGTGTGTTAATGCAAGAAGGCCGAGTAATTGCATATGCTTCAAGGCAGTTGCATCGACATGAGGAGCATTACCCAACTCATGATCTGGAGCTAGCTGCTGTGGTTCATGCCCTGAAGATTTGGCATCATTATATGTTGGGTAATATCTGTCACATTTATACAGATCATAAAAGCTTGAAGTATATCTTCACCCAGTCAGAGCTAAACATGAGACAAAGGCGATGGCTTGAGCTTATTAAGGATTTTGAACTAGAAATTCATTATCACCCAGGCAAGGCCAATGTAGTGGCAGATGCACTTAGCCGTAAGATTTCCTGTCACTGTCTTACGGTGAAGACCTCTGACAATACATTATGTCAGGAGATGGAGAAGCTAAACCTGGGAATGGTCCAACAAGGAACCCTAAGTCAGCTAAAGCTTGAGTCAGTCCTCTTGCAAAGAATAATTGATGCTCAAAGGGATAATGAGGGTATGAAACACATTCGTGAGAAAATAAGGGCTGGAAAAGCCAAATGTTTCAAAGAAGATGATCAAGGCATTGTATGGTTTAATAACCGCATAGTGGTGCCGAAGAATGAAGAGGTCCACTAGCAAATTCTTGATGAAGCACATCTTAGTCGCTATTATATTCATCCCGGAAGCACTAAGATGTACCAAGATTTGAAACAACATTATTGGTGGATGAAAATGAAGATCGAGATTGCACGCTATGTGGCTAGATGTGACACCTGCAGACGTGTCAAGGCCATACACTTGAAAGCTGTCGGTCCATTACAGTCTCTACCAATACCAACATGGAAATGGGAAGACATTAGTATGGACTTTATTGTGGGGTTGCCCAGGACCACAAAGGGGTATGACTCTATCTGGGTTATTGTTGATCGGCTCACGAAAATTGCTCACTTTCTGCCAGTCAAAACATATTACCTGGTTCTTACCTATGCGGAATTATACATTGCTCGCATTCTCAGTTTGCACGGTGTTCCAAAGACTATAGTGTCGGATCGTGGACCACAATTCGTATCCAAATTTTAGGAAGAACTTCATAAATCCCTGGGTACTAAATTGCTCCATAGTTCAGCCTATCATCCTCAAACAAGTGGACATACTGAGAGGGTTAATCAAATACTTGAAGATATGCTGCAGGCATGTGTTCTGGACTTCTCACAAAAATGGGATGAATGTTTGCCCTTAGCGAAGTTTTCATATAATAATAGCTATCAAGAAAGTATCAAGATGGCACCCTTCGAAGCTTTATATGGACGACGATGTCGTACTCCGCTAAATTGGTCTGAACCTGGTGAAAGGTACTTCTTCAGGCCTGATATGGTGAAAGAGACCGAAGAAAAGGTTCAGAAAATAATTCACAATATGAAGAAAGCCCAAACTCGTCAAAAGAGTTATGCAAACAAACGGCGAATGCCCTTGTATTTTCTTGAAGGGGACTATGTCTACCTGAAGGTTTCACCAATGAAGGGTGTATCGCGTTTCAGGATAAAGGGGAAGCTTGCACCCAGGTACATTGGTCCATTCCCTATACTTGAAAGATATGGGCCAGTGGCGTATCGACTTCAACTACCCGAAACCTTGTCTGCTGTACATAATGTGTTCCATGTGTCACAATTGAAGAAATGTCTTCGGGTACCAGATCGAACCGTTGAGGTGACAGATGTTGTCCTTGAACCAGACTTGACATATTCCGAATATCCCATTCAGGTCTTGGATCAATAGGACCGGGTTATCCGGAGAAAAACTCTCAAATTCTACAAGATATAGTGGAACCAACATTTTGAAGATGAGGCTACATGGGAAACTCAAGACTTTTTAGATAAGAATTTCCCGGGCTTTTTAGCCTCATGTAATTTGTAAAGTGTGTATAGTTGTTGTAATAAAGGAGCAAGCCCCACACCACCCCTGCCTTGTACCAGAAATAAGGAAATAAGAATGTGACACATTTCCTTTTCCATTACTTACCCTAGGACTTTTAATCTCGGGACGAGATTCTTTTATGGGGGAAGGATGTAACACCCCTGGTGTTACTGCAATTAAAACTTGAGCATGGCATCATAAACATTGTCATTGCATATGTTTCACACACCTAGAGTGCATTCACTAGGTAAAAATTTCAAACAAGTTGTATTGTTATAGCATTTTGCAAATAGAACCCTGGATAGGGAACTTAACCCTAAATAGGGATAAAAGGGGGTAAAACCTAACTCAAATTGAGAAAACCTAAAATCTTGAGGGGAATAGTCATAAAATATTCCCAAGAATGAACTTGAATCACATTTATACCCCTGAGATACCCAAAAACCCCATTTGTCCCCTAGAAAACCCTAAGTCCAAACCCTAGGGGCCTATGTGCAAAAACAGTGCACATTTGGACTAAAGTGTAAAAACTACAATGTTAAGTCATATAAAGTCCTTTGGTTCACAAATATGTGAATTTGCAAGTTAAACCCTAAGCTTTGGGTCTTTTTGCAAAATCACCTTTTAAGCCCTATATAGCCTAAGTCTGAATTTCAGAGTTATGGGCTCAACTTTTGAGCTTTTTAACTTTCAAATTATAGGGTTTTTGCCCTAGGTCACCACATCAATTTTGTAAACCTATTATAGGAGAACAACTTTGATGCAGATATCCTTTTGAGTTGTGACACAAAAATTAGAGAAAAACCTGTTCCAAGTTGCTCTGTCAGAACAGTTTCAGAAAACTGAAACTGAACCTAAGGTTAAAACAAGGTTCCAGTGAGGTGAGGTCAAGTTTGATGCGCCATATCTTCGAATCCCCTCGGTTTTGACCCAAATGTCCTGTATAAGGATTGAAGACTGTTGAATCAAGAACAAACCTTATTAAGGAATTTTGCCCGGTTATTCACAAGAATCATGAGAGCTAGTCGGTGGAAGGGGGTCGGTTCAGGCGACTAACGAAGATGTGCCATGGTACAGTGTCCTGATGGATCAGACCGCCAGCTAAGCTCGCCGTTGTTGATCGCCGTCCGGATTCGTGCACGGTAAAGGATGGATAATGCCGGGGAAAGGGGTGATTCATACGTGGCGCCATCTCCTGAGCTCGGCCGGAGTGATTCACCGGCGGCCATCGCGTCAGCCCTTTCCGCCGCGGTGTCCTCTGCACCGTGATTCTTTCTCACTGTATCGCTTCTCTACATGCTTGGCATGCGTTTGTGATGGTATTCGGGCCGCGAGGTGATCGCCGGACCTCCGCGGCTATAAATAGCCCCCTGGATCACGGCAAGGCTCGGTCATCACGCACACCAGTTGTCGGCGTTTCGAGACCGGGGGGTCCCTCGGGCCGACGAGTGAGTGTCGCCGCGTGCCCCAGCCTAGATGGGTCGAGCGCGTGGGCGAGCGCGAAGGGGGGAAAGGAGCGAGGCGGCCGGAGACCGACGTGAGAGAGGTGGGAATCCCGCTGGCCTTCGTGTTCGTCCCGCGCCCAGGTCGGGTGCGCTTGCAGTAGGGGGTTACAAGCGTCCACGCGGGAGAGGTAAGCGAGCGGCCCCAAGAGAGCGCCTGTCCCGTCCTCGTCCCCGCGCGGCCAACCCTCTCTAAGAGGGCCCTGGTCCTTCCTTTTATAGGTGTAAGGAGAGGACCCAGGTGTACAATGGGGGTGTAGCAGAGTGCTACGTGTCTAGCGGGGGAGAGCTAGCGCCCTAAGTACATGCCGATGTGGCAGCCGGAGAGATTTTGGCACCCAAGCTGGTGTGAAGTCGTGGCCGTCGGAGGAGCGACGGAGCCTGGCGGAGGGACAGCTGTCGGAGCGGTTGAGTCCTTGCTGATGTCCTCCTGCTTCCGTAAGAGAGCTGAGAGCCGCCGTCGTCACAGAGCATGCGGGGCGCCATCATTGCCTATCTGGCGGAGCTAGCCAGATGGGACACCGGTCTTGTTCTCTGCGGCCCGAGTCAGCTCGGGGTAGGGTGATGATGGCGCTTCCTGTTGACGTGGCTGGCCTGCGCCCTAGGTTGGGCGACGTGGAGGCTCCTCCGAAGCCGAGGTCGAGTCTGTCTTCCATGGCCGAGGCCGAGTCCGAGCCCCTGGGTCGGGCGAGGCGGAGGTCGTTCGGCAGAGGCCAGGGCGGAGTCCGAGCCCTGGGGTCGGGCGAAACGGAGTTCGTCGTCTTCTGGGGCTGAGCCCGAGTCCGAGCCCTGGGGTCGGGCGGAGCGGAGTTCGCCGTCTTCCGGGACTTAGCCCGTGTCCGAGCCCTGGGTCGGGCGGAGTTCGCCGTCTTCCTGGGACTTAGCCCGAGTCCGAGCCCTGGGTCGGGCGGAGCGGAGTTCGCCGTCTTCCGGTACTTAGCCCGAGTCCGAGCCCTGGGTCGGGTGGAGCTTCCTATGGTGCCTTTGGCAGGGCCTGACTGCCTGTCAGTCTCACTCTGTCAAGTGGCACTGCAGTCGGAGTGGCGCAGGCGGCGCTGTCCTTCTGTCAGGCCGGTCAGTGGAGCGGTGATGTGACGGCGGTCACTTCGGCTCTGCCGGAGGGCGCGCGTCAGGATAAAGGTGTCAGGTCACCTTTGCATTAAATGCTCCTGCGACTTGGGCGGTCGATGCGGCGATTTAGTCAGGGTTGCTTCTTAACGAAGGCAGGGCCTCGGGCGAGCCGGAAATATGTCCGCCGTTGGAGGGGGGCCTCGGGCGAGACGGAAATCCTCCGGGGTCGGCTGCCCTTGTCCGAGGCTAGGCTCGGGCGAGGCGTGATCGAGTCGCTCGAATGGACTGATCTCTGACTTAATCGCACCCATCAGGCCTTAGCAGCTTTATGCTGATGGGGGTTACCAGCTGAGAATTAGGAGTCTTGAGGGTACCCCTAATTATGGTCCCCGACAGTAGCCCCCGAGCCTCAAAGGGAGTGTTAGCACTCGCTTGGAGGCTTTAGTCGCACTTTTTTGCAAGGGGACCAGCCTTCCTCGGTTGCATTTTGTTCCGGTGGGTGCGCGCGAGCGCACCCGCTGGGTGTAGCCCCCGAGGCCTCGGAGGAGTGGTTTCACTCCTTCGAGGTCTTAATGCCTTGCGTAATGCTTCGGCTGGTCTGGTTGTTCCCTTATGCGAACTGGCCGTAGCCCGGGTGTACGGTCGGGGCCCAAGTTCTCGGGCTGGTATGTTGACGCTATCAACGGTTCGGCCGGAGCCGGGTTTGCGAGAGCAGCCCCCGAGCCTCCGCACAGGACGAGAGGGCGATCAGGGATAGACTCGGCTTTTTTACATACGCCCCTGCGTCGCCTTTCCACAAGGAGCAGGGGGGAAAGCGCCATGTTACCCTCGATGGGCGCCGAACATGGTGTCTCCGGTGAGCTGCAAGCGGGTAATCCGAGTGGACGTCCGTGCCCCGTTCGTTAGGGGTCGGCTAGGGGCCCAGAGGCACGCCCAAAAGTACCTGCGGGTGATCTGCCGGACCCGGTCCCCTGGCGACGGGGTCTGAGGGCTCGATGCCTCCCTCTGATGGGATTCCGTTACAAGATCGCTCCCGCTGGTCTCGGAAATGTCCTAGGGTACCTCGGGAGCGCAGCCCGAGCCTTGGTTATATATCGAACGTACCCCTGGTCATCCCTCACTCGGCGTCTGAGGCGACTGTGAACCCTTCGGGGGCCAGCCTTCGAACCCCTGATCAGTAATGGGCGCGGAGCCCGAGTAGCCTGAGGCAGCCGTGGAACCCTTCGGGGGGCCGACCTTCGAACCTCTGACCAGTAGTGGGTGTAGGGCCCACGCGATCTGAGGCGGCTGTCGAACCCTTCGGGGGGCCAGCCTTCGAACCTCTTATCAGTAGGGAGGCTCGGAGCCTGGTTCCTTCATGGGGAAGGATCCTTTTCGGGGTATCCCCCTTTCCCGGTCCCTGCTGCAAGAGATAGAGAAAGAGGAAAAAAGGAAAAGGATATGAAAGTCGAACGACGCTGGCGTACCTTTTTTGTCGCAGTTATTACGGCGAAGGCGAAGCGTCGCCCACTGCTCCCGCCAGAAGCGCCGCCTGTCCTGCCGCGGAGTTAATGCGACGGGGCGAGCGGTTGGCGGGGCGGCCGTTGCGCGTGCGCGAGCCGTTCGAGGAACGGATCACGGGCGCGTTGTCTTCACGCCGTGAGAGGGGGTTCTCTTGCTGCCCCCGGATGGGACGTGAGCTTGGCTGACGACGTGACCGCTGCTCCCACCCGCCTGCCACCGTCATTACTGCCGGCCCACTTTTGGTCGCATTGACCGCCGCGTCAGGCTGGCGCTGCTGGGTCGTGTGCTGGGTCGCCTCGAGTCGCGGTATTGGTTCCGCAATCGAGGAGGCGCGGTGGTGGCGCAAGTGGCGGTGCAGTTGCTTGCATGCAGCATCCGGCGCGCCGGTTGCGTGACGCGTGGGCCTGGGCCTCCATGCTGGCGTGTCGGGAGTCGGAGAAGCGCGTCCACTTGGCGCGGTTGCATGCCGCCTGCATGGCTGCCCGCCTCTTTCGCCCGTTGGTCTGGGCAAAAGTGGAAGGTCACTTGTAACCGCTGGGCGGTCGTGTGCACCACGCATGGCGGTTTGGCCTCTTCTGCTCTGAGTCGGTTTGCATGACATGCGGGACCCAGCCCCCGCGCCGCAGGGGAGGGCCTTGGAGCGTGTTGGAGAAGACTCAGCCCGTGACGGTTGGGGGCGCAAGTAGGGAGAGTGGCCTTTAAAAGGAGGGCGACCCCTTTCGGAAGGCGACCATGTCTTCTCGCTCCCTTATGCATTGCGTCTTTCTACCTTCCAAGCCCCCGGATGGGGGATACCCGCCGTCTTTTCGCCTCATCGTTGGAGGAACGCAACTCCGTGGGAGTTGGTACCTTTCAGCCATCGTTCGGCTTCAAGGATTTTCATCATGCAGCCCGGCTGCACCCCTCCACCGGCGGTCACCCAAGATGGTGACCTCCAGCTTGATGGTGGGGGAAAGCGAGCCGGGCCGCGGCCTCAGCCCCTCCCTCAGCCTCAAGGATTTTCGTCATCCAGGCCAAGATGGAGGATGAGGCGAGTCGGGGGGCTGCCTCCGCGTGGGTCGGTTACCCTTTTCTTCCCCTGATGTCTGGGGGAGAATGGCATCCTCTAGCTTCGCGGAGACTTCCTCCAGCCATGCCGGGAAAGGCGGGCCGCCGTCACTCAGCCAGGGCGCAGCACTACGTCCTCCGTCCGGACGACGGTTGCGCCGCGTGCCGCGAGGGCGGCGCCCACGCTCTGGGCGGTTCTGGCTAGGGCGAAGACCTGCCAGCGCGCTTCGAGGCGTCGGCAGCCGGAGATGGCTTCTCTACCGATGAGATTGCCAACTCCGCCAGTAGCCCTAGGTCTCCGTCTCCCGGCTTGAATGGCTGGCTCTCGTCCTCGGTGGGTGAGAGTCCTTCTGCCGTAGCACCTGCCCCGAAGCCGCTGCTGAAGCTGCTTCGTCGCCCGGGGCGGGGGTGGTTGTCGCTGTTGCCGGATCGGGCGGTGGCGGGCCGCCCGTCGGCCCGCGATCACTCCGCGGGTTCCCCAATCTTGTGGGGTTGTTCGTACCCGTGGGGACGGAACCGGAGTTCCGTTTGTAATGGCACTTCGAATGCCAGGGTTTTTTGTTCATCGCGGCTGTCGAGGCCTGAACATGTATGTAATTTTGGCACGGAGCCATGTTTTTTCCTCATTTTCGAGCACTAAGACTCGCCTGTTGGTTGTCTGAACCGCTTCACCAAGCATGAGTCGCCCCGTGTCAAGGTGACGAGTGAGGTATTCGTATCCCGGAGGCGTAGGAGTCCCTCGGCTCGGTCGGCCTTGCTGTCTGAGGCTCCTCTAGCTTAGTTAAAGGGACCCCTTGGCCGCTCTTCGACGAGCCGAGGCCAGGGGTAGCGATATCAGCATGAACAGAGGCAGAGTTGGCTCGAAAATGAAACCTGGTTGGCCGGAGCCTAGCCGGGTTGTCCGTTAGCGGGACCAACGCCGGAGTCGATCAGCCGAGGCCTCGGGTCGGGCTGGCGCCCTTGGAAGATGGTTGGCCGAGGCCCCAGGGGTAACCGGCCGAGCCACCTGCTCGGGCTGGATTCCCGGAGAAGTCCCTGGCAGCGATTGTCCGGGCGTGACGATGACGTCGTCCTCCAGAGTGGGGATCCTTGGACCGCGTCGCCGTCCGAGGCTAGGTCAGACCTTGCTGAAGGTGTCGTCGATGCCGAGGGTGTTACTGCCCCCTTCCAGCGTCAAGAACCGAGCCTGCAGGATCAGAGTGTCTTGTAGCGTGTGCCTTCTGCGGCCGCCGAGGCCAGAATACACACCCTCGCTGTGTTGTAAAGCTGCGTCTCCTTTCCTCTTGTTTCGAGTATCTGGGCTTTTTTGTCGGTAGCAGGGATGTTTGTGCGAGCGAGAGTTGCTTCTCGCAGAAGGTGATGAGTGAGGTATCCGTATCCCGGAGGCGTGGGAGTCCCTCGGCTCGGTCGGCCTTGCCGCTTACGCGCACTTTCACCCGTCCATGAGGCCCTGTCACCGACTCAGTCAAGAAGGCTCAAAGGATCGCTTCGGCAGAAGAGCTTCCGAACGTGAAGACTTGTTCGGTCCGCGGAATCACTTTATCCGAACGCGAGTTACTTATCACAGAAGGTGATGAGTGAGGTATCCGTATCCCGGAGGCGTAGGAGTCCCTCGGCTCGGTCAGCCTTGGCTGCTTACGTGTACTTCGTCGTTTTCAGGATCCACTTTTCGAAGTAGCCAGAAAGCACGAAAGATATTCTGGCAGAAGAGATCTTTTTTCGAGGAAAATTTCAACAGAGGGGGTTCCCCCCCTTTTAGCCCCCGAGGGAGGGTCGGGCTTTGCCGAGGCGAGGCCGACCCTTCCTTGATGACTAATCTTTGCGCGGGTGCGAGGTATATGAACAACTTGAAAACATCTTAAGGGTAGAAGCGACGTAGTTGTTGGATGTTCCAAGCGTTGCCGTAGACCTCGCCTTGACTGTTGGCCAGCTTGTACGTTCCGGGATTCAGAACTTTGGCGATGACGAATGGCCCCTCCTAGGGGGGCGTGAGCTTGTGCCTCCCTCGGGCGTCTTGCCGCAGCCGAAGCACCAGGTCGCCCACCTGGAGGTCTCGGGGCCGGACCCCTTGGGCGTGGTAGCGTCGCAGGGACTGCTGGTACCGCGCCGAGTGTAGCAAGGCCTTGTCCCGAGCCTCTTCCAGCTGGTCCAGCGAGTCTTCTCGGCTAGCTTGGTTGCTTTGATCGCTGTAGGCCCTCGTCCTCGGGGAGCCGTATTCCAGGTCAGTGGGCAAGACGGCCTCGGCCCCGTAGACCAGGAAGAACGGCGTGAAACCCGTGGCCCGGCTCGGCGTTGTCCTCAGGCTCCAGACCACCGAGGGGAGTTCCTTCATCCATCGCTTGCCGAACTTGTTGAGGTCAGTTGTAAATCCGAGGCTTGAGCCCTTGTAGAATCATGCCGTTGGCACGCTCTACTTGCCCATTCGACATGGGATGAGCTACGACGGCCCAGTCCACCCGGATGTGGTGATCCTCGCAGAAGTCCAAGAATTTTCTGCCGGTGAACTGGGTACCGTTGTCGGTGATGATGGAGTTCGGGACCCCGAAGCGATGGATGATGTTGGTGAAGAACGTCACCGCCTGCTCGGACCTGATGCAGTTCAGAGGTCGGACCTCGACCCACTTGGAGAATTTGTCGATGGCGACCAGCAGGTGCGCGTAGCCCCGGGCGCCTTCTGCAAGGGGCCGACGAGGTCTAGCCCCCACACAGCAAAGGGCCAGGTGATGGGTATCGTCTGCAGAGCCTGAGCGGGCAGGTGGGTTTGCTTCGCATAGAATTGACACCCTTCGCAGGTGCGGACAATTCTAGTGGCGTCAGCCACCGCCGTTGGCCAGTAGAAGCCTTGCCGGAAAGCATTCCCGACAAGGGCTCGAGGTGCTGCGTGATGGCCGCAAGCCCCCGAGTGTATCTCTTGCAGGAGTTCCTGACCTTCGGTGACTGGAGATGCATCGCTGGAGGATGCCCGAGGGGCTGTGGTGATAGAGCTCCTTCTCATCGCCCAGCAAGACGAACGACTTGGCGTGTCGCGCTACCCGCCGGGCCTCGGCTCGGTCGAGGGGTAGCTCTCCTTGGCGGAGATATTGCAGGTACGGGGTCTGCCAATCTCGATCAGGCGTGGCCCCGCTCCGCTCCTCCTCGATGCGCAGTGCCTCACCCTCGGAGGCCGAGGGTACCTCGGGTTGAACCGAGGCCGCCTCGGGCCGAGCTGAGGGTGCCTCGGGCTGTGCCGAGGGCACCTCGGGCTGGACCGAGGGCGCCTCAGGCTCGGGCGAGTCGTCGATCTTGACGGAGGGTTGATGCAGATCCCAAGAGAAGACGTCCGGGGGAACCGTTGTTCGCCCCGAGGCTATTTTTGCTAGCTCGTCCGTAGTCTCGTTGTAGCGCCGAGCGATGTGGTTAAGCTCGAGCCCGTAGAACTTGTCTTCCAGGCGCCGAACCTCATCGCAGTAGGCCTCCATCTTTGGGTTGCGGCAGTGGGAGTTCTTCATGACTTGGTCGATGACGAGCTGCGAGTCACCGCGAGCGTCGAGGCGCCTGACTCCAAGCTCGATGGCGATCCGCAACCCGTTGACCAGAGCCTCGTACTCAGCCACATTGTTGGACATCGGGAAGTGGAGGCGTAGCACATAGCGTAGGTGTTTCTCGAGGGGCGAGATGAAGAGTAGGCCCGCGCCGGCTCCCGTCTTCATCAGCGACCCGTCGAAAAACATGGTCTAGAGCTTCGGTTGGATCGGAGCCGTCGGTAGCTGGGTGTCGACCCATTCGGCTACGAAGTCCGCCAAGACCTGGGACTTGATGGCCTTCCGAGGGGCGAACGAGATTGTCTCGCCCATGATTTCCACCGCCCACTTTGCAATCCTGCCTGAGGCCTCTCGGCACTGGATGATCTCCCCCAGGGGGAAGGATGACACCACAGTTACCGGATGAGACTCGAAGTAGTGTCGCAACTTCCACCGCGTCAGGATCACTGCATACAGCAGCTTCTGAACTTGTGGGTAGCGGATCTTGGTTTCGGACAGTACCTCGCTGACGAAGTAAACTGGCCTCTGAACGGGCAATGCATGCCCCTCCTCTTGCCTCTCGACCACAATCGCGGCGCTAACCACCTGAGTGGTCGCGGCGACGTAGACCAAGAGGGCTTCTCCGTCAGCTGGAGGCACCAAGATAGGCGCCTTTGTGAGGAGCGCCTTCAGGTTCCCGAGAGCTTCCTTGGCCTCAGGGGTCCAAGTGAAGCGCTCGGCCTTCCTTAAGAGGCGGTACAGAGGCAGGCCTCTTTCGCCGAGGCGTGAGATGGAGCGGCTCAGAGCCGCGAGACATCCCATGACCCTCTGTACGCCCTTTAAGTCCTTGATGGGACCCATGCTGGTGATGGCTGCGATCTTCTCCGGGTTGGCTTCGATGCCCCGCTCGGAGACGATGAACCCCAAGAGCATGCCCCGGGGCACCCCGAAGACACACTTCTCGGGATTGAGCTTGACGCCTTTCGCCTTGAGACATCGGAATGTCACTTCAAGGTCGGAGAGGAGGTCGGAAGCTTTCCTCGTCTTGACTACGATGTCATCGACGTAGGCCTCGACCGTGCGACCGATGTGTTCGCCGAACACATGGTTCATGCACCGCTGGTACGTCGCGCCCGCATTCCTCAAACCGAACGACATGGTGACATAGCAATACATGCCGAAGGGCGTGATGAAAGAAGTCGCGAGCTGGTCGGACTCTTTCATCCTGATTTGGTGGTACCCCGAGTAGGCGTTGAGGAAAGAGAGGGTTTCACACCCAGCAGTGGAATCCACGATTTGATCGATGCGAGGCAGAGGGTAGGGAACCTTCGGACATGCTTTGTTGAGACCAGTGTAGTCTACACACATCCACCATTTCCCCCCTTTCTTTCTCACAAGCACAGGGTTGGCAAGCCATTCGGGATGGAATACCTCTTTGATGAACCCGGCTGCCATTAGCTTGTGGATCTCCTCGCCTATCGCTCTGCGCTTCTCCTCGTCGAATCGGCGCAGAGGCTGCTTGACGGGTCGGGCTCCGGCCCGAATATCCAGCGAGTGCTCGGCGACATCCCTCGGTATGCCGGGCATGTCCGAGGGACTCCACGCGAAGACGTCGGCGTTCGCGCGGAGAAAGTCGACGAGCACTGTTTCCTATTTGGGGTCGAGCCCGGAACCGATCCGGATCTGCTTGGAGGCGTCGCCACTGGGGTCGAGGGGGACGGCCTTAACCGTCTCCACTGGCTCGAAGTTGCCGGACATGACGCTTCACGTCTGGCACCTCTTTGGAGAGGCTTTCCAGGTCGGCGATGAGGGCCTCGGACTCGGCGAGGGCCTCGGCGTACTCCACGCACTCCACAGTCGCATTCGAACGCGTGTTTGTACGTGGGGCCGACGGTGATGACCCCGTTGGGGCCCGGCATCTTGAGCTTCAGGTAGGTGTAGTTGGGGAAGGCCATGAACTTCGCGTAGCATGGCCTCCCCAGTACCGCGTGGTAGGTTCCTCGGAACCCGACCACCTCGAACGTCAGAGTCTCCCTTCGGAAGTTGGAGGGCGTTCCGAAGCAGACGGGAAGGTCGAGTCGTCCGAGGGGCTGGACGCGCTTCCCGGGAATGATCCCGTGGAAGGGCGCAGCGCCTGCTCGGACGGAGGACAGATCGACGCGTAGGAGCCTGAGGGTCTCGGCGTAGATGATGTTGAGGTTGCTGCCCCCATCCATAAGGACCTTGGTGAGCCTGACGTCGCCGATGACGGGGTCGACGACGAGCGGGTATTTCCCCGGGCTCGGCACAGTGGTCGGGGTGGTCATCTTGGTCGAAGGTGATGGGCTTGTCGGACCAGTCTAGATAGACTAGCGCCGCCACCTTGACCGAGCAGACCTCCCGGCGCTCTTGCTTGCGGTGCCGAGCCGAGGCATTCGCCGCATGCCCACCGTAGATCATGAAGCAGTCGCGGACCTCGGGGAACTCTCCTGCTTGGTGATCTTCCTTCTTGTCGTCGTCGCGGGCCCTGCCACCCTCCGCGGGTGGCCCGGCCCTGTGAAAGTGGCGCCGAAGCATGACGCACTCCTCAAGGGTGTGCTTGACGGGCCCCTGATGATAGGGGCACGGCTCCTTGAGCATCTTGTCGAAGAGGTTGGCACCTCCGGGGGGCTTCCGAGGGTTCTTGTACTCGGCGGCGGCGACAAGGTCAGCGTCGGCGGCGTCGCGTTTCGCTTGTGACTTCTTCTTGCCTTTCTTCTTGGCGCCACGCGGAGTAGACGCCTCGGGAGCATCTTCCGATGGGCGGCCCTGGGGCTGCTTGTCCTTTCGGAAGATAGCCTCGACCGCCTCCTGGCCAGAGGCGAACTTGGTGGCGATGTCCATCAGCTCGCTCGCCCTGGTGGGGGTCTTGCGACCCAACTTGCTCACCAGGTCGCGGCAGGTGGTGCCGGCAAGGAACGCGCCGATGACATCCGAGTCGGTGATGTTGGGCAGCTCGGTGCGCTGCTTCGAGAATCGCCGGATGTAGTCCCGGAGAGACTCTCCCGGCTGCTGCCGGCAGCTTTCGGAGGTCCCAGGAATTCCCGGGGCGCACATACGTGTCCTGGAAATTGCCGGCGAAGGCTTGGACCAGGTCATCCCAGTTGGAGATCTGCCGCGGAGGCAGGTGCTCCAACCAGGCGCGAGCGGTGTCAGAGAGGAACAGGGGGAGGTTACGGATGATGAGGTTGTCGTCGTCCGTTCCACCCAGCTGGCAGGCCAGGCGGTAGTCCGCGAGCCACAGTTCCGGTCTCGTTTCCCCCGAGTACTTTGTGATAGTAGTCGGGGGTCGGAAACCAGGTCAGGAACGGTGCCCGCCGGATGGCCCGGCTGAAGGCCTGCGGACCGGGTGGTTCGGGCGAGGGACTCCGATCCTCCCCGCTGTCATAGCGTCCCCCACGCCTGGGGTGATAGCCTCGGCGCACCCTCTCGTCGAGGTGGGCCCGACGGTCGCGATGATGGTGCTCGTTGCCGAGGTGGCCCGGGGCCGCAGGCGCGGTGTTGCGCGTGCGCCCGGTGTAGACCGAGGCTTCCCGCATGAATCGGGAAGTCGCGACATGAGGTTCCGAGGGGTATCCCTGCCTTCGGGAGGCAGAGCTCTCGGCCCGTCGGACCGCAGCGCCTTCCAGGAGATTCTTGAGCTCTCCCTGGATTCGCCGACCCTCGGAGGTTGATGGCTCCGGCATCGCGCGGAGAAGCATCGCTGCTGCAGCCAGGTTCTGACTGACCCCACTGGATGCGGGTGGTGGCCTGACCCTGACGTCGTTGGCGACTGTTGGGGGCCTTCGTCCTCCGAAGGTCCTCAAAAACATGATTTGACAATGTTTTCCAAGTGGATTATGTGAACAGGTATCTTCGGACTCAGAATTATGAACATAAAGCACGGTCAGGACGAAGCCTGAACCAGACGAAGGACGAGCTGATTACCAGGCTTTACGAAGGATGGTGCACAGCCGAAGCTGTGTGCAAGGAAGCTTCGTCGCGATAGCGGAAAGGGGAACCGACTTAAAGATGAAAAGACTACGTGGGCCTTGATAGATTTCCATAAGTCATTAACAAATGTAATGGACATGGATGTAATTTTACGTGGGCTGCGTCCCGCAGTCTATAAATAGATGAACAGTACTCCCGTACTGTTCACGCTGACTTGGCATCTGCTTTTGCGTCACGCTTGTACTTTCTACCTTCTCTCAGGACCGAAGGTACATTTGTAATTTAAAATCATTTCTATTTTTTCATGTTAATAAAATAGAAATGATTCTATGATGGTGTTTATATTATATTTCATGCCCTATATGAATCCTTCGTCATTACTTGTTATGTTTACGAAGGTATGTTTCTTGTGACCTTCGTCCGAAATACATTATCTCCCGAAGGGACATAATGTTCCGAAGGGCGAAGGACTTTAACACTTAACATTTTTTATGTTGCCTTGTTCTTAATTCTAAGCCTTTGAGAACAAGTCCCCAACATTGGCGCCCACCTCCGGTGAACTCACTTCCACTTCGAGTTTTTTGAGCACCTTCGGAAGCTGTAGACCTTCGCTATGGCACCGAAGAAAGCTTCAGCGGCTGGGGCTGCAGCACTGCAACCGCTGGACCACAACCAGGAGACCGTCTCTCTTCGGGAGGCCCGAAGCCAGAAGAGAAAGGCCATCAGCCCAACGCTTCAGGAGGAAGAGCTAGACCAAGAAATCAGGGATATGGAGATGCTACATCAACAGGTGCAGAGAAAGAAGGAGAAGATGGCCCGGCTAGCTGAGTTGCAACGGCAGATAGACGAAGCCTCTGAGGAAGTTCGCCATCTTACTCATGATGAGCAAAACAGAAGGCCTCAGCAGAAAGACCTTCATCAGGAGGGCTTCGTCAATGAAGATGACTGGTATGACAATTTCCATCAGGGAAATTTTGTTTTCGATGATGCTTCTCCTTTGTCCGCTGAGCTGCAGGCTACACCTTGGCCTCCATCCTATAAGCCACCCCAGCTTCCCATGTTCGACAGCCACTCAGACCCGAAGCAGTTCTTGATGAGCTACGAAGCAACAGTGTCTTCGTATGGGGGCAATGCTGCAGTCATGGCGAAGTCTTTCGTCATGGCCGTCAGGAATGTTGCTCAGACCTGGTATTCTTCCCTTCGACTAGGAACGATCACCTCATGGCAGAAGCTGAAGGATATGTTGTTAACCAGCTTTCAAGGATTTCAGACGAAGCCGGTCACTGCTCAGGCCTTGTTCCAGTGCACTCAGGACCATGAAGAATACCTTCAAGGCGTATGTCAGAAGGTTCTTGCGTCTGAGGGCGCAGGCTCCAACGGTGCCCAATGAAATTGTCATCGAAGCTATGATCAAGGGGCTTCGTCCTGGACCTGCAGCCCAATACTTTGCTAGGAAGCCTCCTCAGACTTTGGAAAAGCTGCTCCAAAAGATGGACGAGTACATTCGTGCTGATAATGACTTTCGCCAAAGAAGGGAGGAGGCCTTCAGATTTTCTGAGATGACCAGGGGCTTCGGGGGAAGATTCTATCCGAGGCATGTCAGGTCCATTCACAACTCCACTCAAAATGATGACAAGGGGAGTCAACAGAACAGGCCGCAGTGCTCCTCACAGGCTTCGGGGCAGCAGCAAACTTTCTTTCGGCCACCAGCTCCAAGAGGCAGAGGCGCCAGGGGCTTCGGCGGGAGATTTGGAGATCAACCAAGGAGGACATTTTGCTTATTCTGCGGTGAGAACAAGGGCCATACCACCAGGATGTGCCATGTTACCATCCAGAAACAAAAGGAGCTAGCAGAAGCTGCAGCGCAACAGGGACAGCCGAAGCAGGTCATGCATACTGCTTCGTACCATCAGCCTTACATCCCGGAGTACGTGGGCAACCACCCTGCAGTTTCCGTAGCTTCGGCAAGTCAACCTCAAGCTTCATGGCAACAGCCCCCGCCTCCACCTCCGCTGCAACAAGGCCAGCAGCCAGAAGGGAGCCAATATGTTCCGCATCAAAGGGACCTCAGAGAGCAATCTGAAGCCCGTACAGTCAACAGTACTGTGCCGGAGTCGAAGCACATTTATTGACAAATATCCTACTTTGATAGCAGTCTTTTCCGTTTAAGTTCTGTTTTCGGTGTAATAAAGAACACTTCAGTTTTCATATAATAGTTTTGTGGTTGGTTATCAGAAAAACCTATCTTCTCTACAGGCTTAAGTTGCTGAAGCTTAAAAATTTGCGGTAACAAGGAGGGTCTTCGGATTATTAAAAATCCTTCGAAGAAACAAAAAGTCGTTCTAAGGAGCGCAGAGTAAGTTGCCGAAGTTACAAAAAGCCGTTCCAAAGGGAGCGCAGTGTAAGTTTTTTGCTCCAAAGACGTTCCTAAGGGAATGCAGAGCATACAAGCGAAAAGTCAACGCTGATACCGCCTAAGTAAAAGGCGAAGAAGCTCCAAAGACGTTCCTAAGGGAATGCAGAGCTTATACCGTCTAAGTAAAAGGCGAAGAAGCTCCAAAGACGTTCCTAAGGGAATGCAGAGCTTACGAATATATTTTATGTGTATCTTCGGAACAAATGTCATTTGCATAACATAACATCATCACATCATTTTGCATAACATAAGCATCATACATCATATTGCATTTGGCAAAAGAAGGGGACACAGTATCAACCTTCGAAAGGACGCTTTGAGAAAGTGAAAATTGTGTAAAGTCACGAGGGAATACAATGATAATCTTCGGAATACAGCTTCGGAGAATATTTTTACGAAGCATGGACGAGCTTCATCAGAGCAATATCGAAATTGTATAGCTTCGGAGAATGTTTTCATGAAGTATGAACGTGCTTCATCAGAATAATTTTAACGGAGAATGTCTTCTTCACGAAGCATGAAAAGAAGGGAAGGTGTTTTTTCGCCGAAGGCTCAAAAATGGTATGTATGTAGAGTTTCATGCATCGTAAAGAATTGAATAATGAAAAGAAACTTGTATATTACATTCAAATGTACAAAATGTTACATAGATCACACTTTAAATGTTTTTTCTAAATAGCATTTAGTCTTCTCTTAATACTGCTTCGGCGGCTTCATTTAGAAGTTGATCAACAACTTTGTCCATGATAGCTTCGGCCATTTGTTTAATTTCATCATCCCCTTTTGTGTGGGGGTCGGCAGTCGATCCAGCAGCTTCTGAGGGAAGAGAACATTTCTTCATTACTATTACAAACCGTGAGCAAAGTTTGAAATAAAAATTACAACACAATAAGAACGACTAATTGGTACCTAATTGCCTTTCGGGCTCTGTACTTTTTTCAGCAGCTTCTGCCACTTTCCTAGCATCATGGATGCCTTTTTCGCTTCTTTGAATTATTTCTTGCGCCATTTCTCGGCCGCCATTGTCCCAGATATCAGTGAAGAATTTACCGCCAACCATGCTTGCTTCGGTTGAGGGATCTTTGATGTCTTCAGGGGACAGGGCAGCTTCAGACTGAGCTAAGGATTTTATATGTTCACAACCTTTCTTCTCCAAAACAGCAGCAACTCCCCTGGCGCCTGAAAAAGCACAGATATCACCGCGGCTGCTCAGGATTTCTTCGAAGGCTTCTGCTTCGTGACTAATCCAGTCCAGTGGACCTTCGGGATTGCCTCTTGGAAAGTCCTCTTCACTAGAAAAGGCGCCAACGCTGGCGAAGCTGGATCTTATCTTTTTCACGCATTCTACAGATTTGACATAACATTTCCTCTGAGAAGCACGAAGCTCTTTAACGCTTAACTCCAATTTATTGACCATGTAATCACTGAGTTCTCGTTTTGTTTCCTCAAGCACGCGTTCCTCTTTAGCTCTAGCCAGCTGTTTTTGAAGATCTTTAATTTCACGTCTTTGGGCTTCGGCCTGGGTTTTTGAAGCAGCTTCGTCTTTCTTTACTTTATCTACCAGTGTAAGCAGAATCTTATCCTTTTCCAGAGCTTCGTTTCTTAGCTTGATAACTTCGGAGCGTAAATTGTTAAACGCAATGTCATAGCTTTCATCTTCGGCGCTTTTTTGGGCTCTTAATGCGTTGCTCAGAATCAAACCCTATACGAAAAAGAATCCATATAAGAATAAAGGAATGAATTACGTATTAAAAAAGTTTTTTCAAACGCTTAATTTCCATACCTTTAGGCTATTATATGCAAGACTGTCTGCGAGATCCTCTTTCGTCATGGCGCATAATCCAGCTTCGAGTTTCGGGAACCCCATGCTTCTAGCCATTTCCCGGCATACGGATAATTCCTTATTGTCTGGGAGACAGTACAGGAAATCATCTTCGTTTGTCCCATTGAATACTACTGCCCCCTTCGGATACTTCAACTCTCTAGCATAGTGATTCGCTTCATAGATTTCTTCTTCAGACAGTTTCTTCCCCGAAGCATGTCGCACGATGTAATCGCGTATGCTGGAGGGAGCTTCGGGGGCGGCAGTGTCAATTTCTTCAACCAAAGTTGGTTCTGATATTTTCTCGGATTGTTCCTTGGCGGGCTCTGAAGGCCCAGCTTCAGCTTCAGCTTCGGCTTCAGCTTGTTGTTTCGAAGCTTCAGTAGATGCTTCAGCGAGTTCAACGGACTCCTTCGTGGTTGTGCTTGAAGACTTAATCGTCTCCAAGACATCCAATACGTTCACCATTCTTTTTCTTCTTGGGGTCACCGATGGGCCCTTTTGATTTTTTGTTGATTCAACATTTGCTGAAGGACTTAAGATTTCTGATGTTTTTTGCCCTTCAATCTTCGGTTTTTCTACTGCTGAAGGCGCTTCGGCTTTCTCTACTATCTTCGGCACTGGAGCTGGTTCTGTAGCTTCAGAGGCCAAAGAAATTTCACCAATAAATTCTGGCACTGTGGCCGGCTCAATAAAACGTGTCCGGTGGGCGAGCACCTTCATCTTTTTCCTTTGAGGCGCTGGCTCACTAGTGACACTTGTGGTAGCTTCTGTCGCAAGAGAAGCATTTTTCCTTTTGCGACCCAGTACCGGATAATGATAGTCAGGGTAGATAAACCCGACTGCGTCGAACACCCGGTTGAGCCTTTTCTTCTTTCGGCCTCCGAAGGCTGCTGATAACGCAGTATTTTCGGCCTTCGAATATGCCCCAAGCAGTTCGTCACTCAATGTTTCAATGCTTTTCAACCAGTCATCGTCAGGTTCAACAAATTTATCTGCATATTTGAATGTGTATTTCAGTCTGACCAGTCCGCCTTCGTCGGACTCTTTAATGGTCTCCTTCGGCATTTCCCACTTTTCTGTAAGTGGCCATACCCTAAAGGCAATGTGCTCTTGGACCAAGTCCCTTGTCCCAATGAAAGAGCAGATTACGCCGAAGGCTCTTTGGCATTCCTCGGCTGCTTCGTCCATCTCAACCTTCGGCCTTCGAAGTCCGAAGCGTTGCCAGATGGGGCGCATAATGATACTCTTAACATTTTCTTGCGCTGATAAGTCATTCTTCACATAGAACCACTCTGTCATCCAGGCTCCGGGCCACCTCTTCCGAAAAGTCGGCACAGGGCAGCTTGACCCGGAGCGGGCACCGAAGCTATAACACCCAAAATTGTTGTGGTATTGTTCTTTTCCCCAGGGCTTCGTCTCGTATAATAACTCATGAATGTTGCAGAAGCTTTTAGCGTTTGGTTCCAAACCTTGGCTTCTCACAGCCCAGACAAACACCCCCATTCTTATGATGGCTTCGGGGGTAATTTGATGAAGGTAGACTTGAAATGTTTTCAGGACTTCAACAACAAAGTTGCTCAAGGGGAATCGAAGCCCAGCCTTGAGAAAGCTTCGGAAGATTACGACTTCATCTTCTTCTGGGGTGGGAGAAGTCTTTTCTCCAGCGTCAGCCCTCACAATAGATATATCTCGAAAATACCTCCCCCTCATGTTATCAATATGACTCTGCTTGATAGTGGTCTTACCGAAAACCGTGTGACTTGGCCGCCATGGTCGATCTTCGGCCTCTTCCCCACCACTTTCTACATCATAGCTGTCGCTGTCACCAGTATCTTCGGACAAACCTTCAAGAATCTCCTTGGTGATTTTCTCTGTATTGGTCTCCGCCATCGCTATCAGAAACCCCAAATTCTTCTCTTCCTCGAGACTCAGCTTCGTCTCAGCAGGGATCTTCTTACCTTCAGACATCTTCGGAAACGCTAAAAAACTGTTTTCAGGGCCGAAGCTTCGAAATCAAAAAGGTCACCAATCTTAATGCACAAGAGCTAAAAATTTAGTGGACCGAAGCAGAGGGCAAGTGTGCGTACCAAATGAGTTCGCGGTGTGATCTTATTTATACGCCCAGGGCGTTGAAAATTGAAAGACCCCGCCTGTCAGTGAATGTTGCTATTCTAGCAAAGGGAAGGTGTTTTTTCGGACCTTCGGCTCAAGGCCTTCGTCCATATCGCAATCTGAATTTATTATTAACAAATTAATATTGCGAGGGGCTACTGTTGGGGGCCTTCGTCCTCCGAAGGTCCTCAAAAACATGATTTGACAATGTTTTCCAAGTGGATTATGTGAACAGGTATCTTCAGACTCAGAATTATGAACATAAAGCACGGTCAGGACGAAGCCTGAACCAGACGAAGGACGAGCTGATTACCAGGCTTTACGAAGGATGGTGCACAGCCGAAGCTGTGTGCAAGGAAGCTTCGTCGCGATAGCGGAAAGGGGAACCGACTTAAAGATGAAAAGACTACGTGGGCCTTGATAGATTTCCATAAGTCATTAACAAATGTAATGGACATGGATGTAATTTTACGTGGGCTGCGTCCCGCGTCTATAAATAGATGAACAGTACTCCCGTACTGTTCACGCTGACTTGGCATCTGCTTTTGCGTCACGCTTGTACTTTCTACCTTCTCTCAGGACCGAAGGTACATTTGTAATTTAAAATCATTTCTATTTTTTCATGTTAATAAAATAGAAATGATTCTATGATGGTGTTTATATTATATTTCATGCCCTATATGAATCCTTCGTCATTACTTGTTATGTTTACGAAGGTATGTTTCTTGTGACCTTCGTCCGAAATACATTATCTCCCGAAGGGACATAATGTTCCGAAGGGCGAAGGACTTTAACACTTAACATTTTTTATGTTGCCTTGTTCTTAATTCTAAGCCTTTGAGAACAAGTCCCCAACAGCGACGCGGAGCTGGAGACCCTAGGGCAGGTGACGTATTTCTCCGGCCGGGGGTTGGCCCGCCCATGCCTGCCCGACGTCCCGGTGGATCGGCTCAAGCGCCCCTGCTCCCTCGTCGAGCCTGGCCTGCGCCCCGCGGACTTGCTCGAGCTATGGGTCGTGACCCCCCGCCGGAACGGGGACCACAGCTAGCTCCCGCGGGATGTCAGCGCGAGGCACCGGCCTAGGGAGATCACCGTCCTCCGGCATGCCGAGATGATTGCCTTCGGAGGGACCCCCTAGATCGACGTGGAAACATTCGCGGCTTGGGCCGCAGTCCTCGTCGTCAAGGCTGCGGCTACCATCGGAACAGTCGGAGAGATAGTAGTCACATGCGGTCATGAAATCCCGCATGGCACTAGGGTTGCCAAGTCCAGAGAAATCCCAACAGATGCTGGGGTCGTCGTCTTCCTCGGACCCGGAGGGCCCATAGGTCGAGACGTCCGTCGGCCGGTCCCAAGGCGACCGCATGCGAAACCCCGGAGGGTTTGAACTCGCCTCTACGAGAGTGCCCGCCAAAGCAAGGTCGCTAGGCGGGTTGAGGCTGAATCCAAATGATGTAGGATGGGAATCGGTCGGTACCTTTTGGTCGACGAACGGCGATGAAGTCACGTCGGGGACTGACTGCACCGTCATCTCAGGTACGAGGGAGACACCCAGCAAGCCTTCCGCGAGCGTGCTGGCGTCGTCCGCTTGCTCGGGATTGGCGTGTCGCGGGGAGACGGCGCTCGCCTTCGTCTCAAACGTGAGGTCGACGCCCGACGCACCCCCCGTTGGGGCGCTAGGGACGTCGACTCGCTCGACAGCCGACGAGGCGCGGCCTCCTGCTTGGCCTTGGTTGCCCCGCCTCCTCCTCCGTTGGCGGGGGAGAGGACGGGGCGAGCTCGAATGTTGTTCTTCCACCACGCGGGGAAGACGTCGTCGATTCCGCCGCCGGCGGGCGGGCTGTCGGCCGCCATTGTCGTTGTCGCGCGGCGGTGGAAGGAGTACCATGTCGTAGCTGCCGTCGAAGGACATGAACCCAAGACTCCCGAAACGGAGCACCGTCCCGGGTCGGAGAGGTTGCTGGAGACTGCCCATCTGGAGCTTGATGGGAAGCTGTTCGTCAACACGCAGCGAGCCCCTACCTGGCACGCCAACTGTCAGCGTTTCGAGACCGGGGGGTCCCTCGGGCCGACGAGTGAGTGTCGCTGCGTGCCCCAGCCCAGATGGGTCGAGCGCGTGGGCGAGCGCGAAGGGGGGAAAGGAGCGAGGCGGCCGGAGACCGGCGTGAGAGAGGTGGGAATCCCGCAGCCTTCGTGTTCGTCCCGCGCCCAGGTCGGGTGCGCTTGCAGTAGGGGGTTACAAGCGTCCACGCGGGAGAGGGAAGCGAGCGGCCCTAAGAGAGCGCTTGTCCCGTCCTCGTCCCCGCGCGGCCAACCCTCTCTAAGAGGGCCCTGGTCCTTCCTTTTATAGGTGTAAGGAGAGGACCCAGGTGTACAATGGGGGTGTAGCAGAGTGCTACGTGTCTAGCGGGGGAGAGCTAGCGCCCTAAGTACATGCCGATGTGGCAGCCGGAGAGATTTTGGCACCCAGCTGGTGTGAAGTCGTGGCCGTCGGAGGAGCGATGGAGCCTGGCGGAGGGACAGCTATCGGAGCGGTTGAGTCCTTGCTGACGTCCTCCTGCTTCCGTAAGAGAGCTGAGAGCCGCCGTCGTCACAGAGCATGCGGGGCGCCATCATTGCCTATCTGGCGGAGCTAGCCAGATGGGACACCGGTCTTGTTCTCTGCGGCCCGAGTCAGCTCGGGGTAGGGTGATGATGGCGCTTCCTGTTGACGTGGCTGGCCTGCGCCCTAGGTTGGGCGACGTGGAGGCTCCTCCGAAGCCGAGGTCGAGTCTGTCTTCCATGGCCAAGGCCGAGTCCGAGCCCCTGGGTCGGGCGAGGCGGAGGTCGTTCGGCAGAGGCCAGGGAGGAGTCCGAGCCCTGGGGTCGGGCGAAGCGGAGTTCGTCGTCTTCTGGGGCTGAGCCCGAGTCCGAGCCCTGGGGTCGGGCGGAGCGGAGTTCGCCGTCTTCCGGGACTTAGCCCGAGTCCGAGCCCTGGGTCGGGCGGAGTTCGCCGTCTTCCGGGACTTAGCCCGAGTCCGAGCCCTGGGTCAGGCGGAGCGGAGTTCGCCGTCTTCCGGGACTTAGCCCGAGTCCGAGCCCTGGGTCGGGCGGAGCTTCCTATGGTGCCTTTGGCAGGGCCTGACTGCCTGTCAGTCTCACTCTGTCAAGTGGCACTGCAGTCGGAGTGGCGCAGGCGGCGCTGTCCTTCTGTCAGGCCGGTCAGTGGAGCGGTGATGTGACGGCGGTCACTTCGGCTCTACCGGAGGGCGCGCGTGAGGATAAAGGTGTCAGGTCACCTTTGCATTAAATGCTCCTGCGACTTGGGCGGTCGGTGCGGCGATTTAGTCAGGGTTGCTTCTTAACGAAGGCAGGGCCTCGGGCGAGCCGAAAATATGTCCACCGTTGGAGGGGGGCCTCGGGCGAGACGGAAATCCTCCGGGGTCGGCTGCCCTTGTCCGAGGCTAGGCTCGGGCGAGGCGTGATCGAGTCGCTCGAATGGACTGATCCCTGACTTAATCGCACCCATCAGGCCTTAGCAGCTTTATGCTGATGGGGGTTACCAGCTGAGAATTAGGAGTCTTGAGGGTACCCCTAATTATGGTCCCCGACACCAGTGAACCAAATCGAAGTCAAATTCGCACTGCCCTCTCCACCTTCGCCCAAATTGATTGCGCACGATGAAAGCACAGCCTCTTACGGTCCTATAGCCCCGATCCCATCTCCCAATTTCGCCCAGAGCCGCCGCGACCCCAGTTTCCCCCTTTTCTGGCTCCGGCAAGCACAAAACTCCGCGTTCCGTGGCCAGATCACCCTGGTAAGGCTCTGCCCAAGTCGAATGTTGTTTCTGCAACTCCGTTCGCTTGTGAAGCTCATCATGGAGTCTGATTACTCAATCCGGCCCTGGTTGTGCGGGAACGCGTGCCCGTGGTCACGGTTTCCGTCGTGCACGTGGACAGGCCATTCTCAGTGCGTTCGTGTCAAATTGATGCGTGTTCTGAGGTCTCTGTTAGTTGGTAATGCCTTTCCGATCGCTAGCCGTAGCAGCCAATACCAGCCATGACCAGTACGGGTTATGCCAGGGGTGATCCGCGTGCACGCCGTGGCCAGGGATACTCGTGGGGAAGAAAAGAAAGTGGAAGGACCTTTCCGTAAGTTGTTAGTGACCCTCGGTAACAGTAAAGAAACCAGATCCCAGCTAGTGAAAACCCCAAGGACTTTTCCGCAAATCCGCCAGCGCGCGCGGACGCGCGAGGGCGCGCTCCCTCTGTTCGCTGTACTGTTGGGCTACCTGGGCCAGAAACGGCCCATCACTATTTAAATCTTTTCTTTTTCTTTTTCAGTAGAGCTTTGGAAATTTGTTATAAATTGTAGAAAAATCCTAAAATTGTCAAACCAATTTTCCTAGACTTCTTATTTTTCATAGTATTTAATAAAAATAGTTTCATGATTTTTAGATTAAATAAGGAAATTTAAGGCATTTAAACTAGCTTAAACCATTAGTTCTGGATTTTTAGAAAATAAATGGTAATTCCAAAAATGTCCAAACTTTTTATATGAGCTCTACACATTAGTTAGAAGCCTTGGGTAGAGTTTGGGTTGATTTGAGCCTTGTTTGATAACTAGAACCCAAAACCCCCACCCCTGCCCTTTGAACTCCTTTACTGACTCCGGAAACCCTAAGTTCTCGAAGTTCCGTGAAGGAAAATTGTATTCAAGACCTTAAATAATAAATTTTTATGATCTTTGCACTCTCATGAGCATTACATGGCATTCAATCTTATATACATATATATGGTTATGTTTAGAAAACAAAGAAGAGATCGAAGTGACTGAAGAGAAGACACCACCACCTTTGGAATCTCAGGCAGGGACTTGTTTCTACCTTGATATCTGCGGGTCCGAGCCTGACTCACCTACTAACGAAGGCAAGCCCCGGTGCATTTGCCACCTTCCTTGATGTTTTTAAAATCTTTCTCACTTGCTTGCTGTATTAGGTAATAGGAATTGATTGCTTAAACAATTCCTGCATTACCTTCCTTGAACTTGATTACCCTTCCTTGAAACCCTGTTTTTATAAAAGGTTTTACTATGCTTAGTATTGCTTTAGCAAAAACAAAAGGTTTTGTTTTACAAAAGATGATTGGCAAAGTGGGAAGGATGTTTTTGAAAATAAAATTTGATGGTGGATCCATCACGGCCGTGATGGATTCAACATCAGAAAAGATGTACCTCTGCCAGGTACCAAGTTTTTGGGTTTAAATGATTAAGCTGAGACCGGGCGGGTGACTTTCACGAGAAGAAAGTCTCGGTGTAGTGTCTCCGTCTGAGTCGATTAAGGACCGTCTCGATGTAGGCTTGATGACCGAGGACCCACGTGTGCAGCCACCTGGATCCCATGGACGCCATCTAGATGAAAAGGGAGCACATGGACGGGCACCTAGAGTAGGTCGTAGCAATAACCAGTGGAGGCGCCCTCGTGGCGGCCGGTAGCGGAATGTGGTGGCGCTAAATAGTGCGCCCTTGCCGATGCCGAGGGGAGTGCCTTCCCTACCGCCACTGCCATAGAGTTGAAGTTCATCGCCCGTGGGACACGTACCATGCTCGCACTTGGAGATAGCCCGGTGCCACTGATGATGGCCGTCCGACAGGGCGAGGTCGTGCCCCGTGTGCCGAGGTCAACCGTCACCAAGGCTGCCTCGAGCATCTGTCGGTGCATCTCCCGCACTCTCCGCCGTGCAAGGAAGCCACGAGCAGCAGCTTGTATGCCCACAGCCGCCGACGTCTGGAGCCGTGCGGACAACGCCAGCTGGTGCTGCTCATGTTGAATTGCTGCCTTGCAGCAGCCCTTACTCAACCTTCTGGAGAGTGGCTTGCATCTTTACGAGATCAGCCCTTATGTTGGTCCACAAGTACCCCATCGATGGATCTGGTGATTGCTGAGCCGTGGCTGCCCCTAGTGGCGTCGCCCATGGGGACGGAGACTGTCACACCCGGATTTAAGGAGCAAATCCGGGTGCATCTCATATGTGCGCTAAGGAAGAACAACACACATAATAACAGAGTGCATAGAGATAAATGTCATAAATATCATAACGTACTTATTACATAGCAGAAGCCTTACAAAAATAAATGATAAAAATAAAGCGAACTAAATATTATTCCCTGGCGCCACAAAGCTCACTGGGAGACGCCACCTAGATCAAGTCAAAAGCCTCAGTGTTAGGCGGCTCCTCTTCGACCACCTGTTCTTCTCCTACGGGGGGTGTCAGACAGCAAGAGTGAGCTCACATACGTTCATAGCTCAACAAGTCGTGGGGAATAATGTGCATGAACTCACCAAAGGTGGGAGTTCATGTGAAATGTAAGGCTGATCAACAAAATAAAGGCTGAAACTGAGCATTGCTTTTATAAGTTGGTCAAAATTTTATTAGCAATTACTAAGTGTAAGTAAATACCAAACCTTAATAATAATAATAAATAAAAGTAATAATAAAATAATCCCAAATGCGATGCAAATGTTAAATTGAGTTTTAATTCCATAGATTAATCATGTGAGGGTCCAAGCTGCTCACGACCGTGAGCACGGCTAGTATACCAGTTTTACACTCTGCAGAAGTTGCGTATCTTTACCCACAAGTCATGTTACCCATCTGCCAAGAGACGACCAATCCCATACACCTCTACCGAGGAGGCGAGGCAGGGTAACACTACAAGGCCTTTACAAAGTTTCACTAGCTTCAGAAATCCCGCTACAGTTTATAGGAAGCTCCAGTGCAGGAATCCCTCGCCTGACCGCCATCACAGCAAAATCAACCCAAGGACCTCCCTACACTGACCACTCCCCTACTGCCCTTGCCCCTTTCGGGTAAGGAAGTCATCCACTAGCTTTCCTAGTTAATCAGCCAAGGGCATCCCATTAAACCCTTGTGGTAGCACTGTTTTCCCGGGTGGTCGCTCCATGTTACCATTAACATACTGATCTTAACATGAACAATAATAATAAAAAGATAATAAAAGTGTAATCATGAATAGTGTATCTCCATACCCAAAACCACAATAAGCAATAGCAAGTACTACCCAAAAATTATTTAGTGGCAAAACAAGGTATAAAGATAATCAAACTGGGGTGTCCTAAGAAGGGTCCCATCAAAATTAACCTATGCAGATCATTATGATTAATAAGAACATGACTGGGTAAAAATAAGTGATCAAGGGCACAACTTGCCTTCAATGAGCTCCTGCTCAGCAACTTCTACCTGCTGAACCTCAGAATCCACAGTGGCTTGCTCGTCTACTCGCATCAACACAATACATAAATACATAGTATAGCAAAAATTAACATCATACCAAACAGGTAAATAAAATATACAATAAAAATCTACATATTAAAATAAGATCCTAGGAACATGAATCATTAATTTTGGAGTTATAGATTTTAAGTTATGAATTTCTAAAGGTTTAATGTGCTTAAAATAGGATTAAATGAGAAATTAATTTTCTTATTGTTTTTATGTTAAAACAGAGACACTAAATGATAGACCATAATATTACAAAATTTTAGAAATTGGAATGGATCAATTCGGAGCTAAAATGAATTTTCTATGCATTTTACAAGTTTCTAGAATTGTTTTTGTATTAAAAACGAATTTCGATAATTATTTCTCGGTTTTTATTATCCTCTGGACTGGGCGTCGATTTTCAGAAAGACCAGGGGCTAAACCAGAGTTTTCTCCAAGACACAGATTACTGCTACATGGACTGCGGGTTGGTTAAGTAAAAGGCCAGGGTCTCTTAAGCAAAAAGTGCGGCCGAAGAGGTATCGTAGGATCCGAGCCGTCCGTTTACACACTAGCGGCCCAGATTAGAACGGACTGCCCGCAAGGCGGTATGCGATCCCAATCGTTGGATCCCCCATCGGCGGCCCTGATTTAATGAGTCCTAGTGTGAGTAATCACCATCTGATCCCGATCGGACGGTCGTCGTGCAATCTGTACGAACCAGTACGCGAGGTCTAATTAGAGCCATCCCTGATCGGATTGACGGTCACAACCTCCTCTGGTCTATCTCGCGCCCAAAACAGTGTCAATGCCGGCGACGCACAACCAAGGACAGTGGTGCAACTATTGAACCTCGCCGGAGTTGACCGGTATCACGATTCCCGCCCCCATTCTCTAATTGGACTCATGCTACATCTCGATTAGGCACTGGCGAGACTAGAGAAGGCGTACTCACCGGCAATGGTCGAGGTGGAGGGGTTGGTTCGCGGTGCTTGATGACTCCGTGACGATGGAGCGCGTGGATGGGGGATTCCCCGGCCTCTCGCTCCTCGGTGAGGCACAAACGGCTTTTCCGCGCTCCGGTACTCCTGGTTGGTGGCGAGACGGCACGAGATAGTGGCGCGGTGGGGAGTTCGCCGAGGCGAATCGCCACGGCAATGGCGTACAGCGGCGGCGCTACTCTTTCACTTCTCGGTTTAGTGGTAGAGCTAGGGCGTACGGGATTCGTGACGGCGCGGATAGGCTCCAGGCATTAAGTAGGGGCGTGGATGGTGGCCGAGGTGGGGGTTGGCGCGCGAGGATTCCGCGGCGGCGGTGAGCTTTTCAACCAGGTGGTTGAAGCCGGCACTAACGACACCGGCCCACACGCCAGAGACAGGGAAAGAGCGAGCGCGAGCGGGGAGGATAGCGCAGCGGCAGACAGACGGGCCCGCAGGGCGACCGGCCAAGCGCGCGCGACAGTACGCGGTGATGGGCCGCGCAGAGGGAAACGGGGATTGGGCCTGCGCGAGGTAAGGAAGGGGTAATGGGCCAGACGTGGAGTGAGTGGCCCATATGGCTTTTATCCTTTTATTTTCTTTTTCTTTTTATTTTCTTCCTTTCTAAGTTTAGTTTGAATTCAAATTTAAATTCGAATTTGTGCCAAATTCATTCTCATTTATTTGTGTGAAGTTAAAAATACCAATTTTAGAAATATAATTATATATTATATCATTTCTCTTCTTCTCATTTTCAAAAAACCCTAATTTTAATTTAGGGTTTGATCCAACCTTTAGAATTATTATCTTATTATTATTATCCTTATTATTTTATTTAGTGCACAAACATATAAAACTCCAACAAGATGCACTTTCTTTTATTTTAGTGTCATTGGTTTAATTTAATCACTCTTAATTTTATGTATGCTCTTTTCATGATGCAAATAAGGCACATAAAATGAGGAGACCTCTCTATATTCTTTGTATACAATTTTGAGTATTACAGAGACGCCATCAACGAAGATGATGTGATGAAATTTGGCGTTGTCCCTGGGGATGGGCACGCCGGCGTCCAGGATGTGGTGATAAAATTGGCAGGCAATGCTGCCCATGGAGATAGGGACGCCCGTTGCCAGGATGGCGTGACGAAGGTGGCATGCGGCGCAGCCCATGGAGATGGGGACATCGGTTGCCAGGACGGCGTGACGAAGGTGACATGCGGCGTAGTCCATGGAGATGGGGACGCCGGTTGCCAGGATGACGCCGCGAAATTGGCAGTAGAAGCCATGAGATCAGATTGAAACCCAAGCTATCCGATACCGGATGTTATGGTCTCTAGATAGGTGAGGGATTGGAGAGGGGTATCGATGGACAGGAACGTCGGCTGGGGGCCTCTGCTCACGGCCGAGCAAGATGAGGGTTTCTCCCTTCTAATTCTTGTCTGTTTTATTTCTCATCCATTAATTACATAAATAGGCCGGTTGCCCGCCCCTATCTAGCTAGAGATCCTTATCTCCTTAAAACTCTCCTAAAAACTCTCAACAAACTACTAACTGATAACCTTCCTAGATAATCTCAACTAATCTCCTAAATAATCTCAACTAATCTTCTAATTTTATCTCTAACTATCCTTAGCTAATCCCCTTGGAAGGCCTATGATTGCTGCTGCCGCATCCCCTCTGTGGGTCTCCTTATGCCCTGACATATAGCTTCATACAAAACAGGTTAGATTGCACTACTTCCTCTTCATTTTTTAGATCAACCACTTATATTAGTGTTTTTTCTTCATTTTAAGAAATTGCATTGCACCTTCCATTTGTTTATGTAAAAAACTATCACTATTGTTGTTATGGGCAGTTGATGGGCTAGCTGGGCTGGCTCTATTGGAGCAGATCTATTAGGATTAGTTAGGATAGAGTTAGTTAGAGATAAGGTTAAGATAGAGTTTAGAGATAAGATAAGATTTGTCATTTAGATAAGATTTGTTAGGGAGCTTGTTAGGCGCCTGATCTATAAAGGCAGCTAAGGAGTCATTGTTAAGGCAAGCAAAAATTAGATCAAAGAAGTGCAGCTCAGAGCCTTCAAGGGAGGGCGAGTCACATATCTATCTGCTATTCCTTCTACCAATCAATGTGTTGTACGTAGGATCTTATTTACATACATATTTTAGTGGACATAAAAAAACCAGCGCAAGCAGGGCGCGCGTTAGACACTAGTATATGACAAACCAGATTTCTTAACCTCTCCGTTGGACTATTATATACTGCATACTTAACCACTGCCAACACCTCACTCAGTAGTGTCTAGATCAGTGCCACATTTTCAGGAAGATAAGAAAGATCTGTAGTATCCTGTTATATTAATGGAGGGATCATATTTTAGTGATACAACATATGTAAAGTTTTAATATGATATGAAAGAGCAAGTTTATACCTAATCTGAACTTCTCCTGATTGTGCATGATAATTCAAGAAAATGTGCATGGTTGGCGTAATCTGAAGCCCTTGACAGGCCCATCCAAATAATCAATATAATGTGATTGCAAGGGAGAGCACCAGGTGGGTGGGGATCTGGTGGATGGAGGTCAGGGGATCACCCAACCCTAGCAGGTGGGAAATGTGCATGATTGAGGCCTGATGGTCCCTTTGGCGCCAACGGAATGCTTGTCGAGGTTTGCCCCAATCCACGCTAATCAAGTCCTATCCAGACGAAGCCTGACCGGGGGTTGTTGTCAGTGCAAAGTGGCCACAGCTCCACAGGAATTGGTCTACACAAGTTGCAACATGCAAGTAGCGCGTACAGGGCACTTCGCCGAAGACAAAGAATAACACATTAGATGATTCATCCAGGTACACATGTGAATAGATTCATATTTATTTCACAATACAAGGGACAGAAGAACAAACGTATTCATCTTTATTTGATTCCTCGGGAACAGTTTGATATATACCTGATACTGAAAAGATGTCGCAGCCAGCGTTATCAAAGAAACTGACCAGAATAAACATCCACTCCAAGGTACATTCAAGGAACAATCTTGTAGGCCTTCATCTTGTCAATCCACTTGTTGAAGGACTTCACTGTGTCGCGGAAGCCGAGGAATCCGTGCTCCTTGCTCTTGTTCATGCTATCCAAAAGCTTCCAGTTGGCGCCATGCTCATAGATCACGACGTCGATAAGCCACCAATCGGCAACGTCGCGGAGGCGTGTCTCCACGAGCCCGTTCTCCCTTACAATCTCCGCCCACACCGCCTCCTTCCCGGCCATGGCCTCCGACACCTTGAACTGCTTCTCCTCGCCGTCGTACCCGGTCCACTCCAGCCCGAAACGAGTGGCGAGTACCGGCCACAGCGTCTTCCAGTTGTAAAGGTCTCCGTTGTTGCAGTTGAACGCCTGGTTCTTGGCCATGGGGTCGACGGCCGCCCAGATGTGCTGCTCGGCGATGAGGTCCGCGTCGGAGGCGTTGCTGAAGCTCTCCCAGGAGCCAAGGCACCCCGGCCAGCGCAGAGCGACCCCCTCCTTGCGGCAGATGGCGGCGTACACGCACAGGCTGCACACGACGTTGAAGAAGCTCCGCGGAGAGAAGCCGAGGATGAGGTTGGGGCGGTGCACGGACCAGCTCACGGCGCCGCCGCGCCGGGAGACTGCGGCGAAGAGGACGTCCTCTTGGTCGTAGTAGAAGTTTGGGCAGTCCAGGCGCGGCACGTCCTCGGTGTAGGGCGGGTCCGGAGTGGGGATCTTGCCAATGAGCTCGAACGGTCCCAGGTAGTGCTTGGTGCCCGTCTGGAGCGAGACGTGGGCGAGGGCGGGGCAGTTGGGGACGACGACGGAGAGGACGTTGCGGAGCATGGCGGAGTTGGCCTCCTGGTTCTCCGCCTCAGTGGCGCGCGGGGACCAGGCGACGTAGAAGACGTGCGTGATGTCGGTGAGCGGCGTGAGGGCCTCGGCGACGGCGGCGGAGTCGGTGAGATCGACGTGTATGTGTGTCAGCGAGGAGGATGACGGCAGGGACCAGGGCGGTGGTGGACGGCGGGAGAGCGCGTATACCTTCCATGGCCCGCCGGGGGTGTCCGACCGTGGGAGGATGTCCACGAGGGAGGCGCCTACTATGCCGGTGGAGCCAACGACGAGGGCCACGCTCTGGAAGGAATGCTCAGGCACGCCGGCGAGCTCATCTTTGCGCTCTCTGACTGCGCCGACAGACCGTGTCCACCACCAGCTCAAGGTCATTGCTGTACGCCGGCCAAAAAAACCTGCAGATTCAAGGGGAGCAGGAATTGCAGGTGCAGCGTGCAGGTCTAAAACATTTATTTATATCCGGCTGCCTCTCTTACGGATCGTGTAGATGGTCGTATAAAACACTATTTTATACAATATATCTGTATACTATACGGTTTATAAAACAAAGTTTAAAATAGCGTGGACTCTTTTACACAAAAGGGTGTTGACTGCTGACAATCTTGAAAAAGGGGATGGCCATCGAACCCGATTTGCTGCTTATGTAACTCGTCACCGGAGACTTCGGTTCACCTGTGCAAGGACTGCACCTTCACAGAAAAAGTGTGGGACAAGATAATGAACTGGGCCAACCTCTCATTCTTACAAGGAACTCAGAATCCAGGATCGCTATATACATGGTGGAAAAGTCTGAGGAATCGCTGCAGTAAAGCACTAGTAGAAAAGAGCTCATAGCCTGCGGCACCCATAAATTATCACTGGCGGTTTCAGTTATCGCGCGCCAGTAAAAAAAACGAGGCGGGCCCGGCTTTGGAACCGCCAGTGGAAACACATTTCCACTGGCGGTTATCTTAACACAACCGCCAGTGGAAATAGGATGTTTCCACTGGCGGTTGGTGTAACATAACCGCCAGTGGAAAACCAATTTCCACTGGCGGTTGGTGTAACCGAACCGCCAGTGGAAATACCCTATTTCCACTGGCGGTTGTGTTAAGATAACCGCCAGTGGAAATTGGTTTCCACTGGCGGTTTTTCAAGCCAACCGCCAGTGAACTGTCTGTTATAAATAGCTCTCTTCTTCCCCCGACAGTGAACTGTATGCTCGCAGCCAGCTTCCATTGGAGGCGATTTTGGAGGTCCAGATTTCAAAAAAATATAAGGAGGGAGGTTTTGCTCTTCATTTCTTCGAAGAAGGTGGATAAGAAAGGTTGGTTTATGTTTCTTTGTCAATTTTTGTTCATTCTTGCTCAATTTTAGCCACATTTTGGATCTAGGGTTTTACATGTGAGAGAGAAGAGTATAGCTAGGTAATTTTCTCTATTTCCTCAAATGAGGTTGCTTAAGATGGTTAGTTTTTGTCTATTCCCTCTCCTTTTTCATGTTTAGTTATCAAATAAGTTTATCCATAACACATATTTAGTTGCTTTATGAATGGTGAATGTGTTGTATGGAAGGTTGGTTTAATTATGTTTCAATTGTCAGTTATTGTTTATTTTTGCTCAATTTTAACTACATTTTGAAACTAGGCTTTCACCATGTGTTAAAGATAGGTTTGGGTATTAATTTTTTTTGTTTATTAGTTGCTAAAAAAGTTTGGCTTATGTTTCTTTTGCCAAATTTTGTTCATTTTTCCTCCATTTTAGCCACATTTTGGATATAGGGTTTCACCATGTGTTAGAGATAAAGTAGTCTAACTACTTTTATTGGAAGAGATAAAGTAGTCTAACTACATTTTGTTAGCGACAAACCGAAGCATGTAATTTTACACGACTTTCTAGAGAGGAGAGGGAGAGGGAGAGAGAGCTATTGTTGCCAATGCGCTCGGAGCAGGTGCAGCACTTACCGTCCGTGCGGATGCAGCACTTTGCACATCCAGAATGCCCGTTCTTGCACTGATTTTACACAGAGCAGAGCATCATGCTGGAGTCTACCGATCAATATGTACTGTATATATACATGCATGGTAATCTGACTTGCCATGAAAACTTCGGACTGGAAGGGTAGGCAGCAGATGTCGCACTCCAACGCGTCCTTCTCCATGGATAGTGTCACAGTCGCCTCATCCTCCAACCCCGACTCTTCCTCATCCTCCATGTGCAGCATGTAATTTTACACGACTTTCTAGAGAGGAGAGGGAGAGGGAGAGAGAGCTATTGTTGCCAATGCGCTCGGAGCAGGTGCAGCACTTACCGTCCGTGCGGATGCAGCACTTTGCACATCCAGAATGCCCGTTCTTGCACTGATTTTACACAGAGCAGAGCATCATGCTGGAGTCTACCGATCAATATGTACTGTATATATACATGCATGGTAATCTGACTTGCCATGAAAACTTCGGACTGGAAGGGTAGGCAGCAGATGTCGCACTCCAACGCGTCCTTCTCCATGGATAGTGTCACAGTCGCCTCATCCTCCAACTCCGCCTCATCCTCCATAGAGAGAGAGATAGAGGAGAGAGAGATAGAGGTGAGAGAGAGAGGAGAGAGAGGATAGAGAGAGAGAGGAGAGAGAGAGAGAGAGGGTTTCACATTTTAGCCACATTTTTGGATATAGGGTTTTACCATGTGTTTTATGTTACTTTTTTACAGGTGGTGATGGAGAGGACATCCTGGATGTATAACTTATCAAGGCTAGATCCATCATACATATCCGAGGTCCATAGGTTTATTGATGTCGCTACGAACCATGCTTGGAGAACAAAGACAAAACACATATATTGTCCATGCATGGACTGCAAAAATGCTGCTGTATTTAATGACACAGAACAAATCATATCTCATCTGGTATGCCGAGGATTTATGAAGGATTACACAATTTGGACAAAGCATGGAGAGGGTAGCTCTTCGCCTTATACGACTGGAAACCCTGAGAACATCGACGACAGATTTCAGTTCGTTCACGAGACACACCAACCTCTTCCACAGAGCGAACATGTAGTGCAAAATGTTACTGATCATGGTTACGCTGGAGGAAATGAACATGATAGACCTCATGTTCTGCCAAGTGTTATGGATGAGGAAGATGCAGAGTTGCTAGAGGCAATGTTGCGTCGTCATACAGATCAATCGATGTTCTTAATGAAAGGTATGGAGTCCCTGAAGAAGGCAGCAGAAGAGCCTTTGTACGATGAGTCTAAGGGTTGTACCAAAGAGTTCACGACGCTCCGGTCTGTGCTAAAGCTGTTGATGTTAAAAGCTAAATATGGTGTGTCTGATGCTGGCTTCGATGCGTTCTTGAGTATTATCGCAGACATGCTTCCAAAGGAGAACAATGTGCCTGCTAACACGTACTATGCAAAGAAACTAATCAGTCCGCTCACTATGGGTGTGGAGAAGATCCACGCGTGTAGAAATCATTGTATCCTTTATCGAGGTGATGATTATAAAGACTTGGAGAGCTGCCCAAAGTGCGGTGCAAGTAGGTACAAGACGAATAAAGACTATCGAGAGGACGAAGAGTGTGTTGCATCCGTGTCTAAAGGGAAGAAGCGAAAGAAAGCCCAAAAAAAGACTTCAAAATCCACGAGCAAAGAAAAAGAAGAAGTAGACTATTATGCGCTCAAAAAGATTCCTGCTTTGGTGATGTGGTACCTCCCCGTCGTCGATCGATTGAGGTGTTTGTTCGCTAATCCTGAGGATGCCAGACTTATGAGCTGGCATGCTTCTGATGAGCACAAAAACGATGGGAAGCTTCGACATCCAGCCGATGGGAAGCAGTGGCAAGATTTCAATGACAACCACCGAGACTTTGCCGATGAACCGAGAAATGTTAGGTTCGCACTGAGTACTGATGGAATGAACCCATTTGCTGAGAGGAGCAGCAAGCATAGCACATGGCCGGTGATCCTCACCATATACAACCTTCCTCCATGGTTGATGCAGAAACGGAAGTACATTTTGCTAACCATCCTTATTTCTGGACCTACACAACCTGGAGTTGACATGGATGTATTTTTGGAGCCCTTAATGGAGGATATGAAAATATTGTGGGAAACGGGTGTTCAAATGTTGGATGAGTATCGTAAAGGTTCATTCACGCTGAGAGCAATTCTTTTTGTTACGATCAACGATTACCCTGCTCTCTTCACATTATCAGGCCAGTTTAAGGGAAAGGTTGGTTGCACAGTATGCATTGATGGAACTGCTTACGTATCCCTTGCTGCATCTAGGAAGATAGTTTACATGAGGCACAGACGCTTTTTATTGGAAGGACACAGGTACCGCATGCGAAAGATGGATAAGTACTTCGACAATAATGGTGAACTACATTCTACTGCTCCATCGGGTAACAATAGAGGTCATAGAGTTTTTGAAATAGTCAGGAATATCAAGTTTGTTTTCGGGAAGAAGACGAAAGACGGAAAAACAAGGAAGGATGTCAAACCAGCTTCGGGGGCTATATTCAAGAAGAAGTCTATTTTCTTCGAGTACTTGCCTTACTGGAAAGAGTTAGATGTGCGGCATGCGATCGATGGTATGCACGTTCAGAAGAACGTGTTTGAAAGCATAATGGGCACCTTGCTAGACATAAAGGGCAAAACAAAAGAAGGGCTCAATTCACGCATGGACTTGGTAGATTTAGGCATAAAAAAGGAACTACATCCCGTTCTTCAAGAAAATGGGAAGTACCATCTCCCAGCAGCAAGCTACAATCTCAATGTAGATGAGAAACATGCGATGTGTGTTTGGCTCAAGAATTTGAAAGTCCCATCCGGATTCTGCTCTAGCATACGGAGTATTGTGTCAATGAAAGACCTGACAATCACCAACTACAACTCACATGATTGCCATGTCATGCTGACTACATTCCTACCTATTGCCATCAGGGCTATAAATCCTTTGTTTTTAAAGATGGCAATCACACGGTTGTGCTACTTTTTCAACAGGATTTCACAAAAGATAATTGGCCGTGATGAGTTGGCATCTCTTCAGGAATTCGCAGTGGAGACAATATCACAGTTTGAGATGTGTTTCCCTCCATCGTTCTTTGATATTATGGTGCACCTTGTGGTGCACTTGGTGCCACAAATAGAAGCATTGGGTCCTATGTACTTGCATGAAATGTGGACGTATGAGCGTTTCGTGTCAATACTGAATGGCTATGTATCAACCCGTGCTCGTCCCGAGGCATCCATGATAGAGGGGTACTGTACCGAAGAGGCCATTGAGTCCGGAGGTCCATTCTGCAATAGTATCCTAAAAGACCAGGTTGCAATAGGTCTGCCTCCGTCACGACACGAGGGTAGACTGTATGGAAGCGGGAGGATGGGACGGAAATCTTTCATCCCACCGGATTACGATATAGTACTTGAGGCACATCAGAGCATCCTACATCAGCTAACGATAATGGAGCCATTTATCCAACAACACATCAATGAGCTTCGCGAGCAAAATCCTGGGCATACGGATGATTGGGTAATGAAGCAACATAAGCAGCGGTTCAACACATGGCTAATGGTGAAGGACATTCCACGTGGAGAAACAATAGAAGAACAAACCATCAAGGGCTTGGCATCTGGACCATCACGCCAGGTCACAACATGGCAAACCTATGACATTAGTGGATTCACATTTTGTACCAAGTCCAAGGACAAAAAGAGCATGTCACAAAACAGTGGTGTTCGATGCGAAGCCATAGATGATGAAACTGGTGAGATTATTACATATTTTGGCTTTATTGAGGACATATGGGAACTAGACTATGGTACATTTCAGATCTCGGTTTTCCGATGTCAATGGGTTGAAGACAAACATGTCACGGTAGACAACTATGGGGTCAGAGTTCTTGATCTAAGTAAGGTAGGTTACAAAGATGACCCATGGATCCTTGCTAATCGTGCTGCACAGGTCTTCTATGCTGAACAGATCATTTCTAACAATGAGAAGAAAAGCACCGACAAACCGAAGCATGTAGTTTTTCCTGGAAAACAACAAGCTATAGGAGTTGATGGTGTATCTGATTTAGAGGATTTTAACCAGTTCAATGACATGTCTCTTTTCATAGACCATCCAACCAAGATAAGGAACGTTGAGCGAAGCATCCCACGCAATTCGATGCCCTGGGTACGCCACGATGGACAAGGCAGAACAATAGCTCCCTAGATTATATAGTTGTCATGTAATTGATTATTGTTAGGACATGTCATGTAATTGATTATTGTTAGCGACAAACCGAAGCATGTAACTTTACACGACTTTCTAGAGAGGAGAGGGAGAGGGAGAGGGAGAGAGAGCTATTGTTGCCAATGCGCTCGGAGCAGGTCCAGCACTTACCGTCTGTGCGGATGCAGCACTTTGCACTTTGCACATGGATAGTGTCACAGTCGCCTCTTCCTCATCCTCCAACCCCGCCTCTTCCTCATCCTCCACCACCACCTTGGCTTTCTTTGGAGTGCCGCCATCATGGTTTATCACCTAGAACGAGGTAAAATAAAAGCAGGGAGGACTATTCGACTAATATATACATATCAGGCAGTAAGAAACAAGCATCTTCAAAGAACATGTTGTAAAAGAACTTGGAAAGATGTTTACCAGATCTGATACTTGTGAAAGAACTTCACACCAATGGTGATGAGAGACGCGAAGCCAGGAGACGACGTAGTATTTAAACACTACAAGAACGGGCATTCTAGTGACAGAGGAGGGAGAGAGAGGGAAGGAGAGAGGAAGAGGAGAGAGAGAGGAGAGAGAGAGAGAGAGAGGAGAGAGAGAGGATAGAGAGAGAGAGGAGAGAGAGAGGGAGAGGGGAGAGAGGAGCTAGGGAGAGGAGAGAGAGGAGAGAGAGGATAGAGAGAGAGAGGAGCTAGGGAGAGGAGAGAGAGGAGAGAGAGAGGGAGAGATAGAGGAGGGAGAGAGGAGAGAGAGAGAGGAGAGAGAGAGGAGAGAGAGGAGAGAGAGAGGATAGAGAGAGAGAGGAGAGAGAGGATAGAGAGAGAGAGGAGAGAGAGGATAGAGAGAGAGGAGAGAGAGAGGAGAGAGAGAGGGAGAGGAGAGAGAGGATAGAGAGAGAGAGAGGGAGAGGAGAGAGAGGGAGAGGAGAGAGAGGAGAGAGAGGATAGAGAGAGAGAGAGGAGCTAGGGAGAGGAGAGAGAGGAGAGAGAGAGGGAGAGATAGAGGAGGGAGAGAGAGGGAAGAGAGAGGAGGGAGAGGGGAGAGAGAGGAGGGAGAGGGGAGAGAGAGGAGAGAGAGGAGAGAGAGAGGGAGAGAGAGGGGAGAGAGAGAGAAGTAATATATAAATATATATATTATGTATACTAAATATATATATTTATATATTTAATATGTACAAAAATTTATATACTTAATGTATGAATATACAATAAAAAATAATATACTAAAAACATTTCTACTGGCGGTTGACAATGAAAACCGCCAGTAGAAATCATTTCTACTAGCGGTTGTCGATGAAAACCGCCAGTAGAAATGGCATTTCTACTGGCGGTTCTCTATGACAACCGCCAGTAGAAATGATTTCTACTGGCGGTTTTCATTGTCAACCGGCAGTAGAAATATCTCCTATATAAAGGAGCGCGCGCGGGGCCGAAAAATTTCACTAAGTCTCTGGCGCCCTGTCTTTCCATCTTCCCGCCGTCAGGCTGCCAAAATTTTCGCCCGGCGATTTTCTCCGCCGTGCGCCGCCGTCGTTCACGCCGTCGTCCACGTCATCGTCCCCGCGCCATAGGTAAGTTCTTCTCTCTCTCTCTCCCTTTCTTCGTCTATGATCGCTCGCCGCCATGCGCGCCGCCGCCGCGCACGCGGGCGCACGCCGCCGCCGCCGCGCGCGGCTTAACCCTAAGGCTAGGAAGAGTGAGAGAGTGAGAGGGAAGAGAGAGGAGGAAGAGGGAAGAGAGGGAGACCCCTGCGCGCGTCTCTGCAGAGAGAGAGAGAGAGAGGAGGGCGCACGCGCCGCCGCCGCCGAGAGGGAGGAAGAGAGAGGAAGGAGAGGGAGAGGGAAGAGAGAGGAGGGAGAGGGAGAGAGATAGAGGGAGGGAGAGGAGGGTGAGAGAGAGAGAGGAGGGAGAGGAGAGAGATAGAGAGAGGGAGAGAGATAGAGGGAGAGGAGATAGATAGAGGGAGGGAGAGGAGGGTGAGAGAGAGAGAGGAGGGAGAGGAGAGAGATAGAGAGAGGGAGAGAGATAGAGGGAGAGGAGATAGATAGAGGGAGGGAGAGGAGGGTGAGAGAGAGAGAGGAGGGAGAGGAGAGAGATAGAGAGAGGAGAGGAGATGAGAGTATTCATACAATACTTATTTTTATTCATATGTGTGTTCATATGTGTTCAAATGTATGTGTTCAATATATATATGTGTTCATATGTGTTCAAATGTATGTGTTCAATATATATGTGTGTTCATATGTGTTCAAATGTATGTGTTCAATATATATATATGTGTTCATATGTGTTCAAATGTATGTTGAATATATACATTGTAATTTTATCCGTCACAACTCGATAATATACGTATCCGATCCGATCCGAATTCGATCTGAACTCGATAATTTCCGTACGACTCTCCCTCTCTCCCTCTCTATACGTCCTATGCGACTCTCCCTCTCTCCCTCTCCTCGTCCTATACGACTCTCCCTCTCTCCCTCTCTATACGTAACTCGATAATATCCATACGATTCTCCCTCTCTCCCTCTTTATACGTCCTATGCGACTCTCTCCCCGTCCTACACGATACTATACGACTATACGATACTATATGGTTACGGTTTAGGGTTAGGGTTAGGGTTATGGTTAGGGTTAGGGTTAGGGTTAGGGTTAGGGTTAAGGGTTAGGGTTTAGGGTTAGGGTTAGGGTTAGGGTTAGGGTTAAGGGTTCGGGTTTTGGGTTAAGGGTTCGGGTTTTGGGTTAGGGTTAGGGTTAGGGTTAAGGGTTATAGTTAGGGTTAGGGTTTAGGGTTAAGGGTTCGGGTTTTAGGGTTAAGGGTTCGGGTTTGGGTTAGGGTTAGGGTTAAGGGTTTAGGGTTAGGGTTAAGGGTTAGGGTTAGGGTTAAGGGTTAGGGTTTAGGGTTAGGGTTAGGGTTAGGGTTAGGGTTAAGGGTTCGGGTTTTGGGTTAAGGGTTCGGGTTTTGGGTTAGGGTTAGGGTTAAGGGTTATAGTTAGGGTTAGGGTTAGGGTTTAGGGTTAAGGGTTCGGGTTTTGGGTTAGGGGTTCGGGTTTTGGGTTAAGGGTTCGGGTTTTGGGTTAGGGTTAGGGTTAAGGGTTTAGGGTTAGGGTTTAGGGTTAGGGTTAAGGGTTTAGTGCCTGAGGATGTATTTAATTATACTATTTGTTAATATGAATTTAATTATTGCTTACGTTAATATGTGTTAATATGTATTTAATTATTGCTTATGTATTTGTATATATATAGCTCAATGAGTTCTCCGATCAAGGACCAAGATTTAGTGCCCGAGCACATGGACAAGAGTGTTGCTCAAGAACAATCCAGCAGTGAAGGATATGAAACGCCTAGCGACCCTTTTCCTACCACTAGCATAGATAGGGCCGCTCTCCGTGAGTTGCAACGTGACCCTACTTATGATCCACAAGAAGCTGAGGTAAAAGTACGCATCTTTAGCTTCGTATGTGTACCGTACTGATTTCACATGCATGATCTCTTGTGCATTTTATTACATGAATAGGAGGTCGTGTCTGAATTTTGTGCGATACTCGAAGAAGGTTGATCCTGAATTTCGTGCGATAAGCCGTGGCACGAAACGAAGACGTACCGGAGCCGACCCAAGACGCACCGGAACAGACCAAGACAACAACCGAGACGTCAAGGAAAAGGAAGCAGAGCGATCGAAAAGAGGTGACAGGGGGCTGAACAAGTTTCCCGACAAAACATACAAAATCTCAGACGTGAGCCCGAAAGGTCAGCCCCTAGCTCCAGAAGAGGCACTACCTAAGTTCCGGAATGCACTTGGGTTTTTAGTTAGAGATAATCTTGACATAACAATACGACAGTGGAGAGATGTGCCAGATGATGTCAAGAATCAAATATGGAATAAGCTATTAATGAGGTTCGTTCTGCCTTGGGGTTCAGAAGAACTCGTGAAGGAATACACGATGAAGCAGCTTGCAATCAATTTCTGAAACTGGAGGTCTGAGATGAACACAAAGTTTGCAAAGAAAGGTCTGGACCCGACCAAAAAATATAAAATCTCAGCAGGTCAGTGGGCAGTATTTCTAGAGCAGAGGAGCAGCCCTGATTTCATATCTCTAAGTGAGGCAAATTCAGAACTATCAAAGAAGAACAAGTACCGCCACCACCTAGGCACAGGTGGTTACAAGCGTCAGGTTCCTAAATGGAGACAAGAAGACACCGAGAAGAAGGCCGCAGGGTTGCCGACGCTGTCCGAGCAACTTGGTGAAAGGGCGGCAAATTGGCTCCGTGCTAGAAAACCAAGGGAAACCGAGACCGGTGTATCTTTTGATGATCCCATTGTTGAAGAAGCGGCAAAAAACATATATACAATGGCAGCTAAGCAGAGCGAAGGAACTTTTAAGCCACAAAGGGAAAGAGACATCCTAACGGCTGGTCTCGGTAACCCTGAGCATCCTGGCCGTGTACGAGGAATCTTGTCTAAGGAAGGATGGAAGGAAGGATTCGGACAACAGTGGGAAGGTCTGTACAGGAAACGTGATCGATACAAGGAAGAGATGGCGGATTATTTTAAGGAGGAGGCCAAGAAAGAGTTCAAAGCCATGATGTCTCAAATGCTATCGAATCCTCCTCCAGAATTGATGCAACAGTTGGCGAGTGCGATGTCTGTTCAACAGATGACCACTCCACAAATACAAATAATTCCAGCAGCTCAACCGCCGGCTTCCACAGATTGTACGACATTACCAAGCTCTGTTGCTTCAACGGGAAATAAGGACCGTTATCCAGTTGATGACATCACAAGGCCTGTGGCGTGCACACTGGTTATAAGATATGGTATTAACAATAAACGTACAAAGAAAGTAGCCACAGGCCTTGCGATCCCAGGACGTAAGTTCCATGGAAACGATATTCCAGATGATTATTGCAAAGTAGAAGTGACGTCGGTCGTCCAAGGATCCGAGGACGACATGCTAGACATCCCTGGGCCCGAAGGTATCGAGAAACTTGGACAAGCTATCAAGAATTTTATCCTTTGGCCTCGAAGGGATGTCGAATTGCTTGATTGGTCGAATTCGTCGCAGGCGTCGTAGGCCCAACCGTCTCCGCCTTCTCAAATTTTTGTTCCTATTGTACATCCATCATCCTCACCTCCTCAAACTTCACATGCTGCTCCTCATCCTTTTTCTGACCCACCGTCTCCGCCACAAGCATCACCATTCAGGGCTCCACCACCTTCTCCTCCCCATCCTCTTGGTGACCCACTCTCTACGCCACCATCAAGGGATCCACCTTCTCCACAACCATCAAAGGATCCAAGGCCATCAAAGAAATCTAAACTTCCTATTCCAAAATTGGTGTCCCCGTATCAGAAAAAGAAGAGTAAAGCTACTACTTGCTGGCACAGCTCGGTTTTTGAAAGGGATTGGACAGAGCCTCACGTCACAAACTGTTGATTTGGCCAAGCACGAGGAGTCTGCAAAAAAGGCTGAGGCAATGGCCGCAAAGATAAAGAAGCCAACTAAGGCAGATTACAAAAAACGTGCCTAAAAAATATGTGTCGGGCAGACCTCTGCTACCTCTTGAGAAACTAAGAAAGGTCCCGGCTGGTGTTAAAAGGTTGCATGACTGGTACATGCGGGCATCATCGGTTGGCATCGATACCATCAGTGTGCATATACCAGACCATGCTTTTATTGGTTCGGACCAAAAGGCCGTTGTTACATTCGAGGACATGTGGTTAATGATGAACCTTCAGAGACTCGACGTGCAACTTGTAACGATGTTTGCATTGTAAGTGTCGCTCATACTTCCACATATGTGTGTTATTATTAGTGAGCTGTATAAAATTTCAATATCTGACATGCACGTGTGACTTGCAGAATGCAACATGATCAGCAGGAGATCCTTTACGGTACCAAGCCCAATGCTAGTGCCAGTAAAAGGGTTGGGTATCTCAACCCAATACTTATATCCGAGGAAAGCCACACTTTTAGAATCGGGAAAGACAACGATGAATTACGGGGAAAGACGAACGAAGAAGTTGAGAAGCGTATAAAGGATATGAAGAAGGATTTTGAAGCTCGATACAGCCACCTATATAGGACATGCAATGCTTCAATTTCAAGACAGGGAAGCCATAATGGCCCCGTACAACTTTAAGTAAGTGTGATTTTGCATAAATAAAATCAATAATTTCAATACACATGCATCACAAATTTGATTCGTACAGGGACCACTGGATATGCTTCCTCATTTATCCTAAGGTTGGAAAGGTGCTGGTGCTCGACTCCTTGAACTTCGACCCTTCGACATATGCAGAATTCCTCAGCACCTTAGAGCTGTAAGCCTTTTCTATGCATGCATACTTTTATCGATTAAAATTTGAGAATAACATGGTGATTCTATTTGAGATCACAGGGCTTATAGATTCTATAAGATGAGAGGTGGAAAGTACGACCTGTCGAAAAAAGGCGTGCCACTAGACATCCATCATCACTGGCCGGTAAGTATGTGATTTTATGAATACATATCATACACAATGTTGCAACTAAATAACCAATCTCCCGTTATGTAGTGCCACAAGCAACCACAAGGATCGGTCCTATGTGGATTCTATGCGTGCGAGTTCATGAGAGTGAACAGACGATACATCACGAACCCTGACAAGGTATTATTAGTAATAGTCAAGTATGTATTTATGTCATTAAAGATGCAAATGTGTTATTATTGAGTATAAAATAGATGATGTTTATAAAATTCCTTTACAGCAATTTCAACGAGGAAACCCGAAGAACTTGACCGAAGCTGCATTGTATGGCATAGTCGAGGACCTCTGCACATTCATATTGAAAGAGGTCATTCCCGCAGAAGGAAATATCACGATGCTTCCGGGACATTAGCTTTGCCAGAGTTTAGAATACTAACAGAAATTAGTAGATTATCTCTTAGCCGAGATAGTTATTAGAGCTTAGGTGAAAACTTATGATGTATAGAATGCATGAAGCATATATGGGTTGTAAACAGAATACTTTGATGTATATAAATGTATATATGTTGCTTTCAATATCAATATAGATCTATATATATATATATATGTTTGTGTGTGTGTAAATAAATATATATATAATTCAGTATTGTTTGAAATTTGAAAAAAGGCGGGAAAACTTCCACTGGCGGCTAAATAAAGAAAACCGCCAGTGAAAAGTGCATTTCCACTGGCGGTTTGCTTTATAAAACCGCCAGTGGAAATGCATTTTCACTGGCGGTTTTCTTTATTCAGCCGCCAGTGGAAATGCACTTTTCACTGGCGGTTCCTTAAGAAAACCGCCAGTGAAAATGCACTTTTCACTGGCGGTTCCAAAATAACCGCCAGTGGAAATGCTGATTTCCACTGACCCCTAGCACTGGCGGTACTGAAAAAACGCCTGGTGTAAATAGGTTTAGAACCGCCACTATAGAGCTTCTGTGTACTAGTGAAGATACAAGGAAATTTTTTGATGGCCTTATGATATATTTTTGGTGGCACATTTGGTTGCAGAGAAATCGTCGAGTGTTCCAAGGGCAGCAAAGAGACATTGAGCAGGTTGCCTTCTCAATCAAGGAAGTGTTTGAAAGCAGAGCATCTCTCCCGCACTCATTTGGATGCTAGTGGTCTGAACGCATCAATGGATTTAAATAGGACAAGGGGAGTGGAGTTAGTTTATGGGGGTTGCATTTAGTCGTAGCTTGTTTTTGTAAATTAGGGGGTGCAGTGGTTTTGGGGCTTTGCTGTTATCTTGTGTAATGCAGAGTTTGTATTTTTTCCCTTTTCTAATATATTTGCGTGGCAAAGCTTTTGCCACTTATTTCAAAAAAAAGTCTTTTTGAACCAAACACCAACGATCATTGAATCCCGCAGGGAAAGAGACCTTGGGATCACTTTGCAGCCGGAGCGTGACAGGTCATTGGATCGTCTGCGACTCTTCACTGGGAGATCCGCTCTTCTCTACAAGCATGTATACTGTTAGCATGGAGGCAGAGGGTGCAGAGGGCTTCATGAATTTCTTGCAAACCCCTAGATTTTGCCTCCAAGGATGTACCCCGTCGGGAGAAAGATCCAATAGTTGCCTTGGAATCTGCAGGCCACCCAAGACGCCTCTAACGACGTAGAACCGAAGGGAGGTGAATATTTAGGTCGAGAAATAGTAAAACTAAGACTAAATTACTCCTACTCCCAATGCATAACGTAAAGTTTGTTTGATAGATCGGTTGTTGTGTGTTTCAATCGACCGTACCCTTTCATATATATAGGGGATGTCTGGATCCATTCCTAGGGCGGTTTCCAAAGGTTTTCTAGCGAAATTTGTTAGGATAATCACGCAAGGGATAAGGATTCTAGTCAAAATTAATCTAATCGCGGACCATTCAGGCTATCATGCGGAACGTCTGTAGTTCGGACCGTCCGAGCCACAAGACTGGACTGATCGGACATCTAGGTGCCAAATCTGGTTCTCAACGCATGCCCCTGCCTTTTAGTGGAGCTTAGAGAATCAAAAGCAACTGGTACAAGCTTTCTAATCAATACAACTCGATGTGAGAACACCGATCTTCTCAACATCTTACCATAGACTAGGATGTTATTGCTTTAGAAAACGACCATTTAGTGCCTTTTGTAACTTCTCATCTTTCAATCTTTGCAGCATGTACACATTACCAGATATTACATGTGTGACTCTGTAAGGCCTTCCACAACTTGGGGACCATTTTCCAAATTTTCGGTCTCTGCTCCTTAATATCAAGATTGTCTTTCAGATCAAATCTTCGACCTGAAATGACTTAGTCTTTACCTTCTTATTATAGGTTTTGTCAACTATAAGCTTGTCTTTCTCAATCTCTTTTAGATCCATTATTCTCTTGTCAATCACCTCATCAATATTGTCCATCATCAAGCCATGATATTCACGACAGATAGATCATTTTGCCTATCAAATCTATAGCATTCATGCCAATACATAAGCTCAAAAGGAGAAACCTTAGTAGCACGTGGCTTAAATATTCTATGATCCCACAAGGTGTCAGACAAGAATTTAAGACAATGCGTAGGATGATCAGATATTTTCTTCTTAATAATGCTAATCAATGTCTTATTACTTAACTTGGCATGGCCAGTGGTCTGAGCATAATATGGAGATGAAATGAACAACTTAAACCCTATTTGATTCAACAAACTCACGAACCTCTATGGACATAAAAAGAAGTCCCTTGAATCATAGTTCAAAATTTGGGAATACAAATCTATGGATAATATGCTTAGTCACAAACTCATTCACCTCCTAGTGTGTCCATATTTTTCAAGGCAACAACTTCGGTCTATTTGGTGAAATAGTTAGTAGCTAGTAATACAACCCTATGCTCCTTGGACGATAATGGATGAATTTTGCCCACAAAGTCCAAACTCTAGCCTCTAAAGGGGCAAGGCTTGATAATGGGATGTAATTCGGCAACAGGAACCATTTATAAATAACCGATTTTTTATACACTTGGCATCCTTTGTATTACTTAAAACAATCGACAACATACTAGGCCAATAAAACCTAAACCTTCTAAAAAAGCCATTTAATTTTTGAAGCCAATTGGTGAGTACCATAAATGGCTTCATGTACTTTGGCCATGGCTAATACAGCACTATCAGAGTTCAAGCATGTATGAGTTCTACGATAAAGTTCATTATTAATGAGATCATATATATACTTAAAAGATGCCTGTCGTCGTCTTCGCCGGCCACGAGATGTGCTTCTGCCAGTAGTGCAGCAGGTATATTCAACAATTCCAGCCTAAAACAATCCCTTGCTCGTCTCAATTCACTTCTGTAGCTTCAGGTCTTATGTCTTGCATCGAATTTCATCGAGTTCGCCAGATTTGTGCATGCTCGATCGATCTGTTGCATACTACTATAGAGAGACATCCTCCTCGTCGGGATATTCTCCACCGATGAGCATCCACCTAGTATGCCCTTCCTTCCATTCCCGGTGCACAAACATAATGTGAGTTATTTGTATCCGAAGATGTCGGTTAGGTTTTATCATCTGACTCAGTTATATGTTACACGCACTAAATTCAATTTGTTTTGAAAAAGAAATCATAGTAATCGAGAGCGGGTATATACACCACCCTACGTCCATTTCCTATACTGAATCCGCCCCTGCTGCATGTTTGCTTGATAGATATGAAATTTGGAGCCGTTAGTTTGTATTCAGTATAGTGTTATCATGTTGTGTTCATCTTACAGCGGGGACCTTTATCCTCTGTACTATATCATAAAAATTTTCAAAACAACATGAGCAAAGTCGCACAACTCTATTCTGCAAGTATGTAATGCTTGCATCTATCAGGTTGTGACTGGAAAACTGCACCGCAAGCATAACCAGAAAATAAAAAACCTAAATTCGACATATGACTTGGCAAGATTGGCTTCCCTTCAGACTCTTCGTGCTTGTTGGTACTAAGACCATTAATCTGCTGCTGACATAATGATTCGATCCAGGTTGCGTTGTGACAGAGCACCATGTTGGTGGTTATAGATTGCATGTGTTAGATGTAGCGGTTACTACAGCTAGCTAGAAAAAAAAGTTATAGTCAATTCTATACAACATCAACTTTGAGTAGGGTACGAATTAACAATGATGGTTCTTTATTTCGGTCAAAATTGATGGTTCTTCAGCCAAGAAGTTCTATTTCTTTTGTCAATCCACACTCTGATCAATATCTGGTAGCCTAAAACTTATGTTTCTTTTGTCAATCCACACCCTGATCCATATCTGGTGGATCATATGTGAAGTTTGATTCTCTCTGCCATAGTTATTTATGGGAAGAGTGGAAAGAAGACACCTTGAACAACATCAGATAATTCAGAAAAGTGCTTAAACTTGAGATTTGTCTCATTTGAGTTCCGTACATAATAAGTTCCATGACCTGTTTTAAATCACTAGGTGAAATTCTTATAAAGTACCCACATTCATTTTGCTTTATTTCACACATGTTTTCAGGTTGTCTATAGTTGACAAGCATAGACCATCCTTAATGCATAGTTTGCTTTCATATCTTTACAAAAGCAACTCCTAACGGTGTGCTGAAACTAATAAAAGGTATAAGGTGTAACTATTTACTATGTGAAGAGCCATCTACAGGTACAATTGTACAACTAACAATTGTTTTCGTTGAAATTTTAGTTCTCCCTTCTATGTTTTCATTAGCTTTCATTTTCTCTCCTACACTCTTCGTATAGAAGTATCGACTTGCAAAATGTATTCCTGAGCCTAAAGAAGGTAAGCTAAAATGATAGTTTTCTAGATGTTTCTGCTGCCAGTGCTAGGTGGCAAACAATTTCTTGAAAGTAACCAACTTATGTTCTTGTTCCGGATAGGAGAAACCTGTGACGAAATGGCATAATATGCTAACTCCCTCCACACATAGACGCTCGCACACGCCAAATGAGTTGGTTTGATCTTTTCATTCTTTGCACCAATTTATCTAATGCATATATTCCTTTCAGATACTTAAATATAGATAGATAAGAAGGGTTGGAGATATCACAGCCAGGTCTTGACTCTACGCTTGCTGAAATTCATCACCTGATAACTGTTCGTAAAAAAAATAGGGATCTTTCATAAGGTTTCATGTAGTGCACCTTTTATTTTGGATATTTTTGTTATGTCATAACAAAATGAAACACGATGTGTATTTTGATAGAAGAGTTAGCCGAGCTAACAAACAATGTTCAAGAGAAGGATCACTTTGTTTTGGGTATATTTTCTTTCTTGAACCCTTTCGCTACAACAGATTTTTTGCTGCTTAGATCTACATTTTTACTACATAATAGATTTTCAATAGAGTTGTGTCACACCCGGACTTTAAGGGGACAAAGCCGGGTGCATCTCATACATGCGCCAAAGAAGACAACATATATAATAACATAGTGTATAGAGATAAATATCATAATAATCAGAGTACTTATTACATAGCGGAAGACTTACAAAATAAAATATAAATAACAGGATCTACAATCCATCCTCGGCGCAGAAAGTCAAATGAGAGACGACGACCTATACCTCTCATGAACACAACGCACATCCACCATGCGCCCCATCCAGTGGTACCTGTTCTTCCTGTGGGGGTGTGAGACAGCAAGGGTGAGCTCACACATGTTCATCGCTCAACAAGTTGTGGGAAATAATATGACATGAACTCGCCAAAGGTGGGAGTTCATGTGATGTGTAAGGCTGATCAACAATAGAGGTTAAAGCTGAGCATTACTTTTAAAGTTGGTCAAAGTTTTATTAGCAATTACTAGATGTAAGTAAATACCAAACCTTAAATAAAGTAATCGAACAAAATTAATAAATAATCCCATGCATATGCAAATGACAAATTGAGCTTAGGTTCCATAATTTAATCATCGTAGAGTCCTGAGCTGCTCTTGACCGTGACTCGGCTAGTATACCAGTTTTACACTCTACAGAGGTTGTACCCTTTACCCCATAAGTCGTGTTTCCCATGTCGCCCAGGGCTAGCTAGACCTTTAGACACTACCGAGGTGAATGGCTAGGGATCCACTACGAGGCCTTTACAAAGTTCCACTAGCTTCCGAAAACCCGCTACAGTTTATGGAAAGAGCACTTGCAAGAATCCCCCGTCTGACCGCCATCGCAGCAAAATCAACCCGAGAACCTCCTTGCATGCAACTCCCCTACTGCCCTTGCCCCTTTCGGGTAAGGTAGTCTTCCACTAGCTTTCCTAATTAGTTAGCTAAGAGGTCCCATTCCTCCCTTGTGGTGGCACGTGGTTCTCAAGTTAAGCTCTATGTTCCAATTAACAATAATATAATGATCTTGACATGAACATAAATAGAATAACAAAATAACTGAAACATGGATATAATGAAATATTAACCCAAAACACGTAAAGCAATAGCATAACTACCCATATGATTCAGGGGTAAACAAGGAAAAATGGATAAACAGACTAGGGTGACCTATTGGGTTCCATCAAAATTAAACCTATGCATGGTAAATGATTATAAAGAACATTATTGGGTAACAAAAATGAATCAAGGGCACAACTTGCCTGGCACTTGAGATTCCAGTTACCATGGTGATTCTTCAGATCCTCGTGACCTCACGCTAGTCGTAGCAATACAAACAAACATGGTATAGATAAAATTAACATCACACAAAACATAAGTATAGACTGAATAATAATAATCTACGCGTTGCTACGAGATCGCGGATCGAGAACTACTAAGATCAGAGTCGTGGTCATCAAGTTATGATGTGATTAAATGATTAACATCAAGTTCTATGTTTGTTTTATAATTCCAAAGAAAATATAACCTAACGTAGTAATTAATTCAACTTTAATCTAAATTATAAATTGATCATAGATCATATTTTAGTAGATGAGCAGATTAACAAGACTATAACCAACATGAGTTAAATACAGATATAATTATAAAATAATAAGACATGGTATAATAGTGTTGTTATTGCATAGTAAATATTATATGAGACTAACGCAACTTGAACGGATCAAATTGGAGTTAAAATGGAGGAGTTATGAATTTCCTAAGGTTTTATGTATTTGATATAAGATTAATCAAAATATTAATTTTAATCCAGTTTTCATGTCAAACCAGAGATACTATGTGATAAACAACATTATTACAAAATTATAGAAATTAGAATGGATCAATTTGAACGTAATATGAATTTTATATGATTAAATGAGTTCTAGAATTATTCATACACTAGAAATTCATTTCTTAATTCATTTATCAATTTCCCATGGGTCCTGAATTGTGCGCACGATTAAACAGAAACTTAGGTATCTTGGCGCAAAGATCCTAAGACTCAGAGTACTCCATGTTGTACTGTGGGTTAAATCGCACGGGGTACATAGACCCATTAGCAATTTTACCAGGGCCGAAAGGGTATGGGGCCGTTGGGACGTTCGATCTGAAGCTACGGTTAGATTAGATATGTGTCAGATTGAAACGATGTGCTACGGTAACCGTTAGATCCAGAGTTCACGGCCAAGATTTAATGAATTAAGAGTCCATCCTAGTCGTTCGCTCTCGGATCAACGCTACATATTACCCCATTGCTCACCGTTTTCCCTTGAATGAATCTCGAGCACTCCCTATGGATCTGACGGCAGCCGTGCCGTCGTCTACCTCCCAGTATTGCGCGCGGCGGCGCCGCCACTGGCTACGGCCGAGCCGCACGTCGAAGCACCCGACAGCCCAACCCAAGCCTCCATCTTCACTAACCCCACAATCGCATATGACTCTCAATCCCACGTCAACCAGTGTTCACGTTATTAACCGCGGCCGCACCCAACACCCCCAATGGTCAGAGTGCGTCTTCAACCTCCAGCCTGTTACCCAGACGCTGACACGCAGAGCTACGGCAGCGCGCACCCAGCAAGGGTTCTACGCCGGGGAGAATTCGCCAGTAGCGCCACGGCGCCAGTTACGCACAGAAACAAGCACCAAACGACTTTGAGAACGTAGCCTATGATTAAGAAGGATACTCACCGGTGTTGTGATGGAGCGCGCCGTCGTACGGCGCCGAACCGTGACGGTGTCGAACCGGTGGTCCATTCCACGCTCACAAACGCCGGCACAATCCTTCGCTCCCCCGGCTGAGCCACGAAAGGCAGCCAGAGACTCGCCCAGACCATTCCTCAACTCCTCCCTGTATCACGGCGCGCATCCACACGAGTCAGCGGGGCGGCGGGCGGATCTAACTCCAAACCCCAGCCGTACATGCAACAGGCGACGACAAACAAGCGGACGCAGCAGCGGGAACGAGAATGCTCCGGCCAATCGGTGCCCAGCGCAAAGGAACTGCTCCCCTCTTCTCTCTATACGATTGTTCAACGTGATGGGTAGGGGTGCCAGGGGCTGGTTATATGCGGGCAGGTGGAAACGATCTCCAAGGAATTAGCCATGCCATGGTCCTCGAAATTCTGTTTGCGCATGAGCTATTTCGTCGGAGGGGGGGCTCCTGGATTGCCGGCCATGCTTCAGAGAGAAGGAAGAATGGCTGTCATGCTGCAGTGGCTGTCGAGCAGGCCCACATACAGGGGCACGGTAATTCTCTCGGCAGCCAATAAAAGGAAGTAGACATGAACAAGAGATGATTCTGGACCACCGATCCCACCTGCAGGTGACCAAGGAAGCATGTATGCGGCATGCCCAGGAGACGTGACGGCTCAATTTGTTGTGCCCCACACATAAGGGACTGATGGGATAAGTCATCTGAGGTATCACCGTGAGGTCAATCGGCTAGGGGATTAAAGAAATCAAAAACAAAAAACTATGTCCACGTTTGGGCTAGTGAGCCAACGGCCATGGGTTTTCACATAGATATGAGGCTTCATCATTCTTTTTTTGTTTTCTTTTCCTGCTGTCTTATTTTTGTTTTAAATCCTTACTTCAAATCCAAATCCAGATTATAATTCAAATGAGTGCAACAGTACAAGAAAATCAAGCATGATGCAAAGTATATTTATTTTACTTCTATCACTATTCATATTATTTTAAGTAAAGGTGCCAAAACATATAGCTCACTACCAATTAAATCACACCATTCAAAGATTATTTGTTCAATAGAATAGATCTTTAACCATATTCAAAATTAAATGTTTAATATTTACTTATAAATGAATGCCTATGAAACCTTTATTTATTAATTATTCTATTCGTAAAAAATGAGCACTATAAAAAAAACTATACACTAATAGAATTATTAACTGTCCATATTCATATATAATCTGGGTATTATAAGTTGCCTTTTCACTACAGGAAAAAACGTCGGCTAGAAACTGACATTCTTACTCTAATAGGCTCATGTTCTTAAGTTAAGAACATCTGCTTACCGACGTACTTAACCGACATACCGTATTTGACGTACTTACCGAATAAGAATGTCGGGACTGACATCTTACTGCATTAAGTATGTTGGTTCTAGATGACCAATGTTCTTAACTACGAGCCATGTGACAGGCTGCCAGGGCTCGGTGGGCATGCCACATGGTCGTATGAACGTCGTCCTTTCTTACTGCATTTAGTACGTCAGCCGAGGGGGCCGACGTTTCTTAAATGGCCACCCAGCAATCCGTGGATGTTGCCACGTGTCTTTAAGAACATCGGCTAGCCGACGTTCTTAGCTAAAATGGACATAAGAATGTCGGCTAGTCACGTCCTTATTTTTTTTAAATATAAACCTTGTTCTAGCTCCCTCCCCGGATGGGAAGCTTCCAGAACAGGATTTATATTTCAGAACCCGCATACCGTACGTCTGCAAGCAAACAAATTATCAATTGTGCATTTAGATTTATTTGAAAAAAACTGACAAATAACTAAATGGAAGTCGTGTTATTACCTGTTGATGCATCCGCATATACATATGTCGTGATTGCATCATTTGCATCTGTTGTCGCATTTGTTGCATCTCCTGCCGCATTTGTTGCATCTCCTCCTCCTGTGCAATGATCGTCGAGGCCGACTGGTCCCAACAATGGAAGATGACTGCCTACTATAAATTAGACGGTCCATAACTTCGTCGCCGATAGGAAACCTGCATAGAGTGTTATAATATACACAAGAAGGTAGAATCACAATTATCAAAATAAAATGAATCGACAATACAAGTACCTCCCATGTCGCACACTTCCACCAGCCGCATAAGCTGCCGCCATGTCAAAGTCAGCTGTCATCCAGTCGACATTGGGTTCATGTTTCTCTTGCATGGTTTCAATATAGCAACCCTGCAAAACATTGATTTTGAATGAAAAATGCAAAATGAGAGTTTTGAGTCAGTATTCGTATGTACCAACTTTTGTGTCGCATTCTTTGTCGCAAAGAATCTCTGGGTGATCCGGATCTGGATCCTTGTGCCCCGCGACGTATGTCTGGACAATGGTAGGCTCGACGCTATCCCCGAGAAGCCTGCAATACAGGATTACATGTCAACATTTTTTTAAGAAATAGAATTGACAATCATTTAACTTACCAGGCATTTAGCCTTGCCAACGTGACCATTAGCTCCAAAGTGGTGGAGACTAGGCTTACTAACCGGTTGCCACGATTTCTAACTAATCGAGCTCTGAATTCGTTCGAAGCCCAGTAATCGCACAACTAGAGCCAAGCATTCGAGTGCTAGCTCAGCCAATCCATCTCACTTTCCCTGTACTGCATAGCTATTAGCTATATCTTCTTAACCGACTCTCTACTCATTTTGTCTTATGGCACTTATGTTAGATGGCCACCGCCTTGACTCGTGCATCATACATCATGCCCTTCACAACTGTTTGGACAGTGATGTTAAAAACCTATCGCACGTGCAGATCATCAAGGCTCATATCATTAGGCAAGCGATATTGTTCCTACAATATAGACAAATTATTGTTTGTTACCATCAAAACGAAATACGTTAAAAATTAAAGAGGGAGACAAACTAACCCAGAAGCTTTCCCACACGGCGTCTGCGTGGGACCTGCCACAGCCATAGGGCTTTTTGGCTCCAATGGCTCTAGATAATAGCCGCTATGTCCCACCGACCTTAGTGACCATCCTCGGATAGAAGAATCTACAACAGATCTCAATCACGGTGCTGATTGGTGTACGATGGCCTTGACTGTCCTAGTCCACCTCTTCCAACCTGGTCCCCATCGGCTTTATTATTTGCCCCGCTCGAATTCCTTTCGAGGCTTCAATGTTAGGGGCTGACAAAACCTACGCCAAATGAAACTTGTTATTTGAAAATGAAACAAATATTATTATAAATTTTAAAGATGTTAATTAAGCATAAAATACCTAATGTTGTCAGTGGTTGCGGCTGCCACTTCATCTACCTCCACCTCATCTGTTTCTTCTGATCAGTCTCGTCATATATCGCCTTTTTGCCTCATCATCTACAACAACAGCGTCCTATAATGTCGCAGTGGCCTCTACTAGAGTAACTGTGTTGAGAATAGCAGGGGTGGGAACCCAAACAGGCAGAACTAATACATTTTTATCCTAGGCTCTGAATTTTATTTCTTAGTTTCCTTACCGTGTTTCTTAGGAATTTACGAGTGTTAGAAGCTCTAAGGCTTCATATGGTATAGGTGGGTATCAGAACATCCAGACTCCAAAGTGTAGGCTACAAAAAATCATGCAAGGATCTAATCTAGAGTTTGGTTTCAGTTATATATGGAATCCACTTGTGTGAACTGGTGAAATTGTATACAAATGAATTCGTAAAAATTAATCATGTACTATAAATTTGACCATAATAATTAAAATTTAGTGATCAAAATTGGATATTTTGTGGGTAACGTGCACTTGGGAGCTGCTTTACCACCTAATGGTTAGTCATGTTATTATGTTAAATACATATGGAATGTTGTTGTTGGGTCTCAAATCTAGCCTACTCCAACTTGTTTAGGCACTAAAATGCTTTGTTTTTGTTATACTCAACCTATGAGATAAGGATTACAACCTCATTTCTTTCATTAGTAGATGTGTATTTTATGGGATATCTGATTGCATGACCTATTATACTTTATTTTTAGTCTTACAATTTGAGTGAAATACACCAGCGGTCAGGAACTTAGGGTTTTAGGGTAATTCGAGTGCTCAAACTTCACTATAACGTACAAAACCTGGTTTCTAGCATACTGCTTGTCGACATGGCTGCCATAGTGAACCGCATTACATACACAATTACTCGTTTCTTCCCCATGGAAGAACCATAGCCTCCTATATTCAAATCGATTCCCTAGCAGCTCTGCCCCCTCCCCTAGATCTACTAACCCGCATCGCACCCATGGATGGAACATCCACCTCCATAGGTCAACCATGACGGAGGAATGCAAATGTTCTTCCTCTAGTCATATGTGACCGATGCAATACAAGAAAGGTGATTGCACTCAGGGCCAAGACAAGCGGGAACTATGGACGGTACTTCTACATCTGCCCGACATACAAGGCCAGATTGGGATTTAAGTGTGTTTGGACTGTAAACTCATGTGTGAATTTGATTTTTTGATTGATTTGTATATGTCTGCAGCGTGATGCTAGTGGTTGTGACTTCTAGTACTGGGAAGATGACTATGAGCAATATTTGATGGAGAATGGCCATGTTCTACATAATCATCAACCAATATTCAGCCAAGTAGCGAAGATGAAGATGATTACTGGTGAAGCTGATGTTTCAGGAAGTTGTGGAATGAAGAGGGAAGATGGAAAAGCAAATGGCCTAATGGTTCAGAAGCTAGATTTAGTAGTAGGGTTACTTAGTTAAGATTGTTGTACCGCTAAAAATAATATCAGTCTTATGTGTGTGCATTTTAGTGATTAATCTATATGTAAGGATTGTTTGATGAGAGTTATGATGGTAATGAATGAAAGAGTACTCAGATTCATTAAGCATTTGTAAACCTCATCCCCAGTTCACATAAGCATTATTGTTGCCATTTAAGTTCATATAGGCAACATACAAAAGCATCATGTTTAGCTAGCATTTTTGTTGCCCTCTGTAGATAACACACACAAAAGACTGATCAAGAGAATCAGTGCATCATACAAAAGCATTCATGCTCAACTATTATAGTTAAAGGCATTCATCGGTCTTGATCAAACTGCATACATCTACTTTAATTTCTTATTCTTCTTAGTCCTTGTTTCTCCCTTCTTTGTTGGTGTTTTGCAATCCTTTTTCTTGTTTGTGTTCCTTCCTTCTTTGGTTGCTGATGTGAGGACTATAGGCCTTGGCACAAGAATGTTTGCTATGATGAATTTACATTCAACACAACATGTTTAGGTTCCTGTGAAAGTAGTTGACTAGGACCAACCTGCCAAAAATAGTGATTAGTTTAGTTCTTGAGGTGACTATGGGTGGAAAGTGCATTTGGCAGTAGCTGACCTGTTCCATCATTTGAAGTAGCATTGTTGAGCACATTTCTATCATCAAATTGCAATAATGGGGTTCATCACCATCTTGTGTCATCTGGTCCATTGGTGGCCCCCTTGACTATTATCTTGGCTGACAACTTGATTGTCATCTAGCATTTGATTGTAATCAGGTTGTTCATCAGGTTGTGCCTTAGGATGAGCAGGTTACACCTCAAGATTATTAGGTTCTGGACTAACACCTAGCTTCTTGATGGGGAAGCCTTTGGCATTATGGTCATCCCCTTTACAATAGTTGCAAGTCATTTTCACACCATGCCTTGATAGAGTTGGGCCATACTTTCCAATTTTTTCATGAGGCTGCTTCCTTCTGCA